>OZ012735.1:609777851-610445351 GCA_963859935.3 Lathyrus sativus
ATTATATTTTATATTTTATTTTAAAAACTTTGTAATATCAAACTCTATATATGTTTTATATAAAATATTTGATTTTGACATTTTCATTATGTCATTCAATATATTATATTGTCTCTAGATATGTTTTGTCAAATTTTTTTGAATAAGTTATCCTAATAGAATCTATTGTCACAAATCTCGTACTCGTACATGTAATACCTTTTAAAATTAAATTATTCTTCATATAACAAATTGTTGTAATACATTTCAATGTTTACAGATCACATAATCATATAAAAATTAAATTCTTCTTCGTATAAAAAATTATTGTAATACATATTCAAAGTTTACAGATCACAAAATCATATAGGTAATACCTAATGAATAAATATTTTTATTTTGAGTATGAATTTGAATGCAAAGTTTTTAATGATACTTTATAGATGATTTTGATGTTTTTAGAAGAGAATGTGGTTAATTAGCTATTATAAAAATCAGTATGTAAATTCACTACAAAAAATTGCCATATATTAACAAATAAAAACTGTAATTAAAATGTTTGTATATATTATATTTAGAGACTGAAATTACAAGTTTATCGTTGTTATTATATCTAAAATAAAAGACACTTCATTGTCAATAAAGACACTTAATAAAATAAATAACAAAAAAACAAATAAAATTTTATTAAAATAAATAAATAGATAAGAGCTTTTGAACTCTGGAAAACCACTCTTCACACTTCAATCGCTCAATTGCTCACAAATTTTGTTTAAAAAATGTCAATCTTAAAATTTCATTTAACGCAATAAATATTAACTTATATTCACTATGTGACTATAGAAAACATGTACATATCTTTTTTTAAAAGTTATTTGTGGCTAGACTGACCATTTTTAAATTAATCCATATTCACTATAGTTTATAATATATATATATATATATATATATATATATATATATATATATATATATATATATATATATATATATATATATATATATATATATATATATATATATATATATATATATATATATATATATATATATATATATATATATATATATATATATATATATATATATATATATATACACTAATACAAATTTTGATCACATGTAGTAGTAATTATATTGTGCAAGAAAATGTATAAATCATGAAGTAAACAATATTAGTAAGAAAATCTGTGCAATTTACACTATATAAATATTTCTACTCATTTTATGCTTTTTATTGAGTTTTATTTTTTAACACTTTTTTCTTTATAAATTTCTAATAATGTTATATTTTCTCTTTCAATTTTATTATCATTATTATTAATTTTACTACTATTAATATTATAATAATTATTGTTATTGTTAAGAAACTATATAACATGTAAGCATAAACATGTTCAAACTCTTAATTTGGCCTCATAAAATTGTTTAACAAGTTAATTATACATCCAAATACAAGAGTTTATGCACCTCTTGAATAAAATTATTACATAATGTTCATGAAAGTAAAATAGTGTCCTTTATATATAAAATGGTTATTATCAATTCAATTATTATGTATTTTATCTATAAATTTTTCTTTGATGATAAAATTTATTTTGGAATAAACTTTTAAATTTAAGGTTGATTATGTTTAAATTATATAGACATTAAAAATTAAAATAAAAAATTAAATTATGATGCATTACATATTTTTTTCTCTAGATTATATTATATATGATTTATGAGCTATATACTTTAATGATATAAAAACATTAAAAAAATTTATAAAATTATTTTACTATATAAATATAATCAATATTATATTTTATATTTTATTTTAAAAACTTTGTAATATCAAACTCTATATATGTTTTATATAAAATATTTGATTTTGACATTTTCATTATGTCATTCAATATATTATATTGTCTCTAGATATGTTTTGTCAAATTTTTTTGAATAAGTTATCCTAATAGAATCTATTGTCACAAATCTCGTACTCGTACATGTAATACCTTTTAAAATTAAATTATTCTTCATATAACAAATTGTTGTAATACATTTCAATGTTTACAGATCACATAATCATATAAAAATTAAATTCTTCTTCGTATAAAAAATTATTGTAATACATATTCAAAGTTTACAGATCACAAAATCATATAGGTAATACCTAATGAATAAATATTTTTATTTTGAGAATGAATTTGAATGCAAAGTTTTTAATGATACTTTATAGATGATTTTGATGTTTTTAGAAGAGAATGTGGTTAATTAGCTATTATAAAAATCAGTATGTAAATTCACTACAAAAAATTGCCATATATTAACAAATAAAAACTGTAATTAAAATGTTTGTATATATTATATTTAGAGACTGAAATTACAAGTTTATCGTTGTTATTATATCTAAAATAAAAGACACTTCATTGTCAATAAAGACACTTAATAAAATAAATAACAAAAAAACAAATAAAATTTTATTAAAATAAATAAATAGATAAGAGCTTTTGAACTCTGGAAAACCACTCTTCACACTTCAATCGCTCAATTGCTCACAAATTTTGTTTAAAATAATGTCAATCTCAAAATTTCATTTAACACAATAAATATTAACTTATATTCACTATGTGACTATAGAAAACATGTACATATCTTTTTTTAAAAGTTATTTGTGGCTAGACTGACCATTTTTAAATTAATCCATATTCACTATAGTTTATATATATATATATATATATATATATATATATATATATATATATATATATATATATATATATATATATATATATATATATATATATATATATATATATATATATATATATATATATATATATATATATATATATATATATATATATATATATATATATATATATATATATATATATATATATATATATATATATATATATATATATATATATATATATATATATATATATATATATATATATATATATATATATATATATATATATACATTAACACTAATACAAATTTTGATCACATGTAATAGTAATTATATTGTGCAAGAAAATGTATAAATCATGAAGTAAACAATATTAGTAAGAAAATCTGTGCAATTTATACTATATAAATATTTCTACTCATTTTATGCTTTTTATTGAGTTTTATTTTTTAACACTTTTTTCTCTATAAATTTCTAATAATGTTATATTTTCTCTTTCAATTTTATTATCATTATTATTAATTTTACTACTATTAATATTATAATAATTATTGTTATTGTTAAGAAACTATATAACGTGTAAGCATAAACATGTTCAAACTCTTAATTTGGCCTCAAAAAATTGTTTAACAAGTTAATTATACATCTAAATACAAGAGTTTATGCACCTCTTGTATAAAATTATTACATAATGTTCATGAAAGTAAAATAGTGTCCTTTATATATAAAATGGTTATTATCAATTCAATTATTATGTATTTTATCTATAAATTTTTCTTTGATGATAAAATTTATTTTGGAATAAACTTTTAAATTTAAGGTTTGATTATGTTTAAATTATATAGACATTAAAAATTAAAATAAAAAATTAAATTTAATGCATTACATATTTTTTTCTCTAGATTATATTATATATGATTTATGAGCTATATACTTTAATGATATAAAAACATTAAAAAAATTTATAAAATTATTTTACTATATAAATATAATCAATATTATATTTTATATTTTATTTTAAAAACTTTGTAATATCAAACTCTATATATGTTTTATATAAAATATTTGATTTTGACATTTTCATTATGTCATTCAATATATTATATTGTCTCTAGATATGTTTTGTCAATTTTTTTTGAATAAGTTATCCTAATAGAATCTATTGTCACAAATCTCGTACTCGTACATGTAATACCTTTTAAAATTAAATTCTTCTTCATATAACAAATTCTTGTAATACATTTCAATGTTTACAGATCACAAAATCATATAAAAATTAAATTCTTCTTCGTATAAAAAATTATTGTAATACATATTCAAAGTTTACAGATCACAAAATCATATAGGTAATACCTAATGAATAAATATTTTTATTTTGAGTATGACTTTGAATGCAAAGTTTTTAATGATACTTTATAGATGATTTTGATGTTTTTAGAAGAGAATGTGGTTAATTAGCTATTATAAAAAATCAGTATGTAAATTCACTACAAAAAGTTGCCATATATTAACAAATAAAAACTGTAATTAAAATGTTTGTATATATTATATTTAGAGACTGAAATTACAAGTTTATCGTTGTTATTATATCTAAAATAAAAGACACTTCATTGTCAATAAAGACACTTAATAAAATAAATAACAAAAAAACAAATAAAATTTTATTATAATAAATAAATAGATAAGAGCTTTTGAACTCTGGAAAACCACTCTTCACACTTCAATCGCTCAATTGCTCACAAATCTTGTTTAAAAAATGTCAATCTCAAAATTTCATTTAACACAATAAATATTAACTTATATTCACTATGTGACTATAGAAAACATGTACATATCTTTTTTTAAAAGTTATTTGTGGCTAGACTGACCATTTTTAAATTAATCCATATTCACTATAGTTTATAATATATATATATATATATATATATATATATATATATATATATATATATATATATATATATATATATATATATATATATATATATATATATATATATATATATATATATATATATATATATATATATATATATATATATATATATATATATATATATATATATATATATATATATATATATATATATATATACACACTAACACTAATACAAATTTTGATCACATGTAATAGTAATGATATTGTGGAAGAAAATGTATAAATCATGAAGTAAACAATATTAGTAAGAAAATCTGTGCAATTTATACTATATAAATATTTCAACTCATTTTATGCTTTTTATTGAGTTTTATTTTTTAACACTTTTTTCTCTATAAATTTCTAATAATGTTATATTTTCTATTTCAATTTTATTATCATTATTATTAATTTTACTACTATTAATATTATAATAATTATTGTTATTGTTAAGAAACTATATAACGTGTAAGCATAAACATGTTCAAACTCTTAATTTGGCCTCAAAAAATTGTTTAACAAGTTAATTATACATCTAAATACAAGAGTTTATGCACCTCTTGTATAAAATTATTACATAATGTTCATGAAAGTAAAATAGTGTCCTTTATATATAAAATGGTTATTATCAATTCAATTATTATGTATTTTATCTATAAATTTTTCTTTGATGATAAAATTTATTTTGGAATAAACTTTTAAATTTGAGGTTTGATTATGTTTAAATTATATAGACATTAAAAATTAAAATAAAAAATTAAATTATGATGCATTACATATTTTTTTCTCTAGATTATATTATATATGATTTATGAGCTATATACTTTAATGATATAAAAACATTAAAAAAATTTATAAAATTATTTTACTATATAAATATAATCAATATTATATTTTATATTTTATTTTAAAAACTTTGTAATATCAAACTCTATATATGTTTTATATAAAATATTTGATTTTGACATTTTCATTATGTCATTCAATATATTATATTGTCTCTAGATATGTTTTGTCAAATTTTTTTGAATAAGTTATCCTAATAGAATCTATTGTCACAAATCTCGTACTCGTACATGTAATACCTTTTAAAATTAAATTCTTCTTCATATAACAAATTATTGTAATACATTTCAATGTTTACAGATCACAAAATCATATAAAAATTAAATTCTTCTTCGTATAAAAAATTACTGTAATACATATTCAAAGTTTACAGATCACAAAATCATATAGGTAATACCTAATGAATAAATATTTTTATTTTGAGTATGAATTTGAATGCAAAGTTTTTAATGATACTTTATAAATGATTTTGATGTTTTTAGAAGAGAATGTGGTTAATTAGCTATTATAAAAATCAGTATGTAAATTCACTACAAAAAATTGCCATATATTAACAAATAAAAACTGTAATTAAAATGTTTGTATATATTATATTTAGAGACTGAAATTACAAGTTTATCGTTGTTATTATATCTAAAATAAAAGACACTTCATTGTCAATAAAGACATTTAATAAAATAAATAACAAAAAAACAAATAAAATTTTATTAAAATAAATAAATAGATAAGAGCTTTTGAACTCTGGAAAACCACTCTTCACACTTCAATCGCTCAATTGCTCACAAATTTTGTTTAAAAAATGTCAATCTCAAAATTTCATTTAACACAATAAATATTAACTTATATTCACTATGTGACTATAGAAAACATGTACATATCTTTTTTTAAAAGTTATTTGTGGCTAGACTGACCATTTTTAAATTAATCCATATTCACTATAGTTTATAATATATATATATATATATATATATATATATATATATATATATATATATATATATATATATATATATATATATATATATATATATATATATATATATATATATATATATATATATATATATATATATATATATATATATATATATATATATATATATATATATATATATATATATATACACACTAACACTAATACAAATTTTGATCACATGTAATAGTAATGATATTGTGCAAGAAAATGTATAAATCATGAAGTAAACAATATTAGTAAGAAAATCTGTGCAATTTATACTATATAAATATTTCTACTCATTTTATGCTTTTTATTGAGTTTTATTTTTTAACACTTTTTTCTCTATAAATTTCTAATAATGTTATATTTTCTATTTCAATTTTATTATCATTATTATTAATTTTACTACTATTAATATTATAATAATTATTGTTATTGTTAAGAAACTATATAACGTGTAAGCATAAACATGTTCAAACTCTTAATTTGGCCTCAAAAAATTGTTTAACAAGTTAATTATACATCTAAATACAAGAGTTTATGCACCTCTTGTATAAAATTATTACATAATGTTCATGAAAGTAAAATAGTGTCCTTTATATATAAAATGGTTATTATCAATTCAATTATTATGTATTTTATCTATAAATTTTTCTTTGATGATAAAATTTATTTTGGAATAAACTTTTAAATTTGAGGTTTGATTATGTTTAAATTATATAGACATTAAAAATTAAAATAAAAAATTAAATTATGATGCATTACATATTTTTTTCTCTAGATTATATTATATATGATTTATGAGCTATATACTTTAATGATATAAAAACATTAAAAAAATTTATAAAATTATTTTACTATATAAATATAATCAATATTATATTTTATATTTTATTTTAAAAACTTTGTAATATCAAACTCTATATATGTTTTATATAAAATATTTGATTTTGACATTTTCATTATGTCATTCAATATATTATATTGTCTCTAGATATGTTTTGTCAAATTTTTTTGAATAAGTTATCCTAATAGAATCTATTGTCACAAATCTCGTACTCGTACATGTAATACCTTTTAAAATTAAATTCTTCTTCATATAACAAATTATTGTAATACATTTCAATGTTTACAGATCACAAAATCATATAAAAATTAAATTCTTCTTCGTATAAAAAATTATTGTAATACATATTCAAAGTTTACAGATCACAAAATCATATAGGTAATACCTAATGAATAAATATTTTTATTTTGAGTATGAATTTGAATGCAAAGTTTTTAATGATACTTTATAGATGATTTTGATGTTTTTAGAAGAGAATGTGGTTAATTAGCTATTATAAAAATCAGTATGTAAATTCACTACAAAAAATTGCCATATATTAACAAATAAAAACTGTAATTAAAATGTTTGTATATATTATATTTAGAGACTGAAATTACAAGTTTATCGTTGTTATTATATCTAAAATAAAAGACACTTCATTGTCAATAAAGACACTTAATAAAATAAATAACAAAAAAACAAATAAAATTTTATTAAAATAAATAAATAGATAAGAGCTTTTGAACTCTGGAAAACCACTCTTCACACTTCAATCGCTCAATTGCTCACAAATTTTGTTTAAAAAATGTCAATCTCAAAATTTCATTTAACACAATAAATATTAACTTATATTCACTATGTGACTATAGAAAACATGTACATATCTTTTTTTAAAAGTTATTTGTGGCTAGACTGACCATTTTTAAATTAATCCATATTCATAATAGTTTATAATAATATATATATATATATATATATATATATATATATATATATATATATATATATATATATATATATATATATATATATATATATATATATATATCTATATATATATATATATATATATATATATATATATATATATATATATATATATATATATATATATATATATATATATATATATATATATATATATATATATATATATATATATATATATATATATATACACTAACACTAATACAAATTTTGATCACATGTAATAGTAATGATATTGTGCAAGAAAATGTATAAATCATGAAGTAAACAATATTAGTAAGAAAATCTGTGCAATTTATACTATATAAATATTTCTACTCATTTTATGCTTTTTATTGAGTTTTATTTTTTAACACTTTTTTCTCTATAAATTTCTAATAATGTTATATTTTCTATTTCAATTTTATTATCATTATTATTAATTTTACTACTATTAATATTATAATAATTATTGTTATTGTTAAGAAACTATATAACGTGTAAGCATAAACATGTTCAAACTCTTAATTTGGCCTCAAAAAATTGTTTAACAAGTTAGTTATACATCTAAATACAAGAGTTTATGCACCTCTTGTATAAAATTATTACATAATGTTCATGAAAGTAAAATAGTGTCCTTTATATATAAAATGGTTATTATCAATTCAAATATTATGTATTTTATCTATAAATTTTTCTTTGATGATAAAATTTATTTTGGAATAAACTTTTAAATTTGAGGTTTGATTATGTTTAAATTATATAGACATTAAAAATTAAAATAAAAAATTAAATTATGATGCATTACATATTTTTTTCTCTAGATTATATTATATATGATTTATGAGCTATATACTTTAATGATATAAAAACATTAAAAAAATTTATAAAATTATTTTACTATATAAATATAATCAATATTATATTTTATATTTTATTTTAAAAACTTTGTAATATCAAACTCTATATATGTTTTATATAAAATATTTGATTTTGACATTTTCATTATGTCATTCAATATATTATATTGTCTCTAGATATGTTTTGTCAATTTTTTTTGAATAAGTTATCCTAATAGAATCTATTGTCACAAATCTCGTACTCGTACATGTAATACCTTTTAAAATTAAATTCTTCTTCATATAACAAATTATTGTAATACATTTCAATGTTTACAGATCACAAAATCATATAAAAATTAAATTCTTCTTCGTATAAAAAATTATTGTAATACATATTCAAAGTTTACAGATCACAAAATCATATAGGTAATACCTAATGAATAAATATTTTTATTTTGAGTATGAATTTGAATGCAAAGTTTTTAATGATACTTTATAGATGATTTTGATGTTTTTAGAAGAGAATGTGGTTAATTAGCTATTATAAAAATCAGTATGTAAATTCACTACAAAAAATTGCCATATATTAACAAATAAAAACTGTAATTGAAATGTTTGTATATATTATATTTAGAGACTGAAATTACAAGTTTATCGTTGTTATTATATCTAAAATAAAAGACACTTCATTGTCAATAAAGACACTTAATAAAATAAATAACAAAAAAACAAATAAAATTTTATTAAAATAAATAAATAGATAAGAGCTTTTGAACTCTGGAAAACCACTCTTCACACTTCAATCGCTCAATTGCTCACAAATTTTGTTTAAAAAATGTCAATCTCAAAATTTCATTTAACACAATAAATATTAACTTATATTCACTATGTGACTATAGAAAACATGTACATATCTTTTTTTAAAAGTTATTTGTGGCTAGACTGACCATTTTTAAATTAATCCATATTCATTATAGTTTATAATAAATATATATATATATATATATATATATATATATATATATATATATATATATATATATATATATATATATATATATATATATATATATATATATATATATATATATATATATATATATATATATATATATATATATATATATATACACTAACACTAATACAAATTTTGATCACATGTAATAGTAATGATATTGTGCAAGAAAATGTATAAATCATGAAGTAAACAATATTAGTAAGAAAATCTGTGCAATTTATACTATATAAATATTTCTACTCATTTTATGCTTTTTATTGAGTTTTATTTTTTAACACTTTTTTCTCTATAAATTTCTAATAATGTTATATTTTCTATTTCAATTTTATTATCATTATTATTAATTTTACTACTATTAATATTATAATAATTATTGTTATTGTTAAGAAACTATATAACGTGTAAGCATAAACATGTTCAAACTCTTAATTTGGCCTCAAAAAATTGTTTAACAAGTTAGTTATACATCTAAATACAAGAGTTTATGCACCTCTTGTATAAAATTATTACATAATGTTCATGAAAGTAAAATAGTGTCCTTTATATATAAAATGGTTATTATCAATTCAATTATTATGTATTTTATCTATAAATTTTTCTTTGATGATAAAATTTATTTTGGAATAAACTTTTAAATTTGAGGTTTGATTATGTTTAAATTATATAGACATTAAAAATTAAAATAAAAAATTAAATTATGATGCATTACATATTTTTTTCTCTAGATTATATTATATATGATTTATGAGCTATATACTTTAATGATATAAAAACATTAAAAAAATTTATAAAATTATTTTACTATATAAATATAATCAATATTATATTTTATATTTTATTTTAAAAACTTTGTAATATCAAACTCTATATATGTTTTATATAAAATATTTGATTTTGACATTTTCATTATGTCATTCAATATATTATATTGTCTCTAGATATGTTTTGTCAAATTTTTTTGAATAAGTTATCCTAATAGAATCTATTGTCACAAATCTCGTACTCGTACATGTAATACCTTTTAAAATTAAATTCTTCTTCATATAACAAATTATTGTAATACATTTCAATGTTTACAGATCACAAAATCATATAAAAATTAAATTCTTCTTCGTATAAAAAATTATTGTAATACATATTCAAAGTTTACAGATCACAAAATCATATAGGTAATACCTAATGAATAAATATTTTTATTTTGAGTATGAATTTGAATGCAAAGTTTTTAATGATACTTTATAGATGATTTTGATGTTTTTAGAAGAGAATGTGGTTAATTAGCTATTATAAAAATCAGTATGTAAATTCACTACAAAAAATTGCCATATATTAACAAATAAAAACTGTAATTAAAATGTTTGTATATATTATATTTAGAGACTGAAATTACAAGTTTATCGTTGTTATTATATCTAAAATAAAAGACACTTCATTGTCAATAAAGACACTTAATAAAATAAATAACAAAAAAACAAATAAAATTTTATTAAAATAAATAAATAGATAAGAGCTTTTGAACTCTGGAAAACCACTCTTCACACTTCAATCGCTCAATTGCTCACAAATTTTGTTTAAAAAATGTCAATCTCAAAATTTCATTTAACACAATAAATATTAACTTATATTCACTATGTGACTATAGAAAACATGTACATATCTTTTTTTAAAAGTTATTTGTGGCTAGACTGACCATTTTTAAATTAATCCATATTCATTATAGTTTATAATAAATATATATATATATATATATATATATATATATATATATATATATATATATATATATATATATATATATATATATATATATATATATATATATATATATATATATATATATATATATATATATATATATATATATATATATATATATATATATATATATATATATATACACTAACACTAATACAAATTTTGATCACATGTAATAGTAATGATATTGTGCAAGAAAATGTATAAATCTTGAAGTAAACAATATTAGTAAGAAAATCTGTGCAATTTATACTATATAAATATTTCTACTCATTTTATGCTTTTTATTGAGTTTTATTTTTTAACACTTTTTTCTCTATAAATTTCTAATAATGTTATATTTTCTATTTCAATTTTATTATCATTATTATTAATTTTACTACTATTAATATTATAATAATTATTGTTATTGTTAAGAAACTATATAACGTGTAAGCATAAACATGTTCAAACTCTTAATTTGGCCTCAAAAAATTGTTTAACAAGTTAATTATACATCTAAATACAGGAGTTTATGCACCTCTTGTATAAAATTATTACATAATGTTCATGAAAGTAAAATAGTGTCCTTTATATATAAAATGGTTATTATCAATTCAATTATTATGTATTTTATCTATAAATTTTTCTTTGATGATAAAATTTATTTTGGAATAAACTTTTAAATTTGAGGTTTGATTATGTTTAAATTATATAGACATTAAAAATTAAAATAAAAAATTAAATTATGATGCATTACATATTTTTTTCTCTAGATTATATTATATATGATTTATGAGCTATATACTTTAATGATATAAAAACATTAAAAAAATTTATAAAATTATTTTACTATATAAATATAATCAATATTATATTTTATATTTTATTTTAAAAACTTTGTAATATCAAACTCTATATATGTTTTATATAAAATATTTGATTTTGACATTTTCATTATGTCATTCAATATATTATATTGTCTCTAGATATGTTTTGTCAAATTTTTTTGAATAAGTTATCCTAATAGAATCTATTGTCACAAATCTCGTACTCGTACATGTAATACCTTTTAAAATTAAATTCTTCTTCATATAACAAATTATTGTAATACATTTCAATGTTTACAGATCACAAAATCATATAAAAATTAAATTCTTCTTCGTATAAAAAATTATTGTAATACATATTCAAAGTTTACAGATCACAAAATCATATAGGTAATACCTAATGAATAAATATTTTTATTTTGAGTATGAATTTGAATGCAAAGTTTTTAATGATACTTTATAGATGATTTTGATGTTTTTAGAAGAGAATGTGGTTAATTAGCTATTATAAAAATCAGTATGTAAATTCACTACAAAAAATTGCCATATATTAACAAATAAAAACTGTAATTAAAATGTTTGTATATATTATATTTAGAGACTGAAATTACAAGTTTATCGTTGTTATTATATCTAAAATAAAAGACACTTCATTGTCAATAAAGACACTTAATAAAATAAATAACAAAAAAACAAATAAAATTTTATTAAAATAAATAAATAGATAAGAGCTTTTGAACTCTGGAAAACCACTCTTCACACTTCAATCGCTCAATTGCTCACAAATTTTGTTTAAAAAATGTCAATCTCAAAATTTCATTTAACACAATAAATATTAACTTATATTCACTATGTGACTATAGAAAACATGTACATATCTTTTTTTAAAAGTTATTTGTGGCTAGACTGACCATTTTTAAATTAATCCATATTCACTATAGTTTATAATAAATATATATATATATATATATATATATATATATATATATATATATATATATATATATATATATATATATATATATATATATATATATATATATATATATATATATATATATATATATATATATATATATATATATATATATATATATATATATATATATATATATATATATATATATATATACACACACTAACACTAATACAAATTTTGATCACATGTAATAGTAATGATATTGTGCAAGAAAATGTATAAATCATGAAGTAAACAATATTAGTAAGAAAATCTGTGCAATTTATACTATATAAATATTTCTACTCATTTTATGCTTTTTATTGAGTTTTATTTTTTAACACTTTTTTCTCTATAAATTTCTAATAATGTTATATTTTCTCTTTCAATTTTATTATCATTATTATTAATTTTACTACTATTAATATTATAATAATTATTGTTATTGTTAAGAAACTATATAACGTGTAAGCATAAACATGTTCAAACTCTTAATTTGGCCTCAAAAAATTGTTTAACAAGTTAATTATACATCCAAATACAAGAGTTTATGTACCTCCAAATACAAGAGTTTATGTACCTCTTGTCTAAAATTATTACATAATGTTCATGAAAGTTAAATAGTGTCTTTTATATATGAAATGGTTATTATCAATTCAAGTATTATGTATTTTATCTCTAAATTTTTCTTTGATGGTAAAATTTATTTTGGAATAAATTTTTAAATTTAAGGTTGATTATGTTTAAATTATAGATTTTAAAAATTAAAATAAAAACATAAATTAGAATGCATTACATATTTTCTCTCTAGATTATATTATATTTGATTTATGAGCTATATACTTTATTGATATAATAACATTAAAAAAATTTATAAAATTGTTTTACTAGATAAATATAATCAATATTATATTTTATATTTTATTTTTAAAAATTTTGTAATATCAAACTCTATATAATTTTTATATAAAATATTTGATTTTGACATTTTCATTATGTCATTCAATATATTATACTGTGTCTAGATATGTTTTGTCAAATTTTTTTTAATAAGTTATCCTAATAGAATATATTGTCACAAATCTCGTACACATACTTGTAATACCTTTTTAAATTAAATTCTTTTTCATATAACAAATTATTGTAATACATTTCAATGTTTACAGATCACAAAATCATATAGAAATTAAATTCTTCTTCGTATAAAAAATTGTTGTAATACATATTCAAAGTTTACCGATCACAAAATCATATAGGTAATACCTAATGAATTAATATTTTTATTTTGAGTATGAATTTGAATGCAAAGTTTTTAAATATACTTTATAGAAGATTTTGACGTTTTTAGAAGAGAACGTGGTTAATTAGCTATTATAAGAATCAGTATGTAAATTCACTACAAAAAATTGCCATATATTAACGAATAAAAACTGTAATTAAAATGTTAGTATATATTATATTTAGAGACTGAAATTACAAGTTTATCGTTGTTATTATATCTAAAATAAAAGACACTTAATTTTCAATAAATACACTTAATAAAATAAATAACAAAAAAACAAATTAAATTTTATTAAAATAAATTAATATATAAGAGCTTTTGAACTCGGAAAAACCTCTCTTCACACTTCAATCGCTCAATTGCTCAAAAATTTTGTTTAAAAAATGTCAATCTAAAAATTTCATTTAACACAATAAATATTAATTTATATTCACTATCTGACTATAGAAAACATGTACATATCTTTTTTTAAAAGTAATTTGTGGCTAGACTGACCATTTTTAAGTTAATCCATATTCATTATATATATATATATATATATATATATATATATATATATATATATATATATATATATATATATATATATATATATATATATATATATATATATATATATATATATATATATATATATATATATATATATATATATATATATATATATATATATATACACACACACACACTAACACTAACACTAATACAAATTTTGATCTACAAGCGAGCAAACATATCAAACATTGCCTATGATGCATAGGACTTCAGAAGCAAACCAAATGAGACCTAATGCAAGTCTAACATGAGAGATTTAAGTGGTGAAAACTTACCAAACGGAGCTGCTTCGTTGGCTCTCGAAAGTGGATGCAAGCTTCTGTTTGATGATGCTAAACTCTTCCTTACACTTCTGTGAAGATGATTTGACCCAAGGCTTACAGCAAAATCCAGTGAGAAGAAAGATTCGAAGAGTGGAAATTTTGGTGAGTTTTTGAATGAAAAAGCTCTCTCTCGCGCAGCAACAATCCCTCTTATGGTTTAGGAAACCAAATAGCTTTTATATGATGGGTTTCTAATGATCATGCATGCCCATAATGCCTCAATCCTTTGATTTGAAGTTTTTGCCAAAAAAAACTTACTTCATGTACACACACGGGTACAACATGCCATTCACCACTCTTGGGTCAGCAATTGGATATTTGGAGTGTGTAGAAATGAATAGGATTTGTTTTGTGAATTGAGACAAAGCTTGTACCAAGTTTGCCACATGACCTTTTATGGAATGAAAATTTGAAAAATGGTACATAATATGATCTAATGTTGGTCCAAATTAGGCAATGCACATCATGGTCATGTAATGGAATGAAAAAGTTTAAAAATGAGTTCAAATGGTGACTTGTAATGAAAGTAATTCACACCATGTCCAAAAACCACTTTTTCAAGATTATTATGGTTTAAGTGATCACATAATCCATCAAATCTCATGAATTTTGAGTCCATTGTGAAGCCAAGGCAATTAGACACAAGTTTCATGTTGGTTGAAAATAGATTAGAGGTATTAAAGTTCATGAAATGGACCAATGAAAAGAAAGACCTATAATGAACTTTCCCAAAATACCCTTGCCTTATGAAGGCCCTAACTTGAGATGTACACATGAGAATGAGAACTTCTAGGACTTTTTGAAAAGCTAAGATCATGAGGAACAACTTTCGTGTTCACTTGAAGTTGATGAGAAGCTTGTTTCCATGTCAAAAATTCCTTGGAAGTGAGTTGACTATAAGCTGACCATAATTCCCTTCATCTGAGGACACTAACTTGTTGGCATCATAAACTGAGATGTACAAACTAAATGGATGAGTTCTTGTACTCAAAAGAAATCTTGAGAAATGATGAACCAGTCTCATGTATTCATGAAAATGATATTGAGCTTGCATCATAGGGAAAATTTTCCTTGAAGTTAGGCACCAAAGAAGGGGATTTTACACTGAAACCCTAATTTGGCAACTCCTTAAACTCTTGAATCTCCTTGATTTGATCTTAACATGACATCCTAGATGCTTTGGGATGACTTCCCATGTCTCAATAACCTAGAACCAATTCTTGAACCCTCTCAAGTCCATAGTTGACTTTGGGTTGACCAGATGAAACCCTAGCACCATATCCTTTGACTGAGGCTCTTGCAAATGAATTGAATGACTACACAGGCTCCCCAAAGACCTCTCAAGGTACACAATGAGATTTTAAATCATGTCTTATCTAATTAAGTGACCTCATGATCCTCTGATGATCCTCAAGATAGGAGATGACACCCATACACAAATTTCTCTTCTCAAAGAGCTTTGAAACCCAATCCTGATGGTAATGAAACCCTGATGGCTTACAAATGATACCTTTGCTTGAGATTAAACATGAAGCCTTCCTCTTGAATGGCACAACAACTCTTGATCCCCTGTTAAGAACCAATGATATGTAAAATTCAAATGCTAAAATGAAATGAAACATAAGCCAAGTTAGAAAAAGAAAGGTTGGTCAAATTTTGGGGTACAACAAGTGGTAGTCTCTTTGAGAATCTTGTTTGATATATTAACATTTTGTGCGACTTCAAGTGGAAGCCTCTTTATCTGAGCAGCTTGTGTGTCCCTCAGTAAGGTAAACCTCACCTGGTGACAAGTGGAAGCCTCTTTACATGAGCAGCTTGTGTAATCTCTGGAAATTTATTTGTATCTTCGTAATTAATGGTAGTTCTCTAGTTCATCCTCAGTAGAGAAGTTTATTGTGAAATGGTTGATCCTTATCCGACCAACTTTTCCATCAAATGGTATCTCTGTAGAAAAGTCCCTGTGAGAAGTTTGTTGTGAAATCCTCAACAGATGGTTGTATCTTTATTTGAGAAGTTTGTTGTATGATCTAACCTGCCAGTATCTCTTTTGAAGATCCCCGACAGAGTTATTGATCTGTAATTCCTAGCAGATGGCAGTCCCTTTAGCGGAGACAATTTGTATTTGGTCCTTTTTTCAAGTTCAAAATTTGACTAAAGAAGTTGAGCCCTATCTTTATAGTGGAAGCTTGTTATCATTCGACTTGGTTCGCTATTTGAACAGATGTTTATCTCCTTATATGAGAATCCTGTTGTGATCTAATGAATATTTCATCCCCAACAGATGGTTGTCTCTTTATTTGAGAAGTCTGTTGTGTGGTTTGAGATGCCCAGTAACAAGTAGTTAATGATATATTTCTCGTCCTACCCAGTGACAGGTAGTCAAGTTCATTTACCCTACCCAGTGATAGGAAGTTGACCCTTATTTCCTCCTCCTACCCAGTGACAGGTAGTTGAGTTCTGTTTACCCTACCCATTGACAAGTAGTTGGTAATATTTCAGTGTGAGTCCATTGCCTTTATTTTTCTACCCAGTAACCGGTAATCGATAATGTTTCTTCACCTTTTGAGTATATCACCTCTATTTTCTACCCAATAACTGGTAGCAGGTGATTTTTCTCATTCCTTGTTGGTAGGTTATCCTTGTTTTTACCCAGTAACTGGTAAAAGGTAATCCTTCCTCCCGAGCTTGTTGTCTTTATTTTTCTGCCCAGTAACTGGTAGCAGGTAGCATTTGTCTCCCTTTTTTTTTAGTTACCGTTGTTTTCTACCTAGTAATCGGTAGTCGGTAATCTTTCCTTTTAGTAATATTCCTTTTCCTACTCAATAATAGGTAGTTGATATTTTATTTACCCTATCCAGTAACCGATAGTTGTAACCTTTTCCTTCAGGTTTATTACTCTCGCTAAATCACTCGGTAACCAGTAGTTGGCAATACTTCTTTTCCTACCTAGTAACAGGTAGTTGGTTATCTCTCGTCAAGTGGATTACTTTTTACCCAGTAACCAGTAATAAGTAATACATCTCTTTTTTTCTACCCAGTAACCGGTAGATGATAATTCTTTTGTTTTCATTGCCCTAATTTTCTACTCAGTAACCAGTATAAAGTATTTTACCTCTTCTCTTCGGTTTGAGTATCTTTGCCTAGTAATCGGTAGTTGGTATCTCTTCCCTGGTTGAGCTGATTCCTTTCCTTTATCGGAATAGAATCTTACTCTTTTGTTTTCCCTTGTGGAGTCTCTTTTCCCTTCTTTTGTTCTTCAACAGTTTGTTTGTCTCTTGTGACTTGTTTTCCCCCACAAAGGTCTTGTGTCTGTATACCATTAACATAATCATAACATTTGTGGCCTCTTAGGGCCAAAAATTGAGTTTATTGTTATATTTAAGTCTCTTTTATCTGGTCGAGACAAATATGTCAATCTTCATATCTTTAGATAGACGAAACTTAAATAGAGGCAATTGTAATACCCTAATTTTTACCCATAAGATCCCACACATTATTTGCATCTCATTCTACAAACAAGATCGCAAGCTTTGGTTCTCTTGCCTTCCTCTATGTGTTTATTCTTGAGAGATCACCTGACACTCCTATTTTCTTGTTTGTTTCATATTTGTTTATGTTTATGTTTGCTAACCATTAATTAAAATCCAAAAAAAATATTTGTTTTTCCTTTACTAACTTTTTCAAGAAGAATTTGGATCAAGGATATCAAATATCAGTCCCTTAGCTCAAATGAATTTCATCTGAACAAATTCAAAGTTGATCTGCAAACAACTTCAAAACCACCTAATCAAGGGTTTCCAAGGTTTAATTGATAATTATTCAAGAGACTCCAAGGTTCATGTGTTTATTTCCATGCCTTCTTTAACAAGCAAAAAGAATCAAGCCAGAGCCAAGACAATACATCAAAAAGATATTTTTCATGATTTTTGCTTGTGGTAATCGATTCCAGTATTAGGGTAATCGATTACCCTGTGCATTTTTTGTGAAAATTTGCCAAATTCAAATTATGCAGCATTTTTGGCACCAAATTCAAATGTTTCATCATGATAATATTCTAGATCAATTCATTTAAATTCCCCTACCTCATCATAATTAATTCCCACCAAACACCTTCACTAATCACCATTTGATCTTGATTTTGCCTCCAAATTCAAATTCCAAGCCTAATTTTGGTTCCAAACCAAACTCCAATCCACCAAAATTTCCAAGCCTAAATCCTATAAATAGAGGCCTCATTTCATTCATTTCACAAGCTTTTGATAGCCAAATTCACCTTGTCAAATTCCTTCTTGACTCTTTCAATTTTCTTCAACTACCAAATTCACCAAAGCTCTTTCTTCCTTTGAAAGTTAGTAAGTTCATCATTAGAACTTACTAATCTTTAAGCTAAACCTTCATCCATTCATTTTTTCATCATCAATTTCTGTAGGTCAAGGCTTTGGAGTGTGGTTGTTGGATTTGATTTGAAGAATTTTCAGATTTGAAGTGGTAAACTCTTGATCCACCATTGTTGTTCTTAATACATCCTTCACAATATGATATATTGTTGATTCTTGTTGATTGATCTTTGGATCTTGCAAATTATGTTCCATTGGTGTTGTTTGCTGTTATTTTACTTGAATTTTCGTGCTCAATTGCATCCTTGATCATGAGGTGTTTGAAGAAATGGTTGATCAAGTTTTGCACATTTTCAAAGTTGTTTTGCTGCTGTTTTAGCAGTGGTAATCGATTACCTACATTATGGTAATTGATTATATAGTGTTATTTTTGCCTTTATTTTGGGACTATTTTGGTTCTTTTCTCATCTTCTTCCATTTACATTTGGTTTTTGCTTTAGATTGCACTTTTAGTGGTCTTTTTCCTCTTTAAATTCATTGGACTTAGGGTGTAGATGAAGTTGGATAAACATTCACTAATACAAATCTATCTTTAAAGTAAATTGTTCAATTCATTTTAGGTGCTTTGAGTTAATGATATGTTTAATGCTTTAATCCACCAAGATGAGTGGATGAACTTAAAGATGGAATGACCTTGAAATTATAATTCAATTTGGCATTCCCTTTCCTCTTCTCTTTTTTGTTTTGATCGATGAAAATCTTCGATATCATTAGAATTTATTTCAAGTTCTTGATGATAATGAGATCATTGCCAATTTTCTTTTCGTGCGGTATTGCTTTTGGAGAGTTATCTACATATCACTTCTCTAGCATGCATTAGCACTAACATTGTTATTGACCAGTGTTGCACCCCAAAATTTACCTTTAGATTAGTGATCATTTTCACATTTCATTTTAGTACATTTCCCATTTTAACTTACTGCTAACCAGTGTGCCTATTTTGTTCATTTTGCAGGCATGTCGAAAAAGTAGAAAGTAATCTCATGTGCCCTTTAGTTCATGTGGGTGCGGAGGTGCTACCAGATTACGGTTATGTGACAGTTATAAGGTCGGATCATTCTTAGAGGATCCCCGAGGAACTAGGGTCTCCTGTCTCTCGAATTATAAGACATTGGGTTGAATTTCCATGGCAGTGTGGATGTTAGATTTTTCGTTGATGTAGTCTATCCTTATTTATCGGATTATTAGTCATCAGATGGAATTTGGAGTGCTGATTGATTTATGAACCATATTGATTCGAGATCGTAAAGTGTGGGACAGATTGGGATTCGAGTCTGTTTGAAAACTATTTGCAGAGAAGTTATCTAAACGAGTTTAATTCTGTGTTCACTATTTTCTATTACCGATTATGAGTTAATTTTCAAAGGCTCAGTTGAACTCAAGATTTGCGTCAAATTCATATTGGATGTCAGCTCGTTTCAATTAATTGCAAGCTGCCGTAGGTTTCAAATTCTGATAGCGAAGTTTCAAGTTTATTCGGAGGAAGATATGGATTGAAGTTTATTCGGGAAATTAAGGTTCATTTTATTAAAATATCGAATTTATTCATATTGTTCAAGATCAATTTCTGTTACAATGTTCGTGAATTACATCAAGAGTCAGAAGTTACCTTTTTTTGAGAATTACAAGTCAAAAATCCTATAGTGCTAAATCCTAATTTCTACGTTCTTCAGCTTCCGAATTCTTCGAGTTTTCGAACCATCCAAAACCTGCAAAAATATTGAAAAATTGGTTAGAGGTTTTTTTACGAAAAAGGATTTTAATTTTATTTAGACCCTCAGAATAATTTCATCATCGGGTCCGGAGGGGCAGCAAGAAATTGCTACCAAACCCCCATTTTTCAAGCAACCTCAGGCCCAAGACCCGACAATTTTTGTTCTTGTCCGAGAGAGAGAAAAAAGAGTTTTTTGAAAATGATTTTGGATCCAAACAGGCTTTAAGAAAAATATCTGAAATCATCCAAATCCAGGAAAGTCCGAAAATGACAAATCCAACAAGGCAAAATCCGAAAATCATCATTAAACCTTCTACAAGAACCGTAAATTCGTCCTTCCAGAACCACAAAGCGAACAAGCTCATCAAAGAATTTTTGTTTTCAAAGCTGTCCGAAAATCAAAATGGAAATCACCACAACGAACCGTCAAAACCCACCGCGAACTCAGACGTGAGAAAGTCTCACCGTCATCATCGTTCTAACAACAACCATCATCAACGATCCATAAAAACCATTCAAAAACAAATCCAACAGCATCATCACTAACATGTTAAAACATGTTGTCGTTAAAAAGGAAAAATCATCAACATCCAAATTCAAAAACGGAAATAAATTTAAAGCCTTTCAAAGCCATGTTTAAGAAGAAGGATGTATAAGAAGAAGTCAGAAGTTCACAAAAAGGGACGAACGAAAATTATCAGAGACCAAAAAAAAATCACAGAAAACATCATCACGAAAACGGCCACAAACAAGAACACCATCATAAAATCCATCAAACCTCACAACCAGCCGCGGATCCGAAAAACTGACAGCCTCAGGAATACCATCATCGGCGGAAAAATCATCAAGCATCAACAAAGCAAATCCGAAACCGTCAAACCCGCCAAACTCGCGATTCAAATCGCAAACCACAAGAACAACAAAAACACACCGTCTGCAAACCAACCAGACTCAGACGCGAGGAAGATCCCGATGTCATCATCGTCCCCCACCAACAAAGCAACCGTAAGCCACCATGTTGACCTTTTTTCTTTTTGCTTGCTTTTCAGATAAACAAGGAGAAGAAGAGGACGAGACCAGGGAGAAGAAGAAGAGAAAGGATCTTCGCCAAATCAAGAAGAGGGAAAATTGGAAACTCAGAGGAAGACAAGGGCAAGGGGAGCCGCCGACCTTTCGTTTTAGGGGTTACAAACCCTAAAAGCACTCCCACCCCTCTTTATATCCATCGGGTCGGGTCTAGGAGTGATGACCCAGCCCGCCCATGTTTCTTTATTTTTTTTATTTTAGTTTTTAATATAATGTTTTATTTTGTAAATTATTTAATTTAATTAATAATACTATACTAACAACTAACCTTTTAATTAAAAATCTGAAAACTTAATAAAAATAATAAAAACGAATTTTGAACTTAAAAAAAAGGTATTAAAAATATTTATTTGCTTTTAACCTTTAATTTGAGTTTTAATAAATAAGTTTAGAATTAATAATTCCAATAAAAAATGTTTAGATATAGATATTTTATTTTCTTTGTTCTTAATAAATTAAAAATCCAAAACATTTTTTTCCTATTTTCTAACTAATTTATTTTCTTTTAAAAATCCAAAACACTGAACTTAATTAATTGGACCTTTTGAATAAATTAGATTTTTAGAACTTTAGTTAATTAATTTACTTTTTAACTAATTATCTCATAATCCCTCCTTAATCCATTAAATAAATAATAAACTTCTTCTAACTTAAGCTTAACTATTATTCTAACATTTTCTATTTAATTAAGACTTGAGTAAATAATTTTCTAATAAAAAACAAAAACAAATTAGTTTAGATTTCTCTAGCCTTTTATCTAAACTCTTTGACTTCTAATTTCTCAATTAAAAACTTTTTCACTTAATCACATTTCCCCCTTCGCATCTAACTATCTCTCATTATCCATTTAAATTCAACATTTCACTATGCTATTTACACATCAGTATCTTGCTCTATCATTATCACCGCTTTAATTTTTCCATTACCGTTGTTACCCCTCCGAAGGAAAGGTTATCCCGTTTGACCGTCGTGTCAATGCCTTTACCCTCAGCCCATCCTAGCCTTAGGATCCGAGTCGTCGTACTCGTGCTTAGGCGTCCCGCCGTGGACACACCCTCAACCTTTTCCAAACCTTAAGCTCTGAGTCGCCGTACTCGTGCTTAGGTGTCCCGCCGTGGACATCCACCCCTTTATCCTAGCCTTAGGATTAGGAGTCCTCGCACTCCATGTAAGTTCTCGCCGTGGAATACTTACCTCACCCTTTTTCAATTCAACTTACAATGTAGAATTCAGATTCGCCGCACTCCAAGTAAGTGCCTCCCTATGAACGTATGCATCCCCCTGGAACCTTTACCACAGTCAAGAAGTTCTTCTTCCTCCCTATGTGAGGGGAACTACAATTACTCTGATTCCATCCCCTATCTCGGATACGTAGGCACAAGATACGAGTATTGGCGAGTATACTTAGGACTAAACCATTAGGTCTTTCTCTTTACCTTTAACCCTTAGAATTACCCTTAAGCAGATAACTTTAGCAATAACACATTTTAAAACAAGAGGTTCCTGTAGAGTACTACAGAAGTTTAGGATGCTAATACCTTCCCTAAGCTTAACCAACCCCCAAACCTTAGATCTCTCTCCGCATTGTATTTACGATGCAAAATAGGTTTTTCCTTTATTTAACCTTTCCTTCGGATAAATCAAAGACCGGCTGTGAATCAAGATTGTGATTCAAATTAATCAATAATTTGATATCTTATTCTCACCGCAACAACCGGCCTCGGATAATCGTTGTTTCTACCTAAACCCGATTACGATTGCTTAACATAGCACTAAATTATCCCTTATTGTAAAGTGATCATTCATGGATCAAACTTATGTTTAAAAGTCCAAGTATGGTTGATTATTTGTCTTAGATCCATCACTTATGAAACTTGTTGTTAGGAGGATTTGATTTTATCAATCCTCTAATGAGTCTTCATTAACTTTGGCCTAAATGAATGAGTTAACCATCGTTGATCATTTATTTTAACAACTAATCACTAACTCGCTAACAATATTATTATACTAATTTTATTTATGTTTCTTTCTTGCTCCCTATCTCTCTTTTATTTTTATACTCCATTATTATCATCTCATATCATATTATTGCTTGTGCTTCCGCTCTCTTTTTTTTATCCATTTTGACCATATCTTATTCAAAACACTAATAAAGGATAAACCTCTAAAAAACTTACCTCTTAGACTATTCTTGGACCCTTGGATTTAGAATTAAGACTATTTCCCTATGCTTTGAGTATTATGGATCTTTGCCTTTATTTGACTGGCTTATTTGCTTATGCTTCAAGACCGATGGAATTCTTATTTGGCTTGCTATGAAGTGTGCTATAATTTGGTTAGATCCTTCTTATCTCTAGCTTTTATTTTTCTTTCTAGGGTAGTCACTTCATCTCCTCCCCTTCTTAAAGTTTCAAAATCTTCTCCCTTTTTCAAAAACCTTCTTGTTTTCAAACTTAAAACCGCTTTCATAATAAAACCTTGACCTTGGTCAAGTGATTTTCAAACTTTGTTTTCTTTAATAAATGTCAATCAATGTTAATCATACTTTGACTAATTTCAAAAATATATAAAAAACACTTCACCTCATTCAAACTTTTTGTGCCTTTGTGCATTTTTTATTTTAAATCTTTTCATAAAGTTTAGATATGAGTCATTTCCATAGTCGAGATATTATTCTCCTATTTCTCATAGTATTTAAGATGTTGACATTTCCCATTTAGATGTTGAGTGATAGACTTGTTGATTTTAATCCAAGCAAAATCCTCCATCTTTAGGTAATGCAAATGTTATCTTATACTTGTGAGAGACTAGTCGTAGTTTTTTCCTTAAAATGACGATTTGTCTTTAGATTTAAAAATCAATAAAATCAAACCATTTTTGTTATTGTACCACGAACTACAGGGTTTTGATTGTGGGTACGTAGGCATGAGGCGATAAGTCTCACCAAACACAAAAATCTTTAAAATATTTATCTTTTCACCTCCCTAATCTCCTTTCAAGCAAACATTTTCAAACCAAAAAGTGTAGATATTTCAAAGAGGTTCCTATAGAGTACAATAGACGTTTTGTGTGCTAACACCTTCCCATCGCGTAACTAATCCCCTTACCCATTCTCTGTTTGTTCTTATTTTAGAACTCTTTAAGTGTTGTTCTCTCTTTTTCCTTTCCTTTTGGATAAAATAAAATTGCGGTGGCGACTCTTTCATTTTTGAGTTAAGTTAATTAATAACTTACACTCACAAATTTCCCCGTTACACCGTCACTTCCCTTTAACATGGACATAAAATATAGTGGTTATCATCAATTTTAACTTTGACTACCTTTCAATTGATGAAGGGAGGTGGTTTGCCTTTTTAATAAATTCAAGGTCATGAGTTCTCGCACCATGATCATATTAGATTGAGGATAGAAAATGAAATAGACAAATATATTAGTAAGTTTAATATTAATGTGACCCTTATTAGGGATTGTTTACTTGCTTTCCAAGTCATTTATGCTTGTCTTACATATTTTTTGCAGAGAAAATGTCTAACATCCCTCTATGGCTAAAGGAAAGGAGTGTTTGGCCAAGAAAAAGGTTAAGCGCTATAGGACATGTAGTCCCAAAAGTCTCGTAGAATGCCTGGCCATTAACTGTGACAATCCAAAGTGATATGTAACAACTAATTCGTGGAGGAACAAGAGGTTTCACCTTTTGAGAAGTCGAACATGTCTTTTTATGAGGGTGCCCTAATTGATCCTGGGGGCAACAAGGCACAGGAGGAAGGAACTCCTAAGAAGGACGATGCTTGTTAGGAGATTATTGTTGCACCCCAAAATTTGCCCAACCTTTTCTTAACCTGGTTTATGTTTCATTTCATTTTCTTCTAGTATTTGCATTGCATAGCATTATTCATTGAGCAGGGGATCAAGAGGTTGTGCATAGCAAGATGAGGATGCCCAGAGTGTTGAGCTCAAGTGAGGGGTGTTATTTAAGCATGAGTGGTCATCAAGTCATCAAGAAGTGGTCAAAGTTTTGTGAAAGGGTTGATGGATGTATGTGGAACATCTCCTAACTTGGAGACCAGTTGAAGATCATTAAAGGATTGTGAATTCATGATTATGGATATGGGATGGTAAGAAAGCTTATTGAGTGCTTTGGGACCCATGTTGGAGCTTGTTCAAGTTGTTGTGTCATGTGGAAGAAGTCACAGTCAT
Organism: Lathyrus sativus; assembly: GCA_963859935.3. Taxonomy (NCBI): domain Eukaryota; kingdom Viridiplantae; phylum Streptophyta; class Magnoliopsida; order Fabales; family Fabaceae; genus Lathyrus; species Lathyrus sativus. The sequence continues at coordinate 609,804,964 of OZ012735.1, forward strand.
AGGTGTTGCATCTAGGGTTTTCATCTGGTCAACCCTCAGTCAATTATGAAATTGAAGGAGATTAAGACTCAATTCCAAGTCTCTATGGTCATGGAATGTTGTTTTGAGATGCCTAATATATCATTTCAAGACCAAATCAAGAAGAATCAAGAGTGTGAGAAGTTACTAAATTAGGGTTCTCAGTGTAAAATCCCTTATTTAGTGCCCAACTTCAAGACCACCTATCTCAAGATACAAGTCTCATCTCATCTTGACCCCAACATGAAACTTGTAGAGCGTGTTTCTAGATTTCATTTGAGTACTAGAAGTCATTCATCTGATTTCTAGAACTCAAGTTATGATGTTGGCAAGTTACAGGTCCTCAGATGAATGTGATTCTGGTCAACAAAAGTCAACCAACTTCCAAGCCATTTTTGACCTAGAAGGATGTTTCTCCTCACTTTGACCCAAACATTAAAGTTATTCCTCATGATCTTAGATTTACAAAGAGTACTAGAAGTCCTTCATCTGATTTGTAGAACTCAAGTTATGAGGCTTGCAAGGCAGGGGTATTTTGGGAAAGAAGGATTACAGGTCATTTTCATTATAGGTCCATTTCACCACTTTACACACTTCAAATGAAAATATTTCCAACATCAAATGTGCTCCAAATGGGGTCATTTGCTCAACCAAACATCAAGTTGTCATTGATTTAGCTTGAATTGAACAATTGGTTTGAAACATTTCCATGAAGAAAGCTTAAAATCATAAAATGGAATTAATTGATTTTGGATCATTTTGTACCAACCTTATACATTTTTTGAGTGCCAAGGGTATAACAAACAAGATGCCAATTTTGGATTTCATTTTTGGTGCCATTTTCATGTGTTTCTCAAATGCCATTTCAAGTGAAATTTTGACAATCCAATATCCACCATTTGATCAAACCAAGGGTTGAACACCATCCATTTAATCAATATGAGGTCCCAGCAAGCTAAATGAGTGATTTTCTAAGGGTTTCATCTCAGTTTTCGTGCACATTCATGAAGCTCCATGTGCAAATTTCTTGGATTTCAATTGGACCTAAAACCATTGCAATTGGGCCTCAATTCCCTCCAAATCCATCATATTTAACTTCAGAATCATTCACATTGCATCAGAACGAGTTTTGGTGGAGAAGTGCTGAGAAAACAGTTTGAACAAAGGAGAGAAAAATTGGAAATCGTTTTTGGCATTTCATCACATTTCAAGGAGAATTAAGCACATCTAAGGATTTAGTGAAGATCAGGGAGTGATTCTGGCTGGTTTTCATTAAGCTTCATCGAAGAACAAGTTCAGTGGAAACTCTCCACTAGGTAAGCTACAATTCCAAAATTCTCTTGATTCATGATGATTTAGCTTGCCATTGTTGTATTGTTGTGATGTATGAGCTTCATGCTTGGATTCTGGATGCAATTGAGTGTTGTTTGTGAACATTTTAACATGAGATGTGTTTTCTGTTTGGCTTCGATCTAGCTTGTTTATTAATTGAAAATTAAAATGAATCCTGGATTTGTGATCTAGGGAAGATGTAGATCAATTTTGACTAAGATTTTGTATGTTTTGGTTGAGTTTTGTGTGTGCCTTGCAGAAGTTTCGTCAGAGAAGACGACCGGAATAATGTTCCGACCATCTGGTTTTGTTCCCTCCATTTTCAGTTTTGAATGGGGAAGATGATGTGTGGCCATTGGATCTTATTTGATTTGTTTGACTGGACCTTGATCTGATGGTCCTCATTTATTTGCTTTTTTGTGCTGAAATTCATTTATGACGTGGCAACGTGTGAACCTTTGGATGTCTGTGTGGTAATCATAATATGTGGTGGAGATTTGGTTGACTGGGCGTTTAATGAAACGATGTGTTTCATGAGTTTATATCCAAGTCGTTTGATCGTTTGACTGTGTTTAATATGGTGGCTGTAATTTAATTGCTTTTTATTTTTAAAATTTGACTGCACGCGTGTCAGGATGTGGACCTTTGGATTGTGTGACTGGTAATACCATTGTATGGCTTAGATTGATTCTCGTTTGTTTGGATGACTTATTTGGATTGGGCCTCTGTTTGCTTTCTGCACCCCCTGTTTGGGCCCAGCTTTGATTTACACGCTTTTTATTTACTATTTGCACCAATTTTTTTTCATTTTCTTTTTATTTTCTTTTTTTATTTTGTTTTCTATCTGTTTAGATTTAAATCAAATTAAAATACTTCCAATGGTCAAAAAATTTCACAAAAATATGTTTTAGACAATTTGAAATGTCCTTTTATTTTTAGAATTTTTTATTTTATTTTTTGGTTTTATTTTCAATTAAAAATGGAATTAAACATTGGAAGTGTTTTGTTTGAATTAAATCTTGACATTGTTTGGTTTTTAATTTGTTTCTCCTCTTTCCTTTTGGTCCAATGACTAAAAATTCATCCTCATGTCCATGATGAGTTGATGAATTTTTGAGGACCATTTTGCCCCTGTTGGTTGACTTTTGGGTTGACTTTTGTTGCATTTCATTCGACCCTCGACAATCCTCATTCACAATGGAACACCCTCGTGAATCAATTTCTTTGGTGTTGTTGTGAATTGATTTTGATTGTGATCTCTTGGCTTCTGTTTGCCAACATGTTTATGGACTTTGCGCATTTTATTTGGTTATTTTTGAATCATTTTCCTAATTTTGAGGTAACTTGCAAGTCAAGTTACTCCAAGGGAGGTTCATACATACACATTGACCTAGTTTGTCTTGGAGATGACATTTTTGGATCCTTTGAGCCCCCAATGCCTTTTGATTCATGTTGTTAACATGTTAAGGATGATGCTTGCTCATCTTTAGGTCATGACATTGTTTCTTTCTTGTTCATTTGTTTGTTTTCTTTTGAGCTTTTAATTAGGTTTTCTAAGTGATGCATGCTTGCTCTCCCTTATGTTTTTGCTTGCATTTTCCTTTGATTGGTTTGCTTTTGCTTTTGATCTCTCTTCTCTAATCTCCCATTCTGTCCCATGACTTTGGAGTCTCATTTAAGGCATCTTAGTCCCTCCTTAGGAGGTACTTGAAGCATGCCTAAAATGATGAATCCTTGAGGACTCTTTTGTGTTTCTTTTGCACTTTGTTTGTGATGCTTACGGTTGAGTGCATATTATGAGTTCCTTGATGTCCCCATATAGCCTCCCATCCTCAATTTTGTTTTGAGCTTCTTTTCATTTCATTTGGTTTGGCTTTTGGCACTTGTGGTTGATGTTGTTTGACTTAGGTCATTTCATCCCACTTTTGGTGCATCTTTGTGTGGCTTTTCTTTGTTGTTTGATATCATCTTGTGCATTTCTTTTTCTCTTCTTTTATTGCATTCCCATATGCATGCTTGGTTGAGATGAGATTGTGGAGGCTACTGCCCCACACTAGTTTCCTCCCACTTTCATTTTTACTTGTGCATTCTATGTTTGCATTCTTGCATTTTCATGTTCTTTCTTCTTCTTCTTCTTTTGCTTTTCTTTGCCATGCTCCCCATAAGTTCTCTAACCTCTTGAGGTTATGATAGACATTAGGTGCTTAACCATGCATGATAATATTAGGTAGTTCCCTTTTGTATCCCAACTTTAAGTCCACTTTGCATGATAACTTTTAGGATTGATTAGTCTCCCATTAGTGGTCCTTTCTTCTCTTCTCATCTTCATACAATCTTAACACACTTAATAAAGATAATGGATGTTGTGCCATGAGCCTTGTACTTGGGAAGTGGTGATTGAGCGGTTACCTCTCAATTGCCTAGAGTGTTTAGTATACGTCCTTAGGACGATATGCGATGCATTCGATCCTAGGTTTTAGACTATAGTACAACATACATTATAAACACTCAAATTCAAAACACTTCTCCTCTAAAAAACACAGAAACACTTCAAACCTTTTTCATCCTTCGGGATCTTAATCAGGAAAATCTTTTCAGATAAAAGAGTGTTGTTAACTCTTAGTTCTACCGCAAACGGTAACTCCTAAGTCTCCAATGGTCGAGCTGCATACACCAACTGCTAGAACTACTTGTTAACCCTACTCGGGCCTAAAAACCTTTGAACCAACCTGTGGTCTTTTTATCCCGAACTACGTTTGCTCTGATTTCTCGTACCAGACGAGGATACATAGGCATAAGACGCGATGGCTTAGCGAGCAACCTTCCCCCTTCACCCGTAATTAGCCGAACTATGTTGACTCTGACTTTCCCATTGCACGAGGGAATACGTAGGCACAGAGCGGCGATGCTCTGTCGAGTCTCTTTTCTTTTTCTTTTGTCCTTTGACCTTTAGCTAGATAGATTGATCACCCTTTTAGATAGACAACAATGCATGGATCCCGTCGAGTACGACGGACGTGAGGGGTGCTCATACCTTCCCCTTGCGTAACTGACTCCCGAATCCAGACATGGTTGCGATGACCTTGTCTTTCCCTTTTCGTCAGGTTTTTCCGATCGTTTCCTTTCCCTCTCTTTGGGATAAATAATGAAAGATGGCGACTCTTCTGTTTTCCTCCGGGTGTTTTTCGCAGTTGCGACAATTACCTCGGAGGAAAGGCGGACCCGGGAATATAGTTGTTAAGCTAGTGGCTTTGGCATTTTGCTAATTTGCGGCTTTTTATAAGTCTTCCCTTAATGGTTTTTATGTGTAATACTTACCAGTTCCCTTAAGTGCTTTTTAAATTTTCTTATCCCTTGGGGGTTTAATGAAATAAAGACCTCATGTGATTTTTTCCTTTACTTGTGCAAATACCTTTTATATAATTCTATGAACAAGCTTCTTATCGGTGTATGGCTTACTAGAGATCCCTTCATAGTTGACTTCTTCTATGGGTGGAACATTTCCTCCTTGAGAATTCAACGTAAGTTATTGCCTCTATGGGTGGAAAGCATTCCACCATGAGGATCCATCATAATTTATTGCCTCTATGCGCAACAAGGATTCCTCAGTGTGGATCTAGCGTAAGTTATTGCCTCTATGGGTAGCAAGGATTCCTATGTTAGGATTTGTCGCAACTGCGAAAAAGAGCCGGAAACCAGACAAAAGAGTCGCCACCGAACGTTATTTATCCCAAATAGAGGGAAAAGAAATGATCGAATAAAACCTAAGAGAAAGGGAAAGACAAGGTCATTGCAACCAAATATTGGGTTCGGGAGTCGGTTACGCAAGGGGAAGGTATGAGCACCCCTCGCGTCCATTGAACTCAATGGGATCCATGCTTGTTGTCTAATCTATGGGTGAAAACTATCTAAAAGCTACTGCTAAACGGGGGAAAAAGGAAAGAACAGACTCGATAGGACATCGCCGCCCTATGCCTACGTATTCCCTTGTGCAATGGGAAAGTCAGAGTCAACGTAGTTCAAAAAACCTAGACCACTGGTTGGTTCAAGTGTTTTTTATGAGTAATGTTACGTTTCATTTCCAGTAGTTAGGGACGATGCCTGTTTGCGGTAGAACGGAAATGTAACATACTCTTTCTGAAAAATTAGGTTTGAAACAATCCCGAAGGATGAAAAGGTTTGATTTTTGTTTGTGCTTTTTAGAAGAAGTGAATTGAGTTAGTTTTAAACTCATGTTGCATTAAAGACTATGACATAAGAGCGAATGCGTCGCATATCGCCCAAAGGGCATACGCTAAACACTCTAGACAATATGAGAAAAGACCCCCACTCATCATTCCTTATGTACTTAAGGCTCGTAGCGTACAACAATTGTCTTTCTTTATTAGGTGTCTTAAGAGATTCTGAGATGAGAAGAGAAGACACAAGGACTCTAAAGGGAACTATAAACCTTAATATTGTCATGCAAGGTAGTCCTAAAGTTGGGATTGAAAAGGGAACTACCTAATGTTATCATGTAAAGAATTGAAAGCCTAATGTCTCTCCTACTCCTATCTTAAACAGAGGGACTAGGAATCCTAAGGGATCATGGCAAGAAGCACAAGTAAACACAATGCAAATCAATCACAAAATGAAGATGAAAGAAAAGACTTAAACAAGTCAATGTAAGATGAAAGAGATATGAAATGCAAACACAAATGTAAACATGAAACGGTGCAACAAAACAAACACAAGTCACAAAGATGGGAGACTTAAACAAGTCAACAAGAGATGAGAGGAAATGAGAGAAGCAAGCTCCTACAATCAAATTCCATCAATCATCATAAGAAGAAAGGTGCTAAACACAAAAGCACAATAAAACAAGTGAGGGAGGAAAGAGTGTGGGGCAGCAACCACATCATAAATAACTCAACCAAACACTTATACATGATCAAGTAAAGAAAAGCAACCAAACAACTCAAAAGAAGCTCAATTGTTCATAGCAAACTTCAAAGTGAAAACAACGTCACCAAAGCATCAAGAACAAGTCCTTAACCATCAAGGTCAGAAGTGAACATCAAGTGAGAAACCTCAAATTCAAAATCAAGACATCAAGCAATCACAAGAGTGATCAAATCAAATTGAAGAACCAAAGTTCAAACAACTATCTCACATTTCAAACAAGTGGAAACACAATGATCAAATGAAACTTGTGGCACAAGGTACACATCCAATTGACCCATGATCATGCAAGGCAGTACCTCAAGCATGTTAACAAAATCTAATCAAGGCTTAAGACATGTTCAAGGGATCACACAAGATCACATCCCAAAATTAGGTCAAGAATTGGATACATACAAATGGTAAAAACAAGTTTGAATTTGAAATATCCACCAAAATTAGAAGCAAACTTGAATAAAATCCAAATAAAATACTTAAACCAAGTTGAAACAATCACAAGACAGTGTGCAAAAGCTCATGGCAAGAGTCAATTCAAAGCACCATCAATTAGGTCAAACAATGCAAGGTGTTCAACTTGTAGAGCAAGCATCGAGGGTCCACAAAAAAACCAATGAAAAATGATCATCAAGACCTTAAACCAGTCCTCAAATAAGCCTCAATCTAACACCTAAGTGTAAGAGGAAAATTGGTCAAAGGGAGTGTTCTAATTATGGTCAATGATCAAGTTCAATTCTATGTACAAACCATAAAACACCTTCTATCATAAAATGAATTAAAAATAGCAAAAATAATTGAAAAATAAAATAAAAAAGGGGAATAAACTCAACATCTTGAAATATCAGAAACACATTTTTTGGGGTTTTTATAAAATGTAAAACTATTTTTAAAAGAATTAAATTGAAAATGCTAGAAAATAAAATAAAAAGAAATTAAAACATGGAAGAGGGGTGTATAAGCATGTTCAGTATGAACGGAAACCATGTTACACGCAAATGGGCCTCAAAAGAGAGGGGCATGGAAAGCAAAAAGGCAAGGCCCAAAACCAACTGAAGCTGAGTTTCAACATGAAACACACTATTTCATTAAACGGGAAGTCCAACTCACCAAATTCAAACCCCACGCAAGCAAGGTCAATGTTAAACATGGGAGACACATCATCTGGTCAAGAAGTCCTCCCAGCCACGTCAGCATCCCCTCCAGACACCGGAGCTAGGGCTCCGGTCGTCTTCTCTAGGAGGGTCGCCGGAGCTCAGACTTCAAACCACCATAAAAATGAAAACAACCGGTACCATTCTCAAGTTTTTTTCACGTAGAATCCAAATATCATGTTGGTTTTTGAAAAAGGTTCTTGGAACTAGTAGAAATCAGGCCACGAAAGTGTGATGCACAAACTGAAATCAACTCAAACAGGCACCAAAATGATTCAAACATTGCCTACATGGAGTAGGGCTTCATATGCACCAATCATGGACCTAAATAAGTGCCTAAAATGGGAGATTCAAAACATGGAATGTTACCTAACGGAGCTGCTCCGTTGGCTCTTCAAATGCCTTGCAAGCTTCACTTTAATGCCTCTAATCTCTTCCTTATGCTTTGGTGATGATGAAATGAGCAATAGCTTGAAGAAAGACCCAGTGAAAACTCCAATTCAAAGAGAGAGAAATTTATGAATTTTTTGAATAAAACTTGCTATTCTGGCCAGCTGCTCTTGTTCTCCTCATCTAGGGCTTGTGAATGGCTTATATATAATGGGTTAAAGAGGTTCACGCGGGCCCATGTTTCCTTATTTGCTTGCTTTTCAATTTTGCCAAAAATCACAACATGAGGTACACACACGGGTTGGCATAATATCTAAGCCTCTTGGTCAGCAATTTAGGGCAATGGAGGTGTGTGAAAAGAATGAGGGTGGTTTGGATATTTGACAACCATTTCGCACAAAGTTTGGACAATGAAATTTTATGGCATGATATTTGAAAAAGTGTCATGAAATGTGGACTCATGTTGGCTCAATTTGGGTAATATCTAACATGACCATAATATGATGATGGTATGGTGTGAAAAAAATCAAAAACAAGAGCATTTGATGACTTGAAATGCAAGGAATTCAAACCATGTCCAAAAATCAACTTTTCATGCTCATCATGGTCTAAGTGATCTCATAATTCATCAAATTCTATGGAAATTGGATTCAATATGATGTTAAGACCATTTGAAACAACCTTCATGTGGCAAGAAATTGGATTAGAGGTCTTGAAGTTCATGAAATTGGTGCTTGAAGTCAATGAGCTAAAACTAGGTTTCCAAAAATACCCTTGACTTGTGAAGACCATAACTTGAGTTCCACACATGAGAATGATGTGTTCTAGGATTTTTTTCGAAAGCTAAGACAATAAGGAACAACTTTCATGTTTGAGGAAAGATGAGGAAGAGCTTAGTTCCTTGTGAAAAATGCCTTGTAAGTGAACTATTTTCAAATGCCTCAAAAACTTCTTCATCTGGTGACACCAACTTGTTGATACCATAACTTGAGATGTACAAACCCAATGGATGAGTTCTTGTACTCAAAAGAAATATTGAAAGATGATGAAAAAATTTCATGTTTTATAGAAAATAAGACAAGACTTGTATCATGGTGAGAATTATCCTTGAAGTTAGATACTAAAAGAGGGGATTTTACACTTGAACTCATCTGCAACCCTAATTTAGTAACTTCTTGAGCTCTTGAATCTTCTTTACTTTTCTTCCTCATGACATCAAAGATGACTTAGGATGAATTCTCATGGCTTCAAAGATCAAAACCCAAGCCTTGAGCCCTCTCAAGTCCACAGTTGACTTTTAGTTGACCAGATGAAACCCTAACTTCTTATCCATTGAATGAGGTTCTTGTAGATGATTTGTGTGACCATACAATATCCATAAAGAACTCTTAAGATGCACATTTAACTCTTGAACCATGTCTCAACCAAGAAAGAGACCTCATATGCCTCTACACACCCTCAATATAGGAGGTGATACCCACACACAAACCTTTTCCCCTCAAGGAGCTTTGAAACCCAACTTTGATGATGATAGAACTCTTGATGACTTGCAAATGTGCTCTTGCTTGAGCCAGGAACATGAAACTTCTCTCTTGAGTGGCAAAAACAACAATCTTGATCCCCTGTCTAGAACCAATGTTATGCAAATGCAAATGCTAAATGATATGAAACATAAGTCAAGATAAAAGAAAAGGTTGGACAAATTTTGGGGTGCAACAGCTGCCCCTATTCAAACGACTTGGACCTGAAGGTATGAAAAGTAAACACTTTCAAACGTTCAAGGTAAAAGGCGATTGAATACAAAAGAACCTAGAAATTTGCCAACCACATGATAGAAACTGCAGAACTTGTCCGCCAAAGTGGAATCAGGATCACTGGAGAAATGTATCTAAAAATTTATAAGAAAACAGCCAACTAACCACCAATTAGAAAGCATCGACACGCAGTCGGAAAGCGACATCCGCTATGCAGCAGGCTTGAGTCTCAGTCGGTAAGAAACATCTGCTAATAAGCAGGCTCGACACTCGGTGGGTAAAAACATCTGCTATCCAGCAGGCTCGACATACGTCGGTAAAAACATCTGCTAACAAGCGGGCTTGACACTCGGTCGGTAAAAACATATGCTAACAAGCAGGCTCGACACTCAGTCGGTAAAAGCATCTGCTAACAAGAAGGCTCGACACTCGGTCGGTAAAAACATCTTCTATTCAGCAGGCTCGACACTCGTTCGGTAAAAACATCTGCTATCCAGCAGGCTCGACATCCGTCGGTAAAAACATCTGCTAACAAGCAGGGAATAGAATCAACCGATTCACAATCTGAAAAAGAGAACTATGTTGGGGAAAGAGAAGCTTAAATAAGCAAACTCTATTGGGGAGATGAAGATAAGATGAACACATCTATCGATGATTTTGATGGGGTCTGGATACCACACAGGCTTATGAATACGTTGTTATCTGCTGGAGAAAAGTCTGACAACAAAGAATAACAACCTGGCTTATGCTTCGTATGCATATGTTTGAATATGGTGTAATGCTCCATACGAAATGGAAATGCTACGCATTTGGGAGGATGCTATGCAAAACACAAATGCAAAGGAACACCACCGAGAAAAGGTGCCGAAATAAACGGCAAACAAACTCGTGCCAAGGAAAACGCCATGAACGGCCTCCTAGAAATAGAACTCTCCTGGGGAAATGCCCTGAATGGCCTTCCAGAAATAGAACTCTCCTGGGGAAAATACCCACTCTACTGGGGATTGAGAAGAATTTATTGGGAAGTTATCCCAAAATCTCGCTCTGAAGAAAGTCAATAACCACTGGATTCTGTCGTGGACGTCTACTTCACTAGGGAATACTTATTGAGGGAATCGGCATCAACCTCTTCTTGGGGAAATGAGTCAATGACATAGACTCTATGGGGGATTGCACTGAACTTGCTCCGCTGCTGGGGAATAATCCCAAATACCTGCTGGAGATAAATGCACACCACGGTCGGGGAAATTCAATCTCAACCTGCTGGGGATAAGTGCACATCACAATCTCAACCTGCTAAGGAGATACTTCTGATTTGATATCATCACCCTGTGGGGATGAAGACACGTCACTGTTGGTGAGACACTTCTGAAACAATTCTCAATGGTGAAAGCCCTACAAATGACAAACAAACAATGTGTCCTGTATGCAACAAAGGCTATTTTGGTCATCGTCCATGACATCATTCAAATAAATCATTGTTTCAATTATGATTAGCAAAGCCCCAAAAGTTTATGTACGCAAAGTTTTATCAAAAACATCAGGCGTCTTTTTGCAAACAAAACGGTAAAAAAGAAAAAACAAGAATAGAAAGCTTTTTGTGGAAAATACTTCATTGATTGAAAATGGCCTGTAAATAGGCAAATTACATCGGATGCAACTCCTGAAAAGATAAATTTGCGCAAAAATTACAGATGAAAAAGATATATAAATGTCGGCAATGTGGAAACAGATAACCATCATATGTCGATTCGACTATGACTCGCATGACCTCGATGCTTCACCAATGCTTCGGCTTCTGAAGAGACTGACTTGTTAACCCTCGGGTCCTCCAAGAATCCAACTGTGCTCACAGGTCGGACGGAGACCGTAGTCGTTTGCTTTTCAATCCCTAACGTTTGTCTGAATCGCCCTTGCGAGTTTTCAATTCACCGGGATACCCATTTTTGCCAAAGTCTCCTTTTCAGGTTTTCAACTTTGCGGGTTTATTCTTTTTTTCTCTTTTTTTTATCCCTAATTTTTGCCTAAACCCAATCCTTTTACGGTTCGCCAGGATGCCCCATTTTTTCCTGGATTTTTTTCTTTTATTTCCAGCGGGTCTCTTTTAAGCAAAGTATTTTTTGACTACGTCTACGTTCACAGGGGACGTAAAATCTTCACTGTCCATAGTTGATAGTAGTAAGGCTCCTCCAGAGAATACTTTTCTTACCACGTACGGACCTTCATAGTTGGGAGTCCACTTGCCCCTGTGATCTGTTTGTGGAGGGAGGATCTTCTTCAGCACTAAATCACCTACCTGAAAATGTCGAGGGCGCACTTTTTGATCGAATGCCTTCTTCATTTTTCTTTGATATAGTCGACCGTGGGCGATAACTGCCAATCTTTTCTTGTCAATTAGACTAAGTTTATTCAACCTAGCCTTCACCCATTCTGCCTTATCCAGTTTCACATCAACCAACACCCTTAGGGAAGGAATCTCGACTTCTAGCGGTAGGACAGTTTCCATACCATACACCAACGAGAAAGGAGTTGCCCCAATTGACGTATGCACCGAGGTACAATATCCATGTAAAGCAAAGGGCAACATCTCGTGCCAATCCTTGTAGGTTACCACCATCTTCTGTATAATCTTCTTGATGTTCCTGTTGGCTGCCTCGACAACACCATTCATCTTTGGACGGTACGAAGAAGAGTTGTGGTGTTCGATATTGAAACTCTGGCACAGTTCCTTCATCATCTTGTTGTTCAAATTCAAACCATTATCAGTAATGATTCGTTTTGGCACTCCATAACGACAGATGATGTCCTTCTTGATAAAGCGAGCCACTACCTGTCTGGTTACATTGGCAAAAGAAGTTGCTTTCTACCCACTTGGTGAAATAATCGATTGCCACCAAGATAAAGCGATGCCCATTGGAAGCGGTCGGATTGATCTTGCCAATCATATCAATTCCCCACATAGCAAAGGGCCAAGGAAATGCCAAGACATTCAAAGGACTCGGCGGCACATGCATTTTATCCGTATAAATCTGGCATTTATGGCACTTTCTGGCGTACTTGAAATAATCAGATTCCATAGTCATCCAGTAGTAACCTGCTCTCAACAATTTCTTGGACATTGCATGTCCTCCAGCATGCGTTCTGAAGGAACCTTCGTGTACTTCTTCCATTAGCAATCTTACTTCATTTTCGTCCATACACCATAACAATACCAAGTCGAAGTTTCTTCTGTAAAGCACATCGTCCTTGTTCAAGTAGAAGTTTCCTGCCAACCTTCTCAGAGTCTTCTTATCCCGGCTCGATGCCCCAGGCGGATACTCTTGATTCTTGAGAAAATTTCTGATATCAAAACGCCAAGGCTTCCCATCTGATGCTCCTCTACTGCAAATATAAAGGTTGGCCTGTCAAGGCGCATGATAGTGATCACTGGAGCTTCGTTCCAATAATTCAATTTATACATCGATGATAAGGTTGCCAAAGCATCTGCCATCAGGTTCTCGGCCCTCGACACATGATGAAACTGCACTCTGTCAAAGAAAGGAAGCAATCTCCTGGCATAATTCATGTATGGAATCAGATTGGGCTGACGAGTTTCCCACTCTCCTTTAATCTGGTTGACAACTAAAGCTGAATCACCATATACATCAAGGTTCTTGATTCTCAAATCAATGGCTTCTTCATTATTGGTGCAGGTAAATGTTAATCGGGCAGTAAACGGTATGTGGGAACCGTGGGGAGTTGTAATGATTGCCCCAATTCCGTTGCCATATGAGTTAATAGCACCGTCGAAAACCATCTTCCACTGGGAGCCTATTTCGGGACCTTCGTCTGGTAGTGGCTCATCACAATCCTTCATCTTCAAGAACATTATGTCCTTATTAGGAAACTCAAATTTCATTGGTTGATAATCTTCAATCGGCTGCTCTGTGAGATATTCTGATAAAACACTTCCCTTAATGGCTTTTCGGGAAACATATTGAATATCGTATTCTATCAGAACCATCTGCCATCTAGCAATTCTTCTAGAAAGTGCCTGCTTTTCGAACACGTACTTGATTGGATCCATCTTCGAAATCAACATGGTTGTATGATTTAACATGTATTGCCTTAGGCGCTTGGCTGCCCAAGCAAGCGCACAACATGTTTTTTCTAGCATTGAGTATCTGGACTCACATTCTGTGAACTTTTTACTCAAGTAATAGATAGCATGCTCTTTTCTGTCCGTCTCGTTGTGTTGACCAAGTACACAACCCATTGAGTTCTCAAGAACCGTCAAGTACATGATCAAAGGTCTCCCTGCCACTGGAGGCATCAGTATTAGAGGTTCCTGCAAGTATTCTTTTATTTTTTTCAAATGCCCTCTGACAATTTTCATTCCAAACAACCGCTTGGTCTTTCTTCAACAATTTGAATATTGGTTCACAGGGGGTTGATAGGTGAGATACGAACCTTGTAATGTAGTTCAATCACCCCAGAAAACCACGAACCTCTTTTTCTGTTTTTGGCTCAGACATTTCTTGTATTGCTTTTATCTTTGCAGGATTTACCTCAATTCCTCTTTCACTGACAATGAACCCCAATAACTTCCCCGACCTCACTCTGAAAGTGAACTTATTTGGATTCAACCTCAATCTGAATTTCCTCAACCTTTCAAACAACTTCAAGATTAACCAGATGGTCTTCCTCCGTCTGTGACTTTGCGATCATGTAATCAACATAAACCTCGACCTCATGATGAATCATATCATGAAACAAAGTCACCATCGCCCGCTGATAAGTTGCCCCTGCATTTTTCAATCCAAAAGGCATAACTTTATAGCAAAAAAAAGTCCCCCACTGCGTGATAAAGGTAGTTTTCTCCATGTCTTCTGGGGCCATTTTGATTTGGTTGTACCCAGAGAAACCATCCATGAAGGAAAACACAGAATGTTGAGTAGTGTTCTCAACTAACACATCAATATGGGGGAGTGAGAAATCATCTTTCAGGCTCGCTCTATTCAGATCTCAATAGTCGAAGCACATCCTGACCTTTCCATCCTTTTTGGGTACAGGCACAATGTTAGCGACCCACGGAGGATAGTTTATAACAGCAAGAAAACCGACATCCAATTGCTTCTGGACCTCTTCCTTAATCTTAACTGCGATATCAGGCCTGGTTCTTCTTAGCTTTTGTTTTACAGGTGGACATTCTTCTTGAAGAGGTAGACAGTGTGCCACTATATCCGTATCTAGTCCTGGCATATCTTTATATGACCAAGAAAAGACGTCTCTGTACTCGCGGAGCATTTCGACCAGTCTTCTTTTGACATCATCTTCTAACGCAACCCCAATTTTGACCTCTTTTCTGTCCTCTTCGGTGCCCAGATTGACAACTTCAATTTCCTCTTGATGAGGCAGAATGACTTTCTCTTCTTGTCTCAACAGTCTGGCAAGCTCTTCAGGCAGGTCATCTTCTTCATCAATCTCTTCTTCAGCTTGAAAAATGGGACTTTCAAAATCATATCGAGTCATAGCTGAGTCTGAATTGGTGGAATCTGAGATGTGAAACTCTTCAAAGGTAACTTGAATGACTTCCTCGACAGTCCAATTGCACAAGCTTTGACCAGGGACACACGGCTGAATCCAAGTGTTCATATCGCAGTCTCTATCTCCTTCATCGTCTCCCACAACATTGATTCTGTCAAAAATGACCCCACTGCTGGTGAACTGCACCGGTCCTCTATACCTCGGAGCACTGTGAGAAGATGATTTGTTGTATCCCAAACCAAATTTTTCTTGCTTGTTGGGAATACTGAGGACTTGACCCCATCTCTATGAAGAACCAGACTCCACCACAGCACAGGCTTCTTTGAAAGAAGACATGGAAATCTCAGGAGCTTTACTTTCAACAGGAGACTTTTCCTTAATTTGCACCGTTTTGAACGCCTGACACAGTGTTTCATGGATCTCTCCATCCACCTCTATATATTTGAAGGACGACAGGTGACTAACCATGATGTCCTCTTCACCACACACTATTACAATCTTCCCTTCAACCATATATTTCAGCTTTGGTGCAACGTCGAAGTGACTGCCCCAGCATAATGTATCCATGGTCGACCAAGTAAACAGTTGTAGGTTGGCTGTATATCCATGATGTAGAAAACGGTGTCAAAGATCTCCGGGCCCACCTGGATTGGTAGAGTAACTTCACCAAACATTGATCTTCTAGTCCCATCAAACACTCTCATGACTAGATCGCTGGGGGTACAAATTACATCTTGGGTGTCAAACTTCATCAAAGCTTTCTTGGGCAACATATTAAGTGAAGACCTTGTATCAACCAATACATGTGACAAAACATCCCCCCTATACTCAATGGAGATGTGTAGGGCATGATTATGATTTCTCCACGCCGGAGTCAGATCCAAATCTGTGAAACCCAAGCCATTGCCAGCATTTACATGGGCTACTACCACCTCAAGCTGATTGACAGAAATTTCCTATGGTATGTAAGCAGTGTTCAGAATTCTCAACAAGGTGTTCCTATGTGCCTCAGAGAACAACAAAAGAGATAAGATTGAGATCTTAGAAGGAGTTTGCTGTAAGTGATCTACAATTTTATAGTCACTCTTGCGGATAAGACGCATAAATTCCTCAGTATCTTTGACCAAAGAATCTTTCTCTCCCTGTTGCTGACTCTGTTCTGCTATAGCTTTTCCTTTCCCTTTATCGGTTCTTTCCACATTAACCCCGGTGAGGAGAACACTCTACCGCTTCTAGTTAAACCTTCGACCCGAACAATATTATCCACAGACGAACCTCCGGATGATGCTCCCACCAAGTCTGGCTTTTGTCCATTACAAAATACCTCTTTCCCCCATAATTCCATGGGATGGCCTTGGTACTCTTGTAAGGTAATGGTCCGGCTTTAGTGATGATCACAAGCGTTGGTATTGGCGGCGCTGAAATATTGATTGTTCTATATGGGATTGAAATCTTCGCGATTTCATCCCGCTCACTGTCAATTTCTTTCACATTCCTTCTCCTTCTATTCTATCAAACTGCAAAATACCCTTATTCATCAAGCCTTGAATATGGTTTCTTAGATCAACACAACCTTCCGAGTGCACGACACATCCTTCACAACTTTCCAGACAACCAGGAAAAACACCCCCTTTCAACAATCTGCTCTTCATAAAACTTAACGGCGTCTTCAACTCTGCCACATCAGTTATCAGATTCAACTTCTCTCCCTTAATAATGGCATTAGCTCCGACTACCCCATGATTTAGCATTGGGTTTTGATTCACGTTTGGGGTCTTGTTGGTAAAATTAATTGCCTTGGTGTCAAGCAGATATTGCACCTTATGCTTAAAAGCTTTGCAATTATCGATGTTGTGACCCGGAGCACCAGAATGAAAATTGTACCTTGCATTCGCGTCATAGCCCGGTGGAGGTGCGGTTGTAAGCGGTGCTAAAGTCCTTTTTTGGATAAGCTGTAATTGTAGCAGATGTTGTAGTAGTTGAGAGTAAGGCATGGGAGGCGTATCAAATTGCCTGTTGACCACCCTTCCTCTGTCTTGAAATCAGCGCGGTACAATAGCTGGTTGCTGAGGTACTGCTGGAATAGTTATGCTAGCAATTTGTGGCTATTGTTAATGTTGGTATTACTATTGACACTATGCTTTGTTTCTATTTCTGTTTCTATAAGTTGTTACTGTGTTTGTATCTCCTTCTCTCTTCTTTGAATTCCCAAACGTCTTCCTCGCCCCTCCTGAGGTAGGCCCTTCTCCGCCTTGTATTTTCCCCAACTTTATTCTGTTTTCTATCCTCTCACCTGTAATGATCAAATCAGAAAAACTTCCAGACATATTTCCAATCAACTTCTCATAATATATTCCAGGCAAGGTTGCCACGAACATATCAATCAGTTCCCTCTCCACCATCGGTGGTTGAACTCTCGCTGCTAGTTCCCGCCACCTCTAGGCATATTCTTTAAACCCCTCATTGTTCCTCTGAGGCAGGTTCTACAACTGAACTCGGGTTGGCGCCAGGTCACTATTATACTGATAATGAAGGACAAAAGCTTCTCTCAAGTCCCTCCAACTTCTGATATGAGTCCCCTCTAGACCCAAGTACGATTCTAGTGAAGGCCCTAACAAGCTATCCTAGAAAAAGTACATCAACAACTTCTCATCGTCTGAGTAGGCAGACATCTTCAAATAATAGGACCCGAGATGTACTCTAGGACAAGTTGTCCCTTTGTACTTATCGAAGTCTGGAACTTTGAATTTTTGGGGAATCTTAATCCCTAGTATCAACCCTAGATTGGACATGTCGAGCCCCAAAGAGTTTTGGTTCTCGAGATTCTTCATCTTTTCCTCGATCATCTTAAACCTTTTATCTGCATCTGTCTGAAGGCTTACACCCAAGTCTCCCATTGAGAAAACATCATCCTGCTCGTCTTCTTCCCATTGAGGACCTGCAGTCCCATGTGCAACGCCTGCTGCACCTGGTATATAAACTCCTGGTTGGTGACCTCCACCCTGAGGAATAACAACAGTGGGAATCACATTAGCCTGAGGAGTGTTACCATCATCTGGGGGAGGCATGGCAGTAGTTCCTCCATGCAAGACCCCGCTACCATCCGCCCTGGAAATTAGTGAATGGACTAGAGTTTTGAGTTGTTCTTGCCCATTGGCAACTCCCTGCATCATATCCATGAACTGAGTCATCTGATCCCTAAATTCTTGCAATTCTTGCTAAATCTGATCCACAACCCTTTGCTGATTCCCTCTGGTGGAGTATCTGTGAAACGTCTGGTTTGCTATCCTAAAAACTAACGGAAGAAAACGACACAAAGGTAAGTTAACGGGCCCAAGAACACCTCCGATGTAACATGATAATGATAATGCAAAATGCAAGCATGCAAATATGACTCAGGGAAATTCTCCCCTTGATTCTAGTTCCACAAACAAAGAGGAGAGCAACAGATGGAATCACAATTCTTTTCTCATAAATAAAATGAGGACAGAAGTTAGTGTACACAACAGAGAGGGAATACGACCCCATCCAACAAGCCTGGTGATGGTCTTAATACAAGATAAGAACAACAGAGAAGAAAACTAAAGAGAAAACTGCATCAGGTAACTCTCCATTCAGCCATGGTAACGAGTCTGAAACTCCTCTAACAACTCCTTTGTATCCGAATGTTCAGGCCTCATAACCAATGCCTGAATGAGAAACTCCCTTCTACTGATAACATCCTTCAAATCTTGAGCATAATCTTCCCAGGCATCTTCTCTGAAAGCATCTTCGAGTCTTGGTTTCTTTAGTTCTGCTCTTACCTTGCATTCCTCCAGCGCTGACAAGGTTTCTCGTAATTTGTGATCACCTTCATATTGACGAGCTGATTCTAATGAAGCCTTTTCATATTTAATCTGGAGCTGCGTCTTCAATTTTTCAATCTGCTTATGGAGCTCATCTTCTCTTCCCTTGTTGGCGGTTAGAGCGGCATTCCACTGATCGTTGAATTTGGATATCTCCAGGCGCGCTCTTTCCAACTCTTTCTTCTTGCCTTTCAGGACATTACCCATGCTCTTCAAATCTTGACCAAGTCTCTCTCGTACACAAATCTTTTCAGTCAACTCTTTTCCCATCTTGTTCAAGGTTTCTGTCTTCATCTTGGCCAAGTAGGCTGCTTCATTCTTTTTGCTCTTCAACTGACTAATCTCCTTTTTTTAACTCTTTGTTCTCCTTGTGTAACTCTTCTTTCTCGAACCACAGCTTGTTATACCTTTGGATATCAACTGTCATAGGTTCTTCAATCACCAAAGGATACAAAGGTTCTCTGACCGGGAACGGTAACAACATCTTCTCCACCCTTTCCTGAATCCATTCCACATAAGGTCCATAGGCTCTGCAGTCACCTTTACCCAAAGAAAATTTTCCTTTGTGGTGGATTCTTCCCCAAGCCTTTTTCAATCTGGCTAAAGTATCACAATCAGTCGCTCCTGTGAAATATAGAGGTTCCTGTATTTCCTCCTCCTTCAGCGGTCCTCTCAAAGCGTAACCAAATTGTCTGACAGCAAGGGCAGGATTATAGTCGGTACCACCCTTCCTTCCTATCAGAGGAACATTGGGAAAGTTTCCACATCTATAGATAATCTCCTTACCGAGCAAACCTCTATTAAACCAAACAACATTCTCAGACATCAAACCCATGAGTCTCTCTAACCAATCTAATGTATCAGATGTATCAACAAAAGCTCCAGCTCGAGGAAGATGCTCCATAAACCATTTGTAGAGAAGTGGTGCACAACAAGAGACATTCTTTCTGTTGCACCCTAAAATGTTCTCAACCTATTTCACCTGATTTATGTTTTAATTGCATTATCATTTGCATATTGAACCATGTACATAATATAATTGTAATACCCCAAATTTTACCCTTATATTTAGTCAGTCATTTCGCATAGCATCTCATTTGTGCATTTGCTAACCACTAACCAGTCATTGAGCGCGATTTATTTTGCAGGAATTACCCCTAGGGGCGTTTTGGTCATTTTGAAGCATAATTCGTAATTTTGGGCCCAATGAGGTTTTATTCCTGAGGCGTTTATTTACGTGGGTTTGATATCAATTTGGGTTGGAAAATCTGATCTGTGGAACAGGGTTTTAACAAGAAATCATTCTTCTATCTTCCAGTTCATTTTAGGAGGAAAACAGTGAAAACTTCGACTGATTAATGGAACTTATTCATGTTGAAGGTATTAAGCTTATTATGCAAGATTGGATCGAATTAATTCAAGGATACTTGACTAGTGAGGTTTAATCGGATGTTGAGGTGTTTGCAAATTTAAATCATGGAAGAGAAATTGGGAAATGATTTTAATAGAATATGTGAATTTTATTCATAATATTTTATTATTATTATTACAATTTGTGAAGTGAATTTGGATAGAAATTTGAAGTTTATTCATAATATTTTATCATGATCTACAAAGAGGAAATAATTTGGATAAAGAATGTTATTGAATTTATTCATAATATTTTTTGTTACAAGTTACAAAAGAGAAAATCAAAATTGTAAAAATCCTAAGTCCTAAACATCCCCAAGTGTTCTTCATGATGCTCTTTTCTCCGCAAAATCTCCGATTAACCTGCACGTCAAAGGGAGACAAAACAGAACACAAACAGAATAGAAAAGAAAGGGTTAGAAATTGTTTTCGACACTCTCAGAACAGCGTCATCATCGAGTGCCGGGAGTGGCACAACCGAAGCTGCGTCCTACCCCCGTTACCGATCCGAGCCGTTGGCGTCAGATCAGATAATACCTGTTCTTATCATGCGGGACATCCGAGAGATAGAAGTGATAAAAGAAGCGGGACTGATTCGCTCTTACCGCAATTGGATTTCCAAACTGATACAAAGGCAAATTTGGACTCAGACCCGGATGCCGGCAGGTCTGAGTCGTTTTGTTTTCGAAATTTCCAACACCTGAAAATCCACAACAGCATCAGTACCAGGTTCAGAATTCAGAACTCAAAGCAAGACAGTTCATAAGCTTCCTAAACAAAACAGCCATAGGTAAGTGGAAATTCAAACTGAAAGTGCCAAAAACTGCATCAATTCTGAGTTCATGAAAACCAAGTCCAAACAGAACAGAAAAATACAAACCAAACTGCATTGAATGGCATCAAACAATGTATCAAAAGGCAAGTTTCAATGGCAAGTCACGAAAAATGTGAGCGACCACACAAAATCACAGCACACAATCACAGCATAAAATCATAGCGCAAATCATACCAGAAAGAGCAAGGATGAACTCATGTAATCACATCAGTTCAGGGCAAGCCTGAATCAAAGATGCAAGTCACCATGACAAGCCAACAAAGTAGCAAGCTAAGGGCATCGTGGAATAAGGCACCGAATGCAAGGGCATCAGTTATCGCACATCATGGCCCAACCTAATATCACAGAAACAATCAATCTGGAAACCAACAACATGGGATTGTAGTGTCTTCTCCGAACGGCTCAGACAAGCTGTCATCATCGCCGCGTAACCTTCCCGGCAATTCTGACTCGACCGAAGCACCAGCTCTCTCCGAAAGAAGAAGAGGAAAAGAATCCATATCTGCAACAAAACCAGAAACTTACATCAGAAGAACCAATTGGAAACCAGTTAACAACAATCCACATCTGTGAAACCAAAACAAATCCAATACGGTTTATCAAACAGATTGCCATAGCTAATTTTGACTTTATTTCTGTCTAACCCACGCTAACCGTTTCTGTTTGTTTTGTTTCTTGCAGCTATTACATTCAATTTGAAATTTATTTTCGTTTTATATTTAACCATTAATTGTAACTGCTTATGGGATGTAATCTTTCGCGAAAAAATTATCGCATTTATCTTTCCGCACTTTATTTTCTGCCGTTGTATGTATATTTAATTTCATCGCATCTTTATAATTAATTTCACTCCTCCGAAGGAATTAGGTCTAGCCGTTTGACCGCCGTGTCAATAGTCCTAACCCTTGATCGTTTCCAAAACCCTAATTTTCACAAATGCCTCGCCACAGGCAAAATTACCATTTTACCCCTAGCTTTAGGTCAAAGAGCCGCCGTGCTCATTTTAGGGTTTCCCGCCGTGTAATCCCTAATTTAACCCTAATTACAACTTAACAAATCAACATAGAGATTTGGAGTTTCTACACTCCACGTAAGCGTGTCCTTAAGATGCGTTTATTCCCCCTTGAGACCTTGACCACAGTCAAGAAGTCTCTAACCTCCTAGTGGGGAACTACGATTACTCTGATTCCATTCCCGTAAGGATACGTAGGCACAAGATGCGATGTCTTGCCGAGTAAACTTAGAATTAACCCCTTAGGTCTCTTTTCTCACTTTTAATCCTTTGTGCATATACCTTAAGCAAATAAATAAAGCAAATAGTAAACATCTGAACAAAAGGGTCCTGTAGAGTACTACAGAAGTTTAGGATGCTAATACCTTCCCTAAATTTAATCAACCCCCGAACCCTAGATCTTTCCCCGCATTGTGTTTACGATGCAAAAATAGGTTTTCCCTCTTTTGACCTTTTCCTTCGGATAAATCAAAGAGCGGTTGTGAATTGAATTGCGATTCAAACTAATTAATAGTTTGTTATCCTATTTCCACCGCAACAGAAAATGGCGACTTCACTGGGGACTGTTCTAAACTTTTGAGGGTTATCCGTAACTTGTTCATCCTTATTACTATCTGTGTTATTACTCATTTGCATGTATGTATTTGTGCTCTGATTTGGGGGATTTGTTCCTTGTGTTGTGAGATAAGTCCTACGCCCGGACTAGTGACATTATTATAGGATGGGGATATATTCGATGAGGCTTATAGGGAGTGAATCCCGACCAAGCTGATTCGAGAATCACCGCTCAGTTGAGACCTTTTCGAAAATGGTTCGGTTGAACGAGTAATCGTTGAAAACTTTTTCCATGGTTGATTGGAGTCTGTGATATTGAGGACCGTAGTACCTTTACACCACCTTGGCCTTATTTAGGACGTAGTGCGGGAGCTATGTGGGAGTAATCCTACAACGGTTGCTACGCGATACTACACTCAAAAGAGGTTCTCTTGAGAATATTATTAACCCCCGAGTCAGTCGGAAGGTTGATAATATCCGAAAGATGGGCTGATGACTTTGGGCACTTTTTAGAACCTTGTTCGGCAGGTACAACTAACCTATAGTACACTCCTTTTGGGGATGGGTAGACCTTAACTCCACGCATGACTTTTAACCTAGGGTTTTGTGTATTCATGTGCATGGCATCCATAAAGCATCCCATTGCATTGTATTTCATGGAATTCAAACATCGTTTATATCGCGGGATAAAATAAAAATGAAAAAACAAGGAAAATTTTTTGGTACCCCACGACATTCGTAAATGTTTGAATTCCATGAAATCTTCATTCGCATTTGCATCATAGCATCATTTACTTTCTTGCATTGCATGTGTCTTCCGTTTTCTCATGATTCGGTTCTCTCGCCTTCCAGTTTCGTCACCCTGAGTTCTCGGCACCAGTACAACACCAGAGCTCAAACTCGGAAAAGAATGGAGGATCAGGCAAAAGAGATTGATCGCCTTAGCAATGAACTTGAAGACCTGCGAGGGGGTATGGGGCGTATGATGGAATTGTTACACGTCATGAATGCTAAGATGGATACCCAGCCCACTGTTGTTTCAGAGATTACCGGCGTTACTATGGACCCTCCACCGAATGTGACCGTAGCAAGGGACCCACCTTATGGTCTTGCTCCCGGTTTTGTGCCTCCTCAAGCCACTGTTCCGATTAATCAGCCTGTTCAGCAAGCCGCTCCTTTATTTTCTGAAGTTTCTAGGGGGGGCCCTATCTTTGCACCACCTGTTGTACACACCCGTGCGCAACCGTATTTCAATGAGACTGTCTTCGATAATCTTGATGAGAATGTTGAAGGTTATGAGAAACATGACAAGCTTCGTGAGGAAGTAGACACTATCGTCCAGAGATTGAGAAAGGTAGAAGGTGATCAAATTTTCGGGGCTGCTGTAAGGGACGTCTGTTTGGTCTCAGGTTTGGTTATTCCCCCGAAGTTCAAAACTCCGAACTTCGACCGCTATGAAGGTGCCACTTGTCCTAAGAGTCATCTGATCATGTACTATCGCAAAATGGCTGCCCATGTTGAGAATGATAAACTGATGATTCATTGCTTCCAAGATAGTTTTAAGGGTGCTTCTTCCAAGTGGTATTTAACTTTGGACCAGTCTCGCGTTAAGAGTTTCCAAGATTTATCCGACGCTTTCATCAAGCACTACAAGTACAATATGGATCTGGCTCCTGACAGAAGACAGTTGTTGAGTATGTCACAAAAGAGTTCTGAGTCATTCAAAGAGTACGCTCAAAGGTGGAGAGAGATCGCTTCGCAAGTAGAACCTCCTTTGACCGAGAAAGAGTTAGCTGATTGGTTTGTCGACACGGTCCGTCCAGAATTTTACGAGAGGATGGTGGGTAGTGTGACTTCAAATTTCTCTGACATCGTTGCTGTGGGTGTCAAGATTGAATTGGGTATGAAAAGCGGTAAAATGACAAGTAATCATGGTGTTTCAAAGGATCAGCCGAAGAAACCTCCGTATAGCTCCCAGAAGAAGAAAGAAGGTGAGACTAATGTTATATCCTCTGGTAGACGAAGGGACCAATTTTATCAATATCCGTAAGGTTATGCTCGACCTCAAGGGTACCCGATCCAATATGCTCAACAGCCATATGTGGCAGCTATTGCACCTTCTTTCAATCAACAGGTTCCTATGTATCAACCTATGCAACAATCTCCTGCTTATCCGCCTCCTATCAACTACCAACAAGCGCCCAACGCTCCTGCTCCTCAGCAGCCAAGGAATCCAGCTCCTCGCCAGAATGTCCCGAACAAGAGAACGTATAAACCTTGTCCGCCAATTCCGATGACTTTCACCGAGCTGTATCCCTCATTAGTCAAGCAAGGTCTAATTACCACTCGAGCTTTGGGTCCGCCTCCTAATCCTCTACCCGCCAATTACAACGCCGCTGCTCATTGTTTATTTCATGAGGGTGCGCCTGGTCACGATCTGGAGAACTGTTATGCTCTCAAAAATCTTGTCAGGGATTTATTGGAAAAGAAGATTTTGTCATTTGAAGATCCTCAACCGAATGTTAAGAAAAACCCTTTTCCCAACCATGAAAGTGTTAACGCCATCAGTGCCGATTCTGAGGAAGGTTATGTCCTTGATGTTGTTCAGGTTAAGACTCCTCTTAAGATATTCCATTCGAAGTTGTTTGAAGCCGGTCTGGTAGATACGTCCCATGCTGCATGTGTAAGTTGTGAAGCCAGTATTAAGGGTTGTGTGTTGGTTCAGAATGATGTTCAGAGGTTGATTGACGAGGGTGTTTTACAAGTGACAAGCCAAGCCAAGAAGGATGAAGTCGCTGCGATTGAGCCTGTCTTCCATCAGCCTGAATCAAAGGGTAAGGTGCCAGTGTTTAATCTGTCAGGGGCAGGTTCTGCCAATCCCGTGTTCGATATACCAAAGTCGTCTATCCCTGAGGTGAATCAGCCTAAGCCTATAGTTATTCGAAGACCAAGTCCGTTTCCTTTCAGTGATCCTAAAGCTGTGCCTTGGAAATATGACGTGACGATGATTGACAAGGAGTCTGGGAAGGTTATTCCAAATGAAGAGGTTAAGGACACTGTGACTAATATCGCAGAGGCAAGCAGGATGACTCGCAGTGGCCGTGTGTATACTCCCCGTATCAATGAGGTTCCACCTAAGGAAACCACTAATATCCCAGTGCCTACCAAAGACAAAGGTAAAGGAGCCGTTACGAATGATGAAGATGCTGAGTTTTTGAGGATCATCAAGAAAAGTGACTATAAAGTTATCGATCAACTTCATCAGACTCCTTCTAAGATTTCGATTTTATCTCTGTTGATGAGTTCATCCGCTCATAGGATGGCCTTGCAGAAAGTTTTGACTCAAGCACATGTGGATCAAGATATCAGCACCAGTCGGTTTGATAGTGTGATTGCCAATCTGACCGCATGTAACACCCTTAGTTTCAGCAACGAAGAGTTACCAAAGGAAGGTCCGAATCATAATCGTGCTTTACATATATCAGTGAAATGTCAGAAGGACAATTTAGCAAGAGTGCTAGTGGACACCGGTTCTTCTTTGAATGTTCTACCCAAGAGGGTTCTTGATAAGTTGGTTTTCAAGGAGTCTGTGTTGAAACCTACTCCTTTGATCGTCAAGGCTTTCGATGGTTCTCGCCGGTCGGTAATGGGGGAGGTTGAGCTTCCTATCCTGATTGGTCCGCAAGTTTTTAATATCACGTTTCAAGTCATGGACATTAATCCCAATTACAGTTGTTTACTTGGAAGGCCGTGGATTCATGCCGCCGGGGCAGTAACCTCAACGTTACATCAAAAGATGAAGTTCGTGAGCGATGAAAAGTTGGTTATTATACACGGTGAGGAGGATCTGATGGTCAGTAACCTGTCTTCTTTCCGTTACATCGAGGCCGATGAAAATGCTCTGGAAATCTCCTTTCAAGCACTCGAGATCGCCAATGCTGTTTTATTAGAAGTCGAAGAAACAGTGGGCCAGGGTAATCCATCTTTCGCATCTCTGAAGAGTACCAAATCAACAATGGACAGGGGCATTCCGGAAGGTTGGGGAGAGGTAATTGATGTCAAGACCAAGACTGGTCGCTTTGGGTTGGGTTACAAACCAACTCAGAATGGAGCTGCCACAACCGTCGAAGGGCGTCCGAAGGTTATCCAAGAGGTATTTGTCAGCGGAGGTTTCCAAGTCAATGTCGTCAGTGACTGTGAGGAAAATGAAGATTTGAGCAACCTGGTGTTTAAGGGTGATGCAGCTTTGAACAACTGGGAGGCCGTAGAGATCCCTGTTATTTTTCCATTGTCAAAGTAATTTTAGCATTTTTTTCATTTACGTTTTCAAATAAAAATCCGTAGCCCTGCCCAAGGTTATAGGATCGTTTTTGTTGGGCCACCTTTCATTTTTAAAAGGATATTAATAAAGGCATTTTGTTCAAATCCATTTTGGTTCATTTGCGTTTTTCGTTTTCACCTTTAAAAAATGAAGTTGGTAACCTTTTTCAAAAATAAAACAAAAAATAGCATTTCATTCCCTATCTTACATATCTTCGAGCATTTTAATTAAGTAAGCCTTCCATCATGCAGAGACATCGTAAACCTTGTTGGATCCAATGACTTTATTGACACTCCTGACTGGGATGCACCCATCAATCAAGCTGAAGACGAGGGTGAAGAAGATTTTGAAGTACCCGCTGAACTGACAAGATTGATTGAGTACGAGTACACAGAGCTTCAACCGCATAAAGAACAGGTGGACTTGATTAATCTTAGTGCAGATGAAACCAAGAAAGAGGTCAAGATTGGTGCAATGCTTGGGACAGAGGTTAAGCGGAGGCTGATTGAGTTGTTAAAGGAATATATTGATGTGTTTGCGTGGTCGTATCAAGATATGCCTGGTCTAGACACAGATATTGTTGTTCACAAGTTGCCGCTTAAGCCGGATTGTCCACCTATCAAACAAAAGCTTCGAAGAACGAGACCCGACATGGCTTTGAAGATTCGAGATGAGGTTAGAAAACAGTTAGATGCAGGTTTCTTGGCAGTTGCAAAATATCCAGATTGGGTTGCCAACATTGTGCCAGTGCCCAAGAAAGATGGTAAAGTTAGGATGTGTGTGGATTACAGGGATCTGAACAAAGCAAGTCCGAAAGACGACTTCCCTCTGCCACATATTGATACACTTGTAGACAATACAACCAGTTTTGCGTTGTTCTCATTTATGGATGGTTTCTCTGGCTATAATCAGATCAAAATGGATCCCGATGATCGAGAGAAGACTACTTTCATTACTCCTTGGGGGACCTTCTGCTACAAAGTCATGCCCTTCGGTTTGAAGAACGCAGGGGCAACTTACCAACGCGCTATGACCACTCTTTTTCATGATATGATGCACAAGGAGATCGAGGTGTATGTGGACGATATGATAGCCAAATCTCAGAGTGAAGAGGAACATCTAGACCATTTGGTGAAGTTGTTTGAACGACTCAGGAAATATCAGTTGAAGTTGAATCCCACTAAATGTACCTTCGGTGTCAGATCTGGAAAATTGCTTGGTTTTATTGTTAGTCAATGAGGGATTGAGGTAGATCCTGACAAAGTTCGAGCCATTCAAGATATGCCAGCTCCGCGAACCGAGACACAAGTTAGAGGTTTTCTTGGGCGTTTGAACTATATTTCTAGGTTTATCTCGAACATGACCGCTACTTGTGAGCCGATATTCAAATTGCTTTGTAAGGGGCAGACGGTTGAGTGGAACCCTGATTGTCAGAAAGCATTTGAGAAAATTAAGAGTTATTTGCAAGACCCCCCTATTCTGATTCCTCCCGTACCCAGAAGACCATTGTTTATGTACCTTACTG
Organism: Lathyrus sativus; assembly: GCA_963859935.3. Lineage (NCBI taxonomy): Eukaryota > Viridiplantae > Streptophyta > Magnoliopsida > Fabales > Fabaceae > Lathyrus > Lathyrus sativus. Next base: position 609,833,576 of record OZ012735.1, read on the forward strand.
TTCTGGAGAAGTCTATGGGTTGTGTGCTTGGGCAACATGATGAGACCGGAAGAAAGGAACATGCGATTTATTATCTGAGCAAGAAGTTTACCGATTGTGAAAGCAGATACTCACCATTGGAGAAAACTTGTTGTGCGTTGGCATGGGCCGCTAGGCGCCTTCGACAATATATGGTCTGTCATACCACATTGTTGATTTCTAAAATGGATCCGATCAAGTATATTCTTGAAAAACCTGCTCAAACCGGGAGGCTAGCCCGTTGGCACATGTTATTATCTGAATATGACATCCAGTATGTACCCCAAAAGGCAATTAAGGGTAGTATTTTATCAGATTATCTTGCAGATCAGCCAGTTGAAGATTATGAACCTCTTAAGTTTGATTTTCCTGATGAGGATATTTTGTTGATTAAGAGAGATTGTGAAGAGCCAGATCCGAGCGAAGGTCCAGAACCAGGTCTTTGGTGGAAGATGATGTTTGATGGTTCCTCGAATTTCAATGGGCATGGTATAGGCGCCGTTTTGATGAACCCAAAGGGTGGATTCACTCCGTTTACAGCAAGGTTAGACTTTGAGTGTACTAATAACGTCGCAGAGTATGAAGCATGCATTCTTGGCCTCGAAGCAGCAATTCACCTCCGAATCAAACTCCTCAAAGTAAGTGGTGACTCAGCCTTGGTTATTTACCAAGTACAAGGCAAATGGGAAACGAAGAATGAGAAGTTAATCCCTTATAAGGACTACATTGTCGAGCTGATTAAGTATTTCGACGAGATAGAATTCGAGCATGTTCCTAGATCTGAGAATCATGTTGCTGATGCTTTAGCCATGTTAGCGTCCATGTGGAAAGTTAAATTCGTTAATGAAGCACCTCTTATTCATATTGAACGCAAGGTTGAGCCCGCTTATTGTCAAGTAGTGGAAGAGGATGGGATGGATGAAAAGCCTTGGTTTCATGATATCAAGAACTATCTCGTCAAGCAAGAGTATCCCGATGGTGCTACCGGTCTGGACAAGAAAACGTTGAGAAGACTGGCTTCAAAATTCTTTATCAGTAATGGTGTGTTGTACAAAAGAAATCACGACATGGTTCTGCTCAGATATGTTGATAAACGGGAAGCGGACATGTTACTGCAAGAGATTCACGAGGGGACCTTCGGAACTCATGCCAATGGTTATGCTATGTCCAAGAAGATGTTAAGGGCTGGGTATTATTGGTTGACCATGGAAGCTGACTGCATCCAATACGCTAGAAAATGCCATAAGTGCCAAATTTACGCTGATAAAATGCATGTACCCCCATCGTCGTTGAATGTTTTGTCGTCACCATGGCCGTTCTCAATGTGGGGCATTGACATGATTGGGGCAATTGAGCCAAAGGCTTCTAATAGTCATCGTTTTATCCTTGTTGCTATTGATTATTTCACCAAGTGGGTAGAGGCTGCCTCCTACACCAACGTGACTAAGCAAGTGGTTGCCCGCTTCATCAGGAAAGAAATTATCTGCCGTTATGGAATTCCAAGCCGGATAATAACTGACAATGGCACCAATCTGAATAACAAGACTATGAAAGAGCTGTGTGACAGTTTCAAGATCACTCATCACAATTCTTCTCCGTACCGTCCTAAGATGAATGGGGCCGTTGAAGCTGCGAATAAGAATATCAAGAAGATCCTGCAAAAGATGGTTGTGACTTACAAAGATTGGCATGAGATGTTACCGTTTGCTTTGCATGGATACAGAACCTCAGTGAGAACTTCGACAGGGGCAACACCTTTCTCATTGGTGTATGGAATGGACGCCGTGCTCCCCATCGAAGTAGAGATACCTTCTTTAAGAGTGTTGATGGAAGCTGAACTTGAGGAAGCTGAGTGGGTTCAAGACAGACTGGATCAGTTGAATCTCATTGACGAGAAGCGCATGACAGCCATGTGCCATGGGCAGTTATATCAGAAACGGATGAAAAGAGCATTTGATAAGAAGATTCGTATCCGTGAGTTCCGTCAAGGAGAGCTCGTACTCAAAAAGATCTTGCCAGTGCATAAAGATATGCGGGGAAAGTGGATGCCCAATTATGAAGGCCCATTTGTTGTAAAGACTGTTTTCTCCGGAGGGTCTCTGATACTTACAACAATGGATGGAGAAGAGCTAGCACATCCCGTGAATTCTGATGCAGTCCGAAAATATTATGCCTAAAAACCCGCTAAGTCGAAAACCTGCAAAAGGCGACTTAGGCAAAAGTAAGGGTGAAAAAAAAGAAATAATAATAAAAAGCTCGCTAAGTTGAAAACCCGAAAGGGCGGCTTAGGCAAAAAAGAGCGTCCCGGTGGATTGAAAACCCGAAAGGGCGGTCCAGGCAAAAGTTAGGGACAAAGGCATTTCATTGCATCAGAAAACACCGATCATTGCAAACACACTTTCCACATGAGAGCCATTTCCCAGTTCTTTCATCCTCGTCCAAAGCAAGATTCTGGTTTAGTCTTAGTTATTAGTGTCAGTAAGTGTCGTTGGATTCAATGTAACCTTTTCCCATGTTACCAATTTCAAAACATAATCATCTGTGGAGCTATGCCCTCAGCAAGCTGCCGTCCTTTAATAAAAGATACCATTTTGTTACTTACATTCCTTGGTGCATTACTCTTGTTTTCTATTGTTATGCAAAATGCATTTTATCTTAAAATTTTGAAAATGAGAGGTGCATTGAAATTTTTTAAAAACTGTTCTTCGAAAACGCAATCGAAAAAAATAAGAAATTACTTTGACTAGTGGAAATTTCGGAAGGATCTCTTCACTCCTCGAAAAATCTCATTGTTGCAGAAACACTTTCAAATCATTGCTCTGACACAGTCCCCAGAGAGACTATAAGCTGACAACCTTTTCTTGGGTAACTCGAAAGTGTCCCTCAGGTTTTCTTCTCCCCATGTGAAGACGTGATACTATGCACCCAAGCAGATTACCCTCTCCCCAGAGAATTCAGAATTTTGAAACCAGATTTGGTCCTACCATTCCTTCCCATGATTGACGTATTGGTTGCAGAGAACGCAGGGTATCTCCGTCGAGATGTTTTATTTCATCTCTCGTCCCTAGTCTGTTTCGTCAGCCTACGCAAGGGCATAAGCATCACATGCCTAGTTCATTACATATTCATTACATATTCATTGCATACTCATTACATTTCATAACATCTTGCATATTTAACCACATAGACATTAACATACATTCACATTAACGTACGCGGTAACATATGCGTTAGCATTCACAGGTTCATTGTGTTTCACCATCATTGGTTGTTACCACCGAGTAACTGGGTTGGTCCATTCTCTCCAAATAGATTGTCAGCCCTAAGCATAAAATATTTATTTGTTTCCAGTTTCCCCACAGGGCTCGATCCTCGTGGATGACGGTTACTTCAGCTATCTTTCCTCGCCAGGATAAGATATTTACCCTTCGAGTTCATTCCCTCGATGGAGTCTTGATTACCAGTCTTCTTTCTAGCTCGATCCTAGATTGAATCTCAGTCTTGTCGGTCGCCAAGCCCAGCCGGACGTGCATTTATTTTGCACCGTTTAAAAATTTTTCACCATACCACGACAGATACGCGACTGTTCTCGCCCGAGAAGGTTATCACTATACCCGGACGTGCATTTATTTTGCACTATCTTTCAACCACAATCCTTTACAGATACACGCCAGTTCACACCTGGAAAATCTATCGGTACAACACTTTACATCTTACAACATCGGTATACGACATTTCTCACCTAAGAAGCCGATCCTATCTTCGTTATGACTCGCAGCAAATGGCCATCTCCATGGAGCAGTTGGGCTTCCATTTTACCTGTCGTCTTGAGGTATAGGGAGGTTTTGAACCAAATCGTATTCAGGAGAGCACGATCTTGAAATACGGGGAGGTTTGAGCGAAATCATATTCAGGAGAGCACGATCTTGAAGTATGAAGAAGTTCAATTTACCCTTTAGTAAAAGAAGGAGCGGAATCATATTTAGGAGAGCACGATCTTGAAGTATGAAGAAGTTCAATTTACCCTTTAGTAAAAGAAGGAGCGGAATCATATTCAGGAGAGCACGATCTTGAAGTATGAAGAAGTTCAATTTACCCTTTAGTAAGAGAAAGAGCGGAATCATATTCAGGAGAGCACGATCTTGAAGTATGAAGAAGTTCAATTTACCCTTTAGTAAAAGAAGGAGCGGAAGCATATTCAGGAGAGCACAATCTTGAAGTATGAAGAAGTTCAATTTACCCTTTAGTAAAAGAAGGAGCGGAATCATATTCAGGAGAGCACGATCTTGAAGTATGAAGAAGTTCATTTATCCTTTAGTAAAAGAAGAATCATAATCGTATTCCAGGCGCCGACCTCAAATATGAGAAAATTTATATATCAGATAAGCAGCAGCCTCTTTATTTGAGTGCTTATTCATTTTTGCATAAGTCCCTTCCAACGATAAGTGACAGTTCTCCCTCGAGAGGCTTATCAGGGTATTTCCCATTAAAGTCCATTTATTTTGGCATACAGCCGGTCTTTACCCTGTATATTTGATACGGATTCCCGAAAAGTCCGTTTGATCCTGTCATGAGGGATAGGTTACAGAAGCTTGGATGTTATTCTTTGCTCAATGCTCCAGCATTCCGTAATCGATCTTGCAGTCGTACATGATCCAGTTTTACTTTTAGATTCCCCAGTGGAGGCCGTCTCATAGGTACCATCTCCATTTGAGAATCTCGTTCCAGTTCTAAAAATGACAATTGGTCGTATTCACACCAGTTGACCATCATTTTAGAATTCCCCAGGGTCGTACTGTGTCCCAGCGCGTCGTTTTCCCCAGTGTATTCTTCTCGTAGCGTCTGTCCCTGTGTCGTCACATTCGTCAGTATTTTCGCATTCATTTTTATAGCATACGCATCATATCACATTCATGGCATCGTCTGCATTAGTCTGGTCCATAGCATTGCATATCACCGCGTATAAGGGCAAAATTTTCGGTTATCTATATTTAAATTCCTCCACCATGATTCCTCGAGTCTCCGTCACTCAAATCATCCGGTGTAGCTATTTAAATAGGGGCAACTGTAATACCCCAAATTTTACCCTTATATTTAGTCAGTCATTTCGCATAGCATCTCATTTGTGCATTTGCTAACCACTAACCAGCCATTGAGCGCGATTTATTTTGCAGGAATTACCCCTAGGGGCGTTTTGGTCATTTTGAAGCATAATTCGTAATTTTGGGCCCAATGAGGTTTTATTCCTGAGGCGTTTATTTACGTGGGTTTGATATCAATTTGGGTTGGAAAATCTGATCCGTGGAACAGGGTTTTAACAAGAAATCATTCTTCTATCTTCCAGTTCATTTTAGGAGGAAAACAGTGAAAACTTCGACTGATTAATGGAACTTATTCATGTTGAAGGTATTAAGCTTATTATGCAAGATTGGATCGAATTAATTCAAGGATACTTGACTAGTGAGGTTTAATCGGATGTTGAGGTGTTTGCAAATTTAAATCATGGAAGAGAAATTGGGAAATGATTTTAATAGAATATGTGAATTTTATTCATAATATTTTATTATTATTATTACAATTTGTGAAGTGAATTTGGATAGAAATTTGAAGTTTATTCATAATATTTTATCATGATCTACAAAGAGGAAATAATTTGGATAAAGAATGTTATTGAATTTATTCATAATATTTTTTGTTACAAGTTACAAAAGAGAAAATCAAAATTGTAAAAATCCTAAGTCCTAAACATCCCCAAGTGTTCTTCATGATGCTCTTTTCTCCGCAAAATCTCCGATTAACCTGCACGTCAAAGGGAGACAAAACAGAACACAAACAGAATAGAAAAGAAAGGGTTCGAAATTGTTTTCGACACTCTCAGAACAGCGTCATCATCGAGTGCCGGGAGTGGCACAACCGAAGCTGCGTCCTACCCCCGTTACCGATCCGAGCCGTTGGCGTCAGATCAGATAATATCTGTTCTTATCATGCGGGACATCCGAGAGATAGAAGTGATAAAAGAAGCGGGACTGATTCGCTCTTGCCGCAATTGGATTTCCAAACTGATACAAAGGCAAATTTGGACTCAGACCCGGATGCCGGCAGGTCTGAGTCGTTTTGTTTTCGAAATTTCCAACACCTGAAAATCCACAACAGCATCAGTACCAGGTTCAGAATTCAGAACTCAAAGCAAGACAGTTCATAAGCTGCCTAAACAAAACAGCCATAGGTAAGTGGAAATTCAAACTGAAAGTGCCAAAAACTGCATCAATTCTGAATTCATGAAAACCAAGTCCAAACAGAACAGAAAAATACAAACCAAACTGCATTGAATGGCATCAAATAATGTATCAAAAGGCAAGTTTCAATGGCAAGTCACGAAAAATGTGAGCGACCACACAAAATCACAGCACACAATCACAGCATAAAATCATAGCGCAAATCATACCAGAAAGAGCAAGGATGAACTCATGTAATCACATCAGTTCAGGGCAAGCCTGAATCAAAGATGCAAGTCACCATGACAAGCCAACAAAGTAGCAAGCTAAGGGCATCGTGGAATAAGGCACCGAATGCAAGGGCATCAGTTATCGCACATCATGGCCCAACCTAATATCACAGAAACAATCAATCTGGAAACCAACAACATGGGATTGTAGTGTCTTCTCCGAACGGCTCAGACAAGCTGTCATCATCGCCGCGTAACCTTCCCGGCAATTCTGACTCGACCGAAGCACCAGCTCTCTCCGAAAGAAGAAGAGGAAAAGAATCCATATCTGCAACAAAACCAGAAACTTACATCAGAAGAACCAATTGGAAACCAGTTAACAACAATCCACATCTGTGAAACCAAAACAAATCCAATACGGTTTATCAAACAGATTGCCATAGCCAAATCAAAATCCCTGTTTGAGAAGGAAAGAATCCAAATCAGTTTCAAAGAAGATATCCAATTAGGTTTGGTCCCAAAACAGATCAAAACAAATCCATATCTGAAAATCCCAATCAAATCCTAAAAAAGGAAACAAGATATATCAGTATCAGAAAAATCCAATCAGGGTATCAGAAATTTGATCAAGCAAGAGTGGATCCGAAAAGTGTTCAAATCATATCAAAAATCACAGCAAATCAGATCGAAAGTCCAATAGTAACGCAAATCCATTGTTAACAAAGGCCCAAAAGAAAGATCGAAAAAGATATATATATAGGGAAGATACCACCTGAGTGAAACCCTAGAGGGAGCGGCTAGCGAAGAAAAGAGGAGCGACGAACAACAACGGCGGCCACGAAGGAGAAGACTTGGAATCACCAAATTCATCATCAAACGCGATAAACAATACTCAGGGGGAAGTCCACCAACACCGTTCCATTTAACGGCGGGCAAACAACCATTGAGGCTCAGATTTGCAATATCATCATCGCCCTCGCAGTAATCAACAACTATCGGCCATTATCGTAACAGACCGCTCGAAACCCTAGCTAAAGGGTGAGCAATCTTTTTGAGATGTCATGATCTTCTTTTGTGTTGATTTTTTTTTAGGAATTTTAGAGAAGAAAGGCCAACATCGAAGAAACAGAGGCGAACGATCGACGGATGAGAGAAAAAAGATGAAGAGATAATATGAAAGAGAGGATGAAGATAACGAAGGTGCCGCTGATGGTTCAAGATTAGGGTCTTCAAACCCTAAGGCATTTGCCACTCATAGTTGGCGCGAACGGACCGAGTTGGGTCCGGGGTGATGACCGGCCCAACCTTGTTTTGTTTATTTTGTTTTTTGTGTTATTCTTTTTCTGTTTGTATGTGTTTTGTTTATTTTCATGTTAAAAAAACCATTTTCTTTTTCAATTAATTAAAACCTTTTTTAAAAAAACAAAATAATAATAAAAATAAGAATAATCAAATGTTTTTTTTCAAATTTCATTAAAACCTTTTTCTTTTCTTCTTAATAATAATAATCATTCTTTTTCTCTCAAATATTAAGTTTTTTTAAAAATAAAACATGCCTTTTTAAAAAAAAATCAAACCAATTGTCTTTTAATAATCAAATTTTTGTTTTAAACATTAGCACCAAATCTTTTTTTTATAATAATTAACCAAAATTTCACCTTTTTTTTATTAATAAAATTTTAAGAAAACTCCAAACTTTTTCATTAAGAATCAATCTCTTTTTCTTGCAAATTTAAATCCATTATCAAATCCGCCAAAAATTCATACTGTTTATCGCTCGTCTAATTTTGACTTTATTTCTGTCTAACCCACGCTAACCGTTTCTGTTTGTTTTGTTTCTTGCAGCTATTACATTCAATTTGAAATTTATTTTCGTTTTATATTTAACCATTAATTGTGACTGCTTATGGGATGTAATCTTTCGCGAAAAAATTATCGCATTTATCTTTCCGCACTTTATTTTCTGCCGTTGTATGTATATTTAATTTCATCGCATCTTTATAATTAATTTCACTCCTCCGAAGGAATTAGGTCTAGCCGTTTGACCGCCGTGTCAATAGTCCTAACCCTTGACCGTTTCCAAAACCCTAATTTTCACAAATGCCTCGCCACAGGCAAAATTACCATTTTACCCCTAGCTTTAGGTCAAAGAGCCGCCGTGCTCATTTTAGGGTTTCCCGCCGTGTAATCCCTAATTTAACCCTAATTACAACTTAACAAATCAACATAGAGATTTGGAGTTTCTACACTCCATGTAAGCGTGTCCTTAAGATGCGTTTATTCCCCCTTGAGACCTTGACCATAGTCAAGAAGTCTCTAACCTCCTAGTGGGGAACTACGATTACTCTGATTCCATTCCCGTAAGGATACGTAGGCACAAGATGCGATGTCTTGCCGAGTAAACTTAGAATTAACCCCTTAGGTCTCTTTTCTCACTTTTAATCCTTTGTGCATATACCTTAAGCAAATAAATAAAGCAAATAGTAAACATCTGAACAAAAGGGTCCTGTAGAGTACTACAGAAGTTTAGGATGCTAATACCTTCCCTAAATTTAATCAACCCCCGAACCCTAGATCTTTCCCCGCATTGTGTTTACGATGCAAAAATAGGTTTTCCCTCTTTTGACCTTTTCCTTCGGATAAATCAAAGAGCGGTTGTGAATTGAATTGCGATTCAAACTAATTAATAGTTTGTTATCCTATTTCCACCGCAACAATAATCATTTGCATAGCATAGCATAGCAAGGCATCCAACAAAGGATCAAGTGCCATTCTTATCTAAAGAAGCACATCAAGGGTTTTTATTCAAGATTAAGACCATCCAAGTCATCAAGAAATGTTTGAAGCTTTGATAAGTTTGAGTGTCAACAGGTGGATTCCTCTCCTAATCTGAGGTGTATTGAGGGTCATCAATGGGGGTATGAGCTATGAATTGAAGGTATGGAATGTTTACAAGGCTTATGAGATGCCTAGAGGGTCATATTGAAGATGAGACAAGTCATTGACTCAAGTACAAGAGCCACAATTGAAGTGCAGTCAACTAGGGCTTCATCTGGGTCAACCCTAGGTCAACTGAGTAACTGAAGAGCATCAAGGCTTAATTGGAGGTTGTGGGATTCATGAATTGATATGTTAATACATGTGTGGTGTTGTCCCAAGGATAAATCAAAGGGAATCAAGAGTGGGAGGAGTTGCCAAATTAGGGTTTTAGTGTAAAATCCCCTAATTTAGGCCTAACTTCCAAGCCAGATAAGTCAAAATGCAAGTTTCAAATGGATTCTTGTCCTACATGAAACTTGTAGAGTTTCTCAATAGCTCTAATTTGAGTAATATAAGTCTTCAAGGAGATTTGTAGAACTCAAGTTATGATTCTTGCAAGTTATGGGTCATCAGAGGGCACTGAAATCTATCTGTGAAAGTCACTTGACTTCCAAGCAACTTTTGCCCATCAAGGAGTTTTCAAATGGATTCTTGGCCAAAATAAGAATGTGATGTCATCACCGTGGCCCTTCTCGATGTGGGGAATTGATATGATTGGCAAGATCGAGCCTACGGCATCCAATGGACACCGGTTCATCTTGGTGGCAATTGATTAATTTACCAAATGGGTGGAAGCAGCATCATATGACAATGTCACCAAACAAGTGGTCGCCAGATTTATCAAAAGAGATATTATCTGCAGATATGGAATCCCTGAGCGGATTATCACCGACAACGGTTCGAATTTGAATAACAAGATGATGAAAGAGCTGTGCCAGAATTTTAAGATTGAACATCACAACTCTTCTCCTTACCAACCCAAGATGAATGGCGCTATTGAAGCGGCCAATAAGAACATAAAGAAGATTGTTCAGAAGATGGTTGTGACGTATAAAAACTGGCACGAGATGCTACCTTTCGCTCTGCACGGTTATCGTACGATGGTACGCACATCAACCGGGGAAACCCCTTTTTCATTGGTATACGGAATGGAGGCAGTGTTACCATTGGAGATTGAGATTCCTTCCCTAAGGGTTTTACGAGATGTCCAACTTGACGAGGTAGAATGGGTCAAAGATAGATTGAATCAGCTGAGCTTAATGGATGAGAAGAGACTAGATTCTCTTGCATAGGGTCAGTTGTATCAGAGCCGAATGAAGAAAGCATACGATAAGAAGATACACCCTCGAAGCTTTCAAACGGGAGACCTTGTGCTAAAGAGGATTCTCCCACCACAAACAGATCACAGGGGCAAGTGGACCCCTAATTACGAAGGGCCCTACGTTGTCAGGAAAGTCTTCTCTGGAGGAGCCTTGCTACTATCTACCATGGATGGTGAAGACTTTACGTCTCCTGTGAATTCGGACGCAGTTAAAAAATACTTTGCTTGAAAGTGACCCGCTGGACAGTAAAAAGAGAGTCCAGGCAAAATGGGGCATCCTGGCGAACCGAAAAAAAAATGAATAAAAGGTTCGGGCAAAAGTTAGGGATAAAACTGAAAAAGATGTACACCCGCGAAGTCGAAAACCTGCATTGGGCGACTTCGGCAAAAAAGGGTATCCCGGTGAATTGAAAACCCGCAAAGGGCGGTTCACGCAAAAGTTAGGGATTGAAAAAGCAAATGACTATGGTCCGAATCTGATACAACATTGCTTAGTGGTTTGGGAGTACCTGAGGGTTCGTTTATCTGACACAATCTCTTCCGAAAATTGAATACCGGGAAAGCGCCAGAGTCAGGCGAGTCATAGGAGGATCAGCTCACGATGTTTGTCTGCACCACGTTGCCGACATATGTATAAATTCGATTTGTATTTGTATGCTTTTTGTGCATATATGTATGTGTGTGTGCGTAACTTCCTCTTTTCAGGAGTTGCATCCGGTGTACAAAACTTTGCCTATTCAGAGGCCTGTTATTAATAAAACATGTTATTCAGTATTTGATGTTGGTGCTTTACTGTTTTGTATGTGAAAAACGCTGATGTTTTGGTAAACTTGCATGTGAATAACTTTGTTGGCCCTTGCCAATAATTGCTAAAACTTCGAATTGACTGAAGTAATGTCACGGACGCTAACCCGAATAGATTTGGTTGTATAGATTTGTGTTGTCTCGTTTGTGTTCTGCAGGGTTCTCACCTTTGAAGCGAACGATCAGAAAATTGTGGCCCCAGCAGGAGGCTCGTGGTGAAAGACTTGACTTTGTTTGAAGCTGATCCCCACGCAGGTCGCGCCTCACCCCCAGAAGTTGAGATGATGTTGTCCCTTACCGAAGGAAGGATTATTTTCCCCAGAAGAATATCCTCATGGAGGTTGTCCACAGGATATCCCCAGCAAGTAGGAATCAGTGTCCCATGCAGAGTTTATACTCCCTAGGGAGTCGAGTATGTGCACGCTCAATCCCCCGCTGTGAGGATTTCCATGGCGCATAACCAAGATAGAAGTTCAGAAGGATTATCCCCCAACAAGGATGGTTTGCTTTCTCTCCGCAGGTCGTCATGACTTCGCCAGGATGATTATCCCCAGCGTAGTGGTAGTTCCAAGTCTATAAACTGTACCCAGACAGTTGTCCCCCATAAGGGTTTTTTCTCCCCCCCAGCTGAGTTAATCTTCCCAGCAGGTGTTATTCTTTCCTCCCAGTGGAAATCGATGTGTAATCTCTCCCCGGCAGAGTTGGTTGTATTTCCGGCATTTATTTTGCCGGAATACTTCGCGATACCCGTTCATCCCCAACAGGGTGGTATTCGTCCTCAACAGCCGTGTTGATGAAGCAAGCTTGTCAAAGCTTCCCCAGCAGCCTGAACCTGCATTTGCATTTACATACATTATCATGTTTGCATCTACCCAAAAACGTGTAGCATTTCCATGCTGTATGGAACATCACGCCATTGCCAAACATACGGATTTTGAAACATAAATCAGGTTGGTTAACCTTTTGCTTTCAGATGTGTTTCTCAGCAGGAGCATGAAGTTACAGCTCAGATTTATTACCAGACAATCGAGGTCTCGCCGTGAGACGTGCGATGATACAGTTCTTATTATTAATCCCCCACAGAGTTACTGGCTGAAGTTTCTCTTATCCGACCAGCGGAGGGTTCTTCTTAAGGTTTGCTGTTGCGGCAGCATTACAGGGTTTCATGAATCAGAATTTCAGAAGAGGTCACTTGTTGTCGAAACGGGTATCAGGCAGTTATTTTCAGAATATCCCCAGTGGAGTTAGCTACTGCCGCGAACAGGCTAGGAAGCTATATCCAAGGTTATCTTTTTCCGTATGAAGCAGGCGGAAGAACTTTCCTATAAGTATCAGGCAGATGTGTTATATTTTCCCGTATGAATTAGGCGGAAGAACTTTCTTGTAAGTATCAGGCAGATGTGCTATATTTTCCCGTATGAATTAGGCGGAAGAACTTTCTTGTAAGTATCAGGCAGATGTGTTATCTTTTCCCGTATGAAGCAGACGGAAGAACTTTCCTGTAAGTATCAGACAGATGTGTTATATTTTCCCGTATGAACCAGGCGGAAGAACTTTCCTGTAAGTATCAGGCAAATGTGTTATATTTTCCCGTATGAATCAGGCGGAAGAACTTTCTTGTAAGTATCAGGCAGATGTGTTATATTTTCCCGTATGAAGCAGGCGGAAGAACTTTCCTGTAAGTATCAGGCAGATGTGTTATATTTTCCCGTATGAATCAGGCGGAAGAACTTTCTTGTAAGTATCAGGCAGATGTGTTATATTTTCCCGTATGAATCAGGCGGAAGAACTTTCCTGTAAGTATCAGGCAGATGTGTTATCTTTTCCCGTATGAATCAGGCGGATGAACTTTCCTGTAAGTATCAGGCAGATGTGTTATATTTTCCCGTATGAATCAGGCGGATGAACTTTCCTGTATGAACCAGGCAGATGTGTTATGTTTTCCCGTAAGAATCAGGCGGATGAACTTTCCTGTAAGTATAAGGCAGATGTGTTATCTTTTCCCATAAGAATTAGGCGGATGAACTTTCCTGTATGAACCAGGCAGATGTGTTATGTTTTCCCGTAAGAATCAGGCGGATGAACTTTCCTGTAAGTATCAGGCAGATGTGTTATCTTTTCCCGTAAGAATCAGGTGGATGAACTGTCCTGTATGTACCAGGCAGATGTGTTATATTATCCCGTAAGAATCAGACGGATGAACTTTCCTGTAAGTACCAGGCAGATGTGTTATATTTTCTCGTAAGACACAGGTGGATAAACTTTTCCTTATGAACCAGGCAGATGTGTTATGTTTTCCCGTAAGAATCAGGCGGATGAACTTTCCTATAAGAATCAGGTAGATGTGTTTTCCTGTATGAATCAAGCAAATGGAGCTTCCCGTATGAAGCAGGCGGATGAGTCTTCCGGTATCCAGATAGATGATGCTCCCGTGATGGACAGAGTATGTGAGTTTGTGTTCCGATATGTGACAAAAGTGTTTTCCCCAAGGAAGTCGCCGTGATTTCCTCGTGGCACTGTCCCCAGTAAAGTCCTCCTCATAGCCGTTTTTGGGTTGGGACCAACGGAGTTAGCTACTGCAGAGGTAGGTAGAGAAACAGTATTCAGATGACTTTTCCTATATGAAGCAGGCGGATGGGGTTCCCTGTAATCAGGCAGATGGATTTTCCCGTATGAAGTAGACGGATGAGGTTTCATGTGTATAGGTAGATGATGTCCCTGTAGAGATAGGCGGTTAAGTTCCCTGGGATTAGACGGAAATGTCTCCCCAGCGAAGTCGTCGGGATTTTTCTGTGTTGATAGACTGTAGTGTCCTAACGTGGACAAAGTTCTATCCTCACGATGATAGAATCTTTTTTAGGGCTGGTAAAAATAATCACCAGCACGATCATTAATTGATCAGTTTGTTGCCGTAACAACCGGATCCAGTCAGCGGATGTTGTTTTCCAAGCAGTTTGTGCAGTTTATTTCTACGGTTGGAAAATTTCCGGGTTCTTAGTATTCAACTGTCTCGTACCTCGATTGTTTGAAGGTAGTTCGCTCTTCACCCATTCGGGTCCAAGCCTTTTGAATAGGGGCAGTTGTTGCACCCTAAAATTTGCTCAACCTATTTCACCTGATTTATGTTTTAATTGCATTATCATTTGCATATTGAACCATGTACATAATATAATCATTTGCATAGCATAGCATAGCAAGGCATCCAACAAGGGATCAAGTGCCATTCTTATCTAAAGAAGCACATCAAGGGTTTTTATTCAAGATTAAGACCATCCAAGTCATCAAGAAATATTTGAAGCTTTGATAAGTTTGAGTGTCAACAGGTGGATTCCTCTCCTAATCTGAGGTGTATTGAGGGTCATCAATGGGGGTATGAGCTATGAATTGAAGGTATGGAATGTGTACAAGGCTTATGAGATGCCTAGAGGTTCATATTGAAGATGAGACAAGTCATTGACTCAAGTACAAGAGCCACAATTGAAGTGCAGTCAACTAGGGCTTCATCTGGGTCAACCCTAGGTCAACTGAGTAACTGAAGAGCATCAAGGCTTAATTGGAGGTTGTGGGATTCATGAATTGATATGTTAATACATGTGTGGTGTTGTCCCAAGGATAAATCAAAGGGAATCAAGAGTGGGAGGAGTTGCCAAATTAGGAGTAATAGAAGTCTTCAAGGAGATTTGTAGAACTCAAGTTATGATTCTTGCAAGTTATGGGTCATCAGAGGGCACTGAAATCTATCTGTGAAAGTCACTTGACTTCCAAGCAACTTTTTCCCATCAAGGAATTTTTAAATGGATTCTTGGCCAAAATAAGAATTGTGGGGCTTGACCTTAGCTTTAATTTGAGTACTAGAAGTCCTCAAGAAGATTTGTGGAACTCAAGTTATGGTCTTGGCAATCCAGGGGTATTTTGGGTATTGATGATTATAGGTCATTTGTCAACATAGGTCAAAATCTTTATCTTCCACTCCTCAAATGGAAAAATGTTCAACATGAGATGTGTTTAAAATGATGTTTTTGGGCTAGGAAAGAAGTCATGGGTGATTGGAAGGGCTTGTATCACAAAATTGCAAAAATGACCTAAAATAAGGGTGAATTTTAAATGAACCAAGGATGAAAATTGGGATTTTTGAGCTATGGGTCCAAACCTAGCCATATGACATACCAAATTGATTGGAAAAAATATTTTGAAAACAATGACATTGCCACATTTTTGAGTTGAGGGATGATTCCATGACTTCCTTTGTAAAATGGTTACTTACATCATAAGTCACATATGCAAAACCTCTTTTTAGAGCATAACCAAAGCCTTAGCCCTTGCCAATCCTTTCAATATGTCATCTAAGGAGAAATTGGGTCAGAATGAGGTGTCAATGCAAGCTTAGAACTCAGCTGCCATGTATGAACTTCTCATGACATTTTCAAATGCAAGAGATGTGGAACTTCTCATTGGATCATTCCTGAAGTTTCTAGAGCCTTCCTACCAGTTCTATATAAGATTTGTGATTGATCCAAGGCATTGGTTGGTGGAGATTGAGGGAGAATTGAGAGATTGCATTCTAAATTTTCATCTTGCAAAACAGAATCGGTTACAACGATTTGATCCATTTCAATCCATTCTTTTGTGTTCAATAGCTTCCTTTGGTGTTGGTGAGTGATTCCAGATACAATTCCAGGCAAGATTGGTGCAAAATCGTGAGAGAGCATTTTGGATTCATCTCTTGCAATTCAGAATCGGATTCAAGGATTCAAGAGGTTTCAATCCAATTTGTTGCATACAGAAGCTTGGTAATTGATCATAGAACGTGTCTGGAAGATCTTGGAGCTTGCTTTGGAGGTTTTACCACTCTGTTCATCCAAGATTTGCAGGTATGTAAACTTCTTTCCATGGCTTGATTCATGTAGAATTGTTAGGTTTTAAGTGGTTAGATTCATTATAGATGATGGCTAGGACGTTTCTGGATTGGTTTGGAGTTGATCGATGACAATTTAGATAGGTGGCCAATTTCTGTTTGAGCTTGGTTCTTGTGATTCTTGGAGGATTAATCGTGTTTAGATGATGGTAATTGATTAGTGTAACATGTAGTTCATGGTAGTACCTTTAATTTCAAGAATGGTGACCATCGTGACTTGGTGATTTCTCTGCAACTTTGGTCGGGTTTAGCTTGTGAGAGTGAACCAATGATTTTGGATGGTGGATTTGAGTTCAGGGTGAAATTTGGGGTGGATTAGGTTTTTTATTTGATTTGATTGGTGAGGTTTAGGGTTTGCTTCGTCGGAGAAGACGCTGGTTGGACCACCGGACCACCACCTGAGAGTATGGCCTTCGCCTGAGCTAGAGGTAGGAGATGATGCCCCAACCCTCAGATCACATTGACCTGTTGACATTTTCACGCATCCAAGGGCCACGATTCAAACTGAGAATTGCCTCCAAGCCTTTGAAACGCAGCGTTTCATTTATCCAGTCAGCTGGTGACTGGATCCCCACGTGGACGCGCCCCAACTCTCAGATGCGCTTACCAGTCCATGGATCCAAGGGCTCCATTTTATTTCAGCTTTTTATTTTCTTTTTTCATTTCAAATTCATTTTAGTTTTATTTTTAATCCATTTGATTTCTAAAAATCATAATAAATCCAATATTGATCAAAAAAATATTTTAAAAATACCTCCATGATCTTGGATTTATTTGTGATTTTATGAAATTAATAAATCTCATTTTCACCCATTTTTCAATTTAATTTGATTTTCTCCATTTTATTAATTTCTTTAATTTTGTACATTTGCTACATGATTTTGTGGATTTTCTTGTGATCAATTGGTGAATGTTTTTGAGTTGATTCTTGTTGGATTGATTATATTAGAGATACATGCTCCCTTAGGGAGTTTTCTCATATTTTTATGATGAAATTTAGGTTAGTTTTGAGTGATGAACTTTAGGGTGCTAGGATTAGGGTTTTACAACACTTAAGTGTAGTTTAGGGCATAGTTTGGAGACTTAGGGTTTGATTTAGGCCTTGGGATATATATGGGGTATAGGGTACATAGTTAGGTTCCCTTAGAAATTTAATTAGGATTTTATAATGAGCATTACTATTTTATTTGATTTTTGCAAATTGGGTGATGTTTGTGTGTTTCCCCTTTGGGCATTTGGCTTGTTTGCTTGGTTTGGGATATTCTAATTGGGCTTGGGGCTTGAGTTTTTCTTGTTGGAGCTCATGAAGACATTGGATGATGATTGGAGACAAAGGATGGGGCTTGTAGTATGAAGATTCTCATCCTTGAAGATTGATTTTGAAGGCTTAGGAAATAGGAGATATAGGGAGAGCTTTAGATTAGACTGATTTCTTCTTTCAAACATGGAGAGCTTCTTGTGCCTCTATTCTATACTATGACACAAGGTCCCCCAAAGAAGTTCCATTTCTCCTTAGGAGGGATGTAGAGTATGATTTGGTTGGGTAGAACCTTGAGGATACCTTTCACTTGCTATGTTGAGATCTTGGTGATTTCCCTAGGTTGTCACTGAGCCTCTTAACATTTCAACTCCATCTATCATTAGTTGATCTTCTCCTGAGTGGTGGCATTGGAAAAAGGAACTTATCGGAGAATGAAGTGTATTGAAGAGTGGTGAAGATGAAGCTTGTGCCTGTCAAAGCTGGGTATCTGTTGAAGACTAGGGTTTTGCTGCTGTTTGAAGCTGTCTATTTGTTGGGGTTCAGTGCTTGCTAAAGCTGGAGGCTTATTGAAGATAGGAGCTTATCTAAAGCTTGGGGGGATCATTGAAGAGTGAGGATGGGATCTTACTTGAATTTGTTGCAGTCAACCCTTTGTTGTTAACCAACTGTAGCTGTCAGAGCTGTTGCTGTTTGAGCTGCTTACTGTAGGAGCTGGGGTTGCTGTCAGAGCTGGGGTTGGGTTTTATTTCTTTTTCTATATTGTCTGTTGGCTTGTTCAGCTTGCCCCTTTAGGTTTGAAGTGAAGCTGTTTCACTTTGCCTATTGTTTTCCCAGGTCCGAGGTTGAGTGGGACTCCCTTGCCTCGCTTGTACTGCTGCATCGCATGCATTTTACTGTTTACTGTATATATGCTGTTTCTTTTCCGTTTATCCCCTAGGATCTCTGATTTCCTCTGTGCAGGAGGGAATTATGACAGACATTAGGATTCTAACCCATGCATGACAACATTAGGGTAGTTTTGATTCCCATTTCAAACCCTAGGTTTTTAGAATTTCTTTCTCTTCTATCTCAAAACAATTCAAAACACAGTAATAAGGATAATCGATGTCGTACGCTACAAGCCTTAAGTTGTTTGAAAGAAGGTTGTTGGTGGGTCACTCTTCAGTAATCTGATTACTTAGTGTGTTACCCTTAGGGTGGCATACAACGTAGTCACTCTCAAATCATAGTCTTTAGTGCGTCAGAGATTGCAACATCCAACAAAACAGTTCTTGCGTAAAACACTGAAAACAAACATCAAAGTGTCATTTTTGTCCACTTGGACCCGTAATCAGGAGAAATTTTTTTTCAGAAAGATAAAAAACAGTCAGAAAAATTTGTGTCTTCCGTAGCTCGAACTACGTTTGCTCTGATCTTTCATGCTGTATGAAAGTACGTAGGCATAGGATGCCGTATCCTAGCGAGCAACCTTCCCCTCCTTTCCCGTAGGTAGGCGAACTACGTTGACTCTGATTTCTCGTTCCAGACGGGAATACGTAGGCATAAAGTGCGATACTTTGCCGAGTCATTTTATTTTCTTTTAACCCCAGGCCTTTAGCGTAGAAAGAATAATAATCCGTACTAGAAAACAAGCGTGGATCCCGTCGAGTACGACGGGCGTGAGGGGTGTTAATACCTTCCCCTTGCGTAACCGACTCCCGAATCCAGGATTTGGTTGCGATGACCATTCCTTTCCCGTCTTTGCGGTAGGTTTACTTCGAGCGTTTCATTTCCCTCCGTCGGGATAAATAACGCACGGTGGCGACTCTTCTGCATAGCCGGCGCCGATTTTCGCAGTAGCGACAGCTGGCGACTCTGCTGGGGATAGGATTACCCCCTATGCGAGTCAATCCTAGCGCTTGTTTTCCCGTCGTGGGTGTTGTATAGATTTACTTTTCTGGCTTTACTTTCTGCATTTTATTATCAGCTATATATTGTTATTGTTGTTGTGGGAAAGGGGTGATCTGTTGAGAGATAAGCCGGACCTGGGCTTGAGGTAACACATAGAATTAGAAGTAGAGAGTAGTGGTTAGCCTGCTTGCTTAGCTCGCACCAGCTAGCCGCGAAATTTACGCTCGGACGAGATTCTCTTTGATGCTTCTTGCCTGGCCCTTAGGGCTCGACAAGTTGTCTGACCCGAGGATTGTCGACTCTGGGGACCTATCAATTGGGATTCAACTAAGTGAGGCCGCTTCAAGGATGATGATGCCACACCTCCTGGGTATCGTATCATCACTCTTGAAAGTCTGTGACGTTGAACCCGCATAGGATGTCGTACCTCGTCTGCGAGTTAAGTACATACCTGTGAGGGTAGGTAGGGTTATTTGCAGGAAACCTTTGACCTCAGAATACCTGGTTTATCTCTGTCAGTGATATGTGGTTACAGGGTTCATTTGAGTGGTTTGGTTGAGATAAAGATTTGATGGTTCTCAGGCTTCAGTACAAAGCAGCACAGTTCATAAGCATTGCACTTGGTCCCTTGTTTGCATATGCATGTGCATTTTCATGACTGCATTTCATTAACATGTATTTATGTTGCAGGTGATCATTCCCCTCTGACTCTAGTATATCTTCTAGCCAGACATGGAGTCCCTGAAGAGGACAGTTGCTTACCGGTTGCATTCGCCAGATATCAGTTCCTTGCTGGGTTTAGTTGCTCTAGCAGATGAGAGAGTGAGGGTTGAGTTCAGAGTATCCTATGGGAGATTGCTTAGCTTGTTGTACAGAACTTCAGCGTTTGAGACGACTGGGGTGTATACTTTGATGCAGTTTTATGAGCCGCAGCTGAGATGTTTCTTATTTCCCGACTATATTCTGGCACCCACTTTAGAGGAGTATTCTGTGATGTTGGGAGTTATTGTGTTAGACCAGACGCCCTTCATACATGTTGATGCTGAGCCTGAGTTAGCTACACTCGCTGAGATTGTCATTCTAGACGCTTCTGAGTTCCCCGGAGGTTTGGTCAAGCTGAACGGAGCTTATGGTTTTCACCTGTCTGTCCTGGTTGAGAAGGCCACACAGTGCGCGAAGAGTGGATGTTGGGTTGCCTTCAGTGCCATTCTAGCTGTCTGCATCTACGGGATTGTCTTGTTTCCTAATGTGCCAGATTTTATCGACTCAGATGCCTTTTTGATTCTTGCCTCGAAGAATCCAGTTTCTACTCTCTTGGGCGATGTTTATCATTCTATTCACTACAAGAATGAGAAACGTCGTGGCAAGAATGTTTCCTGTTGTCTTCCTCTTTTGTACAGGTGGTTCCAGGGGCATCTTCCGAAGACAGGGCCTTTTATTGATGTTGTTGATACTTTGGATTGGTCTTCCCGGTTGATGGGGCTGTCTGCTGAGAACATCATTTGGTTTGATCGGGGCATGCTTGGCACGGATATTATATATAGTTGCAGTGGCTTTCTGAATGTCCCCCTGATTGGACGGAAAGGTTGTATTAACTATAACCCTTCACTGCTGGTAAGACAGTTTGGTTATGCTTTGAGGGATGCTCCTATTGAGAGGGAGATACAGGAATCTCTGTATCTCGCAGGCTTATTAGACACGGCTGTTTTGATCAGATTAAGACATGCATGGGCTAACGTCCATAGGAGGGGGAAAGCTTTGCTCGGTAAGAGTAACAACAAGGCTTATGATCCTTATTTGGCTTGGATCCGCGAGAGAGATAGTACTTCCTTGATGCCTTATCCTGCTGCGGAACCCCTGTATCTTCCAATGATTGAGGTACCTACTTCAGAAGAGAATGAGAAGTATAACAAATTGTTGGCTGAAAACGAAGAATTGAAGAAAGCCAATGATGATTTAGAGAAGGAGACCTTCCAGTTGCGTCATGAGAAGAATGAAGCCACCTTCACCGTGAGGGAACAGACTAAATTGATTAACAGGTTGGGTTCAGAGCTGACGGAAGAGACCAATAAGAAGGAAAAAGTGGGGATAGCCTTGAACGGTGTCAACAAGGTGCTTACTTCCAAGAAGGAACTTTTAAGCAAAGCTTATTCCCGTCTCAGCAAGTGGGAAGCTTTGTGGAATACCACGCTCGCCAAGCGGAAGGAGCGTGAAGACGAACTGAAGCTGCAGATTGCCACGCTAGAGGCACAGATTAGAGCCCAAGACGCAAAGATTGCCGAAGAGACATCAATTAGGAGCGCTGTTGAGCTTAAAGTAAGTAACCCTGACGAGAAGCCGGGAGGTTATGAAGTGAAGGCCGGTTCCAAGAGGTGCAGATTTGACGAGAGCTCTGGCGAAGGAACCTGCCAGGACGACGCCAAAAAGCTGAGATCCACTACCGAGCGGCATGCCTTACTGATACAGGAGCTGATCTCCTGGCTAGGGCATTCAGAGACGTTGAGGATATTGGAAGACGTCAGAGCACACCATTTGGCCTGATTTATCTTTACCTTGCTGTTGATTGTGCTTGTATTTTTGACCATTGTCAGGCTTGTTGGCCGAGGGCTCTTCAGTTGTATTCAGTTGTACTCTTGTACTCAGCCTCTTGGCATTTTCTTATATACGAGGGTTTTTTGATTTCTTGCTTGCTTGATGGGGACTCCATTGTCGTAATGGCCTTCTCTTCGAAACTAGAATCGGGGGGGAATATAACCTGTAGCATAGTTACACATTTGCATCTGCATTCATATCGCATGACCAGTATACTTGAATCTGTATCTTATTTCCTGCATCTTCAGGTTTTTCAGGATTGACGAACAAAGAGTTCACCGCTACTCAACCCGAAACAACTGCAAGAGAATCATGGATCAAGTCCAAGTGGAGATGCAGGAAATCCGCGAGAAGCTAAACCTGTTCATGCAAGCAATGGAGAACATTGCTAAGGGCCAGGAGAGCCTCCAGACTTTGGTACAGCCGCTGCTGACGCGGACTAATGGGAATGGCAACAATGACCACAATTCTGCACACGTTGAAACTGTTCCAGAGGATGGGCCCCCTACGCCTGTGGTTCCACCTGTGGTGACCCCACCTGTTGTGGTTGTGAACGAGGGCACTGGCGCTGGCAATGGTAACACGGGGAATGGAAATGAGACTGTTGTTAACAATGTTGGATTTGGGGACGCCAACCAAGGTGGTGGTAACAACAATGGCGGTAATGGTTTTGGCAACAATGGTTTTGATTACAATGATCAGGGATTCGATTACGTCAATCAGGACGGGAAATTCGGCTTCAACACTCAGGGTTTCGGTTATGACGGTTTTGGCAACGCTAACCAAGGGTATGGTGGATTTAGTAATATGAATGGTAATGGGGTGATTCCTGTCAACACTGGGTTCGGACCTGTTAAGGTCAATCAGGGTTTCGGTAACGGGGGACGAGGTCCCATGATCAATCAGCAAGGGTTTGGTTGCAACACTGGTTACGACGGGTATGGAAATGGAAATGTGAATTGGGGCGAAGACTGCCAGGAGGACGCCTTTTCTGGAAGAGGTATAGGATTTGAAGGACCTGTTGATCCTGTGCAGAGGATCAGAATGCTTGAAGAACAGATGAAGGGGGTAGTGAATCAGAACTCCACCGGTTTGGATATGACTACAATGGGCTTGGTACCAGGGCTGAGGGTGCCATTGAAATTCAAGGCTCCCACGTTTGACAAGTACAAGGGGGACACCTGCCCTAAGGTTCATGTCCGCTCTTACTACAGGAGGATGTCCGCGTATTTAGATGACGAAAGGATGCTCATGCATTTCTTTCAGGACAGCTTGTCAGGACCTTCACTTGAGTGGTATATGGGGCTGGAGCCCACGCAGATCAAAACATGGAAGCAATTGGTTGATGCTTTCGTGACCCATTACAAATACAACAGCGATCTGGCGCCAAACCGGGTCCAACTGCAAGGTTTGTCACAGAAGAGCGGGGAAAGCTTTAAAGAGTATGCACAAAGGTGGCGCGATATGGCCGCAAGGGTGCATCCTCCTTTAATTGAAAGGGAGATGAACAATATGTTCATTGGGACATTTACAAGGGTGTTCTACGAAAAATTGTTTAGTGTGTCATTGAGCAGTTTCTCAGATTTGATTCTTCTGGGGGAGATGATTGAAAACGGGATTAAAGTTGGAAGGTTCCAAGCAGGTGAGTCTACTTCAACAGGAGGTGCCAAAAAAGCATTTGCTGGTAGACGACATGGTGATTCTAGTGCCGTGTTTGGTGGCAGGGGCAGGGGCAGAGGAAGAAATCAGTATGTTCAGCCGCAGCAGATAGCTAGCGTCACTATCCCGCTTCCTCAACAAAGACAGCCACAACAACAATAGCCACAGCAACAACAAGGACAGAATCCTGGCCAGAGAAGGGTACAAAATGCGAGAGCGAAAAGAGTATTCGACGCACCTCCTTCCATGTATGTAGAACTCCTCCAGACCCTGCTAGAGTTGAACTTGGTTGAAAAGAGGACTTTGGCACCACCTACAGGGGCAGTACTTCCTTACGGATATGATGCCAACAAGCATTGCGAATTCCATTCCGGGGCACCCGGGCATGATATAGAATCTTGTCAGGCATTTAAACACAAAGTTCAGGATTTATTGGATAGCAAAGCTATTAACTTTGGACAGGCGGGTCCAAATATAGTACAACAGCCTATGCCCAATCACGGGGCAAACGCCGTTCTGACAGAGGAGAATCTGAATCTAGTGACGGATGTCAATGAGCTGAAGACACCGTTGGGTGAAATTAAAAGCAGGTTGTTAAGAGGGGGTGTATTCCCGGGGTGTGATGAATTTTGCTTGGATTGTTGGACCCAGCCAAAGGGTTGTAATGAGCTGAGGCAAGGCATTCAGGCTATGATGGATGAGGGTACCTTGCAATTTGATAGAACCGCGGTTGAAGAGCCTGTAGAGGTGTTGTGTGA
Source organism: Lathyrus sativus (assembly GCA_963859935.3). NCBI lineage: Eukaryota > Viridiplantae > Streptophyta > Magnoliopsida > Fabales > Fabaceae > Lathyrus > Lathyrus sativus. The sequence continues at coordinate 609,858,059 of OZ012735.1, forward strand.
TGAGTCAAACGAGGTTGCGACGGTGACGATTCCGAGGAAAACGATAACTATAACGGCGCCCGCCAGGCGGCCGCCGATCACAATTACTAAAGCAGGACCAGATCCTTTTGAGAGTACTAAAGCAGTACCATGGACTTACAGGTTGGAGGTATATTGCGATGGTGAGAAAATTGAAGTCAATGGACAACCAGCTGGGGTTGTAGATAATGTTGTCGGAACAAGGGGTATGACCAGAAGCGGAAGAATTTTCACGTCACCCGACGTAGAGGCGGAAAGATTAGCCAAGGGTAAAGCCAAGGTAGCTGAGAGTGGTCCTTCTTAGTCGAATGAAAAGGAAACGTCACTTAAGGATGTGGAGGAGTTTATGAGGCTCATTCGTAAAAGTGACTACAAAATCGTGGAGCACCTCCAGCAAACGCCGTCAAAAATTTCCATCCTATCATTGTTGTTATGTTCCGAGGCCCATCGGAACGCTTTGCTGAAGATTCTAGACACGTCGTTCGTTCCTCAAGAAGTTTCTGTTAATCAGTTAGAAGGGGTGATGGCGCATGTCAATGCGGGGCACGGTTTGGGATTCACAGACTTTGATTTGACTCCGAGAGGGCGAGAGCACAATATGGCATTGCATGTGTTAGTTGAATGCCGGGGCACGGTCATGTCCCATGTTTTAGTAGACACTGGATCTTCCCTGAATGTGCTACCGAAGAAAGCCATGATGAAGTTAGATATCAGGGGGATTATCTGCACGCCCAGTGACTTAGTGGTGAGAGCGTTTGATGGAACGAGGAGGTCGGTTTTCGGATCGATAACCTTACCGTTGCAGGTAGGGCCTGAAATATTTGAAATTGAGTTCTATATAATGGACATCCAGCCAGCGTATAGTTGTCTTCTTGGGCGCCCATGGATCCATGCTGCCGGGGCAGTCACATCCACGTTACACCAAAAGCTGAAGTATATGGTTGGGGGTAGTGTCGTCACTGTTTATGGAGAAGAAGATATTCTGGTTAGCCATTTGTCTTCGTTCAAATATGTGGAGGTCGACGGCGAAATACACGAAACACCCTGTCAAGCCTTCGAGGGGTTGCGAATTAAAGACAAAGCTCAGGGTTCCAGCAAAGTATCAGATGTGGCAGTGTCATCCTACAAAGAGGCTCAGGCTCTAGTGCAGGCAGGCAAAACCAAGGGCTGGGGTCAGGTGTTGGAGATTCCCGTGAAGAATGACAATTTCGGGCTTAGATATCATCCTTCGTCATCAACATCCTCTTCAAGAACGCCCAGGTTCAAGGAACCCATCACGATTACGCCAAATGGGGTGAGCTTCGAGACTATCAATGTTGTTTCCGATGCTGAAGACGGAGATAGCGACTGTGACATGGACGCATGGATCAAGCCAAGCGTGCCAGGACAAAGTCTCTGCAATTGGTCTATCTGGGAAACTGTTCCTGTGACAACTAAACAGTAATGATTTGTTTTCTTAATTGTTGAATAATCCTGTGTCCTACCCGGGGCATAGTGATTTTGCTTAGGGCCATTTGGTTATGTACATTACATGAAATAAAGGCGTTTTTCATATACAAATATTGTGATCCCTGTTTTTCCTGTTTTATCTTTTACAATAAAATGGCAATGTGGTTATTTGCCTTGTATGCGTTTTGAAGCATTTAACCATTTCCTATGCAGGATTACTATTTCAGATGACACCTATGAACCGCCTATGACTCACTTCGATTTCGAGCACCCGGTATTTCAGGCTGAGGAGGAGATTGTTGAAGATGGCGACGTGCCAGAAGAGTTGACCTGGTTATTGAAACAAGAAGAAAGAATCATTCTGCCTCATGAGGAAGTCATTGAGATCATCAATTTGGGGTCGGAAGAGGTTGTGAGAAACATCCGTATAGGGGCTGCGCTACAGAGCGACATCAAGCAAAAGTTGATTGAGATACTGCGAGAGTATAGTGATATATTTGCTTGGTCGTACGAGGATATGCCTGGGTTGGATACGGACATGGTTGTGCACCATCTGCCACTGCGAGAGGAATGTCCGCCTATTAAGCAGAAACTCCAAAGGACTAGACTGGACATGGCTGTGAAGATCAAGGAGGAAGTTCAAAAACAGTGGGATGCTGGTTTCCTAGCTGTTACAAAATATCCCTCATGGGTCGCTAATATTGTGCCAGTGCCAAAGAAAGACGGTAAAGTGCGAATGTGTGTAGACTACCGTGATTTGAATAGGGCGAGCCCGAAAGATGACTTTCCACTTCCTCACATCGATGTGCTGGTTGATAACACTGCTCAATTTTCCGTATTCTCCTTCATGGATGGCTTCTCGAGCTATAATCAGATCAAAATGGCGCCAGAAGACATGGAGAAGACTACCTTTATTACTCCCTGGGGAACATTTTGTTACAAAGTGATGCCCTTCGGATTGAAGAATGTTGGGGCAACATATCAACGTGCTATGACGACTCTCTTTCATGACATGATGCACAAAGAGATCGAGGTTTATGTTGATGATATGATTGCCAAATCCCAGACGGAGGAAGAGCATTTGGTTAATCTGCTGAAACTGTTCAAGAGACTTAGGAAGTTCAGGTTGAGACTGAACCCTAACAAGTGCACCTTCGGGGTGAGATCAGGTAAACTGCTGGGGTTTATCGTAAGCGAAAAAGGAATAGAGGTTGATCCTGCGAAAATAAAAGCAATACAAGAAATGCCGACGCCTAAAATAGAAAAAGAAGTGCATGGATTTTTAGGGAGGTTGAACTATATCGCCCAGTTCATATCTCACTTAACTGCGACATGCGAGCCGTTATTCAAGTTGTTGAAAAAGGATCAGGTTGTGACCTGGAATGAAAATTGTCAAAAGGCGTTCGACAAGATAAAAGAATACTTGCAGGAACCTCCTGTTTTGATACCCCCAGTAGTCGGGAGACCGTTGATTATGTATTTGACGGTTCTTGAGGAAAGTATGGGTTGTGTTCTCGCTCAACACGACGAGACAGGACGTAAAGAGCACGCGATCTACTATTTGAGTAAGAAGTTTACCGACTGTGAGTCCAGATACTCGATGCTCGAGAAAACGTGTTGCGCGCTAGCCTGGGCCGCCAAACGTTTGAGGCAATACATGCTAAATCATACAACCCTGCTCATTTCAAAGATGGATCCAATCAAATACGTGTTTGAGAAGCAAGCACTCTCCGGAAGAATTGCCCGATGGCAGATGGTGTTAACCGAATATGATATTCAGTATGTCTCGCAAAAGGCTATTAAAGGTAGCGTTTTGTCAGAGTACCTTGCAGAGCAGCCTGTTGAGGACTACCAATCGATGAGGTTTGATTTTCTTGACGAGGATATCATGTACCTAAAGATGAAAGATTGTGAAGAACCGTTGCCGGATGAAGGACCAGAGTTGGGTTCCAAATGGCAGTTGATATTTGACGGAGCTGTAAATTCCCATGGTAGCAGAATAGGTGCAATTATCACTACTCCTCAGGGGTCGCACATCCCCTTTACCGCCCGATTGACCTTTCCCGTTACCAATAATGAGGCTGAATATGAGACTTGCATCATGGGTCTGGAAGAAGCCATTGATTTGCGAATCAAGGAGCTGGATGTGTACGGAGACTCGGCTTTAGTGGTGAATCAGATTAAAGGAGAATGGGAGACACGTCAGCCCAATTTGATACCATATATGAATTATGCAAGGAGATTGTTGCCTTTCTTTGACAAGGTGGAATTGCATCATGTGCCGCAAGCAGGAAATCAAATGGTTGACGCCTTGGCGACATTGTCTTCGATGTATAAAGTTAACTTCTGGAACGAGGCTCCCCGGATTGTTATCTCTCGGCTTGATAGGCCTGCATTCATATTTGCCATTGATGAGGCTCCCGATGGTCAACCCTGGTACTTTGACATCTAGAATTTCCTGAAGAATAAGGAGTATCCGGCTGGGGCATCCAGTCGAGATCAGAAGACTCTCAGGAGATTGGCTGGCAATTTCTATTTGAATCCTGACGATGTCCTATATAAAAGAAACCACGACTTGGTATTGCTACAATGTGTAGACGAGAAAGAAGCAAAGTTGCTCATGGAAGAGATTCATGAGGGTACGTTTGGTACACATGCTGGTGGGTATGCTATGACGAGAAAGCTGCAGCGTGCAGGTTATTACTGGCTAACTATGGAAACAGACTGTTTCAAGTTTGCAAAGAGGTGTCATAAATGCCAAATTTATGCAGACAAGGTACATGTACCCCCAAGTCCTCTGAATGTGATGTCATCACCGTGGCCCTTCTCGATGCAGGGAATTGATATGATTGGAAAGATCGAGCCTACGGCATCCAATGGACACCGGTTCATCTTGGTGGCAATTGATTACTTTATCGAATGGGTGGAAGCAGCATCATATGCCAATGTCACCAAACAAGTGGTCGCCAGATTTATCAAAAGAGATATTATCTGCAGATATGAAATCCCTGAGCGGATTATCACCAACAATGGTTCGAATTTGAATAACAAGATGATGAAAGAGCTGTGCCAGAATTTTAAGATTGAACATCACAACTCTTCTCCTTACCGACCCAAGATGAATGGCGATGTTGAAGCGGCCAATAAGAACATAAAGAAGATTATTCAGAAGATGGTTGTGACATATAAAGACTGGCACGAGATGCTACCTTTCGCTCTGCACGGTTATCGTACGATGGTACGCACATCAACCGGGGCAACCCCTTTTTCATTGGTATACGGAATGGAGGCAGTGTTACCATTGGAGATTGAGATTCCTTCCCTAAGGGTTTTACGAGATGTCCAACTTGACGAGGCAGAATGGGTCAAAGATAGATTGAATCAGCTGAGCTTAATGGATGAGAAGAGACTAGCTTTTCTCGCATACGATCGGTTGTATCAGAGTCGAATGAAGAAAGCATATGATAAGAAGATACACCCTCGAAGCTTTCAGACGGGCGACCTTGTGCTAAAGAGGATTCTCCCACCACAAACAGATCACAGGGGCAAGTGGACCCCTAATTATGAAGGGCCCTACGTTGTCAGGAAAGTCTTCTCTGGAGGAGCCTTGCTACTATCTACCATGGATGGTGAAGACTTTACGTCTCCTGTGAATTCGGACGCAGTTAAAAAATACTTTGCTTGAAAGTGACCCACTGGACAGTAAAAAGAGAGTCCAGGCAAAAATGGGGCATCCTGGCGAACCGAAAAAAAAATGAATAAAAGGTTCAGGCAAAAGTTAGGGATAAAACTGAAAAAGATGTACACCCGCGAAGTCGAAAACCTACATTGGGCGACTTCGGCAAAAAAGGGTATCTCGGTGAATTGAAAACCCGCAAAGGGCGGTTCACGCAAAAGTTAGGGATTGAAAAAGCAAATGACTGTGGTCCGAATCTGATACAGCATTGCTTAGTGGTTTAGGAGTACCTGAGGGTTCGTTTATCCGACACAATCTCTTTCGAAAATTGAATACTGGGAAAGCGCCAGAGTCAGGCGAGTCATAGGAGGATCAGCTCACGATGTTTGTCTGCACCACGTTGCCGACATATGTACAAATTCGATTTGTATTTGTATGCTTTTTGTGCATATATGTATGTGTGTGTGCGTAACTTCCTCTTTTCAGGAGTTGCATCCGGTGTACAAAACTTTGCCTATTCAGAGGCCTGTTATTAATAAAACATGTTATTCAGTATTTGATGTTGGTGCTTTACTGTTTTGTATGTGAAAAACGCCGATGTTTTGGTAAACTTGCATGTGAATAACTTTGTTGGCCCTTGCCAATAATTGCTAAAACTTCGAATTGACTGAAGTAATGTCACGGACGCTAACCCGAATAGATTTGGTTGTATAGATTTGTGTTGTCTCGTTTTTGTTTCGCAGGGTTCTCACCTTTGAAGCGAACGATCAGAAAATTGTGGCCCCAGCAGGAGGCTCGTGGTGAAAGACTTGACTTTGTTTGACACTGATCCCCACGCAGGTCGCGCCTCACCCCCAAAAGTTGAGATGATGTTGTCCCTTACCGAAGGAAGGATTATTTTCCCCAGAAGAATATCCTCATGGAGGTTGTCCACAGGATATCCCCAGCAAGTAGGAATCAGTGTCCCATGCAGAGTTTATACTCCCCAGGGAGTCGAGTATGTGCACGCTCAATCCCCCGCTGTGAGGATTTCCATGGCGCATAACCAAGATAGAAGTTCAGAAGGATTATCCCCAACAAGGATGGTTTTCTTTCTCTCCGCAGGTCGTCATGCCTTCGCCAGGATGATTATCCCCAACGTAGTGGTAGTTCCAAACTGTACCCAGACAGTTGTCCCCCAGAAGGGTTTTTTCTCCCCCCCAGCTGAGTTAATCTTCCCAGCAGGTGTTATTCTTTCCTCCCAGTGGAAATCGATATGTAATCTCTCCCCGGCAGAGTTGGTTATATTTCCGGCATTTATTTTGCCGGAATACTTCGCGATACCCGTTCATCCCCAACAGGGTGGTATTCGTCCTCAACAGCCGTGTTGATGAAGCAAGCTTGTCAGAGCTTCCCCAGCAGCCTGAACCTGCATTTGCATTTGCATACATTATCATGTTTGCATCTACCCAAAAACGCGTAGCATTTCCATGCCGTATGGAACATCACGCCATTGCCAAACATACGGATTTTGAAACATAAATTAGGTTGGTTAACCTTTTGCTTTCAGGTGTGTTTCTCAGCAGGAGCATGAAGTTACAACTCAGATTTATTACCAGACGATCGAGGTCTCGCCATGAGACGTGCGATGATACAGTTCTTGTTATTAATCCCCCACAGAGTTACTGGATGAAGTTTCTCTTATCCGACCAGCGGAGGGTTCTTCTTCAGGTTTGCTGTTGCGGCAGCATTTCAGGGTTTCATGAATCAGAATTTTAGAAGAGGTCACTTGTTGTCCAAACGGGTGTCGGGCATTTATTTTCAGAATATCCCCAGTGGAGTTAGCTACTGCCGTGAACAGGCTAGGAAGCTATATCCAAGGTTATCTTTTCCCGTATGAAGCAGGCGGAAGAACTTTCCTGTAAGTATCAGGCAGATGTGTTATATTTTCCCGTATGAATCAGGCGGAAGAACTTTTCTGTAAGTATCAGGCAGATGTGTTATCTTTTCCCGTATGAAGCAGGCGGAAGAACTTTCCTGTAAGTATCAAGAAGATGTGTTATATTTTCCCGTATGAATCAGGCGAAAGAACTTTCCTGTAAGTATCAGGCAGATGTGTTATATTTTCTCGTATGAATCAGGCGGAAGAACTTTCCTGTAAGTATCAAGCAGATGTGTTATATTTTCTCGTATGAAGCAGGCGGAAGAACTTTCCTGTAAGTATCAGGCAAATGTGTTATATTTTCCCGTATGAATCAGGCGGAAGAACATTCCTGTAAGTATCAGGCAGATGTGTTATATTTTCCCGTATGAATCAGGCGGAAGAATTTTCCTGTAAGTATCAGGCAGATGTGTTATCTTTTCCCGTATGAAGCAGGCGGAAGAACTTTCCTGTAAATATTAGGCAGGTGTGTTATATTTTCCCGTATGAATCAGGCGGATGAACTTTCCTGTATGAACCAGGTAGATGTGTTATGTTTTCCCGTAAGAATCAGGCGGATGAACTTTCCTGTAAGTATCAGGCAGATGTGTTATCTTTTCCCGTAAGAATCAGGCGGATGAACTTTCCTGTATGAACCAGGCAGATGTGTTATGTTTTCCCGTAAGAATCAGGCGGATGAACTTTCCTGTAAGTATCAGGAAGATGTGTTATCTTTTCCCGTAAGAATCAGGCGGATGAACTGTCCTGTATGTACCAGGCAGATGTGTTATATTTTCCCGTAAGAATCAGGCGGATGAACTTTCCTGTAAGTACCAGGCAGATGTGTTATATTTTCCCGTAAGAATCAGGCGGATGAACTTTCCTGTATGAACCAGGCAGATGTGTTATGTTTTCCTATAAGAATCAGACGGATGAACTTTCCTATAAGAATCAGGTAGATGTGTTTTCCTGTATGAATCAGGAAAATGGAGCTTCCCGTATGAAGCAGGCGGATGAGTCTTCCGGTATCCAGATAGATGATGCTCCCGTGATGGACAGAGTATGTGAGTTTATGTTCCGATATGTGACAAAAGTGTTTTCCCCAAGGAAGTCGCCGTGATTTCCTCGTGGCACTGTCCCCAGTAGAGTCCTCCTCAGAGCCGTTTTTGGGTTGGGACCAACGGAGTTAGCTACTGCAGAGGTAGGTAGAGAAACAGTATTCAGATGACTTTTCCCATATGAAGAAGGCGGATGGGGTTCCCTGTAATCAGGCAGATGGCTTTTCCCGTATGAAGTAGACGAATGAGGTTTCATGTGTATAGGCAGATGATGTCCCTGTAGAGATAGGCAGTTAAGTTCCCTGGGATTATACGGAAATGTCTCCCTAGCGAAGTCGTCGGGATTTTTCTGTGTTGATAGACTGTAGTGTCCTAACATGGACAAAGTTCTATCCTCGCGATGATAGAATCTTTTTTAGGGTTGATAAAAATAATCCCCAGCACGATCATTAATTGATCAGTTTGTTGCCGTAACTATCGGATCCAGTCAGCGGATGTTGTTTTCCAAGCAGTTTGTGCAGTTTATTTCTGCGGTTGGCAAATTTCCGGGTTCTTAGTATTCAACCGTCTCGTACCTCGATTGTTTGAAGGTCGTTCGCTCTTCACCCAGTCGGGTCCAAGCCGTTTGAATAGGGGCAGCTGTTGCACCCTAAAATTTGCTCAACCTATTTCACCTGATTTATGTTTTAATTGCATTATCATTTGCATATTGAACCATGTACATAATATAATCATTTGCATAGCATAGCAAGGCATCCAACAAGGGATCAAGTACCATTCTTATCTAAATAAGCACATTAAGGGTTTTTATTCAAGATTAAGACCATCCAAGTCATCAAGAAATGTTTGAAGCTTTGATAAGTTTGAGTGTCAACAGGTGGATTCCTCTCCTAATCTGAGGTGTATTGAGGGTCATCAATGGGGGTATGAGCTATGAATTGAAGGTATGGAATGTGTACAATGCTTATGAGATGCCTAGAGGGTCATATTGAAGATGAGACAAGTCATTGACTCAAGTACAAGAGCCACAATTGAAGTGCAGTCAACTAGGGCTTCATCTGGGTCAACCCTAGGTCAACTGAGTGATTGAAGAGCATCAAGGCTTAATTGGAGGTTGTGGGATTCATGAATTGATATGTTGATACATGTGTGGTGTTGTGCCAAGGATAAATCAAAGGGAATCAAGAGTGGGAGGAGTTGCCAAATTAGGGTTTCAGTGTAAAATCCCCTAATTTAGGCCTAACTTCCAAGCCAGATAAGTCAAAATGCAAGTTTCAAATGGATTCTTGGCCTACATGAAACTTGTAGAGTTTCTCAATATATTTAATTTGAGTAATAGAAGTCTTCAAGGAGATTTGTAGAACTCAAGTTATGATTCTTGCAAGTTATGGGTCATCAGAGGGCACTGAAATCTATCTGTGAAAGTCACTTGACTTCCAAGCAACTTTTTCCCATCAAGGAGTTTTGAAATTGATTCTTGGCCAAAATAATAGTTGTGGGGTTTGACCTTAGCTTTAATTTTAGTACTAGAAGTCCTCAAGAAGATTTGTGGAACTCAAGTTATGGTCTTGGCAATCCAGGGGTATTTTGGGTATTGATGATTATAGGTCATTTGTCAACATAGGTCAAAATCTCTATCTTCCACTCCTCAAATGGAAAAATGTTCAACATGATATGTGTTTAAAATGATGTTTTTGGGCTAGGAAAGAAGTCATGGGTGATTGGAAGGTCTTGTATCACAAAATTGCAAAAATGGCCTAAAATAAGGGTGAATTTTAAATGAACCAAGGATGAAAATTGGGATTTTTGAGCTATGGGTCCAAACCTAGCCATATGACATACCAAATTGATTGGAAAAAATATTTTGAAAACAATGAAATTGCCACATTTTTGAGTTGAGGGATGATTCCATGACTTCCTTTGTAAAATGGTTACTTACATCATAAGTCACATATGCAAAACCTCTTTTTAGAGCATAACCAAAGCCTTAGCCCTTGCTAATCCTTTCAATATGTCATCTAAGGAGAAATTGGGTCAGAATGAGGTGTCAATGCAAGCTTAGAACTCAGCTGCCATGTATGAACTTCTCATGACATTTTCAAATGCAAGAGATGTGGAACTTCTCATTAGATCATTCCTGAAGTTTCTAGAGCCTTCCTACCAGTTCTATATAAGATTTGTGATTGATCCAAGGCATTGGTTGGTGGAGATTGAGGGAGAATTGAGAGATTGCATTCTGAATTTTCATCTTGCAAAACAGAATCGGTTACAACGATTTGATCCATTTCAATCCATTCTTTTGTGTTCAATAGCTTCCTTTGGTGTTGGTGAGTGATTCCAGATACAATTCAAGGCAATATTGGTGCAAAATCGTGAGTGAGCATTTTGGATTCATCTCTTGCAATTCAGAATCGGATTCAAGGATTCAAGAGGTTTCAATCCAATTTGTTGCATACAGAAGCTTGGTAATTGATCATAGAACGTGTCTGGAAGATCTTGGAGCTTGCTTTGGAGGTTTTACCACTCTGTTCATCCAAGATTTGCAGGTATGTAAACTTCTTTCCATGGCTTGATTCATGTAGAATTGTTAGGTTTTAAGTGGTTAGATTCATTATAGATGATGGCTAGGACGTTTCTGGATTGGTTTGGAGTTGATTGATGACAATTTAGATAGGTGACCAATTTCTGTTTGAGCTTGGTTCTTGTGATTCTTGGAGGATTAATCGTGTTTAGATGATGGTAATTGATCAGTGTAACATGTAGTTCATGGTAGTACCTTTAATTTCAAGAATGGTGACCATCGAGACTTGGTGATTTCTCTGCAACTTTGGTCGGGTTTAGCTTGTGAGAGTGAACCAATGATTTTGGATGGTGGATTTGAGTTCAGGGTGAAATTTGGGGTGGATTAGGTTTTTTATTTGATTTGATTGGTGAGGTTTAGGGTTTGCTTCGTCGGAGAAGACGCTGGTTGGACAACCGGACCACCACCTAAGAGTATGGCCTTCGCCTGAGCTAGAGGTAGAAGATGATGCCCCAACCCTCAGATCACATTGACCTGTTGATATTTTCACGCATCCAAGGGCCACGATTCAAACTGAGAATTGCCTCCAAGCCTTTGAAACGCAGCGTTTCATTTATCCAGTCAGCTGGTGACTGGATCCCCACGTGGACGCGCCCCAGCTCTCAGATGCGCTTACCAGTCCATGGATCCAAGGGCTCCCATTTTATTTCAGCTTTTTATTTTCTTTTTTCATTTCAAATTCATTTTAGTTTTATTTTTAATCCATTTGATTTCTAAAAATCATAATAAATCTAATATTGATCAAAAAAATATTTTAAAAATACCTCCATGATCTTGGATTTATTTGTGATTTTATGAAATTAATAAATCTCATTTTCTCCCATTTTTCAATTTAATTTGATTTTCTCCATTTTATTAATTTCTTTAATTTTGTACATTTGCTACATGATTTTGTGGATTTTCTTGTGATCAATTGGTGAATGTTTTTGAGTTGATTCTTGTTGGATTGATTATATTAGAGATACATGCTCCCTTAGGGAGTTTTCTCATATTTTTATGATGAAATTTAGGTTAGTTTTGAGTGATGAACTTTAGGGTGCTAGGATTAGGGTTTTACAACACTTAGGTGTAGTTTATGGCATAGTTTGGAGACTTAGGGTTTGATTTAGGCCTTGGGATCTATATGGGGTATAGGGTACATAATTAGGTTCCCTTAGAAATTTAATTAGGATTTTATAATGAGCATTACTATTTTATTTGATTTTTGCAAATTGGGTGATGTTGTGTGTTTCCCCTTTGGGCATTTGGCTTGTTTGCTTGGTTTGGGCTATTCTAATTGGGCTTGGGGCTTGAGTTTTGCTTGTTGGAGCTCATGAAGACATTGGAGGATGATTGGAGACAAAGTATGGGGCTTGGAGTATGAAGATTCTCATCCTTGAAGATTGATTTTGAAGGCTTAGGAAATAGGATATATAGGGAGAGCTTTAGATTAGACTGATTTCTTCTTTCAAACATGGAGAGCTTCTTATGCCTCTATTATATCCTATGACACAAGGTCCCCCAAATAAGTTCCATCTCTCCTTAGGAGGGATGTAGAGTATGATTTGGTTGGGTAGAACCTTGAGGATACCTTTCACTTGCTATGTTGAGATCTTGGTGATTTCCCTGGGTTGTCACTGAGCCTCTTAACATTTCAACTCCATCTATCATTAGTTGATCTTCTCCTGAGTGGTGGCATTAGAAAAGGGAACTTATCAGAGAATGAAGTGTATTGAAGAGTGGTGAAGATGAAGCTTGTGTCTGTCAAAGTTGGGTATCTGTTGAAGACAAGGGTTTTGTTGTTGTTTGAAGCTGTCTATTTGTTGGGGTTCAGTGCTTGCTAAAGCTGGAGGCTTATTGAAGATAGGAGCTTATCTAAAGCTTGGGGGATCATTGAAGAGTTAAGATGGGATCTTACTTGAAGTTGTTGCAGTCAACCCTTTGCTGTTAACCAACTGTAGTTGTCAGAGCTATTGCTGTTTGAGCTGCTTACTGTAGGAGCTGGGGTTGCTGTCAGAGCTGGGGTTGGGTTTTATTTCTTTTTCTATATTGTCTGTTGGCTTGTTCAGCTTGCCCCTTTAGGTTTGAAGTGAAGCTATTTCACTTTGCCTATTATTTTCCCAGGTCTGAGGTTGAGTGGGACTCCCTTGCCTCGCTTGTACTGCTGCATCGCATGTATTTTACTGTTTACTATATATATGCTGTTTCTTTTCCGTTTATCCCCTAGGATATCTGATTTCCTCTGTGCAGGAGGGAATTATGACAGACATTAGGATTCTAACCCATGCATGAAAACATTATGGTAGTTTTGATTCCCATTTCAAACCCTAGGTTTTTAGAATTTCTTTCTCTTCTATCTCAAAACAATTCAAAACACAGTAATAAGGATAATCGATGTTGTACGCTACGAGCCTTAAGCTATTTGAAAGAAGGTTGTTGGAGGGTCACTCTTCAGTAATCTGATTGCTTAGTGTGTTACCCTTAGGGTGGCATACAACGTAGTCACTCTCAAATCATAGTCTCTAGTGCGTCAGAGATTGCAACATCCAACAAAACAGTTCTTGCGTAAAACACTGAAAACAAACATCAAAGTTTCATTTTTGTCAGCTTGGACCCGTAATCAGGAGAAAAACATTTTCAGAAAGATAAAAAACAGTCAGACAAATTTGTGTCTTCCGTAGCCCGAACTACGTTTGCTCTGATCTTTCATGCTGTATGAAAGTACGTAGGCATAAGATGCCGTATCCTAGCGAGCAACCTTCCCCTCCTTTCCCGTAGGTAGGCGAACTACGTTGACTCTGATTTCTCGTTCCAGACGGGAATACGTAGGCATAAAGTGTGATACTTTGCCGAGTCATTTTATTTTCTTTTAACCCCAGGCCTTTAGCGTAGATAGAACAATAATCCGTACTAGAAAACAAGCGTGGATCTCGTCGAGTACGACGAACGTGAGGGGTGCTAATACCTTCCCCTTGCATAACCGACTCCCGAATCCAGGATTTGGTTGCGATGACCATTCCTTTCCCGTCTTTGTGGTAGGTTTACTTCGAGCGTTTCCTTTCCCTCCGTCGGGATAAATAACGCATGGTGGCAACTCTTCTGCATAGCCGGCGCCGATTTTTGCAGTAGCGACACTTTCCCCTCCTATTCTCATTCTTGTAATGTACCGAATGGTATACATCTCCCAAAAGAGTAGGCACAGGATTCTTGGAAGCGAAAATATGAAAGGAATCCATATCAACAAAGTCTGGTATGTTAGGAAACAGAACAATGCCATATATGCATAAGGCCAGAATAGCATTGAAAACCACCCAACAACCCTCTGTAGCAAAATGTTGAGCCTTGCCCACCAAGAATGACAACGGAAAACCAAGAACTCCATTTCTCCAGACTACTTTACCTTCTAGCTCAGACTTGTTTAGATGAAGAGCATTGGCCAACTTGATCAAGTCAGGTTCTTCTTTAAAGTGAAAGAAAGGCATCTTCTCTAAGACCGGAACTCCCATCAACAAAGCAAACTCTTCCAAGGTTGGAATCAAGACATAACCACGGAAAATGAAACATCGTAGCTGAGGGTCGTAGAACAACAGCAGAGTGTGAATGGCTCCTAATTCATATCTTGAGATTTTACTGACAAAACTCAAAATCTTCCCATAATCCTTCTTAAAGTCTTCCATAACACCATGATCAACCACAGAAATGAGACCAAATAAAGATCCTAACTCCGGCATCGGGAACTTGTAGGTGACAGTCTTCTTCAAACAAGGCTCCATGTTAATGGTGGATCGGATTACTAGAATCAAAGGGAAAATGAACACCTAAAATCATAAATACATGCAAATGTTAAAATGCATATGAAAATGTAGATGCAAACAAGGGATCAAGACTGTTGTGTTGCTGACTGAGTTGAACCAGAATTCCACTTCAGCGAGAAAATACCAGAACATCAGAACACCAAAGTATAGAAACCCACAGTTTCAAAGATCAAAGCTCTGCACTAACGAGAAAACCAGAAAACCGGGTTGGTTGAAGGTCAAGTTTCCTGCATAACCCTCCCCACTCACAGGTAGGATCTAATCTCTAATAAGGTATGGCATCATATGCAGGTCATCAATGTCACAGACTCTCGAGAAACGATGATACGTTCATTATTTCTGGTTTGGCATCATGGTCAAACAAGGAGGCCTCACTCAACTGACTTCCCAATGATCGATCTCCAAAGTCATTAGTTTTCAGATCCAACATCCTTTCAACTGTTCGAGACGTACTGGACAGGATGTCTTCAAAGAAAGCCTCGTCTGAACACGAATTTCATGAGGACTATTGCATGCCAAACATGCAAGCCCTCACTACTTTCCACACTAAGGCTATATATGTACTCAAGCCTGGGTATTGGGCTTATCTCTCGATGGAACAACCCCACCCAACAGCTCAGCAACAATATGATAATAAAGTGCAGAAAATAAAATGCAAACGCAATAATGTACAGATACAACATATATATATATATATACACATATACACACCCACAAACATAAAACAAACAATTGCTAGGATTGACTCGCATAGGGAACCAGATATCTCCCAAGCAGAGTCGCCAGCTGTCGCAACTGCGAAAAAGGGTCGGCAAACAGACAGAAGAGTCGCCACCGAACGTTATTTATCCCAAATAGAGGGAAAGGAAACGATCGAAGAAAACCTAAGAGAAAGGGGAAGACAAGGTAATCGCAACCAAATCTTGGGTTCGGGAGTCGGTTACGCAAGGGGAAGGTATGAGCACCCCTCATGTTCGTTGTGCTCAACGGGATCCATACTTGTTGTCTAATCTATGGGTGAAAACTATCTAGAAGCTACTGCTAAACGGGGGAAAAAGGAAAGAACAGACTCGATAGGACATCTCCGCCCTATGCCTACGTATTCCCTTGTGCAATGGGAAAGTCAGAGTCAACGTAGTTCGGAAAACCAAGACCACTGGTTGGTTCAAGTGTTTTTTATGAGTAATGTTACGTTTCAATTCCAACAGTTAAGGACGATGCCTGTTTGCGGTAGAACGGAAATGTAACATACTTTTTCTGAAAATTAGGTTTGAAACAATCCCTAAGGATGAAAAGGTTTGATTTTTGTTTGTGCTTTTTATAAAAAGTGAATTGAGTTAGTTTGAAACTCATGTTGCACTAAAGACTATGACATAAGAGCGAATGCGTCGCATATCGCCCAAAAGGCATACGCTAAACACTCTAGACAATGTGAGAAGAAGCCTCCCACTCATCATTCTTTATGTACTTAAGGCTCGTAGTGTACAACAATTGTCTTTCTTTATTAAGTGTCTTAAGAGATTCTGAGATGAGAAGAGAAGACACAAGGACTCTAAAAGAAACTATAAACCTTAATATTGTCATGCAAGGTAGTCCTAAAGTTGGGATTGAAAAGGGAACTACCTAATATTATCATGCAAAGGATTGAAAGGCTAATGTCTCTGCTACTCCCATCTTAAATAGAGGGACTAGGAATCCTAAGGGATCATGGCAAGAAGCACAAGTAAACACAATGCAAATCAATCACAAAATGAAGATGAAAGAAAAGACATAAACAAGCCAATGTAAGATGAAAGAGATATGAAATGCAAACACAAATATAAACATGAAACAATGCAACAAAACAAACACAAGTCACAAAGATGGGAGACTTAAACAAGTCAACAAAAGATGAGAGGAAATGAGAGAAGCAAGCTCCTACAATCAAATTCTATCAATCATCATAAGAAGAAAGGTGCTAAACACAAAAGCACAATCAAACAAGTGAGGGAGAAAAGAGTATGGGGCAGCAACCACATCATAAACAACTCAACCAAACACTTACACATGATCAAGTAAAGAAAAGCAACCAAACAACTCAAAAGAAGCTCAATTGTTCATAGCAAACTTCAAAGTGAAAACAACATAACCCAAGCATCAAGAACAAGTCCATAACCATCAAGGTCAGAAGTGAACATCAAGTGAGAAACCTCAAATTCAAAATCAATACATCAAGCAATCACAAGAGTGATCAAATCAAATTGAAGAACCAAAGTTCAAACAACTATCTCACATTTCAAACAAGTGGAAACACAATGATAAAATGAAACTTGTGGCACAAGGTACACATCCAATTGACCCATGATCATGCAAGGCAGCACCTCAAGCATGTTAACAAAAGTTAATCAAGGCTTAAGAGGTGTTCAAGGGATCACACAAGATCACATCCCAAAATTAGGTCAAGAATTGGATACATACACATGGTAAAAACAACTTTGAATTTGAAATATCCACCAAAATTAGAAGCAAACTTGAATAAAATCCAAATAAAATACTCAAATCAAGTTGAAACAATCACAAGTTAGTGTGTAAAAGCTCATGGCAAGAGTCAATTCAAAGCACCGTAAATTAGGTCAAACAATGCAAGGTGTTCAACTTGTCGAGCAAGCATCGAGGGTCCACAAAAAACCAATGAAAAACAAATGAAAAGTGATCATCAAGACCTCAAACCAGCCCTCAAATAAGCCTCAATCTAACACCTAAATGTGAGAGGAAAATTGGTCAAAGGGGGTGTTTTAATGATGGTCAATGATCAAGTTCAATTCTATGTACAAACCATAAAACACCTTCAATCATTAAATGAATTAAAAATAGCAAAAATAATTGAAAAATAAAATAAAAAAAGGAGAATAAACTCAACATCTTTAAATATCAGAAACACATTTTTGGGATTTTTATAAAATGTAAAACTATTTTAAAAAGAATTAAATTGAAAATGCTAGAAAATAAAATAAAAAGAAATTAAAACATGAAAGAGGGGTGTATAAGCATTTTCAGCATGAACTGAAACCATGTTAATGCAAATGGGCCTCAAAAGAGGGGGCGTTGAAAGCAAAAAGGCAAGGCCCAAAACCAACTGAAGCTAAGTTTTAACATGAAACGCACCGTTTCATTAAACGGGCAGTCCAACTCACCAAATTCAAACCCCATGCAAGCAAGGTGAATTTTACACATGGGCGACACATCACCTAGTCAAGAAGTCCTCCCAGCCACGTCAGCGTCCTCCAGACACCGGAGCTAGGGTTCCGATCGTCTTCTCCGCGAGGGTCGCTGGAGCTCAAACTTCAAACCACCATAAAAATGAAAACAACTGGTACCATTCTCAAGCTTTTTTCACATAGAATGCAAATATCATGTTGGTTTTTGAAAAAGGTTCTTGGAACTAGTAGAAATCAGACCACGAAAGTGTGATGCACAAACTGAAATCAACTCAAACAGGCGCCAAAATGATTCAAACATTGCCTACATGGAGTAGGGCTTCAGATGCACCAATCATGGACCTAAATAAGTGCCTAAAATGGGAGATTTAAAGCATGGAATGTTACCTAATGGAGCTTGCAATTCAGGGTATATAATTGCTTGGCACACAAGGAATCCTAAGACTCATAGACACACGTGAAGAGCAAACCTCTTCACTCACAAATACACTCTTGCTTAAAAGATTTGAGTGAACAATTAGCACTGTACTAATAACAGCCTAAACATGTTTATCACGATGCATCAAAAGATACAAAGGATGACTTACAAGGTCACACACAAAAGACTCTCAAAGCCCTAAACCTTAATTCTACGCTCAAGTTTTTCTTGTTGTGAGTGCTTGATTTCCCTTGCTTCTGCTCCTCCTTAAATAACAATGCAGACTGGGCTTAGGCTGGTCACAAGTAACAAACATTAGGTTTAACAAAGTAAAACTAATTTCCACAATTCAAGGTGCTTCCAAATTAGGTCACAACTGCTTCATGTTATGCCCAGCTCTGACTAGAATCTCGCCTGAGATAACTAAGGAGCCATAACAGGTTTCCTGAAGTATAACCTGAGTTTCCTCTTGCAATATAACAGTAAACCTAAACACGCGCCCCTGATGTCATACACTTGATGTCATATAACATCCAGCATGACATCCAACACACTTTTAGCATACCAAACTCCCCCTGCTGAACACTCCTGCAGAATCTTCTTCACAATAGAAGAAACAAGCATATTATAGTTTCCTAAAAAGTCTCAAAGATCCTTTTTATGAACACTAATTAAATATGCCCTTTGTTCCTAATGAATCTCTTTGGTCTACACATACTGATGAGGTATATCCAAAACATTTCTGTCATGTGATATAAAATAGCAGCACCTGCTATACCAGACAACGATGTCATGACATTCAGTATGACATCCACGACAACAATTTTGTCATCAGCTCCTGCTGCACCAGACAGCAATGTCATGACATTGGTAATGACATCATGTTTAAAACACATGACAGCAGTACTGTCATCAGCTCCTGCTAGCTCTTGCTTCACCAGACATCGATGTCATGACATTGGTAATGACATCTTGTTTAAAACACATGACATCAGTTCTGTCACCAGTTCCTACTGTACTAGACAGCGATGTCATGACATTGGTAATGACATCCTGATTAAACCACATAACAACAGTTATGTCACCACAGCAGATGGATGTCACGACATTCAGCATGACATTCACATTAAAACACACCACAACAGTTCTGTCACCACATCAGATGGAGATGTTATAACATCCTGCTTAACATCAGTGCATAATCATGTTTTACCAAAATTTAGCCAATCATAGAACCATGGACAATCATAGAATCATGGAACTAACAGTCTCCCCCTTTGGCAAATTTTGGCTAAAACAACCAAACAAACATCAGATCAGTAGCAGTAGATAAGTACAATAAATACCAACACTAACAGTAGATACCAACACTTTACTCCCCCTTGGTTTAGTCAAAAATTGAAGTAATTGTACATACATATAAACTGAATGACATCTCACAACCTCCCAGGAGATAAAACAAATTGAATCAGATACGCAAGTTGCTTGATCTCTAATCACCATAACGACTGCACCACTTCAGCAGCAAACCATAGACCAGGATTTAAACCCCTCTCCACAATGTCAATGACTTTAACTCATGAACATTTTCAATGAATCTTGAGTTCTTGTCTTATCTGAAGCTGCACCTTCAGGAGTGACACTTTTGATATCACCAATTAAAGGATAATCAATTAAGTACTTGCCAAGTAATAATTGATTTTAAATCCCTATTTGGGACACAAATATTCTGCAGAGAAAAATAAATTCTCTCAGATAATAACCAATGTTGTACATAGCTCCATATCAGCATAATGTCAACACAAGCAATGCAGCTACACATCAGACAGGTATACAACTCCCCCTGTCATGCATAGTCAGCACTTCCCCTAAAAGAGAGATCCCAAATACATGAAGAATCACTTCATCATCTTCATATTCACACACTGGTATCACATGCAACTTTACACCCCATGACAGAACCAAGAGCAAAAACACAGTTAAGTTCATTATGAATAGTAACACAATGTCACAACATCTGGTATAACATTCCTCCCTCCTAGAGGCATACAGTCACTAACTGCTTGAAGCCACAAGCAATCTTGAGACACAACTGTACCATTGCAGCAACATATCCTAGATAGAAGTATACCTCCCCATACCAAGGATAACTAGTGCTCTATTTCCAGAAGCACATGAATGGAAAACATAAGACTCATCTTCATGTCTTCAAGAGCTCACTCCTTGTTCAACACACCTGCTGAACGCATTTACTTACTGCTTAAACCATAGGTAACTAGTACACCCATCAGACAGAACCTCTCCCCCTATCTTCTATAAAAGCTGCTCCAAGATCACCACATTATATCTCAAGACCAACTCCATGCTCATACAGTGAGAAGGTACGAAACAACTCCACTTCTTTCTGAAGTAGAAGAAACCACTTCTCCACAGGTATTCTGACCTCAGCCTGAGTCAGAGAACAAGATAGACACCTCATAATCCAAGACATTCTTTTCCTCATCATTCTCCCGTATGATAAGTTTAGAACACTTCTGATCCAACTAGTGACTACCATCTTCCATAATTTGAACTTCAAGTTCAGCAATCAAAATGATGCTCTAACATCAGTTAGGACATCCTAATCACAAACACCATTCATAATGGTTCTTGATACACTAACCACTTCGACTTACTATCTCTCCATAGATAAGGCACTCATCCTTCATAGGCTCCAAGATATGCACAGAAGCAGAACCTCCTTTGGTCTTCAAATAACTAACCTTCTGCACATGAGTAGTTTTCTCCAAGTACACTACTAAAATAACCAAATGCCACTGTTTGATTACTCAACATCTTTCAGAGCTCTAGAAGGTCTTCTGCCAAGCAACCTTGATCTTCAAGTTACATATTCTAATTGCTCCATAGAAAGGCATCTTGGAAACACCAAGGCTTGGACCTGAAGTTTCTGCTTGATGTCACAACATCTAATCAGACATCCTGCTGATCGGGTCAGGCTTTCATTCTGCCACTTAGAATAACCTCATCACTCTATCAGAAGGAGTACATAGACTTGAGTTTGAGACGACAGCCTCCATCTTGCTTTATTGGACCACAACACATTGCTTGAAATGCATTTGCTTCTGGAACTCCTCTTAGGAAAAACCAAACGTGCCAAGGCTTGATTCTCCAATGAGGAAGGGTCACAAAAGAAATCTATACACAAGGATTCTCGTTGTCCTTAAGTAGAGACTTCTTCAGAAAGTCAAAGATAACTGCCACTTATCCTTGACCTCCAAGATGTGCCAGGTCACATGCTCTTAGGCACTTAGATTAGAAATAGACTGACCCAACCTGAGCTATTACCAAGTCCATCTTCTAGACCAGTTTCTTGTCAAGAAACTTTCTAGATAGAGATCAGATGCTTCTAGTAGAGGCTAGAATACACCTACTGCACTCCAATGAACTGATCCAAGAAAAATGTCTTCATCTTCACTTCCATCAGTATTACATTCTAGCCTTAGTTTCTTGCCAGGAAACTTACTAGAATAAAGACAGATCCTACCACACATGCGTATGGTACCAAGATCATCATCTATATCTCCTTTGATCTAGTGATTCACTCCTTAAATCAACAGAATTCTGCACACTGTCTGCTGATGGAATGTTTTAACATCTGGTAGAACATCAGATCCTCAAACAAATCAAGGGCCTGATACTTGTGCTACAACTGATGAGACAACTTGATCATGTAAATAGGGATAATCCATTAAATATTTGAGACTATCTCAAATAGCAATGAATCTTAAATCCTTATAATAAATCCTTCTCTGAACTTCATGGATAATCAATTAAATATGTGTGTAGTCCATAAATAGAAATTGATCTTAAATCCATACAACTTCAGGAATACCAAGGCTGAAACATCAAGGCTGACGCCCTTGACTCAACCTGCCTATGAATTCCTCCTACTAATAGAGCTCTTACACATCATGAATGGTGAAAATAAATCACCTCCCATTATACCATCTATCAGCACCAGATATCTTCAGAAATCCATTTACAGCATGAGAACCAGACTATCTTTCTGAAAGAGCTCTTCTCTTCAAATTGACTTCAAAGTACATGATAAAACCAATCATCCAAGTATGAAGCCAGCAATGACATATATCAACAACCAGCTCTCTTCATCCCATTGCTCCCGACGTTGGATTGATTAGAGCTTTTAGAATTGTTGATATCAGAGTTCTTCCATCAGAAAAATATGCAGCGGAACCATCAAAAGAACATCTTCAGCAAGCCCTACACAAGCTGTCAGAGCATTCAACAGGTCATTGGGGCTTCTATATCAGAGGGAACAGCAGCAAATACACAAAATCCTTCACCAGCAGGAGTGAACATACACTTCTCCTTAACTCCATAAGTAGTAGCTCAAACATTTGGCAAGATCAGAAAATCAGCTACAACTTCTCCTTGTTTAAACCACCAGAAAGTATCTCCCAATATCTCATCCAGAACAGACAGGATGCCTGATCTGATACCAATTGCAATTCTGGTATGCAGATCTCATATGTCCCAAGAACATTGATCTCTGCTTAACAAGGACGAGGACAGACCATGACCAATTTAAATTACTTAAAATTGTACCAATGTCATGACCAATGTCGTAGCGTCTGTTGTGACATCAGCAGACAGACAGACTATTTATCTAACCATTTAAATTGTGCAGAATTGTAAATGCTGAAAGATAAATAACACAATGAATTGTTTACCCAGTTCAGTGCAACCTCACCTACATCTGGGGGCTACCAAGCCAGGGAGGAAATTCATTATTAGTAGAATTAATTCAGAGTCAAACAACCCGTTTGCACTTTTCACTTAAGACCTACCCAATGACACTTCTGCCTAAAATCCACTAGACAAGAGATCCCGCTCACTCCTCCTCAACCACCGCAGTGATAAACAATTCTCAATTACAATATGAAGACACTTTTCAAACACACCTTGATCTTGCTTCCCAGCATTGATCAAGAGACACACACTCTTGCTTAACAGCTTTGAGTGACACAATGAACACACATGTTCATACATAATAACCAAAGCAATTATATAGCATATAATTGTTTGGCACACAAGGAATCCTAAGACTCCTAGACACACGTGAAGAGCAAACCTCTTCACTCACAAATACACTCTTGCTTAAAAGATTTGAGTGAACAATTAGCACTGTACTAATAACAGCCTAAACATGTCTATCACAATGCATCAAAAGATACAAAGGATGACTTACAAGGTCACACACAAAAGACTCTCAAAGCCCTAAGCCTTAATTCTACACTCAAGTTTTTCTTGTTGTGAGTGCTTGATTTCCCTTGCTTCTGCTCCTCCTTAAATAGCAATGTAGGTTGGGCTGGTCACAAGGAACAAACATTAGGTTTAACAAAGTAAAACTAATTTCCACAATTCAAGGTGCTGTCAAATTAGGTCACAGCTGCTTCATGTTATGCCCAGCTTTGACTAGAATCTCGCTTGAGATAACTAAGGGGCCATAACTGGTTTCTTGAAGTATATCATGAGTTTCCTCTTGCAATATAACAGTAAACCTAAACACGCGCCCTTGATGTCATACGCTTGATTTCATATAACATCCAGCATGACATCCAACACACTTTTAGCTGACCAAACTCCCCCTACTTAACACTCATGCAGAATCTTCTTCACAACAGTAGAAACAAGCATATTATAGTTTCCTAAAAAGTCTCAAAGATCCTTTTTATGAACACCAATTAAATCTGCCCTTTGTTCCTAATGAATCTGTTTGGCCTGCACATACTGATGAGGTATATCCAAAGCATTTTTGTCAAGTGATATAAAACAGCAGCACCTGCTGGACCAGACAGCGATGTCATGACATTCAATATCACATCCATGACAACAATTCTGTCATCAGCTCCTGCTAGCTCCTGCTGCACCAGACATCGATGTCATGACATTGGTAATGACATCTTGTTTAAAACATATTACAGTAGTACTGTCATCAGCTCCTGCTGCACCAGACAGCAATGTCATGACATAGGTAATGACATCCTATTTAAAACACATGACAGCAGTTCTGTCACCAGTTCCTGTTGTACCAGACAGCGATGTCATGACATTGGTAATGACATCCTGATTAAACCACAGCAGATGGAGATGTTATAACATCCTGCTTAACATCAGTGCATAATCATGTTTTACCAAAATTTAGCCAATCATAGAACTATGGACAATCATAGAATCCTGGAACTAACAGAGCTGCTATGTTGGCTCTTCAAATGCCTTGCAAGCTTCACTTTAATGCCTCTAATCTCTTCCTTAAGCTTTGGTGATGATGAAATGAGTAATATCTTGAAGAAAGACCCGGTGAAAACTCCAATTCGAAGAGAGATAAATTTATGAATTTTTTGAATAAAACTTGCTATTCTGGCCAACTGTTCTTGTTCTCCTCATCTAGGGTTTTTGCATGGCTTATATATAATGGGTTAAAGAGGTTCATGTAGTCCCATGTTGCCTTATTTGCTTTCTTTTCAATTTTGCCAAAAATCACAACATGAGGTACAAACATGGGTTGGCATGATATCTAAGCCTCTTGGTAAGCAATTTAGGGAAATGGAGGTGTGTGAAAAGAATGAGGGTGGTTTGGATAGTTGATGCGTCCGCAAGTGCACGAAAATATCGAAGTAATATAAAAGATTGTCGAACCCACAGAAACCAATGTCAACCTACCGTTATCTATTGCTACGGTGTAAAGCTAAGGCTAATGGAATTAGGAAAGTTAAATGCGGATGAAACTAAATTTAAAGGAACTAAAGATTTTTAATTTAAAGAAATGCGGTAAAGGGATATCGATATGCAAGGACTTAGTTATTAGGGATTTGACAGGTCTCCAGTGCTTTTTAATCTTTGCAAACACTTTTCAGGAGAAAATACTCGTTTAAAGACCTTTGCCTCACGATGGTTGTTGACTCGGGTCATAATTCTAAGGCGGAATGTACGCTTTCGCAGTCCCATTCGGGGTTAAAACTACTCTTTAAAAACAAATAAATTCTAATTTCTTTTAAAGCGCTTTCGCTGTATTTAAAACAAATGCCTAGTTGTTACTATCTGGTCCTAGCCTTAGCTTTCGCGTGTCGGTTCATACCTTAATGAATCTCCCACTGTCGTGGCGAAACTACTGTAAATAATTTCTCGCTGTCGCGACGAAGGTTTATTTAGAAATTACGATTAAAAACTACGGCCAGAAAGGTAGTTTGTAAGAAGGTAAGGTGCACTGGGTATTATCGAATCCCGTCCTACTAATTCGGTTACATACCGATAAAACTAATTTAGTTAGACATGATAATTAATGCAAACATAAATAAACAATGGCAGCAGAATAATATAACACGCATACTGATAGAAATAAAATAATAATTCAATTAATAAAAACCTGCAAATCGTACTGATCTCGAATCCTTGAGTAGTCCTCCACAATGTCGGCAGGATTCTACTTTGGCGAGAATTAAAAGGTACAGGAAGAAAATACAATGTTCTAAACTAAAGGAAACTGGAAAGGAAATAAAAGAAAACAATAAAACTGGGAGAAATAGCTTCGGTAGAAATCTTGGCAGCACTTCGATACCTCGAAGCCTCCCCCCTGAAACTCTGAATCTAAGGCCTATTTATAGGAGATAATTCATTCTTCAACTTCCAGAGATCATGGGTGAGTTATGGAGGGAGTGGGAGTAACTTCCAGTAGTGGGCAGTGAGTGGAGAAAGTGTAGGAAGAAATCTTAGAGAGAGTGATCGTGGCAAAAACTGATTTGAACGTTAAATGATATTTCGTCTGCGTGACGCTCATAATGGAACGTGACGGTCGTCATACGCATGACGGTCGTAATGGACCTGTGACGACCGTCATATCAGCAAAATCCGTTTTTTCTGTTTTTCTTCTCTCTTTTCCTTCCATTTCTTCTTCTTTTCTTTATTTAATCCAAATTCTCCCCAATCTGCAAAACAAAGTAAATTAATCATATAATAGAATATAAATCAAGATAAATTAATAATAGTCACAAATAAATGCATGTAAATCAAGCCAAATAAACGATATGATTTCGCGTTATCAAACACCCTCACACTTAAACCATTGCTTGTCCTCGAGCAATCAGCCAATACGTTAAAAAGAAATAAATATAATTTGAAACAAAGACACAGTGAGACTCTAATAATATGTGGCTGCTAGGCTAATGTTAGATCGATAGGTACTAAATATCAATACCAAGGATACCGTAACGACACAATTTCAAAAACTCCCTACTTATGCAAACCAATCAGAATCATGCCATTATAACTCAACCTATATCTCATGCTCTCTTTCACCCCATTTCATTATAGTGCAATCACATTAAGCCCGTTATCCATACACATTCATGGCAAGTAAACCTGTTAGTAACTACGATCTCGATGCTATTTCATTTTTTCTCTGCAAATATGCTTAAGCATCAATTGAACTTAAAGAGTTTGTACCGTTAGGCTAAGTGCTCGGGTGAGGAGCACCTAACTTAGAAGGAACATGTCTTTTTCTTCATAATAATTTTTTTTCTTTCTTTATTTCTCATTTTACACTAGAGATCATACACTTATTTGCATCGGTTTCTTACTTAGTGTGTTTAAGATGGTGCTGACTTCTTAAATAAACTACTTAGGGATTACTACAAGAACCTAGAGCTTTAAGGTTTCGACATAATGGGTACTCAAATTGATTTTGCATATTTAGGGGGTTAAGGGTGTCAAGACGGTATCAATTTTATCAAAACTTTCCCACGTTTTTCTAACATAGCCTGGACAGCCTATATACTTTCAGAGAACCTTGTCATGAATCGAAGCAAAAATTTGTTGGAGGTTAGAGTTTTGAAATTTTGAAATTTTGGGGAAGTTGAATAACAAGCGAAAACCACGCATAAAGACTCGACAGCACATGCAAAGACTTTGACATAATGTTAAAAATAGATAAAATTCCTAGAAGCATGAAATAAAATGTAAAACAATAGAGTTCCTCCCCCACACTTAAACCAAACATTATCCTCAATGTTTTAGTAAAAGGTGGAAAAGGAAGGATAGAACCTGTATGAATGTTACTGCTCTTGCTATCCTTGTCTTTGTTGATCACTTCTACTTCGGCGGCGGGCATTTTGAGATACCTTTGTTTGTGTAATTCACGAACCAGCTTATCATGTTGCTCGCGTCAAAAGGAAGTACTCATCATCAGTGTTCCCACCAGCAGCGACACTCGTAGGAATGTCCGTGGGCACAACTCATCGCCATGTAGAGAGTTTTCGCCTAGATATAGCTAAAGCGTAACAAGCGATACATCTCTTTATTTTCTGCAAATGTAAACAAACAAATTAAAATAAAAGCCTTGTGGGTTGCCTCCCACACAGCGTTTTGTTTAACGTCGATAGCTCGATGGCTAAGGAGTGCAAGTACTCATGGTGGTTCTTTCGAGAATGGTTCATCGATCGAACTTTGAATAGTCTTCGGTTTCCATGGCCACTTATCAAGTCATCGCTCATATCCCTCACCTTTTCGTTTCTTTCTTCTGTAGGTTGGTTCCTTGTTTTGAATGCATGGTGGTGGTTCTGGATCTATCCTGCGTATCAGCTTTTCAAATTTGGGCTTAGTTATTTCATCCACCACCTCAAAAATTAATCTTACCCTTTTAACAGTAATGATGACCCTAGTTTCACGGTCCTCGAATTTTCTTTTCCTATGAGGGACCTTAGACAAAGGTGCATTGGTGTGGGTATTTTCCAGTACCTCTACATATGTTTTGGATTGGGAGTTTACCTTAGCTTCCACAACCAATTGTGAGAAAGAATTAGGTGGGGTATAGGGAAGAGGAGCAACAATGGGTGCTTCTTTCTCTATCTCTTCGACAACCTCCCTTTCGGGTGGTGTCGGTGGATTTTTCTCAATAATTATGCTTGTCTCACCAAAACTCTCCTCAGACTCATCATCACTCTCCCTAGGATCTTATATTTGTTCTTCATTACTAGTGGTTACAACATTCACATGGCTCTCAAGGAAGGGTCCTAGAGATGTTTGTGTAAGCAAAGAGGTTTGAGTCTCCAAAGCCTTGCTGTGAGTCGCGAGGGAATCGACTATAATGCTCATCTGCTTAAGGTCTTCATCAATTTGGAGATGTTGTTTTCTAAAATCTTCATTTTGGAGAGTTTGTGTCTCCACAAAGCGCTCCATCATAGATTCTATCCTAGAATGAGTAAACGTCTCTTCGAATTCTTCTAGTAATAGTTCAAGGTTGGATGTTTCGAAATCGTGTGTTTCCTCAAAACATTGGGAGTCGTCATCGTAGAGGGAATTTGGGTGAGAATGTGTCGTATTGAAATCTTCTAATAATATTTCGAGGTCTGATTTAAACGGATCTTGTGGTTCCTCGAAATATTGGGGGTGGTAGTTATAAGGAAAATATGGGTTATACATAATGGTTTAGATAAGAGTGCCTTAGTCTATACTATGCAACAACGGAATCACAATATTGACTGTTGGTCCCCGGCAACGGCGCCAAAAACTTGACGCGTCCGCAAGTGCACAGAAATATCGAAGTAATATAAAAGATTGTCGAACCCACAGAGACCAATGTCAACCTACCGTTATCTATTGCTACGGTGTAAAGCTAAGGCTAATGGAATTAGGAAAGTTAAATGCGGATGAAACTAAATTTAAAGGAACTAAATATTTTTGGTTTAAAGAAATGCGGTAAAGGGATATCGATATGCAAGGACTTAGTTATTAGGGATTCGACAGGTCGTCGGTGCTTTTTAATCTTTGCAAACACTTTTCAGGAGAAAATACTCGTTTAAAGACCTTTGCCTCACGATGGTTGTTGACTCAGGTCACCGGTGCTTTTTAATGGTTGTACGCTTTCGTAGTCCCATTCGGGGTTAAAACTACTCTTTGAAAACAAATAAGTTCTAATTTCTTTTAAAGTGCTTTCGCTGTATTTAAAATAAATGGCTAGTTGTTACTATCTGGTCCTAGCCTCAGCTTTCGCGTGTCGGTTCATACCTTAATGAATCTCCCACTGTCGTGGCGAAACTACTGTAAATAATTTCTCGCTGTCGCGACGAAGGTTTATTTAGAAATTATGATTAAAAACTACAGCCAGAAAGGTAGTTTGTAAGAAGGTAAGGTGCACTGGGTATTATCGAATCCCGTCCTACTAATTCGGTTACATACCGATAAAACTAATTTAGCTAGACATGATAATTAATGCAAACATAAATAAACAATGACAGCAGAATAATATAAGGCCTATTTATAGGAGATAATTCATTCTTCAACTTCCAGAGATCATGGGTGAGTTATGGAGGGAGTGGGAGTAACTTCCAGTAGAGGGCAGTGAGTGGAGAAAGTGTAGGAAGAAATCTTAGAGAGATTGATCGTGGCAAAAACTAATTTGAACGTTAAATGATATTTCGTCTGCGTGATGCTCGTAATGGAACGTGACGATCGTCCTACGCATGACGGTCGTAATGGACCTGTGACGACAGTCATATCAGCAAAATCCATTTTTTCTGTTTTTCTTCTCTCTTTTCCTTCCATTTCTTCTTCTTTTCTTTATTTAATCCAAATTCTCCCTAATCTGCAAAACAAAGTAAATTAATCATATAATAGAACATAAATCAAGATAAATTAATAATAGTCACAAATAAATGCATGTAAATCAAACCAAATAAACGATATGATTTCGCGTTATCAATAGTTGACAACCATTTCGCACAAAGTTTGGACAATGACATTTTATGGCATGATATTTGAAAAAGTGTCATGAAATGTGGACTCATGTTGGCTCAATTTGGGTAATCTCTAGCATGACCATAATATGATGATGGTATGGTGTGAAAAATTCAAAAACAAGAGCATTTGATGACTTGAAATGCAAGGAATTCAAACCATGTCCAAAAATCAACTTTTCATGCTCATCGTGGTCTAAGTGATCTCATAATTCATCAAATTATATGGAAATTAGATTCCAGGTGATTTTAATACCATTTTATACAACCTTCATGTGGCAAGAAATTGGATTAGAGGTCTTGAAGTTCATGAAATTGGTGCTTGAAGTCAATGACCTAAAACTAGGTTTCCAAAAATACCCTTGACTTGTGAAGACCATACCTTGAGTTCCACACATGAGAATGATGAGTTCTAGGACATTTTAGAAAGCTAAGACAATAAGGAACAACTTTTATGTTTGAGGAAAGATGAGGAAGAGCTTGGTTCCTTGTGAAAAATGCCTTGGACTGAACTATCTTCAAATGCCTCAAAAACTTCTTCATCTGGTGACACCAACTTGCTGATACCATAACTTGAGATGTACAAACCCAATGGATGAGTTCTTGTACTCAAAAAAAATCTTGAAAGATGATGAAAAAATCTCATGTTTGATAGAAAATGAGAAAAGACTTGTATCATAGTGAGAATTGTCCTTGAAGTTAGAGACTAAAATAGGGGATTTTACACTTAAACTCATTTGCAACCCTAATTTAGTGACTTCTTGAGCTCTTGAATCTTCTTGACTTTGCTTCCTCATGACATCAGAGATGACTTAGGATGACTTCTCATGGCTTCAAAGATCAAAACCCAAGCCTTGAGCCCTCTCAAGTCCACAGTTGACTTTTAGTTGACCAGATGAAACCCTAACTTCTTATCCATTGACTGAGGTTCTTGCAGATGATTTGTGTGACCATACAATCTCCATAAAGAACCCTTAAGATGCACATTGAACTCTTGAACCATGTCTCAACCAAGAAAGAGACCTCATATGCCTATACACACCCTCAAGATAAGAGGTGATACCCACACACAAACCTTCTCCCCTCAAGGAGCTTTGAAACCCAAATTTGATGATGATAGAACTCTTGATGACTTGCAAATGTGCTCTTGCCTGATCCTTGAACATGAAACTTCTATTTTGAATGGAAAAAAAACAATATTTATCCCCTGTCTAGAACCAATGCTATGCAAATGCAAATGTTAAATCATATGAAACATAAGCCAAGATAAAAGAAAAGGTTGGGCAAATTTTTGGGTGCAACAGGATCCAATGTAAGTCATTTCCTCTAGGGTGTTCAAAATGGAATTGTACCAGTATAAAACCGCTAATTGAACCAAACCAACCTGAAACCGCAAAAAATCACATTTAGTTCAAATGTGTTTGGGTAATTTTCTAACAAAAATGTGTTGTTCAGTTCAGTTTAAGGTTTGTATTTTACAAATCAAATCAAACTACACTATGTTACAAAATCTTACAAATCATTATTGATCTTGATGGTTGATCAGAACCTGAAGTGGGCTAGAGACTTCGTCTGTGCTACTGGAATCAAGAAGGAGGGGTGTACTTGTAAGGCACTCTGATGCTAAAGTAAGAATAGAGAGATGAGAAGGCAAGTACAAAGTAAGTGTTTCTTAGGGTGATTATTATGTTGAATATTAAATACTTAACCCTCTTAGAGGAGAGGGTTTTATAATGCCCCCAGCGCTTGGCCATTGGTCCCTATTTTCGAGGCTAGATATTCGTGCCCCCAAGAATAGGTAACTTTTAGAAACTAGTTGTTGAGGTGGGTATACATGCTCAGAACTAGTCGTTGCTTCGAGCAGAGGCGTGGTTCAGGGCAAGGGCGTCATGGTCGTTCCTGGATGGATGAATCGTGCGCGACAGGTAGAGATGTAAAGAAAGGTAGATGATCCCAGAGGTCAGCTGGCCAAATCTCCTCGACTGAGGGGCAAAAGAGAAAGAGTTTTCCTTTGCCCTCAACTGGCAGGATCTAGGCTATTGGGTCGTTCTGGGTGCAGAAGTGGATTGGGCCATGCCTAGCCATTGGGCCAGTGCAGAACAGGAGCCCCCAAAATTGTTTCTCCTGAGCGTATGAGTAATGACTTAAGGAAAACTTAAGATCCTAGGAGGAGTGAGCGTGATCAATGTATGTTACTGAGATGTGATCGCTTTGTAGTGCTCGAGGGCACATGTGCCAGAGGAACCCAAAATGTTGTCCAGTGCGTGCCCGACGAGCGGGGAGCCCAACAGTTGATGGGACTTGAAGGGATGAAGTGTCGCGTTTGCATCGAGCCACGTGCCGCATTTAATGCGTAATGATGGCTATGCTAGGGTCGTAATGATGCTCCTATGCCGCGTGTGCTCGTGCACGTGTTCCTGAGTGGTCTATAAATAAAGTGGGGAAACAATCATTTCTACTTTTCGCTTCTCTCTCCTTCTTCGTCTTTTGCTCTTAGTTTCTTCAGCTGCCATCGTCTTTTTCGTCGTATGCAGCCGCATGAGCATCGATTCATCTTCGTCGACCACCCTTTTTACCTCTTCGAACATGTAAGTTTCTCATCCTTCTCTATTTTATGCAAGTTTAAATTTTATTTTGCTTAGATTTGCATGCGGTTAAGATAGAAACTGGGTAGAGTAGGGGTGCATTCCGAAGAATGTTGGTTTCTGGCGGTGGTTGAGTCATTTCCTATCACCGTCTTTGAATTGTTATGAATTTTGATTTTTGTTAATTCTAGCATCGTTGCGACAACGAGCGAGTTTGTCGCCAGTGGAACTTATGAGTTTACCGGTGTATTCATGAGTTTTCTGGTAGACCTTCAAAGGAATCCTGGGTAAAGTGTTGTTGCACCCCAAAATTTGACCAACAATTATTTATCCATCTAGTGTTTGAGAGTTGATACCTTCATCAGAAAGTTCAAGAGATCCTCAGAGGAAGTGGATTGAAACCAGGGTTGTGTGCTTCATAGCTTGAGAGTTGTGGGTACCCCTCAGATGATTCTGAGACTTTGAGAATGAACTTGATGTTTTGAGAAAGCCTATAAGATGTCTTGATAGCCATCATGAAGCCCAGAGAGGTCATTAGGCAAGAATTCAGAAGATTCAACCATGATTGGTAGAATTAGGGTTTTGACTGGGTCAACCCTAGGATCACTAAAGATTTGGAGAAGGTTGAGACCTAATCCAAGGGCTATGAGATCATGTAATGATGCATAAAGATGTTATAAAGATGATTCCTAGACCAAATCATCATGATTGAGGAGTTTGAGAAGTTTCAAGTTAGGGTCTCCAAGGATTGTCAGTGAAAAAACCCTAGTTTGATCCCTATCTTCCAGGCAGTTTTAGCTCTAGATATGATTGATATCTCATCTTCCCCACAACATTAATGTTGTAGAGATTGTTCTTAGCTTTAATTTGAGTGGTGGAAGTCCTTGATAGGAGTTACAGAGCTCAAGTTATGGTTTTGACAAATTACAGGTCAGCTGGGGTGTGTGAATCTGGGTCCTTGAAAGTCACCCAACTTGCAGACAACTTTTGCCCTAGTAGGATGATTCCTATGATCTCTTGGTCAACATGAGTGTTGGAGGGCATCTTCTTAGCTTTAATTTGAGTGGTAGAAGTCCTTGATAGGATTTGGGGAACTCAACTTATGGTTTGAACAAGACAGGGGTATTTTGGTCATTTGTCAGTTATAGGTCATTTTAGCCAATGCCTAAAACTTCTATTTCCAAGCCTCAAATGGAAAAACTCAAAACATGAAAGTTGTTCAAAATGTGATTTTAAGTCTAGAAAGAAGGTCATGAATTGTTGGAAAAGCTCATAGCATGAAGTTGCATGATTGGTCAAAAAATGAACTAAAAATGGCATATAAGTTCAAAAAGTTGGAATTGGAAATTGATTTGGAGGATCTAGGAATCCAAATGGGGTCATCCAATATATCATTTTGATTGGAAAAACCATTCTAAAGACAATGGTTCAAGCACATTTTTGAGTTTAGTGGAAAAAATAAAAGTTACTTAAGGTTACTTATGATTAAAGAAACATAACCAAGTTGGATCAAGCTTGGAATGCAAGGGAAAGTGTAAGATGGTGCTGGAAACTTCCATTGAGTGCTATATAATCATGAAATGAACATTGAGAAAGGGTTGGATTCTCATCTTTTGGCAAAATACTTCACAAATTCTCTCATTCTCTCTCATTGCATTTTGATCCCAATTCCACAAAACCTTCATCAAATCATCACCAATACTGATTTCACCATATTCAACCATCATCATGGATTAGAATTCAGCCAAGTTTGGATTGCAATTGGTTCAGTTTGGTGCACTTTCTTCATCAAGACACAAATTGCAATTTCAAGTGGATCTCAAGATTTAAGCGTGCTACACAAAATCTTTTGCATACAGAAAGATCATCATCAAGAAAAGAGTGATTTTGGACAGTTTCAAGCATTGAAGAGGAGTGTAACCATTGCTGCCATCATCAAGTTGCAGGTTTGCAAATTCATTCGATTCTCTCTGTTTGCATAGTTTTAGATCATGTGGTTAGAGTAATTATGACTAGCAACCATTAGGGATGGATCTTGAGAAGTTAGAGCTCATTCTGAGGAGTTTGAGAATTTGACATCATACTTTGAAGATCAAGAACTGGTTGGTTATTGAGTTTTATTATTAATGCGTTAGCTTAGGTTGATCAGTGATGCATGAGGACTAGTTTAGCACCAAGAATTTGAGGTTTCGTGAGGATGAAAACCTTGAGCATTAATGGAGGATGAGCTTCGGGTTTACAGTTTGAGGCTGTTTTAATGCAAGCTGAGGGCATGGTTGTGTTTGGGGAGGAAAACTGAGCAAGTTTGCTCTTTACATGAGTGAGTTTGGCTGAGAGACGAGAGAGATCAAGCTGGTAGAAGATGGCTGCATGAGAGAGTCGTGCATGGTTGCAGCAAACCCTAACCAAACGCAAGGAAGAAGATGACCCTCCGTCGTTGGATCAGGTCAAAGAAATGGACTAAAGACTCCATCGGACGGTTGTGGTTTAAACGCAGAAACGGAGGGAAGCGTGAGCCAGCCAAACGCTGCGTTTGGTTTAATGAAAATCTCTGGGCCCATCTCTTCTATTCTCACCCCCCCCCCCCCCCCCCCCCCCGTGATCTGGCCCAAGTGTAATGAACTGCGCGCCTGTTCTATTCACACCCCTCCCTCATTTTCCTTATTTCATCTTTTTATTTTGTTTTATATTTTTAATGAACTTTAAAAATTCATAAGTAATTGGTAAATAATGATTTTTTACTCATTCTTTTTTCTATGTTTAGATAATTGTGTGTAGAAAAATATAAAAATAAAAATGAAATTTTATTTTTAATGTAGAATTTATGGTGGTATTTTCTTTTAAATAGGACAATTATTTTCTTTTGGTTGATACCTTATTTTGCAAGAATTGTTTTAGGACCTTTCCTTAGGATTTTTGAGCCATTCTTTTTGGCCTAGTTAGATATTGAACCCTAGTTTCATGTAGGATTTATCTATTGATTTGTGGATTAAAATTTGATGTAGTTTGATTGTTAGACATCTAGGTGTTCTAATTAGGGTTTTAAGTTGTATAGGTAGACTTGAACAAAATTGTTTTGGGGTTTATAGGCCAAATTAGTGTATGGGGAATATATGGGTTAAGGGTAAGTATGTATAGAATTCCCTAGAATTTATATTAGGAATTTGTATGGTATTTTAGTATTTTTCATTGATTTTTGAATGTATGGATAGTATGTGTGTTGCTTAAAGGCATAAGTTGCATTGTTGTGTTTGTTTTTCTTCTCTTTTGAGTGTGTGAGCTTTGAAGATTGAGTTGGAGACCTTGAAGATCATCATGGGAGCTTTGAAGACTTTGAAGAGGAGCTTAGCTTTTGTTTGTTTTGTTTATAGGTTGATAGGTGCATAGGCAGAGCTCTAGATAGAATACTTTGTTCAATAAACAAGGAGTGTCTTGTTCACTTCCTTTCTTCTCTGTGACATAAAGTCCCTTAAGGGTATTCACCTCTCTCCTTTGGAGGGATTAGTGACCTTGCCCTATAAGGTAGAACTTTGAGAGAGCCTTTCCTTTGATGTTAAGTTCTCAATGGCATCCTTTGGAAGTCAGTGAGTACTGTAACATCCTCACCTCATCTTGTTGACTGAATCTTGTTTGCTGGAGCATTGGAGCCATTGAAGATAGAAGCTGAGGCCTTGAAGAGGATGATTCCTTGAAGATTATTGAAGTCTGAAGACTCTGCGAAGATCAAATTGATGCCTGAAGATCCCTGAAGATAGTAAAGCCTGAAGGTGGAGCTGGTCAAAGGAGCTGAAGCTCAAGGGAGAAGATGAGTTGATACTCATGCTGTAGGTTTGATACCTGGAAAGCAAGTGATATCTGAAGTCTGAAGACTGGGTTGCTGCTGAAGGAGCTGAGGCTTTCTTCTGTTTTCTTTGATGTATTGTGTGTTTTGTCTGATTTGTCTGCTGCATTAGATTAAGCACATTTAGAATAAGTTCAGTCTAAGAGCATGAGTGCATCTGATTATATTGTTATTGCTTGGCTTTGCTTGCGGGTATTCGGTGGAGCCCAGCTCCCTTGCCCATGTGTTTATTTTGCTTGATAGCATTTCATTTCTCCTGTCTGTATGATTACAGTTTACTGTTTTTGCTTGATAGCATGTTGTTTATTTCAGTATGATTACTGTTATTTCATGACTGGCTTGAGGTCGAGACGAGCTTGTGGAGGCTGAAGCCCCACACACATTTCCTCCCTCACTTGCATTGCATGCATTTTACTGTTAAAGCTGATGCTTTTGTCTGTTTTGGTGTATCATTGACATGATCCCTTAGGACTCTCATTTCCTTTGATAAGGATTTGATGATAGACTTTTAGGTTGAAACCTATGCATGACAACATCTAGGAGTTCCCTGTTCAAATCTCAACCATAGGATGAATCCATGGCATGATAATAGTAGGACTTGATAGTCTCCCTCCTAGTTAGGCCTGTTCTCTTCTCATCTCGAAACAGTTTAAGGTACAGTAATCATGAATGATTTCTTTCGTACGTTACGAGCCTTAAGCTATCTGAGAAAGGATTGTGGGAGAGTTTCTTTTCCACAGTCTGGATGTTTAGTATGGTACCCTTTGGGTGACATGCGACGCATTCACTCTCAGGTCATAGTCTCTAGTGCGGTTGAAATCGCAAACACAATAAAAAACACTTCTTTTAGGAGATAACCCGTAGTTTCCCGAACTACGTTTGCTCTGATCTTTCATACCAGATGAAAGTACGTAGGCATAGGATGCGACATCCTAGCGAGCAACCTTCCCTACCTTCACCCGTAGTTAGCCGAACTACGTTGACTCTGATTTCTCGTTCCAGACGGGAATACGTAGGCATAAAGCGCGACGCTTTGCCGAGTCATTTTTCTTTTCTTTTTTCAGCCAGCCTTGATAGGTAGATAGATTATAACCAACCCGTCCAAGTAGACAAACAAGCGAGGATCCCGTCGAGTACGACGGACGTGAGGGGTGCTAATACCTTCCCCTTGCGTAACCGACTCCCGAATCCAGACAATGGTTGCGATGACCTTGTCTTACCCTCTTTTCGTCAGGTTTCTCCGATCGTTTCCTTTCCCGCTCTGAGGGATAAATAACGAAAGGTGGCGACTCTTCTGTCATGCCGGCACCTTATTTTCGCGCAAGCGACCAGCTGGCGACTCTGCTGGGGACTCCAACGGTTCCCTGCGAGTCAATCCTATCGTTTGTATGTTTGCTTGTTGGGTTGCGTTTATTTATCGCGTTTTTACTTCTCGCACTTTATTTCCCGCATTTTATTTCCAGTATAATATGATTATTTGTGCTGTTGTGGGATGGGGGTTCTGATTGAGTGAGAAGCCAGACCCAGGCTTGAGTGCACCATAGACTTAGAGTGGAAATTAGTGGGCGCGTGCTTGCTTTGCAGGCACTAGTGTCTCATGAAATCCACGCTCAGACGAGGTTCATCCGGTTGGCTTCACTTTCAACCCTTTGGGTTGAGACGGTTGCTGGTTTGGTGGATTGTCGACTCTGGGGACCGATCATTTGTGATTCAGCTAAGTGAGGCCTCTTCAGGACTTGATGATGCCACTCCTTCTGGGAATTGTATCATCAGTTTTGAAAGTCTGTGACGCTGATGAACGCATAGGATGCCATACCTTGAGTCAGTCTAGGTCCATACCTGCGAGTGGGACTGGGTTTATTGCAGGAAACTTAGACCTTCAGACTACCTGGTTTTCTTGACAGTGAATCAGTTATGTTGGGTTCTCAGTTGCAGACATGTTCTTGATAGAGCAAGAGGTTTTTGATCAGAGGATCTTATCATCGGGTGTTCGTCTGTTCTTGATAGAGCAGACTTTGATCAGTGTATTATCGTCAGTGGTTTGCTCTGGATGGAGCAGGTTTTGAGTGAGGTCTGAAGGCCTCATCGGCAGATGTTATTTGTTCTTGACAGGGCAGATTTTGAGTGGGGTCTGAAGATCTCATCAGCAGCTGTGTGTTTGTTCTTGATAGGGCAGACTTTTGATTTGGGGTCTGAAGACTTCATCAACAGATGTTCCTTGATCTTGCACCCGAGGTCCTTATTATCAGTCACTTACTCTTGTCAGAACAGAATTTTGATCTTGATCCTATCAGATGGTTATTCTCAGCAGATCAGATTAGTGGCCTTACACCGGGGTTTCCTTCTCATCAGCAACTGTTGATACCGAATCTCCACAGCAGCCACCTGGATACATTATTGCATACCTGCATTTTGCATTAGTTTGGGCATTCATCTGCATTCCATTAACGTGTGTCTGTGTTGCAGGTACAGTTTCCCCGATCCCGGATTTCTCGCCTTCTGCTGTTATTATGGCCTCTCTCAGGAAGACTGTTGCGTATAAGTTCCCGACCCCCGATGTGTCGAAGCTGACTGGTTTGATAGCCCTGGCAGGGAATTCTGTGAAGGATAGGTTCAGGAAGTCTTATGGCAGGTTGCTTAGTCTGGTTTGCAAACCTTCTACGTCCGAGTTGAACGGGTTACATGCTCTTCTGCAGTTTTATGACCCCCCCTTGAGGTGTTTCACTTTTCATGACTTCGTTCTCGCGCCGACATTGGAAGAGTATGCTGATATGCTGGGTGTGCCTATCAAAAGGCAGATGCCTTTTGTCCACATGGATGCTGAGCCTGATCTGGTTAGCTTGGCTTCCTCACTCCATTTGAGCGCTTCTGAGTTAGTGGTAACAAGTTGGAACAAGGTCCCAGGGTTCTCTCTGCAGTTTCTGATAGCTAAGGCTCAGCAGTGTGCCAAGGACAAATGTTGGGACACCTTCAGCGCCATCCTTGCTTTATGCATATATGGCATCATCCTATTTCCCAGCATGCCTGATTTCGTAGATTTTGATGCATTCCATATCTTTGCCTCAGGGAATCCAGTCCCTACTCTGATCGGAGATGTTTACCATTCAGTGCACTACAAGAATGAGAACCGGAGAGGAAAGAATGTTTCATGCTGCGTACCGTTGTTGTACAAGTGGTTTGATAGTCATTTGCCCAAGAGGGGTTCTTCTGTCTTGTCTGCAGCCACAGCTGAGTGGCCTGAGCGTCTAATGAGCTTGTCGGCAGAAGACATTGTTTGGTTCGTTGACAGAGGCAGGTTAGGCACCGAGATGATCTTCAGTTGTAGTGGGTTTCCTAACGTACCTCTGATAGGTAGGAAGGGTTGCATCAACTACAACCCATCATTGCTAGTTCGTCAGTTTGCATATGCTTTGAGGACTCCACCAAAGGAAGAAGAGGTAAGGGAATCTCTGTACCTCACGGGTATTCTAGAGGGGGATTTGTTGTCCAAGCTTCAGTATGCGTGGAACAATATCAGCACGAGAGGAAAGCCTTTGTTGGGGAAGAGCGACAACCAAGCTTACCCTCCTTATTCAGATTGGATCAGAGCCAGAGCCAGCACTATAGGGATGCCATTCCCTCATGTCAGACCGGAGAGTCCTCCACCAGTCGAAGAGCCTACCGCTGTGCCCATCCATCAGCATAACCAGGTATTAGCTGAGCGTGATGAACTGAAGAGGGCAAATGCAGAATTAGAGAAGGAGTTAGCTCAGCTTCGAAGTGAGAGGAACGAAGCCGTGCGTGCTCTCAAAGAGCAAATAGAGGCGGTGAGCCAGCTGAGTGCAGACTTGGCAAAGCAGATTGCTGATCGGGAACGCTTAGGTCAAGACTTCAGAGCTGCTAATGATGTGCTAGCTACGAAGAAGCAGCATTTGGAGGAAGCATATCGGAGAATATCTAAGTTCGACCAGCATTGGAAGACCTCCATGGCTACCAGGAAGGAGCGAGAAGACAAGCTGATGCTGCAGATTTCTAAGCTAGAGACTGAAGTGAAAGACAGTGAGCGGAGGTTTGATGAAGAGACCGCCCGCAGGTACTCCGCTGAAGCCCGTCTCAACAAAGCCATTGCTAGCCTGAAGGAGCATAAGCTGATGTTTGAGTCTAAGAAGCGGAAGCTGGAGGATTGCTTCGGCGAAGGCGCTTGGGAGAGTTCAGTTCAGGGGCTTCAGCATACTATCAGGCAGAGGGAACTACTCGTCGAGGGGTTGCTCACTTCGCCAGATCATTCGGAGACAAAGGAGTTATTAGCAGAGTATCGCGCCCGTGGCCGTACTTGACTAGTTATATCCCTGTTGTTTTTGATCTTTGATGTATGCTGACCATCACCAGATTTGTTGGCTGAGGTCATGCTGTTGATTTGTACTCGCTGATACTGTGTACTGCCTCGACAGGCCTTTCCATATATATATGAGATTGATGTTTCCATGATTAGGCTCGGATTTCTTCTTCCTCTTGTTATTATCAGCACCGTCACTAAGACACTAGGATCGGGGAAAAATCTCCCACGCACACAGACACACGCATGCATCTGCATGAAGCATATTTGCATGGTGTATATCTTGTTGCTTTTCCTAACCTTTATTACTTTCAGGTTTTTCAGGTTTCGAGTTGCTTTCGATCTCCAGGATTGATCAAAGACTCATCCACCGCTACTCAACTCGCGCTAATCAGACGAGAATCATGGACCAGGTACAGTCAGATGTTCAAGAACTCCGTGAGCGGATGGATCGTTTTATGGAGCTGATGCAGGTGGTCGCGAATGGTCAAGATCAGCTTCGTACTCTGGTTCAACCTCTGATCTCCAGGGTTGACAGTAATGGCATACTTCACGGAGGGGCCGTGCCTACTCCTCCTCCAGGGGATACTCCACAGAACGTTGTTCCTGCTGCCGGGGGCAACGGCAGTGCTAACGGCAATTTGATGACTAATCTCGGACTCAACGCGGCTGGCGCCGTAAATGGTAGTTTGGGAGCCAATGTTAACATAGGGCCGGTCAACGGCAATGCTGGTGCAGGAAATCTGGTGGTGCCTCAACCGTGGCTGGAGGACCATCAGGATGACATATTCTCTCAGAGAGGTGTAGAGGCGGAGTTGACTGCTGAAGCTCGACTCAGGTTCAAGGCACTGGAAGACAAGATGAGAAGCATAGAAAATCAGAACACATTGGGCGTTGACATGTCCAACCTAGGGTTGATTGCTGACTTTAAAGTACCTCACAAGTTCAAGGTGCCTACCTTCAAGAAGTATAAGGGTACTACTTGCCCCCGGGTCCACCTCCGATCTTATTATAGAAAGATGTCCGCCTATTCTGACGATGAGAAGCTGCTGATGCACTTCTTTCAGGATAGTCTTTCTGGCCCATCGCTCGAATGGTATATGGGCTTGGAGCCCGCTACTGTGCGCACCTGGAAAGATCTTGCAGAAGCGTTTGTTCTCCACTATCAATACAATAGCGACTTGGCTCCCAACCGAGTTCAGCTTCAGAATCTCTCACAGCGGAACAATGAAAGCTTCAAAGAATACGCCCAACGGTGGCGTGAATTGGCTGCTCGGGTTCAACCGCCGATGGTTGAGCGTGAGTTGGTACAAATGTTCGTGGCTACCCTTCCTGGAATCTACTATGAAAAGCTGGTCAGTGGCATGTCTGGAACATTCTCGGCTCTCATCACTTTGGGCGAGCATGTTGAGAACGGTATAAAGATCGGAAAAATTCAGGGCGAATCATCCTCAGCTGGAGGAGGTAACAAGAAACCCTATACTGGCAAGCGTCGAGAGGGAGATGCCAGTGCTGTCACTAATACTAGGAGAAAGGGCAAGGGCCCTCAGCCTCAGATTGCTAGCATAAACATTCCAGCTGCTCCACCGCAGCCGCAGCAGCAGCAACCTCAGCAGCAGAATAATCAGGGGTATAAAAGATATCAGAATCGGGCTCCCCTGGCAAGCCGTCAGTTTGATACTCCACCTATGTCATATGCCCAGCTTCTGCAAACATTGCTTCAGCTCCAATTAGTTCAAAAGAGGACATTGGCTCCCTTAACAGGGGCACCACCATCGGGGTATGATGCCAGTGCTACTTGTGAATTCCATACTGGGGCACCTGGCCATACGATTGAGAATTGTAAAGCTTTTAAGCACAAAGTCCAGGACTTGGTGGACGCCAAGGTTATCAACTTTTCTGACAACGTGCCCAACGTCACCAAGAACCCGATGCCTCATCATAAGGGGGGCGGAGTGAATGCTGTTATCACCGAGGAGAGTGCGGACTTGCTGACCGATGTCAAAGATTTGAAGACGCCGTTGAGTTTTGTCAAGGCTAAGTTGCT
Organism: Lathyrus sativus; assembly: GCA_963859935.3. Classification (NCBI taxonomy): domain Eukaryota; kingdom Viridiplantae; phylum Streptophyta; class Magnoliopsida; order Fabales; family Fabaceae; genus Lathyrus; species Lathyrus sativus. The sequence goes on from OZ012735.1 coordinate 609,900,748, forward strand.
GAAGAAGGGCTTCTTCCCTGGATGTGGAGAATTATGTATGGCTTGTGCTACACTTCCTGACGGATGTGAGCAGCTGATCGAAGGTATCCAGAGTCTGATGTCCGAGGGTATTTTGCAGTTCAGCCGGAGCGTTGAGAGTGCATCAGGGGAAGTCGTGCTAAATCAGGCAGATGAAGTTGCTACCATTACTATTCCTCGTCACCCTATTACTATCTCGGCGCCCCGTCCGCCTACTATCACCATCACCAGGGCCGGACCAATCCCATTCGAGAGTACCAATGCCGTTCCATGGCATTATGGCGCCGAAGTTTATTGTAATGGTCAGAAGATAGAGCTTGATCCGTTCGGATCAACTATGCAGAATCTTACCGAGGTCAGCGGTATCACTAGAAGCGGAAGAGTGTTCGCACCAGCAGAGGTTGCAACAGAGAAAGTGGTCCGGGCTGATGCTGTGGATAAGGGTAAAGGTAAAGCTGTTGAAGAGGTCCCTGCAGGGGCAGAGAAGGACTTGTTGGTTAAAGATGCTGAAGAGTTCATGCGACTAATCAAGAAAAGTGACTACAAGATTGTAGATCATCTTCATCAGACTCCGTCAAAGATCTCGATTCTTAACTTGTTGCTGTGCTCTGAGGCGCACCGCAATGCATTGCTGAAGGTATTGAATGCTGCATACGTGCCGCAGGAGATATCAGTAAATCAACTCGAGGAAGTAGTGGCCCATGTTAATGCTGGTAATGGGCTGGGATTTACAGATCTAGAGCTGACCCCTAAGGGAAGAGATCACAACAGCGCCTTGCACGTCTCGATAGAGTGCAGAGGCACAATTATGTCACATGTCCTGGTGGATACGGGTTCCTCGCTTAATGTGCTTCCGAAGAAGGCACTGATGAAGTTGGATACCCGTGGACTGCTGTGCACGCCCAGTGATCTGGTCGTGAAAGCCTTTGACGGAACCAAGCGCCACGTCTTCGGAGAATTGACCCTGCCAATTCAAGTTGGTCCAGAGACGTTCAATGCGGTTTTCTATATCATGGATATCATGCCCGCCTATAGTTGCCTCTTAGGTCGGCCATGGATCCATTCTGCTGGTGCCGTGACGTCCACGCTGCATCAGAAGCTTAAATATGCTGTTGGGGGCAGCATAGTGACAGTCTGTGGAGAAGAGGACATCATGGTAAGCCACCTGTCGTCCTTTAAATATGTGGAAATGGATGGTGAGATCCATGAGACTCTTTGCCAGGCATTTGAAACCGTCAGAGTGAAGGAGGTGGCTCCTGTCGTCGCAGAGAAGCAAGAGTTGAACCTCTCCTCGTTTAAGGAAGCTAGGGTCGTTGTCGAAGCCGGCTCCACCCCAGGCTGGGGGCATGTCTTGGATATACCAATCAAACAGGATAAGTTTGGATTGGGATATTCTCCGGAAGCTGAAGCTTCATCCTCTTCTGGCAACTCGTCTCGTGGGAAAGGGTCGATCCTATTCACCAAGGGGGGAGTAATTTTCGAGAGTATCAACGCTGCGTCGGAGGACAGCGGGGACAGTGATTGCGATCTTGACGCCTGGATTCAACCGAGCAAGCCAGGCGAGCGCCTCCACGATTGGACCATCAAGGAGATTATCAAGCTGACAAGTGAAGAGTAATGATTTGCTTTTTACAATCTTTGTACAGCCCTATGTCCTGCCCGGGGCGTAGTGGTTTTACTGTCAGGGCCTTGTTGGATTATGTGTATGCATTTTGTTAATAAATAAAAGGCGTTTTCTTCGTAATCAAATATTGTGTTCTCTGTTATTCCTATTTTATGTTTATTTCGAAAAAACAGCAAAATGGCAACGAGGTTCGTGCTGACCTGCATATTCCTGCTTTAAACTTAACCCCTGTTATTGCAGGATCCGCGTAACAGGCGACATCGACTCTGGACCCTCTACGGCTCACTACGACTTTGATTGCCCGATCTATCAAGCCGAGGATGAGATTGATGAAGACGAAGACCTTCCGGAAGAATTGGCCCGCTTGTTGAGACAAGAGGAGAAGGTTATTCTGCCTCACGAGGAGGATATTGAGATTGTAAATCTGGGTTCTGAGGAGTTCGTCAGGAATGTCAGAATAGGGGCCGCGCTGCAAAATGATGTCAAGCATAGACTGGTTGAGATGCTTCGAGAGTATAGTGACGTCTTTGCTTGGTCATATGAGGATATGCCCGGACTTGACACCGATATCGTGGTTCATCGCTTGCCATTGCGGGAAGATTGCCCTCCAGTCAAGTAGAAGCTCAGGAGGACGAGACCAGACATGGCTGTAAAAATCAAAGAAGAGGTCCAGAAGCAGTTGGACGCAGGATTTCTAGCCGTTACCACTTACCCTCCGTGGGTCGCCAACATAGTGCCTGTACCGAAGAAGGACGGTAAGGTACGCATGTGCGTCGATTATCGGGATTTGAATAGGGCGAGCCCTAAGGATGATTTCCCGTTGCCTCATATCGATGTGTTGGTCGACAATACAGCCCAGTTTTCCGTGTTTTCGTTCATGGATGGCTTCTCCGGTTACAATCAGATTAAGATGGCACCGGAGGACATGGAGAAAACGACGTTTATTACCCCCTGGGGAACATTCTGCTATAAGGTAATGCCCTTCGGTCTGAAGAACGCAGGGGCCACTTACCAGCGAGCAATGGTAACTTTGTTTCATGATATGATTCATCATGAGATCGAGGTCTATGTTGATGACATGATTGCAAAGTCCCAAACGGAGGAAGAGCATCTGGTCAATTTGTTGAAGCTGTTTGAAAGGCTTAGGAAGTTCAGGCTGAGGCTGAATCCTAACAAATGCACTTTTGGAGTGCGGTCCGGAAAGTTATTGGGGTTTATCGTTAGTGAACGAGGTATTGAAGTTGATCCTGCGAAAATAAAAGCTATTCAAGAAATGCCAGCGCCGAAAACAGAGAAAGAAGTTCGTGGTTTCCTGGGCCGAATAAACTACATTGCAAGGTTTATCTCTCAGCTCACGGCCACTTGTGAACCAATGTTCAAACTGTTAAAGAAAAATCAGGCAATTACTTGGAATGAGGATTGCCAGAAGGCATTCGATAAAATAAAGCAGTATCTTCAAGAACCTCCAATCTTGATACCCCCAGTGGCTGGACGGCCATTGATCATGTACCTGACGGTCCTGGAGAATAGTATGGGGTGTGTTCTCGGTCAGCACGACGAGACGGGCAAAAAAGAGCATGCCATTTATTATTTGAGTAAAAAGTTCACTGAGTGTGAATCTCGATACTCGATGCTGGAGAAGACGTGTTGTGCATTAGCCTGGGCCGCCAAACGTCTACGACAGTACATGCTCAACCACACCACTATGCTAATTTCGAAGATGGATCCGAACAAGTACGTCTTCGAGAAGCAGGCTCTTTCGGGCAGGATTGCCAGGTGGAAAATGGTGTTAACAGAATATGATATTCAGTACGTCTCTCAGAAGGCCATTAAGGGGAGCGTATTGTCTGATTATCTTGCCGAACAGCCAATCGAAGACTACCAGCCGATGAAGTTCGAGTTCCCTGACGAGGACATTATGTTTCTCAAAGCAAAGGACTGCGATGAGCCATTGCCCGATGAAGGGCCAGATAGGAATTCTCAGTGGAAGTTGATATTCGACGGAGCGGTTAATTCCTATGGAAGTGGAATCGGGGCTATCATCACGACTCCTCACGGATCCCACATCCCTTTTACTGCGAGACTGACGTTTCCAGTTACCAACAATGAAGCCGAGTATGAAGCATGTATTATGGGTCTAGAAGAGGCAATTGATTTGAGAATCAAGAATCTAGACATATATGGTGACTCAGCGCTTTTAATCAATCAGATCAAAGGGGAGTGGGAAACTCGTCAAGCGAATCTAGTGCCGTACATGAATTATGCCAGGAGGCTGCTTCCGTTCTTCGATCGAGTGGAACTTCATCATGTACCCAGGGCTGAAAATCAGATGGCCGATGCCTTAGCCACGTTGGCTTCAATGTATAAAGTCAATTACTGGAATGAGGCTCCAAGAATTGTACTTTCGCGTCTTGATAGACCGGCATTTGTCTTTGCAATCGAGGATGCCACTGACGGCAAGCCATGGTTCCACGATATCCATACCTTCCTTATGACTAAGGAGTATCCTGCGGGTGCGTCAACCCAGGATAAGAAGACGCTAAGGAGGCTAGCTGGAAACTTTTATCTCAATCCTGACGGAGTGTTGTATAAGAGAAACCACGATCTCGTGCTGCTCAGATGTGTAGATGAGAAAGAGGCGAGTATGCTCATGGAAGAAGTCCATGAGGGCACATTTGGTACGCACGCCAGCGGGCATGCCATGACGAGAAAGATCCTGAGAGCAGGGTATTACTGGCTGACTATGGAGTCGGATTGCTTCAGATTCGCGAAGAAATGTCACAAATGCCAGATTTATGCTGATAAAGTTCATGTGCCGCCGTGCCCATTGAATGTCATGTCCTCCCCTTGGCCGTTCTCCATGTGGGGCATCGACATGATAGGCAAGATCGAGCCCACTGCGTCCAATGGTCATCGTTTCATTCTGGTAGCTATCGACTACTTCACCAAGTGGGTGGAGGCAGCCTCGTACGCTAATGTGACCAAGCAGGTGGTAGCTAAATTCATAAAGAGGGACATCATCTGTCGCTATGGAATTCCCGAGCGGATCATTACTGATAATGGTTCGAATTTGAACAACAAGATGATGAAGGAGCTGTGCCAGAGCTTCAAGATTGAACACCACAACTCATCTCCTTACCGGCTGAAGATGAATGGCGCTGTTGAAGCCGCCAACAAGAACATCAAGAAGATTGTTCAGAAGATGGTTGTGACGTACAAAGATTGGCACGAGATGCTGCCGTTTGCCTTGCACGGTTATCGTACGACGGTGCGTACGTCGACCGGGGCAACTCCTTTCTCCTTGGTGTACGGTATGGAGGCTGACCTACCGCTAGAAGTGGAGATTCCCTCTTTGCGAGTTTTGGTTGATGTGAAACTCGACGAGGCAGAATGGATTACGAATCGTTTGAACCAGCTCAGCCTGATGGATGAGAAGAGGTTAGCATCGATTGCATTTGGTCGTCTGTACCAAAGCCGAATGAAGAAAGCTTATGATAAGAAGGTGCGTCCTAGAAGCTTTCAGACGGGTGATCTCGTCCTGAAGAAGATTCTTCCGCCACACTCCGATCACCGGGGCAAGTGGACTCCGAATTACGAAGGGCCGTATGTCGTCAGCAAGGTCTTCTTAGGAGGAGCTTTGTTGTTATCCACGATGGATGGTGAAGATTTTGCATCCCCGGTGAACGCGGACGCAGTTAAAAAATACTTTGCTTGAAAGAGACCCGCTGGACAAAAAAAGAAAGAGTCCAGGCAAAAAAGGGGCATCCCGGCGAACCAAAAACAGAATAAAAGGTTCGGGCAAAAATTAGGGATATATTGAAAAATGTACACCCGCGAAGTCGAAAACCTACACTGGGCGGCTTCGGCAAAAAAGGGTATCCCGGTGAACTGAAAACCCGAAAGGGCGATTCACGCAAAAGTTAGGGATTAGAATAAGCAAATGACTGCGTTCCGCGTGTGGACTTTCATTGTTTAGTGGTTCGGAAGACCTGAGGGCCGTTTATTTGAATCAATCTCTTCCAAAGCTGAAGCGTCGGAGAAGTATCAAAGTCGAGTGGGTCTTAGAGGGATCAACTCATGGTGTTCGTCTACGCCTCGATTGCCAACATTTGTATATACTGATGTATATTTATGTTTTTTGTGCGGCTTCCTCATTCCAGGAGTTTGCCTCTGTTGTAAAACATTTTTGCCCATTCAGGGGTTCATCATCAATAAAATACACATTATTCAGCAATTCTGCTTGTCCGTTTAGCATTTATCTGTTTTGTTTGCGAATGAAAACGCCGATGTTTTTTTTTATAAAATGCGCATACATAAACTTGCGGGCCTAGGCCCATTGATTGTTGAAACAATTAATTAACTGAATATTGTCACGAGATAATAACCTGGATAGGACCCTTTGAGGAGGGAATCTTGTCTTGTTTGTTTGTGTTGTTGCAGGTGTAGCACCTTCCAGAGGATATGCCGTGCGTATCCCCGAAGCAGGGCGAGCCCTCCTTCTCCAGCAGAGTTCAGTAGTCTCTCCTCCGCAGAATCTGAACGCAAATAGTGAGCATTGATATGTCTCCCCAGGCAGAGAGGATTCTCGTCCCCAAGCCGACGCATCCTGAAGGAGCGTCACCCCATCAGCTGAGTCAAGCACCGAAGAACGATGTCTTCCCCAGCACCGGGTCACAAGTGCAGATTTCATAGAAGTGTTCGGGTGCCGGAGCTCGTGTTTCCCCAGTAAAGTCTCCAGCGGAATCAAGATTCCCCACCAGAGTCATGTCCTCTCCTGAAGATGGATGATTCCCTCTTCCCCAGTAGAATGTTGGTACAGCTGATGTTGTATTCCCCTGCAGAAGTGTGCTCTCCCCCGAAGTCAGATGATTCTTTCTTCCCCGGCGAAATTGAAATTCCGCGCAAGAGTCGTACTCTCCAGCGAAGTAGAATGAGTTCTCTCCCCGGCTGAGTCCGCGGAAGAGCAGAGTCCTTGGAAGTTGATTAGATCATGATCGATTTTCCCCAGCAGGGCGTGGGGCAGCTAGTGTCGTGTTTCCCCAGAGTCGCGCTCTCTCCAGCAAAGCAGAATGACTTCTCCTTCCTCAGCCGAGTTTGCAGATGTCCAAGAGAGCCGAGTCCTTGGAAGTTGATCAGATCATGATTGGTTTTTCCCCAGGGGAGTGTTGAGCAGCTGAAGTTGTTTCCCCACAGAGGTATCCTCCCCAGAAGAGTTAGCCGAGACGGCCACGCAGTTCACTCCCGCGATTGACATCATTTTCCTTCAGTAGGTTCGGGTTCTCGTAGAGCTTCGTCCCCTGCAGCAGTCAGCTGAAGTTATTTCCCTTGCAGCAGTCAATGGAAGATCATTTCCCCAGACAGAGCCTGATTGATATTGGCGTGTCCACAATTTCCTCAGCAGGATGATTCCTCTACCTGAGTAGTTCTTTCTCCTTGACAGGAGAATTCCCCTTCGGCATTTATTTTGCTGACGGGATCGCATCACTGTGCATGACTGCATGGCATTTAACATAGCATTTAACACTGCATAGCATTGTGCATGATTGCATAGCATTGTGCGTGATTGCACAGCATTTAGCGTAAACGCATATCATTCCCACCGTGTGGGGCATGGCGCAGAAGCATACGCATCATAAGCATGATCCAGGTTACTATCATGCTGGTTTTACAGGTGTTCAGCCAAGAGACCAGTTGCTCAGGATGATTCCTGACTTTCTCTCCAACGAGGTCACTTTCTTAGGATGGTTCTTAAGACCCCGGTGTAATCCCCACAGTCGCTCGCTCAAGATGATTTTTGAGATCCCCAGCGAAGTCTTCAGTTTAAGATGATTCTTAAGACCTCAGCGCAGCTTCCCGAGTTGTTCGCTTAGGATGATTCTTGAGCTCCCCAATAGCGTCCCCAGCCAGGTTTGCCCAGGAAGATTCCTGGAACACCCAGCAGAATAAAATCTCCAGAATGGTTATCAGTACAAGATGATTCTTAAAGGTGCCTGACGGATTTGTTTGTTCAAGATGATTCTTGAAGTCCTTAGCAGCGCGATATGTCTGCTCCAACGGGGTTGTCTAATCTGAAGATTGACTGCGTAAACGCCTGAAGGCGGTATCAGAAGGTTCCTGTGAGCTCAGATGTCCTTGTTGATGAATCAACGTGTGGCTGAAGACAAGGTTCCAAGATTTTGTATTCAAAGTGATCCGTGTTGGCCTGAAGACCAAGTCAGTTATCCTGAGGTGATGATTGATTGCGATCAAGTGAATAGTATTTCTTCTGACTGAAGTCGAGGATGTTTCTCCAGCTGAAGCGGAGTTTTTGCCGGAAGGCAAAGTGTTTGAATCCCCGTAGAGTCATGAATGGCTCTGGATACCATTTCTCTGACCGAAGTCACAATTTTCCTAAGCTGAAGCGAAGGTGCCTGAGGGCAAGGTTATCCCCAAGGTCATGAATGACCTAGGATTCATTTTTCGGACTGAAGGCCGAAGTATATCCCTGACTGAAGTCTCGGATGCTCTATAGCAGAGGCGGAGTTGCCTGAAGGCATATCCATGTATCCTTGAAGGCCAAGGACCATTCCTTCAGACTGAAGTCGAAGATACCTCCTGCAGAGTTGCCGACGGGAAAAGTTTACATCCTTGAAGGCCAAGGATGCTCTTTCTAGCTGAAGCTGGAATAGCCGACGGGCAGGGTTTCATCTATCTTCGGAAATACTTGAAGATTCTCCAGCGGATCTGGAGTGGCCAGGGGCCAGGGTTTCATATATCTTTAATGTTGAAGTTCTACGGCGGGCAGTGTGCAGCAGTATTCCGATGTTCGTTATGGCTCTGAGGGTGAACCCCAGATCAGAGTGTGCTCGGTTAAGTCTCTCATTCCCAGCGGAGTAGTTTCAAGTGTACCTTTTGTGAACCCCAGGTTAGATTCGTTCAGATTATATTTGGTCCGACGGCGAGGTTGGATGTTTGGTCGACGGCGAGGTTGAATGTGTGTGTTCGACGGCGAGGTTGAACGTTTGGCGGCGAGGTTAGACTCTTTAAATCCCCAGTAGAGATGATGTTTGTGCGACGGCGATGTCGAGTGTCTCCAAGAGGATGTTTGTTTCCGACGGTGATGTTGGGCATGTCAAGGTGATCCGGTCTTCTGACGGCGATGTTAGGTGATGCAGATCCTTTATTTTCTCCAGCGGCGATGCGGGGTACTTTGTTCAGAGATGTATTTTCTCCAGCGGCGATGCGGGGTACTTTGTTCAGAGATGTATTTTCTCCAGCGGCGATGCGGGGTACTTTGTTCAGAGATGTATTTTCTCCCGCGGCGATGCGGGGTATTTTGTTCATTATTGTATTTTCTCCAGCGGCGATGTTGGGTAATTTGGTGATTCAGGTTTAGGTCTCCGGCGGCGATGTTGGACGCTTATTTCCCCGAGTTACGGTTGTTCTCGACGGCGATGTCAGGTGATTTAGTCTTCCAGCGGCGATGTTGGATGTTGCGGTTGTCTGAAGGCAATGTCAGAAGAAGTTGATGTGGATAACTGGCGGCGATGTCAGATCAGTATCTCTCCAGCTAGCGGCCGTGCAGCTAGCATTGCAATATTCGAAGATTTGTTCCTCGCAGAGTACCGTGTGCTCGTGCAGTTGGCAAATTTTCGGGTTTACCGGTATTCAATCGTCTCGCACCTTGATTGGTTGAGAGTCGTTCACTTCTCACCCAGTCAGGTTCAAGCCGTTTGAATAGGGGCAGCTGTTGCACCCCAAAATTTGACCAACAATTATTTATCCATCTAGTGTTTGAGAGTTGATACCTTCATCAGAAAGTTCAAGAGATCCTCAGAGGAAGTGGATTGAAACCAGGGTTGTGTGCTTCATAGCTTGAGAGTTGTGGGTACCCCTCAGATGATTCTGAGACTTTGAGAATGAACTTGATGTTTTGAGAAAGCCTATAAGATGTATTGATAGCCATCATGAAGCCCAGAGAGGTCATTAGGCAAGAATTCAGAAGATTCAACCATGATTGGTAGAATTAGGGTTTTGACTGGGTCAACCCTAGGATCACTGAAGATTTGGAGAAGGTTGAGACCTAATCCAAGGGCTATGAGATCATGGAATGATGCATAAAGATGTTATAAAGATGATTCCTAGACCAACTCATCATTATTGAGGAGTTTGAGAAGTTTCAAGTTAGGGTCTCCAAGGATTGTCAGTGAAAAAACCCTAGTTTGATCCCTATCTTCCAGGCAGTTTTAGCTCTAGATATGATTGATATCTCATCTTCCCCACAACATGAATGTTGTAGAGCTTGTTCTTAGATTTAATTTGAGTGGTGGAAGTCCTTGATAGGAGTTACAGAGCTCAAGTTATGGTTTTGACAAATTACAGGTCAGCTGGGGTGTGTGAATCTGGGTCCTTGAAAGTCACCCAACTTGCAGACAACTTTTGCCCTAGTAGGATGATTCCTATGATCTCTTGGTCAACATGAGTGTTGGAGGGCATCTTCTTAGCTTTAATTTGAGTGGTAGAAGTCCTTGATAGGATTTGGGGAACTCAACTTATGGTTTGAACAAGACAGGGGTATTTTGGTCATTTGTCAATTATAGGTCATTTTAGCCAATGCCTAAAACTTCTATTTCCAAGCCTCAAATGGAAAAACTCAAAACATGAAAGTTGTTCAAAATGTGATTTTAAGTCTAGAAAGAAGGTCATGAATTGTTGGAAAAGCTCATAGCATGAAGTTGCATGATTGGTCAAAAAATGAACTAAAAATGGCATATAAGTTCAAAAAGTTGGAATTGGAAATTGATTTGGAGGATCTAGGAATCCAAATGGGGTCATCCAATATACCATTTTGATTGGAAAAACCATTCTAAAGACAATGGTTCAAGCACATTTTTGAGTTTAGTGGAAAAAATAAAAGTTACTTAAGGTTACTTATGATTAAAGAAACATAACCAAGTTGGATCAAGCTTGGAATGCAAGGGAAAGTGTAAGATGGTGCTGGAAACTTCCATTGAGTGCTATATAATCATGAAATGAACATTGAGCAAGGGTTGGATTCTCATCTTTTGGCAAAATACTTCACAAATTCTCTCATTCTCTCTCATTGCATTTTGATCCCAATTCCACAAAACCTTCATCAAATCATCACCAATACTGATTTCACCATATTCAACCATCATCATGGATTAGAATTCAGCCAAGTTTGGATTGCAATTGGTTCAGTTTGGTGCACTTTCTTCATCAAGACACAAATTGCAATTTCAAGTGGATCTCAAGATTCAAGCGTGCTACACAAAATCTTTTGCATACAGAAAGATCATCATCAAGAAAAGAGTGATTTTGGAAAGTTTCAAGCATTGAAGAGGAGTGTAACCATTGCTGCCATCATCAAGTTGCAGGTTTGCAAATTCATTCGATTCTCTCTGTTTGCATAGTTTTAGATCATGTGGTTAGAGTAATTATGACTAGCAACCATTAGGGATGGATCTTGAGAAGTTAGAGCTCATTCTGAGGAGTTTGAGAATTTGACATCATACTTTGAAGATCAAGAACTGGTTGGTTATTGAGTTTTATTATTAATGCGTTAGCTTAGGTTGATCAGTGATGCATGAGGACTAGTTTAGCACCAAGAATTTGAGGTTTCGTGAGGATGAAAACCTTGAGCATTAATGGAGGATGAGCTTCGGGTTTACAGTTTGAGGCTGTTTTAATGCAAGCTGAGGGCATGGTTGTGTTTGGGGAGGAAAACTGAGCAAGTTTGCTCTTTACATGAGTGAGTTTGGCTGAGAGACGAGAGAGATCAAGCTGGTAGAAGATGGCTGCATGAGAGAGTCGTGCATGGTTGCAGCAAACCCTAACCAAACGCAAGGAAGAAGATGACCCTCCGTCGTTGGATCAGGTCAAAGAAATGGACTAAAGACTCCATCGGACGGTTGTGGTTTAAACGCAGAAACGGAGGGAAGCGTGAGCCAGCCAAACGCTGCGTTTGGTTTAATGAAAATCTCTGGGCCCATCTCTTCTATTCGCACCCCCCCCCCCCCCCCCCCCCCCCGTGATCTGGCCCAAGTGTAATGAACTGCGCGCCTGTTCTATTCACACCCCTCCCTCATTTTCCTTATTTCATCTTTTAATTTTGTTTTATATTTTTAATGAACTTTAAAAATTCATAAGTAATTGGTAAATAATGATTTTTTACTCATTCTTTTTTCTATGTTTAGATAATTGTGTGTAGAAAAATATAAAAATAAAAATGAAATTTTATTTTTAATGTAGAATTTATGGTGGTATTTTCTTTTAAATAGGACAATTATTTTCTTTTGGTTGATACCTTATTTTGCAAGAATTGTTTTAGGACCTTTCCTTAGGATTTTTGAGCCATTCTTTTTGGCCTAGTTAGATATTGAACCCTAGTTTCATGTAGGATTTATCTCTTGATTTGTGGATTAAAATTTGATGTAGTTTGATTGTTAGACATCTAGGTGTTCTAATTAGGGTTTTAAGTTGTATAGGTAGACTTGAACAAAATTGTTTTGGGGTTTATAGGCCAAATTAGTGTATGGGGAATATATGGGTTAAGGGTAAGTATGTATAGAATCCCCTAGAATTTATATTAGGAATTTGTATGGTATTTTAGTATTTTTCATTGATTTTTGAATGTATGGATAGTATGTGTGTTGCTTAAAGGCATAAGTTGCATTGTTGTGTTTGTTTTTCTTCTCTTTTGAGTGTGTGAGCTTTGAAGATTGAGTTGGAGACCTTGAAGATCATCATGGGAGCTTTGAAGACTTTGAAGAGGAGCTTAGCTTTTGTTTGTTTTGTTTATAGGTTGATAGGTGCATAGGCAGAGCTCTAGATAGAATACTTTGTTCAATAAACAAGGAGTGTCTTGTTCACTTCCTTTCTTCTCTGTGACATAAAGTCCCTTAAGGGTATTCACCTCTCTCCTTTGGAGGGATTAGTGACCTTGCCCTATAAGGTAGAACTTTGAGAGAGCCTTTCCTTTGATGTTAAGTTCTCAATGGCATCCTTTGGAAGTCAGTGAGTACTGTAACATCCTCACCTCATCTTGTTGACTGAATCTTGTTTGCTGGAGCATTGGAGCCATTGAAGATAGAAGCTGAGGCCTTGAAGAGGATGATTCCTTGAAGATTATTGAAGTCTGAAGACTCTGCGAAGATCAAATTGATGCCTGAAGATCCCTGAAGATAGTAAAGCCTGAAGGTGGAGCTGGTCAAAGGAGCTGAAGCTCAAGGGAGAAGATGAGTTGATACTCATGCTGTAGGTTTGATACCTGGAAAGCAAGTGATATCTGAAGTCTGAAGACTGGGTTGCTGCTGAAGGAGCTGAGGCTTTCTTCTGTTTTCTTTGATGTATTGTGTGTTTTGTCTGATTTGTCTGCTGCATTAGATTAAGCACATTTAGAATAAGTTCAGTCTAAGAGCATGAGTGCATCTGATTATATTGTTATTGCTTGGCTTTGCTTGCGGGTATTCGGTGGAGCCCAGCTCCCTTGCCCATGTGTTTATTTTGCTTGATAGCATTTCATTTCTCCTGTCTGTATGATTACAGTTTACTGTTTTTGCTTGATAGCATGTTGTTTATTTCAGTATGATTACTGTTATTTCATGACTGGCTTGAGGTCGAGACGAGCTTGTGGAGGCTGAAGCCCCACACACATTTCCTCCCTCACTTGCATTGCATGCATTTTACTGTTAAAGCTGATGCTTTTGTCTGTTTTGGTGTATCATTGACATGATCCCTTAGGACTCTCATTTCCTTTGATAAGGATTTGATGATAGACTTTTAGGTTGAAACCTATGCATGACAACATCTAGGAGTTCCCTGTTCAAATCTCAACCATAGGATGAATCCATGGCATGATAATAGTAGGACTTGATAGTCTCCCTCCTAGTTAGGCCTGTTCTCTTCTCATCTCGAAACAGTTTAAGGTACAGTAATCATGAATGATTTCTTTCGTACGTTACGAGCCTTAAGCTATCTGAGAAAGGATTGTGGGAGAGTTTCTTTTCCACAGTCTGGATGTTTAGTATGGTACCCTTTGGGTGACATGCGACGCATTCACTCTCAGGTCATAGTCTCTAGTGCGGTTGAAATCGCAAACACAATAAAAAACACTTCTTTTAGGAGATAACCCGTAGTTTCCCGAACTACGTTTGCTCTGATCTTTCATACCAGATGAAAGTACGTAGGCATAGGATGCGACATCCTAGCGAGCAACCTTCCCTACCTTCACCCGTAGTTAGCCGAACTACGTTGACTCTGATTTCTCGTTCCAGACGGGAATACGTAGGCATAAAGCGCGACGCTTTGCCGAGTCATTTTTCTTTTCTTTTTTCAGCCAGCCTTGATAGGTAGATAGATTATAACCAACCCGTCCAAGTAGACAAACAAGCGAGGATCCCGTCGAGTACGACGGACGTGAGGGGTGCTAATACCTTCCCCTTGCGTAACCGACTCCCGAATCCAGACAATGGTTGCGATGACCTTGTCTTACCCTCTTTTCGTCAGGTTTCTCCGATCGTTTCCTTTCCCGCTCTGAGGGATAAATAACGAAAGGTGGCGACTCTTCTGTCATGTCGGCACCTTATTTTCGCGCAAGCGACCAAGTGTCAGGGAGGATCTCCCTGTGAGGGCTCAAGGGATTGTCCCGGAGAATCTCCTTGCACCTTCATTGTGCCATTTGAGTATGAGCTCAGGTAGAGGACGTTGTCCTCAGGCCTTGGTGCGCCCTTTCACTTAACTAACGATGGAATGGTGGATTTGATTTTGCCATCGAATTCACTTTTGTCCTCTGCTTTTCAGGTAAAGGAGATGTCTCGCAAACTCGAGGAAAACGTCATGATCGAGCAGGATCTATCCGAGGAGAGTTCTTCAGATGAGAGTAGTTTCGAGGAAACTGCCACTCCCAGGAATACCGATGAAATCGCTGCTCCCAGTAGTACCGGATAAGAGTGGATCACTGATGAGCCTCGGGAGCATGCCTCCCTCTTTGCCTTTCATACCCAGGATATCTTCACGACGGTGGGGGTCGAGGGAGACTGGGAGGTCCATTTTTCTGAGGAGGACGAACGAATTTGCTCAAATTACGGCAAGAAGTTTCCCATGTACGAGTTCGTTTTCAAGAAGATTGGGATAAGGTTGTCCTTCACAGATTTTCAAGTGGTAGTTTTCGGGCATCTGGACTTGGCGCCCTCCCAACTTCACCCGAACTCGATTACCTTCATCTGGACATTCGAGATTACATGCAAGTATCTGAATATTAGAACCACTCTCCCCCTCTTCTTTAATGTCTTCCACCTCCGATGCTAGGTCATGCGAAGGAAGTTTGGATGCGTTTCCTTGAAGCAGGGGAAAAAGTTGTTCAAAGCCTTCTCTGAGTCCATCAAGACATTTAAGGAGCGGTATTATATAGTGGAGCATGTGTCGGAGAGGGCTAAAGACTCATTGTTCCTCTAAGAGATTGATACCGATGAGAACGGGGAGTCCCTCCACGATGAACAGGGAAAGATAAGAGGGCGTCAGGTGCTGAAGTTCAGTTTCTCCTTGAGCAAGGATCATTTTACCAGAGAGACCGAGGAATACATACCCAAGCCGCCCATGCTAGGGGAGGATGACCTCGCCAGCTACAACAAGTTGGTGGCTTTTGTTGATGGCTTCCGCCCTGCCCAGTGCGTGACCAGGGGTGGATACATTATTCTTGAAGAAGACGAGGGGCTTAAGGTGGAGGCCTGATATATTAATACTAAAGAGCCCCTCGAATGCGGAACACACGAGGAGGCTTTGGAACTTTTGGATAACTATTTTTTCTTCTTAGCTTGTCTCGTGTAGTTGTTTTTTGTTTACTAACGTGTGTTCATTGTTTTGCAGGAAATATGTCCACGAACCATGAACGATTGGTGAGAAGTGTTGCGGCCAAGCTTAGGATGGGGAAGAAATTTGGTAAAAGTCGCCTTGGTGAGCAAACGGGCTAACCTCCAGCAAAATCGAGGACCTTTTCCTCTGCCCCAGCTTCCATCCATACTTCTATGCTACTTGTGACCTCGAGGCCCAAGTGTCCCCGAATAAAAGACGTCCTCGACCTGACTCACAAGGGGGAGAAAGGCAAGTTCGAGGTACCTCTTACTTCCACGACAGGAATTTCTTCGAGGGCTATTCCCTTACCCTTCATCGGGCAGAATCTTTGTCACTCGAGGCGCTTGATCGTCTGAGCAAGAGGGCGCTGTTGGCCCAGGATGCTGCTTATCTAATGAGGGTCATGGGCATGAAAGTAGTCTATACGGAGGAAAGGGCCCTCCAAAAGGCGGAGCTAAGGAAGGTCTGAGATGCCAATGTGGTTCTAGAGGAGAAACCGAAGGCTACAGATGAGGTGGTGAAGAAACTGCAGGCCACAGAGGAGGCGACCAAAGAGGCAGGTGAGCTAAAGAAGACTCTGGCCAAGGTTACCGTGGAGCGGGATACCCTGTTTACAGAGAAGAAAGTCGCAAAAGACGTGGTCGCTACTCTGCGGGCTGCTGCGGACCTTGCTGAGGATGAGAGCGATGAGGTGAAGAGTCTGAAGACTCGTGCCGAGCTCGTTACCCGTATCAACCAAGCTGAGAAGGACTACTTGAGGGCCGCCGAGGAGGCCTTCAACAACACGGTGGAGCAGCTGAAGGTTATGAACCCCGGGGTAGAGCTGATCACCGAGGGGACAGGGTTCCTCCACAGCATGGTGGATGGCCAAATTGTCATCCCAGACTTCCTTGAGTTTGCCGAGGGGAATGAATAGTCAGCCGACAGGGAGTTGCATTTGAACGCTGATTGATTTCTTGCTTGTATTTCCAGATTGTGTGTCATACTATGTACTTTTTTTTGATGGGGGCTTGGACCCTTTTTTATGTAATCATTTCCATCGCGGTCCTCGTGGTCGTTTATATTTTGTTATATAATTTCGGTCGTCGTGGTCGTTTATGCATGAGTTATTTTAGATATTGGTGCATGCATGTTTTTATTATGCTAAATTTTATTGTGTCATGCGTTGCCCGTCATGAGTACTCATTATATGGGCTATTTTTGTGAATGATTTTTCACTTGTTTCGGGGTTTGCTTGGCAGATTGTTGCTCGATAGTAAGGGGAACTAGTTAAAAGGTATGGGTAGTTACCGGGCAAGGGAGCGGAGCTCAGGTCGTGTTTGTGGCCTGAGTTCGCAGCGTGAACTTCCCATCGCAAGCTAGGCATTCTACCTTTCGTGGTACGGTGGTGACGGCGGGCTCGGTCAAGGGACCACTATCGAACAAGGGTTTTGCTTGTTCCAGAGTAAAAGCATGCCTTGATTGATTTTAGTATGCAGTGCTTGTACTAGGGCACACACTTTTGGTCGGTACACTGTGCTTGTCATTTTGACGGAGCATGCCGACTGCTGTAGCCTTAGCTGTAATATTGTTTTAGCTTTTCGGATTCCATGGTCAAGAAAGTTCTTCCTTGTTAAGGTGTTCTAGGTAGTAGGCCCCATTTTCCATTTTTGCTCGAACACGGTAGGGCCCCTCCCAATTTTCGGCGAGTTTGCCTTCGCGAAAATCTTTGTAATTTCTCCTCAGGACAAGACTGCCCACTGGGAAGTCTCGTCGTATGACTTTGGCGTTATTCCTGATTGTGATTTTTGTTTCAACAAGGCATCGTGAAGGGATGCTCCCGATCAGACCTCTTCGACGAAGTCAAGCTCCTCCCTTAGTGCCTCATTGTTTGTCTCTTCGTCCATGGGAGCCTTAGTCCACCTAGAGGGCACATGTATTTCGACAGGGATCACTGCCTTGGTTCTGTATGCTAATTGGAAATGGGTTTCCCCGGTTGTTGAGTGGGGTGTGGTTCTGTAGGCCCAGAGCATGTTGTGCAGCTCCTCCATCCACTATTGTTTGATTTCGTCCAGTCTTCGTTTTAGACCTTGTAGGATTACCTTGTTTGCTGCTTCGACTTGCCTGTTCATTTGCAGGTGTTCGACGGACGCGGAGTGTTGTTTGGTGCCCAGTTTGATGACGAATTCTTGAAAAAATTTGTCCGTGAACTGTGTCCCTTTGTCAGTAATGATTGTTTGGGGTATGCCGGAGCGGAAAAGAATGTTTCGCTTGTAGAAACAAAGTATGTTTTGGGCAGTTATTTTGGTCAGAGCCTCTTCTTCTATCCATTTTGTAAAATAATCCAAGCCCGTTATAAGGTATTTGTTCTGATATGATCCTACAACGAATGGTCCTAGGATTTCCAGGCCTCACCATGCGAAGGGCCATGAGGAGGACATTGTGTTGAGCTCGCTGTCATACCCCAAATTTGTCCTACCTGTATATACTTTTTAATCTGTACATTCACCCATTATCCATCATCTAGAAAATAAATAAAAAATATGCTGTCTCTAATTTCATTCTGCCTATTTCTCAACTCAAAATTGTTGCAAGATTCATTTGACGCCATCAGGGAAATGATGTGCGCAATGTTGATTTTCAGTTGGTTTTAATCTAATGGCAGTCAGGCAAGTTCGGGTTTCTTGATCAAATGTCAGGGAACATTGATTTAGAAGGTGAGTTACCGAGGATTCAATCAGGGCTTTATGCAATGCAATTGAGACCTGTGTGACAAGTCATTATCTTCTAATTTTAATGCATTTGTTGCTCATTCAGCGGTGGATTTATGTCAATTCGAGGTTCTGATTCAAGAATGTTGAAAATTAGTTTTTATTGGAAGTTCAATTTTTATTTATTATTGTCATAACGAATCAAGGTTTCAAGCATGTTTATTCAAGTTTGAAGATCAAACTCCCAATCATAGAATGCAAGCATCCTTGTGGGGTGTAAATACCAAGTGGGCCGAGTCTCGATTTTTAAGGATACAGCCCATGTAATTTGCAAAACTCATTCCATTCACAAAAATAAATCAAAGCCATGTTCAAAGTCCATTATACTACAAAAATATCATTACAATTTGTGAGTTTATTTCATTCAATTATAATCATTACAAAGCCCATTGGATAACTAAATTACAACAAGGATATTTACAAAATATCATGGAAAAAGAAAGGCTTGTCTACCATTACAAGGTTTATTGCAAATTTCATTTACAATACACACTCCAAGCCACTTGATTGCCACGCTGCAACAAACCTAAAAAACTAATTTCAAAATCCAGACATTTCACCCTTGTCACAACAGAAAACCAAATGTAATTAAGTCATCCACCAAGACCAAGCCTGATTGCCACGCTGCAACAAACCTAAAAAACTAATTTCAAAATCCAAACATTTCACCCTTGTCACAACAGAAAACCAAATGTAATTGAGTCATCCACCAAGACCAAGCCTGATTGCCACGCTGCACCTAACCTAAAAAACTAATTTCAAAATCCAAACATTTCACCCTTGTCACAACAGAAAACCAAATGTAATTGAGTCATCCACCAAGACTAAGCCCCCTTGCCCTTTGCGTGACACCCTGTTACATACAACAAATCACAACTTGTCTAAAACCTGCAGCTACAACACATATAACGCATGGTATGACAATAAAATACATATTGCAAAACAAAAAAGGTCATCGCACAAGCTTGCACACCAAATCTGAAAAAATGATTCATACCTCAAAATCTTTGTATCACGCATCAGCTGAGACAACCTTCTTGGACCCCACATATTCCTATTCACAAAACCTTTGCAATAACTCTGAAAACGACAAAAGCATAACCACCACGTCACCATACAAATTCCAAATTTCCTCTCAAGACTTTCCCAGAATACCCTTCAAATGCTCTTATAAGTTACAATCCAATCACCCTCACTTAAGGGGGATCAAACGCGGACGTGACGTTACAGAAAATTCTCACCCAATCTTCATTATCCGAAATTTTCCTCTTCATACTCAACCACCTTCAATCAAACCCTCCTTCTGCAATCCCCTACTCTTTCCCTCAAATCGAACCAACACTCACCTTACCCAAAAATCAACAACAACTCCAACCCTTCTTCAAACAAAAGAAAAAAAACCCAAATCACCATATAATGATGGAAAACTAATCGTATAGCCTAATTATAGATATGATTGTACGACATATTATAATATCAATAATGCAATAAACACGTACCTGTCATGGTTGAATCCATTTGCCTGAGTGTAAACTGAGAATGCTACTGCCCTCTTTCTGATAGAACGGTTACGCTTAATTATCTGACCTAATGGGATAGTCAAATATATAACCACCAGATGAGGGAAGGGACCTCTCAGCAGGCTATCCAAAAGAATGACCCAACCCATTACGGGTCATTCAACAATTAAGCTCAATACAATATTCATTTAATTAAGTAAATGTTAATTGATATAATAATTATATATATAATAAAATAATTAATTAAAGTAAATTCGTTATAGATTTAACATTCTCCCACTTGGATGACTTTAATTAATTATTAAAATAGCACAATTATAATAACCAAATATATCAATCACTTATCATCAAAATAATGTGAGAAGGCACAAAATTTAACAAAATGCATAAATTGCATCCGATAGGGAAACAAATCACACATTTCAAATACCCACATTTTATATAACGATAATGAATATGAATTAACATAATATAATGTAGAAATATGTAATCCAATAATGGTCCAAGCATCTGAAATGCTATAAGAGATATAATTATTAAATTGACGTCATCTTATACATATCTCATTACAATAATTAAATGCAACAATCAGACTCCCACTAATCCAAAATATCAAATGACTTAACTACACCCATGTTGGCTACATGCCTTTAAAAAACACCAACAGTCAAGCCTTTGGTCAGTGGATCAGCCAACATGTTCTCAGTGGCAAGATGTTCAATTCGAGTATGAAATTCAAGAATTTTCTCTCTGACAAATAGATATTTAATATCAAAATGCTTTGAGCGATAAAAGCTCTTAGTGTTCTGAGAGAAATGTACAGCAACAGAATTGTCGCAATATATCACAAGTGGCCTAGATATGCTTTCAACAACTTTGAAGTGAGAGATTAATTTCTTTAGCCACATAGCTTGACAAGTACCTTCATAGCAAGCTACATATTCTGCCTTCATGGTTGAGGTAGCTGTAAGAGTCTGTTTAACACTCTTCCACGAAATAGCTCCTCCTGCCATCATAAAAATTAAGCCGGAAGTAGACTTTCGGTCATCAGGGCAACCTGCAAAATCAGAATCAGAATAGCCAATGACCTGAAGTTGATCAGACTTCTTATAGGTCAACATGTAATCCTTGGTTCCCTGCAAATATCGCATGACCTTTTTAACGACTTTCCAATGACCCAATCCTGGACTACTCAAGTATCTCCCTAAAACATTAACTGCATATGCAATATCAGGACGAGTACAAACTTGAGCATACATCAAACTGCCAACAGCGGAAGCATATGGGACTCTTTCCATTTCAGCAGTTTCTTTATCATTTTGAGGACATTCAGATTTAGAGAGTTTATCACCCTTTTGGACAGGAACAGCGCACGGGGAGCAAGACTGCATATTAAAGTGTTTAAGGATTCTCTCAATATATCCTTTTTGAGATAAACCAAGAACACCATGTGACCTATCACGAAAAATTTGGATGCCTAAAACAACAGAAGCATCACCTAGGTCCTTCATATCAAAGTGGTTACTTAACATTGTTCTTGTCTCATTCAAAAGACTAACACTAGTGCTAGCAAGAAGGATATCATCGACATATAACACTATGATTATAAAATCTCTCCCACTGGTCTTTAAATAAATGCATTAATCTGAAGCATTTTCATTGAAACCAAAAGAAGTGACAACTTTTTCAAACTTCAAATACCATTGTCTAGATGCCTGTTTTAATCCATATGTGGATTTCTTCAGTTTTCATACTAACTTCTCTTTTCCTGCTTCAATAAAACCTTCAGGTTGAATCATGTAAACATCTTCAACAAGTTCTTCATTCAGAAAAGTTGTCTTCACATCCATCTGGTGAAGTTCCAAATTAAAGTGTGCAACCAAAGCCATAACAACTCGAAAAGCATCTTTGGTAGAGATGGGTGAGAAAGTTTCTTTGTAATCAATCCCTTCTCTTTGACTATAGCCCTTTTGCACTAGTCTAGCTTTGTATCCATCAATTTTACCATCAGGATTACGTTTAGTTTTGAAAACCCATCTGCATCCAATGGCCTTGCAACCAACTGGTAACTCTGTGAGATCCCAAACACTATTAAGAGACATAGAATTTAATTCATCATGCATAGCATGCAGCCAATTAGAAGCATGAGAACAAGAAATTGCTTCATTAAAAGTGGTAGGGTCATCATCATCATGAATGTCAAACTCATGCTC
This sequence comes from Lathyrus sativus, assembly GCA_963859935.3. Lineage (NCBI taxonomy): Eukaryota > Viridiplantae > Streptophyta > Magnoliopsida > Fabales > Fabaceae > Lathyrus > Lathyrus sativus. Next base: position 609,922,724 of record OZ012735.1, read on the forward strand.
TTGGAGATACACAACAAAGTCATTTGATATTGTAGGCTTTCGAACTCTCAAAGAACATCTCAATGGAACAACTTCAGTAATGTCACTTGGTTCAGCAACACTAATAGGCTCTAGGGTATCAATTTTTTCATGCTCATCTATTTGTGGTGACACAACTTGATCATTATTTTGAATTACTGGAATCACAACCTCATTATGAAAAGGAACGATTGGTATAGGGAGAAAAGTACGATCTTCTTCAAGAGTAACTGGTCGTGGTGTAGAGACTCCACTATCCAAATCACCCTCAAAGAAAATTGCTCTATCAGATCCAATGACTCGTGTAGAATGAGAAGAATAATAAAATCTGCAACCTCTAGACCCAACACTATATCCGATGAAGAAACCACTAATAGTCTTCATATCAATTTTCTTCTGTTGAGGATTGTAATGTTTGACTTCAGCCTTACAACCCCAAACATGAAAATGTCTCAAACTTGGCTTCCTTCCTGATAATAGTTCATAAGGAGTCTTCGACACTGATTTACTAGGCACCTGATTTAGAATATAGACAGCAGTCCTCAAAGCATCACCCCAAAGAAAATCAGGCAATGACGAATGACTCATCATGCACCTAACCATGTCCATAAGCGTGCGATTACGTCTCTCTACAACTCCATTCTGCTGAGGAGTACCTAGCATAGTGTATTGAGCCTCAATACCATATTCATCTAGAAATCTAGCAAACGGTCCCAGATTTCTTCCTGTCTCATCATATCTACCATAATATTCTCCTCCTCTATCAGACCTCACACATTTGACCTTCTTTCCTGATTTCAATTCAATGGCGGCTTTAAAAGATTTGAAGGCATCCAAGGAACTAAACTTGTCTTGGAGAAGTTCTATCCATCCGAATCTGGAGAAGTCATCTATGAAAGTGATAAAATACTTGTATCCACCCATAGCAATGGGTGTAATAGGTCCACACATATCTGTGTGAATCAATTGCAGTACATCTTCACACCTATTCGCTTTTATATTCCTGATTTTGGTAGTGAACTTTCCTTTGAGGCAATCAACGCAAGTTTCAAAATCAGAGAAGTCAAGATTAGGCAGAATGCCCTCCTTAATTAGTCTTTCAATACAAGGTCTAGAAATGTGCCCTAAGCGTCTATGCCATAATATCGAAGAATTCTCATCTTTCCTATTGCGTTTTGTCCCAACAACAGAATTAACAAATATCTCATTCACATTCAACATATATAAACCATCACGCAAATTTCCAGAACCAACAATAGCGGAATTAAAACAAACATCAAGTTTTCCATTACCAAAAACAAAAGAGTAACCACATTTATCCAAAACTGAAATAGAAATCAAATTCCTTCTCATTGAAGGTACATAAATTGCATCCTTTAAAATCAAAATGTGTCCAGAAGGTAAAAACAAGGAAACAACTCCTATCTCCATCACTGATACTCTAGCTCCATCTCCCACAATGACCTTCGCATCAACATCACTTGGTTTCCTCAGGCTTGTGAACCCCTTGTTTTTCCAGTTTCTTTTTCAAGATAAAACAATCATCTGCCTTATGTCCATACTTCTTGCAGTACTTGCACTCTCCTTTAAAGATATTTTTCTTAAATGACTTATCCTTAGGCTCCAAATATTGTGTTGTTCCTTTTCCTTTCTTATCATCAAAATGACGTTTTCCCTTATGGAAGTTTTTCTTATAATTCTTTGTTCCTGAAGTAGAAGCAGCAAACTGAACACTTTGAGCTTTTTCCTTTTTCATAGAATCTTCCTCTTGATTTACTATGGCTATTATCTCATCTACAGACCATTCAACTTTCTGAGTATTATAGGAGGTCCGTATAACATCAAATTGGGGAGGCAGAGACTCAAGAACCCTCCAAATTAAAGTGCTCTCACTAACTTCAACTTTGAGAGTTTTAAGCTTATTATAATAGTGGATCAACTTCATAATATGCTCACACACACCACTAACATCATCATACTTAGTTTTGTCAAACAGAGAGAGATACTCACACTTCTTAGCCTTATCAAAACGAGTGAACTTCTCACCAACAGACTTCAAGTAATCTTTAGCACTCTCACTTTCTGGTATGCTTTGTCTTATAGATTTTTCCATAGTGTAAGATATCACCTTAAGGCACACTCTATTGGAGTGATCCCATTTTTCATAAAGAGTCTTTTGAGCTTCAGTAGACGTGTCAGTAATAGCGTCAGACTTTTCAGTTCTCAGAGCCAAGTCAAGGTTAGCTATAGCCAAATAAAGGTCGAGAAACTCTTTCCAGTCCTCATAATTGGTCCCATTAAGAGTTTTGACAGAGTTAGGAAAAGAGACGGTCATGAAGGAATAAAGAATCATTAAATAAATGATTATGTAATATAGAAAAATGATTCCTCATATACTAGCCAAATATTTTCCTAATAAAAAACTCTAACTCATTATGATCTTGCATCAAAGATACAATAATAAACAGAAACTTATATTACCAAAATTTTAATATCGATAGGATATTTAAACATGATAAAATAAGCATAAATTTTAATATCATAGTAAAATTACACTAATAATAATATACCGATAGGGTATAGTTCTTACTAATATAATATAGATCATAATTATTAATAAATAAACTTTTATTTATTCTGAATTTATATCAATAGTAATATATCGATAGAATACAATTATTATTATTAATATAAATAATTATTATTTCCAAAAAATTGATCTGAATTTATATCAATAGTAATATATCAATAGGATACAACTATTATTAATATAAATAATTATTATGATTATTATTCAATCATGCATAATAATTATTAGTATAAGAATATTATATTTCTTTAAACAAAATTCTAATAAATATAATATCCTTAACTAACACATTCATAATGCGTTCAAAACATCTACTGCCTTCAAAATAGTGATATAAAAAATTACTATACATAAAGTGTGTTATATATGAAAGGCCATGTCATTTCGTAGCCGAATAAGAAAAAATAGTGCCACTATTATTACTATGTAACGGCTTGAGAAAAATAATGTCTGCTATGTATCGTAACAGAATGAGAAAAAATAGTGTCAATAATATATGTAACGACATGAGAAAAATAATGCCTCGGAAAACAAATTTATGAAGGATTAAAAAATTTTACATTGCAGCCACGAACACAATATTAATCAACGGCACACAGTACACATGCTATAATGGATGTAAGTTTCATAATCACCAATGGGTAAATTAAAACAAATAGTCATACAACATATCTATTTGGCTCTGATACCAATTGATGGAAAACTAATCGTATAGCCTAATTATAGATATGATTGTATGACATATTATAATATCAATAATGCAATAAACATGTACCTGTCATGGTTGAATCCATTTGCCTGAGTGTAAACTGAGAATGCTACTGCCCTCTTTCTGATCGAACGGTTACGCTTAATTATCTAACCTAATGTGATAGTCAAATATATAACCACCAGATGAGGGAAGGGACCTCTCAGCGGGCTATCCAAAAGAATGACCCAACCCATTACGGGTCATTCAACAATTAAGCCCAATACAATATTCATATAATTAAGTAAATGTTAATTGATATAATAATTATATATATATAATAAAATAATTAATTAAAGTAAATCCGTTATAGATTTAACATATCAAACTTAAAACCACACAAAATAGAGCAGAAGATTTAGATGGAGAGAAAACACAAATCAATTTCAAATGGGAATATAGAAAACAGATAGGAGAAATCACGAGTTTCTTACACAGATAAAGAACGAAGTAGGGAAGCCAACCGAAACGTGAGAGGGAGAACGAATCTGGACAAATCGAGCGAGAGAGACGAGATGGACTCGGTTAAGGCAAGGTTGGAGAACAATTATTTTTATTCTCACTCGTTCTGCTTCTTCGTGTGGTTTTGAACCTAGCTTCTTTTTCATTTGACTGTTTTTTAAAAGAAAAAGAGAAGAACAACGTGATTGAAGTTTTGCTTCCGTTTTGGTGTTTTTTAAAGAAGTTATTTTTTTTATCCGCCTGGGGTATGGTTTATGGGCTGAGCCCATATGAGCTTTTCATATGCACACCCGTGTTCATTTTTCAAACCCCCTCCCTTTTTGTTTTGTAAATAGAAATCTTATTATTTTCTATTCTTAATTTGATTTTGTCTTAAGTTTTTAATTAATTCCACTTCCTTTCATTGGTTTTAGTTTTGATTTTAATTTTATTCTTGGTTAATGAAAGTATAATATCATGGATTATCGTTTAATCTTGATTAATATGAGATCAATTTTATTTCCATTTCCTTTTTCTTTTCAATCTTGATCAATGAAGGTCTTTTTATTCACAAATGTTGGTTGATCGAAGTTGTTTAACCTTCTTTATTTCAAATATGTAGAAAATGATCATTGAGATCATTTTCTATACTTTGCAATCGTGATAGGTTACCTTCGATTAATTAGCACAAGTTCGTGATTAAGAAGAGATCATCTGCTTTTCTGTCAGTGTGACACGATTGCATTGGAAAATGATCCTCAATATCATTTCTCCATCATGTTTTTAGCATGGATATCAACTTGTGCGACCTCCTATAGTTTGATCTTTGTCATAGATCAAGTTATGACGATTTAGCGCTACATTTCGTCCCGATTCAATTCATATCAACTAACAACTAACTTTACTTTCCGTCAATATACTTATGTTTTATTTTCAATCAATATATCTTGATTATATTATCATCGTTCATATATTTGTTAATATTATCTTAATTATACTATTGTGAATATTATCTTGATTATATTGTTATATATCTTGCTATATTATTCATATTGTTCATTGCTCATATTCATATCATATTGATATTACTCATATCTTGTTCACATTCTTCAAAACACATTAATAACGATCCAAACCTAAAAGCCTAAATTGGTGGACCGTTGGTTACTTTTCCGAGCAACGGATTATTGGACTTTGTCAGAAACCCTAACTTGGAGTTTTTATCCAACTCTTATTCAAGGCATAGTAAGGACACTTCACACACACACGACTTCCTCTTGTGCTACCTTACAATGAGACCTTTTATTTCATGCAATCCTATGTAATTTACATGTACCCCTCTCCCATTTCGATGTACGCATTCGTATTTCTTTGATTTTGGTTTATCTTCTAGGAGCACCCTTAGGGACTAGTGTAGACTAAACCATTTTCAAACTAATTCTCGATTCGTCATCGAGCCATTTTCAAACACCTCTCGTAATTCGATTGCTCATACGCCTTTGCCATTAACCTATCGCATACACTTTCACATTTCATCGTGGTTTTGTTATTATGAGCACCCTCAGGGACTAGTATCGTTCCTCACAACCTAACCCTCGATTCGTCGTCGAGCCGGTTCCATTTTGAACCAAATCCTCGACTTGTTATCGAGCCACTTTCAACCTCCTTTTCAACATGTCTTTGCACGCGAATAAAATCAAACCCTTGATCCAACGTCAAGCGGTATTTTCAAACTTATGAGTTGAGTGCCTTTTGCCTTGCAGCCCACCTCTTTTCACAACTTATTCAATTCTATTTTTCAAGCGCTTTTCTTAACAACTAACAAAAGAAGAAGATTCTTGGAGTCTAGTGTTTCTTGAATCTTCGAATGAGTGGCTCTTGAGGTGCATGCCTTGGGTTGTCGTTCATTCAACCTTTCATCTCAAAACACCTAATCTTTACCTAAACATTTTTGTAATCAAACTTACGAAAGAAGGAGATTCTTGGAGTCTAGCATTCCTTGAACCTTCGAATAAATAGCTCCCGAGGCACACCCCTTAAGTTGATGTTCATTCAATCTTTCGAATCCAAAGCGTTCAACTCTTTCTTGAAATCTTCCTAATCAACTCCCGAAAGAACTGAGTTCTTGGAATCTCGCATTCCTTGGATTCTTGAGTGACAGCTCTTGAGGCATTCCCCTTGGGTTGTTTGTCATTCAATCTTTCGTTTTCTCAACCAAACTTCAAACTTCAACCAATTCAAATCATCTCTTTTCGTGGTCGTCTCCATGAACTACGTACGCTCTGATTCTTCATTCTCGTCTGAATGTAAGATACGTAGGCACAATATTGCGATGATCTTGGCGAGCTACCTTCTATCCATCTTTCGTTTCCCTCTAACCTTTCTCGTAGTCCAACTACGACAGCTCTAATTTCTCATTCTCGTCCGAATGAGTATATGCAGGCACAAAGGCCCCAATCCTTGGCGAGCACCCTATCCTATAACCACTCATTCCCCTTAGCATCGAATCCTTTTATCATACCATTCACATTTATCATTGAGAAGAAAATAAGCAAGCTTAGATAACGCCCATCACAAATCAAACTAAGAGGTTCCCGTTGAGTACAACGAACGTGAGGGGTGTTAATACCTTCCTCTTGCATAATCGACTCCCGAACCCGGAACATTGGTTGCGACGACCATGTCTTTGTCTTTCTTTTAAAAGGTTTTCTCGATATTTTCATTTCCCGTCTTTTTTTTGGGATGAATAAAGTTCGGTGGCAAATCTGTCGAATCGCATTCTGCGCTTTTCGTGCGAGGGTCGCGTTTCTCGATTTATGATTTTTCGAGGTGTGACAGCTGACGACTCTACTGTGGACTTTGCTCCATGCAAGAGACAGTCGAGCCTAACTTAGGGATTTGCGAAGAGAATTATCTTAGTTTGCTTGTTTTCTTCTTGTTTACGTAATCTTTCTCTTTTTGATTTTATATGCTTGTCATCTTTATTGCGTGTTGGTTCTTGGGATGACATAATGAGTAAGGCTCTACGCCCGAGCTTTGGTAAAAGCAGAGAGAACACATTGCTTAGAATTGGTAGTCGAGTAGTGTTAGTCCCCAAGGACTCGCTCCTTGTGTGCCTAGCATGAAAGCTCCCCTAGAGGAGACCTATTTGTAGATCTTGTTGTAACACAGCTAGCCTGTTGCACGACTTGATTCATGAAGGGTCCGTGATTCTTGGAACCCCTTTTAGCACCAGTTCTAATATTGGTGGCCGTGTAGTGTTAGTCTCTAAGGACTCGCTCCTTATGTGCCTAGCATGAGGACTCTGCTCAGAAGAGACCTTGTCGTCATTATCATCATAATATAGCTAGCATGTTGCACGATGTTGATGTGATTAGGGTCCATGATCCTGGAAACCATATCCATTAACATAGAAACCATCCCATGAGTGGGTCTTTGGGTAAAGAATCTAGATCTTCCTGTATAGGATCTACCTGTAAGGTTTCTTTGAATAAAAACGATGGTTATCTACCTGTTACAGTGGCCGGCTTCAGAATTGATTGAATCTATGATCCTGGATCTTGCATACATGTCATTTCATTGCATCAGTTGTGCATCTTGCATTTCATTTCAACAACAAAATCTCATTTCTCCTACCTTCCTCTCTAGTAAATCAAGTTGATTCCTCGACACCAGTACACAACTCGAGCCAATATAAGACAAATGATGGAGCAGATTCAACAAGAGCAAGCTGCCTTCAGAGAGGAGTTGGACTCTATCAAAGGCAAGATTCACCAGATCCTCGAAGCCATCACTACGACCGAGAAGGAAGAAGAGTTGCATGAAGCTGTTGCCGTTAACAATAACGGTCATGTGCAAGGGTCTACCTCAAGGCTTTCAGTTCCTGTTCCCAACCCCATGACTTATGGGATGCTAATGAACTTCGCTACCGCGTCTGAAGGAGCCACTTCTCAACCACTCCTTACACTTGGAGTTACTGTTGGAGCTATCCCGCAAGCCCAACCTACTGCCATTCGGATCCTTATTCCTCATTCCGAAGAGAATCTGGTAAACCAGTATGACGATGTGCAAAACTATCATGTTGCGATCCCCATTGCTAGTCCTGTTGTCGCCCAGGAATCTGAAGCCATCAAAATGGCGATGTTGCAAAACAAAAAAGGTCATCGCACAAGCTTGCACACCAAATATGAAAAATGATTCATACCTCAAAATCTTTGAATCATGCATCAGCTGATACAACCTTCTTGGACCCCACATATTCCTATTCACAAAACCTTTGCAAGAACTCTGAAAACAGCAAAAGCATAACCACCACGTCACCACACAAATTCCAAATTTCCTCTCAATACTTTCCCATAATACCCTTCAAATGCTCCTATAAGTTACAATTCATTCACCCTCACTTGAGGGGGATCAAACGCGGATTTGACGTTGTAGAAAATTCTCACCCAATCTTTATCATCCGAAATTTTCCTCTTCATACTCAACCACCTTCAATCAAACCCTCCTTCTGCAATCCCCTACTCTTTCCCTCAAATCAAACCAACACTCACCTCACCCAAAAATCAACAACAGCTCCAACCCTTCTTCAAACAAAAGAAAAAACCCAAATCACCATATCAAACTTAAAACCGCATAGAATAGAGCAGAAGATTTAGATGGAGAGAAAACACAAATCAATTTCAAATGGGAATAGAGAAAATAGATAGGAGAAGTCGTGAGTTTCTTACGCGGATAAAGAACAAAGCAGGGAAGCCAACTGAAACGTGAGAAGGAGAACGAATCTGGACAAATTGAGCGAGAAAGACGAGACGGGCTCGGTTAAGGCAAGGTTGGAGAACATTGATTTTTGTTCTCACTCGTTCTGCTTCTTCGTGTGGTTTTGAACCTAGCTTCTTTTTTATTTGACTGTTTTTTAAAAGAAAAAGAGAAGAACAATGTGATTGAAGTTTTGCTTTAGTTTTGGTGTTTTTTAAAGAAGTTATTTTTTTTTATCTGCCTGGGGTATGGTTTATGGGCTGAGCCCATATGTGCTTTTCACATGCACACCCATGTTCATTTTTCAAACCCCTCCTCTTTTGTTTTGTAAAAAGAAATCTTATTATTTTCTATTCTTAATTTGATTTTGTCTTAAATTTTTAATTTATTCCACTTCCTTTCTTTGATTTTAGATTTGATATTAATTTTATTCTTGGTCAATAAAAGTCTAATATCATGGATCGTTTAATCTTGATTAAGATGAGATCAATTTCATTTCCATTTCCTTTTTCTTTTCAATCTTGATCAATGAAGGTCTTTTTATTCATGAATGATGGTTGATCGAAGTTGTTTAACCTTCATTATTTCAAATCTATAGAAAATGATCATTGAGATCATTTTCTATACTTTGGAATCGTGATAGGTTACCTTTGATTAATTAGCACAAGTACTCTAGAGGAGCACAGGCGCAACAACACAAAAAAGGGTGAGAATACATTCAAATGATAAGCGGTGCACAAAACAATCAGGATAGATTCACACATGACAGACTATATAGATATCATATATGCACCACAATATCATTTATTCACATTCCACCCATTTCACAGTCACACTCGTACAATTTCATACAAAAGCATTCAATAACACTCAAACATCTCATTTTTACAACTTTTATCAATGAAATGCAATATTGACTCAACTCATGCATGTGATACCGACTCAAGATTTAGTTCTTCATACGAACTGGGTTCTAATTAACTATGAACCCTGAGCCCCCACTTTGAGCTTGAGACAAGTCACTAGTCCCCACTCTGAACTAGCGAACATTCCTCTTTAACAACAATGACAACATATGATGCAATACATCTAATAATGCAATACAACCCCACTCTAACTATACATAATTACACAATAACAAAACAATGAATACAACCTCACTCTGACTGTAAACAACTATGCATTCACTGCATCACTAATAGTTTTCACTCTAAACTACACATCTCAATAACTCATCAACAAGTATGCACAATAAATCACACATCATGATACTTGTATTTCCACTACATGTATTCACAATTACACATGACACTCATTTATGTATAATATCAATTAACAATGATCAATTATTATATGATTCATTTCACCAACTAATATTTGCTAGAACACATCAAACAACATGCAAATGTTGACCGCACAACATAACCACACCAAAAATCCAACTCATCAGGTCATATCCTACTTACTAACATGATGACGGGTAACCTGTCACCTGAGTGACGCCCGTCATCAACCTTATCCCTCAATTGTCACCCCCTGTGACAACCGGAAAGGTATACACTTGCTTGGAGACTGTGATGGTCTCCCTGTCAGACAGCTTACACCCTTCAGCATCTCAAAACACCTGACGACCAGGGCGTCATACAGGTGATGCCTGTCACCCTATTAATAGACGCAAAAACACGTCCTGCCATTGCAGAACCTCCGAAACACCCCAAATTAATTCCAAAACATCCCAAAATAGCCCAGAAGTTATACATACATGATTAACACATATTAGAAATTATTTTCCATTAAATTGATATGTTACCCCATCAATTAATCATTAAAATTCAGAATTATGTTCATGATATAAAACCCTCGATTTCAAATCAAACACCGTGTTTATGAACAGTTAAACACAATCATTAATTACCATATTCATAGAGCACAAATTTCAATCACTTCATTGTGTTAGACTATAGGCTTCGATCTAGAGGGGGTGAATAGATCACAAATTTAAAACTCAAACTTTTGGCAAAAATGGTTTTCAAAAGTTTTATGGCGCAACGTAAACAACCTGAATCAAATCGTCTAACCAAACCTCTATCGAAAAGTTCGGATATGCGTAAAGATACACAATTAAATAATAATGAATTCAAATTATTCAACAATGATTAATCACAAATAGTTAAATTCTAAGCTATACGTAGAGCTTATTTTCATTGATCAAAAACACAATAAAGCAATTTATCGAACACCTTGTATGCAATCAATATCTTTTGAAATTTTGATTTGTTTTATTGATCAAAAATCAATTACAACCAACCAGATTATGATTATATCAACAAACCCTTATTCAAAAATATGATCAAAGATAATTTCCAATCAAAATGATCAAACAAACAATGAATTCAATAATTTCTTTGAACAAAATTAAAAAAAAAAAATATATATATATATATATATATATATATATATATATATATATATATATATATATATATATATATATATATATATATATATATATATATATATATATATATATATATATATATATATATATATATATATATATATATATATATATATATATATATATATATATATATATATATATATATATATATATATATATATATATATATATATATATATATATATATATATATATATATATATATATATATATATATATATATATATATAGAGAGAGAGAGAGAGAGAGAGAGAGAGAGAGAAATATTTGTTTGAACAGTTCCCCAATCTATCTCATTATGGGTACGTTTTCTCTCAATTCAAAATCTAATTGAGATACTCGCAATTAACCTTACTTTGCAAAAAGTGTATATTCAAGAGATAAAAAACTCTAACCCTACAAACCTTATGGTGTGTTGTTGATTCTACCACCTCTAAATCCCTTGATCAAAGATTGATCAAGTCACCGAAAATACAGCTTTAATTCACTAATTCTTGCTACTTCCTTGCAAGGAACCACCTTGTCCCAAGACTTTCACACGGTCGAATTAAACTCAAACGCACACTTGTTAAAACCCAAGATTTACCAACACAATCCACTGTCTCATGCTACTCCCTTGCAAGGAACCACCTTGTCCTAAGGCTTTCACTCGATCGGATTCGAATTGCGTAATATTTTCCAAAACCTTTAAATCCTCAATGATCTTGAAGGAAAAACTCCAACTCAGTTTTCTTATTTGAAACCCTCAATGAACTCAACCCAATATTCTCGATACACAAGCCTAATTGGATGTTATCAATCCTAATCTAGATGGTCACCAATTAAAAAAATGATTACGTGTAGTTTGACTATGTGTTTGCATAGAAGAGAGGTTGAAGATGATGAGTATGCTTTGAAATTTCGACTTCGTATAGGTTTTACACTAGAACCTTACTAGAAAAAAATGCATGTATGAATATATATATATATATATATATATATATATATATATATATATATATATATATATATATATATATATATATATATATATATATATATATATATATATATATATATATATATATATATATATATATATATATATATATATATATATATATATATATATATATATATATATATATATATCTTATATGAAGCAAAAGGCATGCTTGAGGAAGTGAAAGGAAAGCAAAAATTCAAAATTTAAAATTTATAAGTCGACCTATGAAAGCGGATGTGTCGACCTATAAAGTTCTCAGGTCGACCTATTTGAGGCGACACATAGGCAATGACTATAGGCTTTATTATTGAGACATGGGTGTCGATCTAAGTGAGTTATGTAACGACCGATGTTGAAGCAAAAGCTTCGATAGGTTGATTTAAACACGTATGTGTCGACCTATGCAGTAGTTTTCACACTAGAAACTCAATATTTTATACATGGACATTTCCTAAGTTATTTTCAATTATTTTCAAACATGTTTATATGCACCCTAATGCCAAGATGAATAATGCACATCTAGAATTTGGTTGATACTGTCCAATGTACAAAAATGTTAAAGTTTCTCCAAGTTTTGACATCATTCAAAACATAACTAAACAGAAAGATGCACTCACATACTGCATAGCACAACATCACATTCATGAAATTCATCAAACAACCAATAAAAAAAAGAGGAAGAAAAGCCTACTGAAGGTAAAGGGAGACCTTTATACCATTTCATGATTTAGGCACCCTTAGATGAAAAGTCTCCTCTTTACCTTAAAAATTCAGCAAAAGCAATCCAATAACCTTTTATGGAGTTTCCTATCCCAAACCCTAACTCTCATCTTCTTCTTTATTCTCCTCTTTTTCACGTACTGTCAAAAAGTGTTTTAAAAATCCTATTTTTTATAATTTTCTAATAATTTAATCAACCGTGCTTAATTCAGTTTTGATCCAACTAACCATAGGTTTCTCTCCACTAACCACCTAATTCTCTTAATTTGTAAAATTATCTCAACTCTTCATATTCTACAAACTTTCTATTAATTAATTAATTAAATCTCACTAAAACTAATTAATTAAGTTGAGATCACCACAAATGTCACTACCGGCTAAACACGTCATAAATCACATAAAATAATTATTTAAATAAATCACTAAATCAAATCAAATAAATAAATAATTAAATAAAATAATAATCAAGTTGAGGTGTTGCATCTTGCACAACCTCAAAAACAGCTCTGATTCCAATATCATGATATTCGAAGATTGAACTCCGAACATATTTTTGACAAAATAGAAGTGACTAACTGATGGTGTGATTTAATGTGTAATAAATGCGTTCAAATTTTAAAATTTAAATTGCACAAAAAATATTTTAAACTTTCACAAGAATCGTTGTCCACCAAAACTGGTTGAATTTAAAATATGAGAATTAATTTCGGGATGAAGCAAAATCGAGGACTAAAACTGTAATTTAGCCTGATAAATAATATTAAACATACCAAAGAAAAGTACTAATACTTAAATTTGTGTTTAAGTAATTTACTTTAAAAAATATTTAAATTTTAAAATGAATTGATTTTTTTAATATAATATTTTTTTAATTGTACTATTTAATAAATATTAGGTTTAAATACACTTTTGACCCTCTAATTTGATAACTTTTAATTTATAATTTTCCATTTTAAAAATTAATTTTTGGTACCTCAACTTTGCATCATTTTAGGATTTTGTTGGTCATCTCCAATTTTATAGACGTGACAGTAATTATTAAGACAAAAAATAAATCAGGATGGAGTGTTAAATATTTTTATAAAACAAATTAATAATTTTATTTAAAAAATTATTTTAAAATCATTTAAGCTTATTTAAAAAATTATTTGAAAATCATTTAAGTTTATTTAAAAACTTTTAATGCAAACTTTTCTAGGTGAGATCTTACAAATATTTGGCCCACAAGCCCCAAAAAAATAATTTATAGATTCTAAATAATCCTAAATAATTTTCAAATAAATATCTAAATAAACTTAAATAAGATTATTAATTTATTTTATAAAATATATTTAATAATAAATTATCTTAATTATCATTGTCACGTTATTAAAAATATATATATATTTTTTCAAAATAAGTAAATTTGAGGGGGCAAAAACTGATTTTTAAAATGAAAGAAAAATTTATAAATCATCAAATAAGAGGAACCTAAAATACATTTCAGCTAAAATATTATTTGCACTCATCTGAATTTATTGTATTTTATTTTGTATATATAGTAAAATGAATATACTAATATATATGATAATAGTATTTTAGTAAAAATATATTCTTTTATTTATATACTTCTCTTAATTTGGATACAATAAATTCATAACCTCGAATTTCTTTAACTCTTAATTCAATTAATTCATATAAGTTGAGCTATCTCATCTTTCTTCTTAAGCAATTATTTTCAAGATTCAGAATTCAAACTTTGGACCATTTATTCAGTGTGACACATATTGATACCAAAATCAATAGCTAATAGAACAACTGGCAAATGACTAGAAGTTATTAGGTACTTGAGAAATTTTCCTGTTGAAGCATTCAATTTTGAAGCTGTTAGTGTGTCATTTTTTCATCAGATAAGAACTCACTACCTGTCCCTACGTTGCTTGCTTCTTTTAAACTCTTTTTCAATTCACAAAAAGCAAGCAAAACCATAAAACTCACATTGCCAAATTGTTTGGTAAGTTTCAGAAAAGACTAAATGTTGTACATAAATAGACCATGTTGTTGTCACATGATCATAATTATTCCATATTTGATATTAATAATTTTTGTCTGCAAATTCTAACTTAACTGACAAAAGTCGATATTGTTAGATTCCTGATTCATTTTATTTTTCGAAGAATTTTTCTTCCTCTTCAAAGACAACAGTTGAAGTGTTACATTCACTCTTACACATCCCTTCTGTTCTAGTCTCTAGCGGTTGCTTTAAGATGTGGAAACTTGAACTGAAATCTTAACTATTAGAAAGTGATATATAGCAACAAAATTTTCCATATTTCTAACAACCATTAGGTGAGTGAATGCATATCTAGAATTTCCTACAAGTCATTTTTTTCTCTCTACAATACCATACATTCATTCTGCATAGCTTTTTCATTAAGCACATTATTCACCAATGAGGTTTCTTATCTCATTTCTTTGTGTTCTTGTGTTAGTCTCTTATGCCGGTAAGATATTGAGTTTATTTAATCGGTTTTTTCACTTACGTATAATATAATGTTCATTGTTGTTCATTGTTCAACTAAGTTTTGATGTTTTTTTATGTCATAGTTGCTTATGATCCTTTGGATCCAAATGGAAACATAACAATCAAATGGGATGTTATGTCGTGGACCCCAGATGGCTACGTGGTAAGCGCGCATTTCAACTTGTTTTCATAAGTTCTCTCGAACAGTCTGACAAGTGTTTGTGGTTGTACTTTTTGTATGATCAGGTGACTGACGAGTGTTTGTATTTGTACATTTTTTATGATCAGGCGACGGTTACGGTCAACAATTTCCAAATGTTTCGGCACATAATGAATCCGGGATGGACGTTAGGATGGACATGGGCTAAGAAAGAAGTTATATGGTCAATGGTGGGAGCTCAAACGACAGAACAAGGAGATTGTTCTAAATTCAAAGGCAACATACCTCATTGTTGCAAGAAAGTTCCTACAGTTGTAGACCTTCTACCTGGTGTACCTTACAATCAACAGTTCTCAAACTGTTGTAAAGGTGGAGTTGTTGCGGCTTGGGGACAAGATCCTTCGCAATCTGTATCGGCTTTTCAAGTTAGTGTAGGACAAGGTGGAACGTCGAACAAAACGGTTAAACTTCCAAAGAATTTCACTCTTTTGGCTCCTGGACCCGGTTATACTTGTGGCCCTGCAAAGGTTGTTCCTTCCACGGTTTTTCTTACAACTGATAAGCGCCGCAAGACTCAAGCATTGAGTAAGTTCTCTCACTAGACTATTTCAATTTTCTCACCGTTATATAGACACTGTTGTCAATAGCGGATCACAAAAAATAACAATTTGCTCAAATTTTGCTACGCAATAGCTCTATAGTGCTGCTATAGCCGCGATTTGACAACATTTTGTAGCAGTGTTGTTAAATAGCAGCGATGGAGACGATATAGAATACAGGTTTTAGACGGAGACACTAAAGAATACAGGTTTTAGAGGGAACTCGTTGGCCTGTTGGTCAAAGTATCAGGTTTGAATTCCACTAGGTGCTAACAATTCATGTATAGGATCAGACCATATAGAATTTTGACCTCTCTTCGATTGAGACCCCTGCAAGTAGGTGGTGGGATTGGTCATCCGGATTAGTCGGTTCTAGGCCCAGATACCGAGTTTTTAAAAAAAATATATACATGTTTTAGATGAACCCACTGTGAAAACTACAACATTATCTTAGTTTTACCTTATGTTATTGTTTATTATTATGCAGTGACATGGAATGTTACCTGCACATATTCACAATTTCTAGCAAGAAAGAATCCAAGTTGTTGTGTATCTTTATCATCCTTCTACAATGAAACAATTACACCATGTCCTTCGTGTGCATGTGGCTGCCAAAGCAAGAAGAACTGTGTAAAGTAAGTCTTACATATTCAAAGAAAAGAGTTTCAAATTTCAAATTACTGTATTGCTGCTAACGATTCGTTATGCAGGAGCGACTCTAAAATTTTGAGCATGGTTGGAGTTCACACTCCAAAGAAAGACAATGAGCCATTGATGCAATGCACTCATCATATGTGTCCAATTAGGGTTCATTGGCATGTGAAGACTAACTATAAAGACTATTGGCGCGTCAAAATCGCAGTAACGAATTTCAATTACAGAATGAACTACACTCTTTGGACTCTTGCTATTCAGCATCCAAATCTTAACAATGTCACACAAGTTTTCAGCTTCAATTACAAGCCACTTCTTCCCTATGAATCCATAAGTGAGTATTATCAACATATAGATATCAAGTTTTTAGTACAACTCAATACAATAACTATCTATGAAGCACAAACACCAGAAATACGACACCGACACTGACACGTCATCACTAGTAATAACTTGAAAAAATGAATAAAGTAAACGTACTCACAAGACACACCCTTTTTCCGAGGTGTCCATCCTGCAGAGATAACTATTTAAGCATGTTGCGATTATTTTTCATGCAGATGACACAGGAATGTTCTATGGAATGAAATACTTCAATGATCTACTAATGGAAGCAGGACCAAAGGGAAACATTCAATCAGAAGTATTACTTCAGAAAGACAAAAAATTCACATTCAAACAAGGATGGGCATTTCCTCATAAGGTTTACTTCAATGGCGATGAATGCATGCTTCCTCCGCCCGATACATACCCTTTTCTCCCTAATTCTTCACCTGCAACCATAGTTACCTTCAAAGCACTCATCTTCTCATTACTTTTACTGCTAGCAGTTTCATAGAACAATTTTTATTATTGTCTCAGAACTATTTTCTCAACATTTTGAAGCAATGTATATCGATACAGATAACACGACAATAGATATGAAAACACGAGTCATTCTTTGAAAATCCAAATCCATATTGAACATCGAAGATGATATTCTGTTTGTGTTCTTGTGTGTATATATTTCTTATAATTACAGCACAAAATACATTAAGGATATAAAACCGAAAAATACATCATTACTTTCGAAGTTAGAACATACATAATTAACTAAAAATAGAAAATTCTTGAACTGTCAATGGATGTCATACTCCGGCTTGGTTTGAATTCCGAACTGGCATCTGAAAAATGAGTCAAAACTGATCCGAACAAATTTTAGACGGCATAGTTGAGTGTTCCATAGGGATACAATCTTTAAGAATGTGCATGAAGTAATATTGCCACCAAGGATGCCATCATCAAAGCAAGGAAGGAAACCTCTATTTTGGAACCGGCATTAGGTAACCATGGATAAGCGTCAGGCGGTGGCATCACACAGTTGTCGCCGTTGAAATAGATTCTCCGAGGAAACGCCCAACCTTTTTCGAAAGTAAACGTTGATTTATTCTTTTGGAAAAGTAGTTCTGATTGTACATTACCAATTGGACCAGCTTGCATTAGGAAATCATTGTAGAATTTAACTCCGTAAAGCAAGGCTGTATCATCTGTTCAAAGAGACATAATAAGTTGTGCCAATGAGTTTTTTTCTGTTCTATGGCGAAAATAAGAGCATGTTAATGTTCACATAGTGATTAGGATGATAAAATTGGAATATTGCAGAAACTTGCTACTCAAGAAATTTGAAAACCTTTCATAATTTTAAGAGTTTGTTTGGATTGACTTATTTGAGCTTATCTGCTGGCATAAGCACTTACGAGACTGTTTGAGAGAGCTCGTAAAAACAACTTATAACTTGCCTATAAGCTCTTCAGAGTAACTTATGAAAACTGCTTATAGCATAGTTTGACTATTTTATCTTGATGAGTATATAAACTTACTTATCAAGCCGTACGGATTTATTGACTTGTAGTTGAAACTGAAAATTTGAGTAAGATTGTCAAAGTTTGGATGTTGAACAACCAAGTTCCAATTTGAGTGATTCATCCGGTAATTGAAATTAGTAATCGTGACCTTTACTCGCCAATACAACTTGTAGTTGAGCTTAATGTGCCAGTGAATTCGGATCGGACACATATGACTAGTACATCGAACCAAAGGTGTAATACTATTCTTTCCTTGGCTGGAAACAACGGAGGCCAAATGTGGCGCACTTGGACTATAACCATACAGGAAAAGGAAATGTGTGAGTGTATAGTATTATTTTCGGTTAGAATGAAATCATAGTGTCGGGAGTAATGAAATCTTACTCTACACAGCTTCCCGTTTGAGCCGAGTCGCCTTGACAGCCGCACGAACATCTCGGGCACGGTACAATAGTATCGTTATAGAAAGATGAAAGAGCCACACAGCAAGTTGGTGTTTTTTGAGCAAGAAATTGTGAATATGTGCATGTCACATTCCACGTCACTGCAAAAATATTGGAGTAATGTTAAGATCCAAGTAAATCATAATATCTTGTTGATAGGAAGCTCTGAAGCATCGACACCTCTGAAAAGAGGTGTGTCCGACATTTGTGATTACGTTTAATTCATTCGTTTTTTCAAATTATTACAGGTTTCGACGTGTCAGTGTCGATGTCGTGTTTCCAGTATCCAATATCCATGCTTCATAGATAGGAAGTAAACAAACTTACAACTTAAGGAAATGAACATTGACGATGATTAACTTACTAAGTGCTTGAGTCACTCTCCTTTTGTCTGGTGTTATGAATCTAGTAGGTTTCACAATTTTCGCCGGCCCGCATGTGTATCCTGGCCCGGGTGTTTTCAAGGTGAAATTCTGCGGCAGTCTGACGGTGGTTTCGTTAGTTGTGTCAGCTGTACCACCACCAACGCTGAGTTGAAATGCCGAAACAGCGTTTGCTGGATCCTGAGCCCATGAGGTGAGTACGCCGCCTTTGCAGCAATTGGCAATTTGTTGATTATAAGGCGCTCCGGGAAGTAAATCTACGACAGTTGGGTTTCTTTTACAGCAATGCGGGATGTCACCCTTAAATTTTGAACAATCTCCTTGTTCAGTTGCCTGTCCTCCCACCATGCTCCATATTACTTCTTTCTCTGCCCATGTCCATCCTAATGACCATCCAGGCGCTGATATATGACGATACTGTTGGAAGTTGTTCATCGTAACGACGGCCTGTAAATTCATAACGTATCTTAGACATCAACATAAAGTAAAAAAATGTATTGTCTCAGTAAGTCAGTTCAATTGATAGTTATGCAAGAACATCAGATTGCAGTATCGTGGGTTACAACCCGCGGCTCACCATTAGACTACTAGAACTTTAAAAAAAAAAAAAAAAGTAAAAGAATGTACTCACGACATAACCGTCTGGTGTCCAGTTTATAATATCCCATTTCACCGTGATGTTTCCGGTCGGGTCAAGTGGATCATAAGCTTCTGAAAAAAACAACCACAAATTAAAGTAATTCTGTGAAAAATATCTAACTTTTTCCAAGATTTTAAATCACAGTCGCGGCTGAGTCACATTCGTGTTCCTCGATACTAAATTACTTCATAGAATCATCTCTAAATTATGCTAATACAACCCTAATCATGGTAACATTAGGCAGGTTTAAAATAAAGGTCTGCAACCTCAATTGGTGCTACAACATAGCAGTTTTCTTGCCGAAACCACATTTCAGCCACAATTGAGCGCAATTCTCCGCAATATCAAAGACTGCGACACATTTGAGCGCGATTCTCCGCAATATGAACGATTGCGACGACGCAATCTCCATGTAAAACATATGGGTCATCCCTAACTATGGTCACATCACAGAGACATCAAAAACCATTACATCTCAATCACAATAAACACTTTTCTAAAAACCCTTTTCCACCAACTTTTTGAACAACTTGAAAGAACAAAACTTTCCATCAATCTCAAACAAACAGTAACGTTTCACATTCACAACATTATGTAAAATAATATCAGAATAAAACACAGAAATGTAATAAGGATAACAAAAAGATGAAACAATTTCAGTACCGCAACAAAATAAAACAGGACAACCCCATGAAACAAAAACACAGAAAATAATAAAAAGTTGAAAACTTTAATGAAAAAAATCAGAAGAAGAAGAAAAAAACCTGTTAAAGTGTAAAAGAGAGTGAAGAGAAGGAAGAGAAGAATGCATGGACAATGTTTAAGGAAAGGGAAGAACATCATATTTTATTTGTCGGAGTTGTGTGACAGTCTCTCTCGTTTCAAACAGAATCAAAGTTGTTGTCTGATCAAAAGACTTGAAGAGTGGTAAAAACAAAATAAATTTAAAAAAAAAACTTTAAAAGAAAAAAACACTAAATAGGAGAGAGAAAATGTTAGAGAGAGAAAGATACACGGGGATGCTGAGTCAGAAAGTGTTTTGTTGTGTACAGTTGGCAATGTGAGTGAAAATGGTATTTGAATTTGATGTGTAACAAAAGAAATCCCAAAAAAACTAAGTCACTTACTTATCTTGAAATTTCAAGAAACTTTCATGCTTGAAGATACTTTTCTTTTCTAGATTGTAAATTTCTTAAACACGTAATTATTTAATTTATTTATTTTTAGAAATAATTTATGTATAAATGTTTTTGTTTAAACAGAAAAATAGTATATTAAATGTTTTTTAATATTTGTGATTGATATTTATATATGTAATAATATTATATCCTATGTGATAATATCTTTTTGGTCTTATGATATGAGTCCAAATTTATTCTAGGTAATTTTGGGTTTTCAATTTTCTTTAAATGATATTTGTCTTTTATCATTTTTCTATTTTGCAATGAACAGTGCAATTTACTTCTCATTTCTTTTTTTTTATATTTTAATTTTTTTAATATTAAATATTGTGGTTCCGATAAACCAGCTCAGGTTAAAATATATATATATATATATATATATATATATATATATATATATATATATATATATATATATATATATATATATATATATATATATATATATATATATATATATATATATATATATATATATATATATATATATATATATATATATATATATATATATATTCTTGCAAAAGGTTCATCTAGAAGCAAATATTTTTGAGGAGTTGTGTAGTGTGTACTTCATAAAACAATGATGTAGGTGGCAAAACATAGGATACAACACTATGAAGAAATGAGTTTACATGGTTTAGAAGCTTAATGTAAATTTGAGACCATGGATAACGACCACAGATTCTATATTGTTAAATTTATCAAACAGGCTCTTGATTGATGTATAATCACTTATCCATTGTTTTTCATTGGATGCTAGATTTCGCCTCACAAAAAGCCAAAGTGGAGGGAACGCTTTTCTAGCCTTAATCTTTTCTACTATGATGAGAACTAATTCAATATTTAACATTAGTTTCATTTATATTTAGTTTTAGTTTTATATTTGAATTTAAGTTTAGTTTAAATTTGAGTTTTATTTGAGTTTGTCTGTAAAATTTAAATGAAAGTGAATTTATAATAGAATCTTATGCATTTTTAGAGAAAGTTAGTTAGAAATTTTTTTCTCATTTTTTCATCTTTATCTTTTTCATTTTTGTGCATTATTAATGTAGGTTTATTGTTGAACTGCAACAATTGGTATTCAGAGCTCTAGTTTGATTCACGGGGAAACATGAGTGTAGTGAGGTGTGTGATTGATTTTGTTCCTAAAATTTGAGTTGAATTGAAGTTTGAATCGAAGAGAATCACAAATCTTAATTCTCACGGTTTGAAAAACACGAATGTTGGTGAAAACTGAGTGATTTGCATAAGAACGGAGATGAATGGCATAAACGGTAGCTTGAACACAAAGCTTCCTGTATTTGACAGGAAGAACTGTAATCGACGGTCGATTCAGATGTGTGTTTTTTGGAGTCCAAGATGTTCTTGATCTCATCAATGACAGTTACACACCAGTTGTAGAAAATACAACAGGAGCGCAAAGAACTGCGCAATGTGAAACGGGGAAGAAAGATCATAAAGTGTTGTTATATATCCATCAGTGTGTGAATACGAAGGTGTTTGAGAAAATTGTTGATTCGACAATGGCAAAGGTTGTGTGGGATACACTAGTGCAATTTTATGATGGTGACACATCAGTGGAGAAGGTCAAGTTGTAGTCTCTGCCCAAGTAATATGGAAATCTCATCATGAAGAATGATGAGAAGGTGTCAGATTACATCTCTAGAGTGATTGTGATCACGAATGAGATGAAGTCTTGTGGAGAAATGCTCTTTGAACAAGTATGTCGGACATATCCCTTGGTTTTGATGATACAACGTCAAAATCAAGTTTTCACAAATTGAATTATTTGAGTCACACTATGTACATGCTTCGAATCCAACAACTCAACACCTTGATTCAAGTGCTCTAACTTGTGTTTCAAGTAACACTTGATGAAAGACTAAAAACCAACTTGCAAGGCTAAAAAAGGACATAAATTATCATGGACTAATACTCTAAGTAATTGAAAAATGAAGGGAGTAAAGGTACAATACTACATAGTCGAAGCACACATAATACAATTCAAAAATGATAAAATTACAAACTTGCGAAAAATTAAATAACACATACACTCAAATTGACAAAAACATAAAAACTAAAAAATGATACCATGACTGCAATTTCATCCCCCCTTTTGATGTTTGGAAAATGTAGAGATATTATTGTTGATCAATTTGATTTGAGCATATTAAGAATTTGAAGAAAAATTGAATCTGGTGAAATGCTTAGCACACGAGAAATGATTGTATAACACATTACTTGAGCTCAACTTTATAACACTTTGCTTGAGCTTCTACGCTCCCCCTGCATTAAACACTTATTGTAGATGAATATCGATAATATCTCGATAACTTCTCCCATTTTAACAAATATCAAAAAGAGAAGAAGAATGCATACAAATAAATCCATCATAAAGAAAAACCAACAATTTAAATGATACCTTAGCGAACTAAATAGACACCCCAAAAACTGCATATGATTATTATCACAAATGATGTAATTTTAGAAAATGATCAAGATAAAGTAAGATAGCATAGAGAAATCATAGAGATACTAAAAAAACGTGGATAAAACTCACCACCAAGTATATTATCAAAAACTAAAGTCAATTATACAAAATAACATCAGATAATATTCAAAAGGAATAATAATTAACATAATGCAAAATGATATGTTATGATATGCATGAAAGGGTAAGAATCAGAGCAAGTCAGTTGTAGGCGGATTAAGAGTGACAACATCGGCTTCAGGATCAATGTTGAAAACAAATGTGGGGCTTCTAATGTGTTTTATGGCACCTTTCAAAGTGGAAACTTTGGACATCACTCTTACTTTGCTTGCTTTCACTTCTTCCTTGATTTTATGTATACCTTCTTCTGCTTCCTTAGCCACAACTTCAATACGACCCATAATCTAGTATTCTCAGACTTGATTATCAGCTAAAATTTTACGAAACTAATCTTCAAAGTAAACTTTCACATTAGCAGGCAATAACCCAACAGAAGATGGACTAATTTATCCAGCATAATTAACTCCTTTTTTCTTCTTAGGTTCCACAAACCTAACTCCAAACATTTTCCACATGGATTTCTCCAAGTAGAAGTAAACATCATTTGAGTTGGGGTAATACCTCGTCATGGAGATAATGGATTCTTACAACATGTTTGAAGCTCCAATAAATTAGCTTCTTCAGATACAATACCATTTAGTCTAAAATTAACTGGATAAATGAGGTAAAAAATAAAGACTTATTTGGAGTTTCTTTGCACTGAAACATCCTTTCCAAGATAAGCTTCACCCGTGTATTGTGATTGCAATGTAGAAGTGTTTGTATCAAATACAAATCAAAGTCATCACCCCTAGCCCAATTATGTGGCTTCTGGTATAAGATTTTAACTATAACCTAATGAAGGATTCTCTTTTAAAATATTACTTGGATTATGTGAAAATCATCTGTGTCCAATCGATCACCAAAAATAGACTTTGAAATTGATTGCATAAAAGATATCATATCATAATTTGGTGCTTTTGCAACACAGAGATTCATACCAACAGACTTCAAAGTAAATTGAGCAGTAAAATTAGTGTAATCAAATTTAACAACACGGTCTTTGAATTTACTTACTAAACCAGTAGGATTCAACTATAGATTGCAGTAGGAAGCTTTGATGTGGAGTGGATTTAATTTCTTGTTCAATATAATGAACTTCAATAAATTGTGCTTGGCGAAGGGTTGAAGAAATTTCACTTTCAAATTGGATTCAGCACGTTTGTCGACAAAGTACTCTGACTCAATCGCCTTGTACAAGAGCTTTTCCGCAAACACATTCAAACTTTCTTTAGGTAGAAGATGGCTAACCTTATGGCAGATGACTAAAATGTTCTGATTATGAGCAATCAAACTCTTACGAGCAATGCAAGCATTTGGAGTATCCTTGGATGCTTGCATCTTGGTTCTAGGTTTCTTTGGACAATGAGCAATAATATATATAGAACATGAAATTTTATTGCCTTTGTCAGATGAACTAATCTTCATGGTTGATGGAAGTAATGATACTAATTGACAATTGGTGTGAATGGTAATGTTGGAGCCATAGGGTTATAATGACTATGATCATAAATGATGAGGATGATTGATGATAATGTGAGAATGATAAATGGTGAAATTAAATGAGTTTCAAATTTTGGAAAATGGGTTTTGCTTTAGGAGAATTTGAAACTGAGTTGAAATGAAATGAAAATGAAAAAGAGCATTGAAAATACGTTAAAACATGACTTTTGGTTTCATGATTTGAGTCTTTTTATAAGTGTGATTTGAAACATGCAACAAAAATTTTAAGTGAACTATAATTTGAATCATGTACAAACCCTGATTCGAATCAAACTTAGAAGATCTATTTCAATAAAAAAAAATCAAGGTTGTGATTTGAATAATGTTGTAACTTTAATTTGAATCATGAAGAAAAATTTTGAAATAATTTTTAATGCATGAAAATATTTTAATGAAATGCAAAAGTTTAAAATGGTAAGTTTTAATGAATTTTTTAATGCAAATGCCAAAATATTTTTAGTGCTGGAAATATATGAAAATGCATGAATTAATGAATAATGTGAATGTAGATGATATGCACGGACAAAATAAAAATTGAATTGATGCATGAGACAATTGAATGAATAAATCATGAAATGCACAAACATAACACATACACATATTTTAGACAAACAATACACTTACGCGCAAAAAAAATTACAAACACGCATAGTACAAAAAGAATAAAGGAAGGTTCGAACTATCATACCAATTATGACGATCTAGGTTTAAATTGTTGCACGCGAAAAATGATTAGTAATCAACAACAAGAGTAACATAAGCTAAAATACGATAAATCATAAACAAACTCGATACAATCCTTTTGCGCAACTAAAATCCACTATCAGACTCTCCTTCAAAAGGCTTTAGATGAACTTGTATGACAGATGTTCTAATTGTCTTTGATCGACATATATTGATAATCTCAGATAAATGATTCAACTATTTGACGATTATTGGCACTTTAAGGGCACTTTGAAACCCTTGAACCTTTGGTAATTATTGGGAACTCAGAGAATATTTTCAAATGTCAAAAACTACCTTCATTATCTTTTTACGATAACCTTGGAAGAGTAGGTCATTATAAGATGTTTTTTGCTTCTTTAATCTCTCATACACTTCAAGCATGTTGACATATGTGATACATATCCATCTTTAAGTAGGACTAATCAAGAACAAACTTTAAGATATAGTGTCAAGTTTCTGATTACACTGCACATACCTCAAAACTTTGTTAGTTCAATCCTGGATGAATTAAAACTTATAGAATATCTAAAATACAACGCCAAAATCCAATTTTCACAAATTGTATGTTTTGAGTAACACAATGTACATGATTCGAATCCAATAAATCAACATCTTGATTCAAGTGTTCTAACTTGTGATTCAAGCAACACTTGATTAAAAGAAGAAAAAAAATCAACTAGCAAGGCTAAAAAAGGACACACACTATCATGGACCAACACTCTAAGTAATTGAAAAATGAAGGGACTAAAAGTAAAATACTACATAGCCAAAGCACACAACATAAAATTAAAAAAAAAAACCTTGAATCTTTGGTGATTATTAGGAACTCTGAGAATATTTCCAAATGTCACAAACTACCTTCTTCATCTTTTTACGATAACCTTGGAGAAGTAGGTCATTATAAGATGTTTTTTCTTCTTTAATCTCTCATACACTTCAAGCATGTCGACATATGTGATGCATATCCATCTTTAAGTAGGACTAATCAAGAACAACGTTTAAGACATAATGTCAAGTTTCCGGTTACACTGCACATACCTTAAAACTTTGTTAGTTCAATCCTGGATGAATCAAAACTTAGAGAATATATAAAATACAACGCCAAGATCCAATTTTCACAAATTGTATGATTTGAGTCACACAATGTACATGATTCAAATCCAATAATTCAACACCTTGATTCAAAAGTGTTCTAACTTGTGATTCAAGGAACACTTGATTAAAAGAAAAAAAATCAATTTGCAAGAATAAAAAAGGACACACACTGTCATGGACCAACACTCTAAGTAAATGAAAAATTAAGGTACTAAAGGTAAAATACTACATAGTCGAAGCACACAACATACAATTAAAAAACGGTCAAATTACAAACATGCAGAAATTCATATAACACATACACGCAAATTAAAAAATATCAAAACTAAAAAATAATACCATATGTTACCGTGACTGTAATTTCGAAGTGTTCTCTCCTTTCATCAAGCGAGATTTTAGACAAATTGTACGCAAAGCAAAAATGTATAAAAAAGATCAATTAGAATATTCCTTTCATACTATGAAGCTTACACATGTACTTATCTACCCGACCACCTCCCTCTCGGTCCAAGGTGATTAGAGTACGAGAGTTCATAAGTTGGAAGCAACTTAAAATCTGGATTACCTCTTGCTCAATGGGGAACTTGGAGTCTACACTTTTGATAAGCTGGAGATTCATTTTCCATGATAGAGGAAAACAAAAGGCACTTGTAGCCTTTGTGGTAACTAGGGAAGCGTCGTTTCTCCCTCTGACCTGCATGAGACTTTCTTTCCAATCCATATATAGATGTGTGTAAGGTTCTAACAAATGTCTACCATACAAAGAACAAAAATTTATCCAACCACAGATAGAGAGGATCTTTATGCCATAAAAAGAGATGAATACTTTTACAATGAAAGGGGCATTCAGACTACAACATATGATATTGAAGGCCCTGATGATACTCCACGCGTTAGAGATGATTTGGGAGGGGTAACATTAATGCTCGCCAAAAAATCTACCTCAAAGGTGTAAAAGGTATTAAAACCCCTAATTCGTGAATGAAAGGGATATGAAAGCAAAAAATAAGAAGCAGACGAACCGCCCTTGGTAGCCATGTTGACTCTTTTCATTTTTAATCAGGGATTCAATATTATATTCTCTTCATGTCCTGTACTAGAGAACACAATATCTTGGTGAGACCTTAAAATCATGTCAGAGTCAGAATATAGAGACACAATGTTTCGAACATGAAAACTTTTAGCTTTCTTCCTGGCCATAAGTTTTAGACGGGAGGGAAGAGGTTAAAAATTACAGTGCTTAAATCCTTTAGGGACGCACCAATGCATATATGGATTCTATTCGACTAAACAAAGTAGAAATTCTAAAATAGAATGGCTAGGAAAAGGTTTTTCTAACACATAAGCTAAGGCCCTTTACAGGAAAAAACTAATAGCATAAGCAACATGCATGCTTAATAGTGGATCTGTTGTAGGAAATGGGAGAGGTTCCACATGTTGTGTACATGTGTAGGAAAGAAACTGGAATTCCCCAGGAAAATCATCACGAGTAACATTAAATACCACACATGTTTCTTTCCTTCTAAATGATCAAGTTTTCATAATTAATTGATGTTTTAACATCTCTAAATCATTTGATTAAGAGCTACACACACAAAATACACCTAGAGATACATATTTTCTCACCTCACCTGATCTTGCTCTCTCCATAGCTAAAAACACCTAAAAATGGAGTTTCTCACCATCGTGAACTAGACCTAAAACCACCATAACTCCTTAAAGCCTTTGGCCACCCCTGCTTGCATAGGGGTGCCACACATCTATAGGTTTTGACAAATACAACGATGTTTATCATATTTTATTTGATTTCATTATCATCGTTAAAATCTTGTTATACATGTTAAATGTAACATTGTATGGTTGAGTGAAAGCTTATAAGGATTAATTGGTACTACCTATACCAACAAGATGCATCTTTTTTCGGTAGCTCGTTTCATAGTAAATCCACAGTTAAACGTGCTTTACTTGGAGCAATTTTGGAATGGGTGACCTTCTGGGAAGTTTTCGGAAAAGTGTGTGATTAAGGACGAAGCATGCTGAAAAGACTCGTGTTGGTTTGTGGGGTGAGTCGGTAATCCCGAAAGCAGTCTGGGGCGTTACATTCAACACATAGCACCATGCCCACACCTCTTTTTCCCCTATCTCCCCTTCCATTTTTGTCAATTACAACACATTTCTCAGGGTTGTGGCTTAGAAAAGAGGCTAAGAAGAAAATAAAGTCTTGAGGGTTAACTCTGTATAACCAGCAAAGTGAGTATACTTTTCGTAAGAGTACTTAAGAGTGTGAGGGAAAAACCTCAGATACTTGAATATGTGTTTCGATGATGTCAAAATCGAGCCGCATGGAAGAATAGTCATTTGGCGTTGTCACCAGGATGCATGAGCATACCTTATTCCTCATGTTTGTTTGCTTGCACTAAAAATCTCGAGTACTGCATTTAGAGCTATCAAAATATGCGTCATACGTGTCAAACTCAATTGGTCCATCATAGATTTCATCAAAAGAATCAAAAATATGAATTTAAGCATTTTTTGATGTTTCAGGTCTTTGAGTCGACCTAAACTTTGCTCCGGTCAACTCATGGCAAGTGTCCTAAAAATGCATTTTTCTCAGGTCTGGTATGGTCGACCTACCGGTTGACGCATATTGTTGTCATTTATATTTGTCAAAATATTCAGGCTTTGCATCGATGCATAGCTGCTTGTTTTGCACAATATGTTGCATCGGGTTAGCTCAGGTCGACCCTGCACTCTGCATGGGTCGACCGCTCGTTGTTTGCTGCATAATTTTTGTGCTGTCTATTATTTTTGAAAGTTGGTTTTATCATTTACAATTGTTTTGTCTGGTACAAATATTCAGTTGCTCTATTCATTTCATATTAAGTGAATCAATTAGAAAAACAAGAAAAGTGAAAGAGGTGTCAATTCAAGTTCTCATCATCTTCATCTTCTACATTTCATATCACAACAATCACACACAATAATCTTTGATGTGCATTATGGATTGTCTAAGGTGATAACGTTCGAAGCCGTGATTAGGTAATCTGGTTCGGGTTGAGGAATTGGCAGGTTTTTCTTGAATAAAACCTCTAGGGTTTTGTCCTCCAAGATTCTCTGTATTTGGGGGGTTTTGGACGAATCTTCTCAACATTCATTCGGCCGAGTGAAGGTGATCGAGGAGCGGTGGGTTACGTCGATCTAGTAGCGGTAATCGACGAATTGTGAAGGAGAAGTTCGGGTTCGACACGCGAGTGTTTGAGATCAGCTGGGTTGGGGTTTGAAGACGGAAGGTTGTTCAAACATAGAGCTGTAATCAGAGGTTTATACACAAGCTATCGAAGGACTTGATTCGACTCGAATCAAGGGACAAAAGGAGATAGCTTCTACAACAACAAAGGAGTTCGTTTGTTTGATTACTATTTCATTCTTGTATATACGATTCTACAACAGGTTAAATTTGTATTATAAGAGCTCAATTCTATTGTTAGAATTGAGGGCAGACGTACCTCGAAGCAAGGACGGCGGGGGAACTACCTCAATAAACCCTTGTTCCTTTTACCTTACGCTTTTACATTTGCTTAATATTTGTGTGGTTTTAGTACAAGAAATTATATTAAATTTAGAACTGTTTTGAGTAAGTGCTGGATTGTTTTTGACTCTAGTACAATCGTTGATTGTACAAGGAAATTAGAGCAAATTACTCAAAGCTGAACTCACTTGTAGTGCTCCACACGCCAAGTGTCTGATAAATTGCCTGAACAAAAATCCTTGTGTGTTGTCCATTTATTGTGGTAATATTTTAAGGCATTGGAACTAGTCATACCAATTTGTGAGCTAAATCAAATTGAGAGTGTGACTAGCGTAGTGATTCTCATTACTCGTTATTTGATTCCATCGGCTAAAACACATATCTGGTTTTCTAGTAACCGTTTGTCATAGACGGTAAGTTTTCCACGGCCGCAACAAATTTTTAAAACCATTTTATTGGTAGTGCCGACTCATTTTTAAATAAGGGATCTATTCAACCTCCCTTCTAGATCCGTGTCATCATCTAACAAAGAGTATATTTCTCCCTTTTTTTCATAATCAAATAGCAGGTAAACAAATAATCACAAGACTGACACATATAACATATATAACGTAATTTAATCAATGCATAACTAATTTAATATTCCTAATTTAATTCTTATGAAAGAGAAATGTTCCTTAGAAAAAGGTTTAGTAAAATTTTTTACTAGCTGATTAGATAATGACACAAACTCAAGTATGCAACCTCTTTTTCCGGTTGTTTATTTAATTGTACTACTGGGTTGAGCACCCATTGTGCTAGTTAATTCATTCCTTTTGCTTATAAAAAAACTAACCAAATGGAAATGTATTTCTAGATGTTTGATTCTCTCATAAAATATTTGGTTAAATGATATGTGCAACGCACTTGATTATCATAGTAAAGTACAAAAGGCATTAAGCATGTTAGGTTGAGATCCTTTAGTAAAAATAGTAACCAAACCATCTCACAAGTTGTTGATGATATGACTATATATTCTATCTCAAAAGAGGACTTAGAAACTTTCGATTGTTTTTATATTTTCCATGATATAAATGAAGTTCCTAGAAAAACTAATAGCATGCGATCAATCTTCTATTATCTCAGCATATTACCTAATTACCATAAAAATGAAGAAAGATCATCTTTTGTGCTAACATGTTTCTAATATAAAATGAAATATCACAAAATCAAATTGTCCCCCAAACCAAACAAATCTAAAAGACACAACAGAATCTAAAAAGAAAAAAATAGACTTGCATGGAACGAAAACGACATTAACCCCTCCTATGAATTTGAAAAAAAATGAATAAGCCAATACACGTCTGTTGCACCCCAAATTTTGACCCCTTAGGTTCTCATTATCATTTTAGGAGCATACTCATGAACTTTCTAACCTTAATCCAGTGCAAGTCTGTCTTTGTCAAATTGCAGATGAATCAGGGTTTCGTGCAGTCAAAATCAAAACTTCAGGGTTTGTGATTAGTCAATGTTTTGGGCTCATTCAAATAAGAAACAAGGTCAAGGATATTACATAATGTCAATTGAGAAGCCAATGTGAGGTTGTTACCCCAGAATTCAGAGCAGTACATTTCAGAGCACCCGATTAGGGTTTTAGACCAGTAAAAGTCAACCGTAGTTTGACTTTGATGTTGGAAGGTGTTTAAATGGTGGGATTCTGATTCATGAAGTTCATATAGTCTAATAAAGTTCATCCAATAAGTTTCAAAGTCTCAGGAGGTCCAGAATGTCAACAGGCAACTCGGTAATCACCGATCGGTCGTACGGTTGACCGAAAAGTCAACTCTCCAAATTTTATGAATTGGACTTCAAGTTGTGAAACAAAGTTGTTCCTTATGTCATATTGGACTTGAATATCAATTTTCATGACCATTGGATCAAGGATGAAGGAGTAATCGAGAAATCGGGAAATTAGGGTTTTGAAAAGGGCTAAACTATAACTCCTTAACCACACATCCAATTGAGTTGGTTCAAAGCTCATTTGGAAGCTCTTGACAAGTCCTACAAAATTCCCTAAGCGGTCCATGATCAGAAAATTCATAGATTTTGAGTTATGGTCAAATTCATTTCAAGAAGGGAAAAAGACTTAGGAAAATTTCACTTTTTAAGCTCATTTTTAGCAACTTTTGAGGGCTTTTTGGCCAAGTTAGTTTGAGAAATTGAAACTCATGAAAACATGAATGCTTTAGAGCTATGTGAGGGCTTTCTAAATTATACTAGAACATCTCAAGAGGAGTTATGAGCAGAAAGTTACATGTGCTCAAAGTTAAGGGTTTCACATAATAGTCCCACATTGGCCAAATTTTCAAAGTGACCTACTTGCTCAAAACTGCCAATTTTGGTTGATCCAACTTGTCATGTTTTACATATTAGATGTGTGTGGCATGAGAGAATAGAGAATTATGCAGAAGATAGCAAAAATCAAGAGTGTAGCTCATTGCCTTGCAAGTGGGCAAGTTGCATTCCAAGTTGAAATTTCAAAGCATGAGGTGGAAAGTGAACTGCACCAGCCCCTCCCCTAGTGCTTCTAGCCTGGTAACAACATCATAAAACTCAGTAGAACCATTGACAAATGAAGCCTTGGACAGAGCCAATAGAAAACCCTCCAAGGGAGGTTTTCTCAAAATATCTCCAAACCTTACTTCATGATGAAGCAATCTCACCAAGCAAGCTCCTCACCCCATTTGCCTATAAAAGGAGGGTGTATTCACCTCATTTAGAATACAATACATCTGCTAAAAACCATAAAGAACTTCTGTCATCACTACTTCCACACCTTGCTTCAATTTCTCAAAATCTCCAAAGTTCACAAAATCACCAAAATCTGTCTTGGAGAGAATTCTGCCCAAACTCATTTCTATACTTTCCAACACCCCAACAACCATCCATACACTCTCTAAATATCATATGGAAGGTGTCTAGCCCTTTGAATCACACAAAAACCACAAGAATTAAAAAGTCAACTTCCTTCCCACACTACTTTGACCAAAAGCCACAAAAATCACCAAACTTTGTTCTAAGCCCTTCCTTGAGATTTTGATCATTCATACACCTCACCAATGATGTTTCTCAACTGTCAAAACCATTAGCAACCATTGCAGACTCCTAATTTTCCATTTTGCATCATAAGTGCATTTTGATCAAAAGTGAAACTCAAGGCAAAGAAGGGAAGTTAAAGTTCTCTGGTATTCTTAGCTATTCTAGCTTGCTCAACATAGTCTACAAGAGGTATGTAGTCTATAAACTTTGCACTCTACATCATTTTCCATGTTTTTGCAATTTTGAGAAAAGTGATGAAAACATGAACATAAGCATTACCATATTCCATGACAGTCACTTTTTGACCTCAAGTTGTGTTTGATTTCACTTAATATGATGTATGAAGTGTGTGTATATGTTTTGTTTCCATAAAACATCAATGTTTGACAAGATGCCCTGCTGCTACTACTACTTGTAGATATTTGCCTTGCATTTTCACCAAAACATTGCATTTATCATGTCATTTTCATAACTTGTTGGTATTGAACAATTTTGATGCATTAAAATCATTCCATATGATTTATGTGATGTGTGTGTGCTTTTAGTTTGGACAGAACTTGTTTGCATCATGTCACTCATTTTTAAAATGCATTTTTTAACAAAATGAAGCATTTCCATACCAGTTTAGAATTCTGTTGTGTTTTGATTCAAATCAATTGTTGGAATACCTCAAATACATCATTTTTAAAATGTTCAAACCCTCATTTGAGTATTACAACCATTGGTTTGTGTTTTGGAGTTCATTATGCATTTTTCAAATCATTTTGGCCACTTGACATGTCATGTTCATAAGCTGTTGGTTTCGGCCATGTTTGAAGTTTTAAAATCCTTTTATATGACTTATGTGAGGTGTGTGATCATTTAATTTGAACTGAAGATGCTTAAAACAAACTGTCATGAGTTTCACTCTCAAAAATGCATTTTTAACATTACACTTGCAACTACCATGCCACTTCTCATTCTGTTTGTGCTTTGCTTGAAAAAACTGTTGGAATTCATCATGTGTGTCATTTATAACATGTCCATGCTCTTACTTGATTAAGACAACAATTGGTTTGTGTTTTGAATTTCAATATGCATTTTTCAAACCTTTTTGCAACTCAACAGGCCCTGTTTTGTGACAGTTCTTTTTTGTCACCAAAGTGTGTTTATTTTCACTCAATACCATGTATGTGACATGTATGTGTGTTTAACTTGACCAAATATGGCTTTAAACCTAAACTGCACTACATCATGCACTTCACACACACACCACTTTGCAACTTGAAAGCTACTCTTCATTTCATGCTATTTTGAACTTCACTTTCACTCACACTCACTCATCAACATGTATGCAATATGTATGTATGTTTGTCTTGAATCATATGTGCATAAAAACTGAACTGCACCTCAATATGCATGACATTACACTTTTACATTTCTTCAATTCACATGTCATCTTTAGGCACAACATGATATAGGTTCCATCTCTTGCATGAACTTGTTCCTTATTATTTATGTGGTGTGTGTACATGATCTCCATGATTTGAAACTGATTAGAACTTGACTTTCATGTCAAAATGCATTCCAAAACATCAACTTGCAGCAGCCATCGATTTTTTCATTACAATGAGAATTTTCAAAAACTACCACCACTATCATGTTCCTTGTTTAATTCTACCCCAGATGCATATAAATTTTGTCTCGTTTCGATAAGCGATGAGGAAGTTACGACACAAAACGTATTTGCCTTTGTTTATGTGTTTTTGCCCAACCATTTCATTAGTTTACCCTTATTATTTTAAGGGGTGGCTTTTACAAATGGATGTATAGCCACCCCAGTGGTATGAACATGCGCCTTGTACCCTCTTGTCTTGAGTTCGACCCCTGAGGAGGGTAACTCTTTTATTCATTTT
The DNA here is from genome assembly GCA_963859935.3 of Lathyrus sativus. Taxonomy (NCBI): domain Eukaryota; kingdom Viridiplantae; phylum Streptophyta; class Magnoliopsida; order Fabales; family Fabaceae; genus Lathyrus; species Lathyrus sativus. Next base: position 609,958,271 of record OZ012735.1, read on the forward strand.
TGTTATTTTTTCATACCAACTTCAAAAATTCGTATCTCACTTGTTTTTTATCGTTTTTCGTCCGTTCTTTTTCCATTGTGTTCATATTTATTTCTACTTTCATGCCATGCTTTTATTTTTTATGTTTGCATATTTTATCACTTACTTTGATTATGTGAAAGTTGTGCGCGTTTTCGCGATCGTTTGTATAGTTGCAGATGAATCTCTAAATGTTTCCTTTCAATATTTTTCTTGAAACTTGTTTGAATCCATTTCCATACATGTTAGTTAACATGCTAGGATTTATTTCTCGGTGGTTACCATTTTCATCTGTTAATTTTCATTAAGTACGAACTGTCGTCACAGTATCGGTCTTTTCCATCTGTTAACTGTTATCATCATGTTTCATTCTCACCATTTCTCATTATTTACTTGGTTGTCACCATGAATATGCTTTACCTTGATTGTTATCTTGTTTAGCATTTATTTTCTTTTCTCCCCAAGTGATGAGGTTTGTTAGCTTTCATCTGTTTATTTCCCCAGTCTCCCTCCAAAAGAAGGTCTGTCCCCTTGATCCTCGATGTCATGGACAATTCAATCACACTCTTGACTTTGTTAAGTCATTTTCACCCTAGCTTAGAAGCCATTAGACTTTGCTTTGAGTCTAAAAGACCCACCCGTACTAGGAGCGTTCTTCAACTAGAACCCTAGGAAAGAGTTCGTCAACTCTGTGTAGGAATCATCGTCATGATTTCTTACTTTCCCCTTTCAATGCAACTTAGATTAGGGAGTTTTGTCAAACTCCATACAAACATTGTCATGTTTGTTTCCCCCTTTGAACCTTGATCATCATCAAGTGTTCTTTTCCCTTGTGAGGTGAACTACGATTGCTCTGATTCTATCCTAGTCAGGATACGTAGGCAGAAGATGCGACGTCTTTGCGAGCAAACTTAGGAAACCACTTAGGACTTTATTTGTTTTTATCTTATCCCTTAACCATAGCACAATTCACAAACTTAGCAATCAATCAAACAAAAGGTTCCTGTAGATTACTACAGATATTTAGGGTGCTAATACCTTCCCTAAATATAACTAACCCCCGATCCCCGAATCTCTTAAAGCGTTGTCGTTACATCGCGAAAAAGGTTTTTTCTTTCTTTAGACCTTTCCTTTGGATAAAATAAAGATCAGTTGTAAAATAAATAAGGTTCAAGTTAATTAATAGCTTGCTATCCAATTTTCACCGCAACAGAAATGGCGACTTCACTGGGGATACTCTTTATTTTGAGGGTTTAGCCTATCTTGTTTGAATACTTGCTTATTTGTGAATACTTGTAAATATGTGCATATGTGCTCTGTTGGTTCTTGGGAACTTTGAATGGTGAGACAACACTATACCCGTGTTTGAGTGTACTTATGATAGGACGGTGGTATATTCAAGGAGACTTATAGGGAGTTGATTCCCGACCAAGTTGACTTGAGAAAACCACCACTCAGTAGAGGCCCTTCTGAGAGTTAGTATTGTTGATCGGGTATTCGTGAAAACAATGCTACTTTCTACATGGGAGCCCGTGATACTGAGGACCTTTAGATTACCTTTTCCCCCATTATGGCTTTTTTAGGATGTAGTGCGATGACTATAAGGAAGTAATTCCAAAGTAGTTGATACGCGATACTACGCTTGGACGAGACTCTCTTGAGAATATTATCGACCACCAAGTATTTGGGAAATTGATAATATCTGAAGGATGAGTCGAGGACTCCAGGAACTCTTTTAGAACCTTGTTTTGCAGTTGTGGAAACCTTAGAACATACCTTTGGGGAGGGTAGACCTTGACTCCTTGCTCATATTCTCCAAACCAAAACCTTTATCTATTTTTATCCATGTGTATATGTGAATCTGTGCTTACCTGTGTTTGTGCATTCATGCATTCATGAACATCATATCATAAAGGTTTCATGGAACTCAAATCTCTTATTTGTAAACAATAGGATCATCATGGATAATGGAAAAAAGAAAACCATGAAGTACACTTACAAAAGTCCTAACTTGGTTGACATAGAAAGGTTGAGCACTTTGATAACAGATACAGAAGGATTCAAGAGCAGGTATGGGAACTTATTATCATTGTTAAGGGTAAAAAGAAAGATGGATTTGGGACTTCTCTCCACACTCCTCCAGTTTTATGATCCACTCTATCATTGTTTCACTTTCCCTGATTATCAGCTGGTACCTACACTTGAGGAATATTCTTGCTTGATTGGTTTACCTATTCTTGAAGACTCTCATTTTCCAATCATAGAGAAGGACCCTAAGGAAGAAGAAATTGCTAAAGCAACGCGTTTGGGATTGGTAGATATTCAGAAAAATATGGTTACTAAAGGAGGAGTCTTTGGTTTGACTGCAGAGTTCTTGGTCGGAAATGCACAATATTATGCTGATCACTTGAGTATGGATACATTCGAAGCTATTCTTGCCTTGCTCATTTATGGAATCTTCTTGTTTCCAAGCTTTGATAACTTTGTGGATCTCAATGCCATCAAGATATTCTTGAAGAAAAACCCTGTGCCTACTTTACTAGCTGACGCATATCATTCGGTTCACTTGAGAAATCTATATAAAGGAGGAATGATTGTCTGTTGTGTCCCGTTGTTGTATAAGTGGTTTATTTCTCACTTACCTAAAGCTCATGTTTTTTGGAAGGAAGGTTAGTGGTCTCAGAAGATTATGGCTCTTACTCATTCGGATATTGATTGGTACAACCGTAGTTACGATGGGATAAAAATCATTGACAGTTGTGGAAGCTTTGGTAACGTACCTCTTCTAGGTACAAGTGGAGGAATCAGTTATAACCCTGTTCTCGCTCGCCATCATCTTGGATATCCTCTGAAGGACAAACCAAACAGCGCTCATGTGGAGAATATTTTCTTTAAGGGAAGTTCAGAATTGAAAGAAGAGATTTTAAAAGCCTGGGGACATGTACACAAGAAAGGAAAAGAAGGCTTGGGGAAACCTAATTGCGTCTCTCTCGAGCCTTATCTCCAATGGGTCCGAAAGAGAGCTATTCAGCTGAAGATGCCTTATTCTCAGCAGAAACCCATGGCTTTAGAGGAAGAGCACACAATGATCTTCATGTCTGAAGAAGAGAAGTTAAAAGTTGCTTTGAGGAAATCACAACAAACTGAAGTAGCCTGGAAATATAAGTACCAAGTAGCCGTGGAAGAAAATGAAGAACTCCGTAGACAACTACAGGTGAAAGATGAAGAAATGGTTGCTTATAAGAAGAGGAAGACACAGGAAGGCTTACCTTCTTCCAGCTCCCAGCCAACTCCATGGAAACTAGTCGTGGACAAACTCGTTCTCGAGAAGACTCAGATGGAAGAAGAAATCAAGAAACTCAAAGCAAAAGAAGACTTCTATTTAGAATATTGTCAGCCTTATATTTAGGACTTTTGTAAAATGTACTAGATATTTTGTAATCCAAATCTTGAAAATCAATGAAATGAAATGATGTTTTGATCTGAGTTCCATGAAACCTTTGAATTTGCATTTTCATTAATTAATCATTCAAGGAACTAAAGATTGTTTTGCAGATGGATTCTGGAAAGAAAGAAGAGGTTGTGTTCCAAAGACCGAGATTGGAGAACTTGAAGAAACTGGTAGGTTTAGTAGAAGACCCCGAGGCATTCAGAGAAAGGCATGGGAACATGCTGTCGTTGCTAGAAGTTCAAGTGTATGAAAAGATGTTATCCGCACTCGTGCAATTCTATGATTCAACCTATCATTGTTTCACGTTTCCAGATTATCAGTTGCTACCAACTTTGGAAGAGTATTCCGCCCTGATGGGAGTAGGCGTTACTCCTAGCCCATTTTCTGGAAGGGAAGGGACTCCTAATGAAAGAGCAATTGCAGAGGCCGCGTATTTGGAGTTGGACGAAGTACGATCTCATATGGGTGCTAAAGGAGGGTTGTAAGGATTTTCAGCTATGTTCCTATATGAAAAAGCTCAGAGATGTGCCTTGTCAAAGAATACCGAAGCATTTGAGGCCATCCTGGTTTTACTCATTTACGGATTGTTCCTGTTCCCAACTGCTAGTGATTTTGTGGACGCAGACGCGATCAATCTTTTCTTGATCAAAAATCTTGTACCTACCTTGCTGGCGGACACTTACTTTACCCTCCACCGAAGGAACCGTTATGGGGTTGGACGAATTGAATGTTGCACCGTTCTCCTGCACAAGTGGTTTATTTCACACTTGTCAGAAATTCCAGCCATCTGGGATAAGCAAAATCGACTCTCATGGACAGAAAAGCTGCTATTGCTCAAACACTCAAACATTAAGTGGTATGATCCTATGTATGGAGGAATTGCCATGATCCAAAGCTGTGGAGATTTCCCGAATGTACCGCTCATCAGCGTCAATGGTTGCATCAGCTATAATCCTATTCTGGCTCGTCGACAGTTGGGGCACCCCATGGAAGATGAACCAGATCCAGACTTTTTGAGAAGATTTTACTTGGAGGAAGGGAAGAATCCCGCTTATAGGGCTCGAATTGCGTATGTTTGGCGTTATGTCCACACAAGGGGAGTAACTGCCCTAGGCCCCCACGACACTACTGTTTCAGAATCCTACCTATCATGGGTAAGAGAAGCGGCAATGAAGATGTTCTATACTCGCTTTGAGCCTGACTCACCCAAGCCTACTCTCGTAGAAGAATTGAAAGCTGCTTTGGCAAAAGCTGAGAAAGAAGGGAAAACTTGGAGAGATAAGTATTTCAAGGCTATGCAAGAGAAGGAAGAGCTTCAAGAATCGATCTGTCAAGGTGGAAAGAGAAGTCAGCCAGAAGACGAAGGGCCATCCAACCAGAAAATTTAGAATCCTTTTGCTTTCTATTTCATTTCATCATGGATTTTGTATTAAAGACTTGTATTTCAGTTCCAGATTTGTTGTTGTAAAACTTTCAGTTGTTAATCTATGAAGACTTTGAATTTGCTTTGTTATAATTTTTGCAAATATTTCTTTGGATTCCTTGAATGATTAATTTTGCATTATTACATTTTACATTCATAAGCATTGCATGTGCATGTTCTTGTGTTGTGTCTCATCTCACTGTCTTGTCTCCAGAGAGAGAGAAAGAGAATCACACTGAACCGCCAACATTGATACAACACCCAAGCCCAAGCTCGCTTAAGGATGGAAGAACAGAACTTAGATGTGGACATAATCGACAATGAACTCGAAGAGCTCCGAGGAGGTATGGGGAAGATTATGGAAGCATTGCAAGCTATCCGCGCACAGTTGGACACTCAGGCCACCGTTGTCTCTGAAATCACTGCAGATCCAATCCCAACGGCTGTTACTATTGAAAACATGCCAACTTATGGGTTACCTCCAGGCTTTGTACCTCCACCAAGAGTCACCCAGCAGACAGTTTCCCTAGGGGGAGAAGTTCCTCAGGCAATTCCTACATATACTCCAGTTGTTGTACAGATTCAGGCACGCCCTGTGTTCCACAATCCTCCACCCGTGTATGAAGGTCTTGATGGGGATGAAGAAGAGAGTGGGTTACATGACAAATTGAAAGAAAGTGTTGAAACTATAGGAAGAAAGGTACGAGCAATGGAAGGAAATGATATCTTTTCTACTGACGCTAGAGATATGTGTCTAGTATCCGGATTGGTGATTCCACCCAAGTTTAAAGTTCCAAATTTCGATCAATATTCTGGTGCCACCTGTCCTCGCACACATCTAATCATGTATTATCGAAGAATGGCTGCGCACGTTGAAGACGACAAGTTAATGATCCACTGTTTCCAAGATAGTTTAAAAGGGGCTCCGGCCAAGTGGTATTTAAGTTTGGACCAATCAAGGATTCACAATTTCCAAGACCTGGCTGACGCTTTTATGAAGCACTATAAGTACAACATGGATATGGCCCCGGATAGAAGACAATTGTTAAGTATGACACAAAAAAGTACAGAATCGTTTAAAGAGTACGCGCAACGGTGGAGAGAGACGGCATCTCAAGTGGAACCTCCTCTGAATGAAAAAGAATTAACAGACTGGTTTGTTGACACGGTAAGACCAGAGTTTTATGAAAAAATGATCAGTAGTGTGTCTGCAAGTTTTTCTGATATCGTAGCCGTGGGAGTAAGAGTAGAGTTGGGAATGAAGAACGGAAAGGTAGCCAGCAGTATCAGCAGTTCCAGTAACAGCAATGTCAAGAAGGTTAATAGTGGTTTTCACAAAAAGAGAGAAGGTGAGACAAATGCAGTAATGGGAAGAAGGAATCGTATTTTGAGACCACCGTATCAGCATTACCCGCAGCCTCAACAAGGTTTTTTCCAGCAAGTTCAACCGAATTATGCTCAGCAAATTCAGCAACAGCGACCAGTATATCCGGTACAGTATGCCCAACAACAATATGTGGCAGCTATAGCCCCAGCATTTAACCATCCTGTCCCAGGTTATCAGTCAGGGCAGCCAGCGCCCGCATATCAGCCAAATCAACAAGGGTATCAACGAGCGCCCAATGCTCCGCCCTATCAACAAAACCATCAGCAGAGAGTTCAACAACCCAGACAGAATTATCAAAACCGGAGGCCAACCACAAAACCTCCACTTCCACAAATACCAATGACATACACAGAATTATACCCTTCTTTAGTTCACCAAGGTTTGATAACAACAAGACCACTGAATCTAGATACAACATCTCCCCATTACAACCCAAATGCTCATTGTGCTTTTCACGAGGGTGCCGCTGGCCATGACCTGGAGGGGTGCTTTGCTTTGAAACATCTTGTGAGAGAGTTGATGGAAAAGAAAATCTTGTCTTTTGATGATGTACCACCAAATGTTAAGAGTAATCCACTACCAAATCACGGAGGGGTCAACGCAATAGAAGGGTCAGAGGAGAAGATAGTTGATGATGTGACGAAGGTCAGAACGCCGTTGAAAACATTACACGAGAAGTTGTCAAAAGTAGGGTTGTTTGAAAGCATTCATAATAACTGTGAAAAGTGTTCTGTCGACTCTAGTGGGTGTGATGTGATACGAAAGGATATACAAAGATTGATGAATGAGGGGATATTGCAGGTATGTAGTCCAGTAAGGAAAGAAGAAGTTTCTGTGATTGAGCCCATTTTTGATCTGTCCAAGAAAAAAGAGAAAGTTCCCGTATTCAACAAAAGTGTGAAACCTATCTTCAACAAAACTGCTATTGGTCAGCCTTGACCAATTGCGATCCAAAAACCAAGACCATTTCCTTATGATAATACAAGGGCCATTCCGTGGAAATACAACGTGACTGTGATAGACCAAGAATCAAGAAGGGTTGTTCAGACAGATGATCAGATGGATGTAACAAACATTGCAGGCACTAGCAAAATGACCCGTAGTGGTCGGATCTATCAACTGAAAGTGGCAGTAGCTATTCCCAAAGAAGTTACTCCCGCCACAATAACCAAAGAAAAAGAAACTTCGAGCACAGAAGAAGGAAATGATGAGGATTTTTTTAGAATTATTCGAAGAAGTGATTACAAAGTGATAGATCAGCTTCATCAGACGCCATCAAAAATATCAATCTTGTCGCTCTTGATAAATTCTCCGGCTCACAGGGAAGCATTACAAAAAGTGTTGAGACGGGCCCATGTAACGAAAGACATTTCTCTCGGTCAGTTTGATTCGGTAGTGGCCAACATCACAGCATGCAACACGTTGAGTTTCAGTGATGCTGAATTACCAAAAGAAAGACGTAATCATAACCGTGCGCTGCACATCTCTATCAAATGCCAAGAAGACACTCTGGCCCGAGTACTGGTCGACACAGGATCCTCATTAAATGTACTACCCGCAAGGTCACTCGCCAAATTAGCATATGCAGGAGCAGAGATGAAGCCAACATCATTGATTGTAAAAGCTTTCGACGGTTCTAGAAGAACGGTTATTGGTGAAGTAGAGTTACCAATTTTGGTGGGACCCCATGAATTCAACATTGTATTTCAAGTGATGGACATTAATCCGGCTTACAGTTGTTTATTAGGACGTCCTTGGATCCATGAAGCTGGGGCAGTAACTTCAACCCTGCATCAGAGAATGAAGTTCGTGGTAAATGATAAACTGGTAATTGTACATGGTGAAGAAGAACTAATGGTTAGCAATCTGTCATCATTTCGGTACATTGAAGCAGATGAAGACGCACTAGAGACTTCGTTTCAGGCACTAGAAATAGCCAATGCAGTAATATTAGAGGAAACAATGGTGAAGAGTGGTCCATCCTTTACATCCGCTCAGAGCGTCAAGTCGACACTGGAAGAGGGCATTCCTGCAGGTTGGGGAGAGATTATCGAAGTCAAACCAAAGATGGATCGCCAGGGGTTGGGTTACAAACCAACTCATGATGAAGCACCAACACATGACAAAGGGCGTCCGAAGACTATACAAGAAGTATTCATCAGCGGAGGTTTCCAAGTCAATGATGTGGAAGAAGATTTTAAAGATGAAGACCTGGAGCATTTAGTATATCATTGCAACACTGCCTTGAGCAACTGGGAAGCTATTGAGATTCCTTTGGTTTTTCCTGAGTCAAAGTAATTTGTTTGTCTTTTTTTTTTCTTGTTTTGTTTTAAATCTCCATAGCCATGCCCAAGGCTATAGGAATGTTTTGTAAGGGCCCCATGCTTTCAAAGATATCAATGAGAAAATGAACTATTTTGTTAACTTCTTTGTGTTATTTCCTTTACTGCTTTTGCTTTCATTTTAAAACGAAAAATGGCAATCTTAAAAAACCAAAACATTCTTTCTCTGTTATGTGCTGCATTTATCTTTGTGTGTTTTAATAAAGTTAAGCCATTCCCACTTGCAACAATGTTCAGAACCCCATTGAATCCTGTGACCATGCATTTCCTCCTGACCTTGATTCACCAATTTACCGAGCTGAAGACGAGGACGAAGACTGTGAAATTCCTGATGAACTGGTAAGATTGGCCCAAAAAGAGGATGCAGAGCTTCAACCCTATAAAGAACAGGTAGAAGTTATCAACCTTGGCACCGAAGAAGATAGGAAAGAGGTCAAAATTGGGGTAAGTCTAGGGGCAGAAGTCAAGCAGCAACTAGAAGAACTCTTGAAAGAATATGTTGATGTGTTTGCTTGGTCATATCAAGATATGCCAGGTTTAGACACTGATATAGTGGTCCACAAGTTACCACTCCGGCCCGAATGTTCACCAGTTAAGCAAAAGCTTTGAAGAACCAGACCCGACATGGCTCTCAAAATTCGAGATGAGGTGAAAAAACAAATAGATGCAGGTTTCTTAGCAGTCTCTAAATACCTTGAGTGGGTAGCCAACATTGTTCCTGTGCCGAAGAAAGATGGGAAAGTTAGGATGTGCGTGGATTATCGAGATCTAAATAAAGCCAGTCCAAAGGATGACTTTCCACTGCCACATATTGACACCTTGGTAGACAACACAACCTGTTTTGAAGTATTCTTTTTTATGGATGGTTTCTCCGGGTACAATCAAATCAAAATGGACCTAAATGACATGGAGAAGACTACATTCATCACTCCTTGGGGGACCTATTGTTACAAATTTATGCCGTTTGGGTTGAAAAACGCAGGTGCTACGTATCAAAGGGCCATGGTAACTTTATTTCATGATATGATGCACAAGGAGATAGAAGTATATGTTGATGATATGATAGCCAAATCTCAAAACGAGGAAGACCATTTGGAACATCTTTTGAAATTGTTTAAGAGACTCAGAAAATATCAATTGAGACTGAATCCAGCCAAGTGTACCTTTGGGGTAAGATCTGGGAAATTACTCGGTTTCATTGTCAGCCATCGAGGGATTGAAGTAGATCCAGACAAAGTCCGAGCCATTCAAAACATGCCAGCTCCACAAACAGAAAAGCAAGTCAGAGGTTTTCTTGGAAGACTGAACTACATATCCAGATTTATTTCCAATATGACTCCTACTTGTGAGCCCATCTTTAAATTGTTACGCAAAGACCACACGGTTGTTTGGAATTCAGATTGTCAGCAAGCATTTGATAAAATCAAAGGTTACCTACAAGAGCCTCCAATCTTAATACCTCCAGTTCCAAGAAGACCTCTCTTCATGTATTTAACAGTGCTTGAAAACTCAATGGGTTGTGTGTTAGGCCAGCAGGACGAATCTGGACGAAAAGAACATGTGATCTATTATTTGAGCAAGAAGTTTACTGATTGTGAAAGCAGATATTCACTTCTGGAGAAAACTTGTTGTGCTTTGGCATGGGCTGCTAAACGTTTGAGGCAGTATATGATTTGCCATACCATTTTGTTGATTTCAAAAATGGATCCAATAAAGTATATTTTTGAGAAGCCTGCACAGACTGGAAGACTCGCCCGTTGACATATGTTGTTATCCAAATATGACATCCAGTACGTAGCTCAGAAGTCTATCAAGGGTAGTGTTTTGTCGGAATATCTTGCAGATCAACCAGTAGAAGATTATGAGCCTCTCAAATTTGACTTCCCAGATGAAGACATTATGTTGGTAAAAGATTATGAAGAGCCAAGTTCTGACGAGATCCCGCCAGAAGGTCTTTGGTGGAAAATGATGTTCGACGGTTCCTCCAACTACAGTGGGCATGGTGTAGGCGCCGTGTTAATGACTCCGGAAGGTGGTTACACTCCATTCACAGCCAGATTGGATTTTGACTGTACAAACAATATCGCTGAATATGAAGCTTGCATTCTCGGCCTCGAGGCAGCTATCGACCTCAAAATCAAACTTCTTGAAGTCAGTGGGGATTCAACTTTGGTTATTTATCAGGTTACTGGAGAATGGGAAACTAGACATGAAAACTTGATTCCTTATAGATCCTATATTGTCAAAATGATGGAATATTTCGATGAAATCACTTTCAAGCATGTCCCGAGATTTGAAAATCACATTGCCGACGCCCTAGCCATGCTAGCCTCGATGTAGAAAGTCAGGGATGTCAATGATGCCACTCTTATCAGAATTGAACGCAAGACTGAGCCCGCCTACTGTCAAATGATTGAAGAAGAGACTGATGATAAACCATGGTTCTATGACATAAAGAATTACCTGTTGAAACAAGAGTACCCAACAGATGCTACGTCACTCGACAAGAAAACTCTGAGACGATTAGCATCCAAGTTCTTTCTCAGCAATGATGTGCTTTACAAAATAAATCATGATATGGTCCTGCTTAGATGTGTTGACCGACGAGAAGCAGAGTTGTTAATGCAAGATGTTCACGAAGGAATGTTCGGCACTCATGCCAATGGATACGCTATGTCTAAAAAGATTTTGAGGGCTGGTTATTACTGGTTGACCTTGGAAACTGACTGTATTTAATATGCCAGAAAGTGTCACAAATGTCAGATTTATGCAGACAAGATGCATGTACCTCCAACATTGCTAAATGTGTTGTCATCACCATGGCCTTTTTCTATGTGGGGCATCGATATGATCGGGGCAATTGAACCAAAAGCTTCTAATGGACACCGATTTATTCTGGTTGCTATTGACTATTTCACGAAGTGGGTTGAAGCTGCATCTTACACTAATGTTACTCGGCAAGTGGTGGCCCATTTCATAAAAAAGGAAATTATCTGTCGTTACGGAATTCTGAGCTGAATCATAACAGACAATGGTACCAATTTGAACAACAAAGTCATGAAAGAGTTGTGCAATGACTTCAAGATTGAACATCACAATTCTTCTCCTTATCGTCCCAAAATGAATGGCGTCGTTGAAGCGGCTAATAAAAACATCAAAAAGATCCTGCAGAAGATGGTGAAAACTTACAAAGATTGGCATGAGATGCTGCCATTCGCCTTGCATGGATACAGAACGACCGTCCGCACTTCAACAGGGGCAACCCCTTTTTTCTTTGGTATATGGAATGGATGCGGTACTTCCTATTGAGGTCGAGATACCATCTTTGAGAGTCATAGGAAACTAAGCTTGAAGAAGCAGAATGGGTAAGAGAAAGGTTTGATCAGCTGAATCTTATCAACGAAAAGCGCATGTCTGCAATGTGTCATGGTCAATTGTATCAGAAAAAGATTAAAAGAGCTTTTGACAAGAAGGTCTGTGTCCGGGAATTCCGAGAAGGGGAGCTTGTACTAAAGAAAATTTTACCAGTTCATAAGGACGCCCGAGGGAAGTGGATGCCTAATTATGATGGCCCGTTTGTTGTAAAGACAGTATTCTCAGGAGGCTCGCTAATTCTCACTACTATGGACGGGGAGCAGCTTACTCACCCAGTGAATTCTGATGCAGTCCAAAAATATTACGCCTAAAAAAAGAAGAACCCGATAAGCCGAAAACTCAAAAGAACGGCTTATGCAAAAGTTAGGGTTAAAGAAAAAAGAAGAAAAAGGAAAAAGGAGAAAAATAAGAGCTCGCTAAGTTGAAAACCCGAAAGGGCGGTGTCGCGGTGAAATTTGGATACCAAACTATTGATTAGTTTGAATCTTATTCATTTGCAACCGTCTTTGATTTATCCAAAGGAAAGGTTAAAGGAAGCAAAACCTATTTTGCATTGTAAACACAACGCGGGGAAAGATCTAAAGTTCGGGGGTTGGTTAAACTTAGGGAAGGTATTAGCATCCTAAGTTTCTGTAGTACTCTACAGGAACCTCTTGTTTTAATTTGCTTATTGCTAAAGTTATCTTCTTAAGGATAATATGAGGGGTTAAAGGTAAAGAGAAAGACCTAAGGGGTTAGCCCTAAGTATACTCGCCAAGACGTCGCATCTTGTGCCTACATATCCTGACGGGAATGAAATCAGAGTATCTGTAGTTCCCCTCACAAGGGAGGTTAGAAACGTCTTGACTGTGGTCAAGGTTTCAAGGGGAATAAACGCATCTTAAGGACACACTTATGCGGAGTATGGGAACTCCAAACTTCTACGTTGAATTGTTAAGTTGAAATTAGGGTTAGGTTAGGGATTCCGCGACGGGAAACCCTAAAATGAGCGCGGCGGCTCTTTGACCTAATGCTAAGGGTAAAACTGTAATTGCGCCAATGGCGAGGCATTTGTGAAAATTAGGGTTTTGTAGTTTGGATGGTTTGAATTTTTAAGGGTTTGTGGACTATCGGCGCGGCGGCCAAACAGTTAGACCTAAACCTTCGGAGTTGTGCAATGTGACGGAATATTAGTGAAAGGATGCGAGAAATTTAAATCATACAAACAACGGAAAGTAAAAGCGGAAAGGTAAACGCGATTGTTGGTTCGCGAGGTTACAAATGAGGAACATTTACAATAATATGAAAATTTGAATAAAATACAACTAAATAAATAAAAGGCAACGTGACAAGCTGCAAAACGAACAGACAGCGTTAGTGGACAAAAATATATAAATTATCAGACAAGTTAGGAAGTGAAAATGTGAAATTATGCATATTTTTGTAGTTTTTATTTTGGGATATGTTTTTAATAAAGAGAAGGATTTTGTTTATTTAAAAAGAGGAGTGAAAAAAATCTAAATTAGTTATTATTAAAAAAGAAATTCACTATTATAAAAAAATTAAATTATTATTAATTGGAAAGTATTTTTAATTATTTTTATATATATTTAATACTTGAATTAAAAAACAAATAATAAGTAAAGAAACAAAGTTGGGCCGGTGATCAACTCGGTCCCAACCCAATGCATAACGATGGATAACAATGTTTTTAGGGTTTCGAAAAACCCTATCACTCTCCGCGGCGCCGTTGTGATTTGTTTCTCTTCGTCTTTCTCATCTCTCATTCTCTCGTCCTCTCCGATCTTCCTTGGCGTTCCTTGTTCACGTTTTAACATGAAATCAAACAAACCCCATTAAACGACGACGGTATTATGCGATCTTGGCTTACGTTCGTTTTTCGATGGTGGTTTTCGTTATGAGGCAATGATGACGAGGTTCTGAGCCTTGAAGTTTGTTTGCTCGTCGTTCTCAAATGGACGGCACTGGTGAACTCCTTCGAAGGGTTTCGTTCGTATGACGGTTTCGATGTTCTCCTTCTCGCCGTTTTCGCGTTCTCCGTCTAGGGTTTTCAAGAGGTGGTGTTGTTCCTTTATATATCCTCTAATTTCATTTGTATTGGGCTTTGATACACATTTTTAAATTACTTTTGTGTTGAGGTTTCGATTGTGATTTGTTTGATATGATTTGATTCCCTTTCCTTTTCTGATTTCGTTTGAATCTTTCTAAATCTTTGCTTCCCATTGTGATCTATTTGATAAACTAGATTGGCTTTCTTTCAGATATGGAACCCTTTTTGATACGAACGGGATTTACTTGACACAGTTGGATTTGCCTCGATTTGCTTTCAGAAACGGGCTTGCTTTAATCCGTTTTGGGACCAAACTTAATTGGATATCTTCTTTGAAACTGATTTGGATTCTTTCCTTTTCAAACATGGATTTTGATTTGGCTATAGCAATCTATTTGATAAAACGTATTGGATTTATTTTGGTTTCACAGATGTGGATTGTTGTTAACTGGTTTCCAATTGGTTCTTCTGATGTAGGTTTCTGGTTTTGTCGCAGATATGTTATCCAAACTTGACACGCCTCTGACTCTTCTTCGAATTTCACTGTGATGCATATGGATCCCTCTGATGCGACTTTGAATGTCTTCGATATCTTGAACAGATTTATGGCTGCGAGCTTAGGGCTATGATGTTCGTAGCTGAGCCTCGGCTTTGCATTTTGCTTCTCCAATGTGGCCTGCACGTTTGGTTGAGGCTTACTTTGAACTGATGCGTGAACATGATTATGAACTTATCTTGCTTTTCCTGATATGGTCTTGCAAATTTGCTCGCATGTGTGATTTTGATGATTTTATTCTGATGCTCCGTTTGGTTATTGATTTTTTCAGATGTTGACCCGTTGGGATTTTGTTCGAGGCGAGTTTCAATTGACTTGTTTTGTAATCCAATTTTGGTGCAATGGAGTTGGATTCTCTGTTTGATTCAGGCTTGTTCTTGAACTGAACTTGCTCTTTTGGTTTATTGCATTGTTGCTGTTGTGGCTTGTGAATTATTGGACTTGATCCCTTTTCTTCCATTCGAGTTGGCCTTGGCTCTTCCCCTTTTTTATGAACACGAGCTGTTTTATATTTTATGGATCGAGTTGTCCATTCCAGTTTATGCAGCTTGTAACTCGTTTTTGGCTTTGAGTTCTGTTATAAACTTTGGGGCTTCAGCTTATGCTCGAATTTTTCTGATGTTGTTTTGTGAATTTCAGGTGTTGGATAACTTCGAAAGAAAAGTGGTTCAGACCTACCGGTATCTGGGTCTAAATCCGAATTGGCTGTGATGTTTAATTTTGTATCAGTTTGGAAACAACTTGAGATTTACTTGATAATGACACCATGTTTACTTGATGGAATGGTGCTTTAGTTTGGCTTTGAACCGAATCCAATTACGGAAAATGAATTCAGTCCCCACTTCTTTTACTCTTTATCTCTCTCGGTTGCCCCGTAGATAAGAACAGATATTACCTGATCTGACGCCAATGGCACGGATCGGTAACGGGGGTAGGATACGGCTTCGGTTGTGCCCTCCCGACACTCGATGATGACAATTGTTCTGAGAGTGTCGAATAACCTCTAACACTTTTCCTTTTTCTTCTGTTTTGTTTTCTTTGGCTATTTCTCAGGTAATCGGAGCTTCATGAAGAACTCAAGGGAGGAAGATTATGAAGAACACTTAGAAGCTTAGGACTTAGAACTTTTTTAGAATAGATAGCTAATGTAATGAATCTTTTTGTAAACCAATGGGTATTCTGAATAAAGTTCAAAATTATTTATCCATTTCAATTGTAAACTAAATATTTATGAAATAAAGTTCAAAAAATATTTATTCACTTCTTATTTGTAAATTTTAAATATCTATGAATAATAATTCAAAAATTATTTAAATTCACCCCTTAGATGTAAATTGCAAATACTTATGAATAAAGCTTCAAAAATATTTAAA
This sequence comes from Lathyrus sativus, assembly GCA_963859935.3. Lineage (NCBI taxonomy): Eukaryota > Viridiplantae > Streptophyta > Magnoliopsida > Fabales > Fabaceae > Lathyrus > Lathyrus sativus. The sequence goes on from OZ012735.1 coordinate 609,974,246, forward strand.
CTCACCTCTTAGTTGTAAATTATAAATATTCACGATTGATATTCACAAATATTTAAATTCATTTCCCTTTTTGTATTGGACAATAATATGAATGAGATCCGCCATCTTTATATTAATTGACCGTTTACCGTAACCTGATTAAATCTGACCAAAACTCAAACCGAGCTCCCGCTTTCAAAATAACCCTAGCAGTATCCGCTTTACTTTGAATCCAGAATAACTGTTTAAAATACTTCAAAAACCAGACAACGAATGGCCCCGAGTCCAATGATATTTATGACAACCTCTTCGACACCAATCAACGCGAACCAATTCCTCAATAACCACATGATAGACAATTGCCTCAGACACGATGGTGCTAATTTTCGACTTCTTCAAAATCTGGCAGAACCAACGTGAAAAAGACTAAAATGCGCCTGGTATACTTCCTGCAAACAAAACGAACTACATAACCTGTTAATAGTTAGCGAATGCGAAAAATGAGATGTTATGCAACATGAATCGACTAAATCTGAGGGTAAAATTTAGGGTATGACAGTTGAACTATAGTGGTTTCAACAGCAAGGAGGTGGGATCTTAAGGTCAAAAATTAGGGTGCAATAGGCGGCTTAGGCAAAAATGAGCGTCCCGGTGGATTGAAAACCCGAAAGGGCGATCCAGGCAAAAGTTAGGGACAAAGGCGTTTCACTGCATCAGAAAAGGTTGTCACCATTGCAGAAGATTGAACAGGAGATCCACTTTCAACTGCTCTCGTCGGAAGCAAGGATTTGGGGAATTTTAGTCTTTAGGAATGGATGGTCATGGGATTCAATGTAACCTTATCCATGTTTCCATTTTTCACTTGTAAAATCTCTATGGAATTTTGTCATTTGCAAAATTTCATTCTTGAATAAAATCAGTGTTGAGCCATTCTTTCCTTTGCAAAATTATCTTTTCCTTTATTTTCTTGTTATGTAAAATATTATTCGTTGATCAAACGATAGTTTTTGAAAGCATTAGGGTCAAATTATTTGAATAAAACTTGAAAAGATTGACAAACGTAAAAAAAAAACTCCAGCTCATGGAAAGTCAAGGAAAATCATACTTCCCCGAAACCTCAGGGTAGCGAAAGCTTTGATATATGATCCGATTGCATTCCCCAATGAAGTATAAACAGGTCGAACTGCCAATTCTCCTTTGGTCATGTGTAGGTATCAAACCTGGAAAACTGTTTCCTCAAAGAACCTCTTATGATGATATAAGGATTGGTCCCCAGTGGAAGATTTCTGGGCATTGTGTTTTGAATTTACTTTGTCATCTCTGAATAACTTGTTTAAAAGTTTTGTTCCCCTATTGAGAGTGGATCTATTTGTCAAAGACTACATACACTTTTTCAGCCAGGGTTCAGTGTGATTCATTCGGTCTCTCGAGTTCAGTGTGCCATCTCCTGATTCCCCGTGAATGTCTAAATCACTGCTAGTGAATTTTTGTTTAAAGACCTGTTGTAACGGACATTGTTTTAAAAGCCAATCGTCATTGGTATTCTTTTGGGTCGTTACCCTATCTTTTTCTTCGAATCAGTCGTAACTGGCATTGTCTTAAATTCCACTCGTCGGTATCCTTGTTTCGGTCGTCACCATCTTTTTTCCTTTAAATTCCCCAGTCGTAACTGGTTGTGTTCGAAATCTAATCGTCATTGGTATCCTTTTGGGTCGTTACCCTATCTTTTTCTTTGAACCAGTCGTAACTGGCGTTGTCTTAACCCCACTCGTCATTACCTTTTGGTTCGGTTGTTGCAAACCTTTCCCTCTGAAGTCTAGTCGTCACTAGCAAATCCCCTGTGAAATCTAGTCGTTACTAAGTGATTTCCGTTTAAAGTCCAGTCGTAACTGGCAGATGTTCGAAACCCCAATTGTCATTGGTATCTTGTTGGTCGTTACCAACCTTCCCCATGGAAGTCCAGTCGTAACTGGCGTTACTTGAAATCCAATCGTTATTGGTATATTTTGGTTTGGTTGTTACCAACTTCCCCAGCTAAAGCCTAGTAGCTTGTTAGCATTCTCACATGTTTTGGTCGTCACCATGTTTTCTTTTGAAGACCAGTCGTAATTGGCATCGCCTAAAAATCCAATCGTCATTGGTACCCTGACTTGGTCGTCACCATATGCTCCTTTAAGTCCAGTAGTTACTGGCATTACTTAAAATTTGGTCGTCACCAATTTCCCCAGTCGAAGTCTTGCATTACCAATTGGAGTTAAAACTTCATTTGTTATTATCTCAGGTTGGTCGTTACCATTACCTCCAGGAAGTCTAGTGGTTACTAGCACTGCCTAAGTCATCTGTTTAAAACTGGGTGACATTATTATCCCCAGTGAAACCTTTCCCCCAGACAAGTCTCGGAGATCTAGTTGTCACTAGTATTTCCCATCATGTTTTGTCTTTGTTTCTTGTCCATTCCTAAAGATCCCGTTTGAACTCTTCACTATAGGAAGTCCTCATCTGATCATCCCCAGTGAGGTTCATGTTGTAAATTCCCCAGTAAAAAGTCGCTCGTGTCCCTGGTAGAGATCTACCTTGTTCCCCGATGAAGTGTTTGCTTTTCCTAGTAAGATTGTCATCTTCGTTAGACTTTGTGCGCCCTCATTTTTCTCCCTGTTATCACTAGTCATGTTTGAACTATTGATTGTTATACCTCGGTATTCCCCAGTGTCGGATCCACAATGTCAGGTCCTCGCGAGTAGTTACTCGTTGTTTTGTTTTTCTGTCTGTTGCATATATCTTGCATCCAAGCATCATTTAGAATTCATGACACATCATGACCTGTCCTTTTGCATATCATCAAATCTAAGGAACGAAATTTTCGGTTTTTCTATATTTAAATACCTTTCACTGCGATTCTACGAGGATTGTCATCTCTCAGTTCCATCTAGTGAAGATATTTAAATAGGGGCAACTGTTGCACCCCAAATTTTGACCCCTTAGATTCTCATTATCATTTTAGGAGCATACTCATGAACTTTCTAACCTTAATCCAGTGCAAGTCTGTCTTTGTCAAATTGCAGATGAATCAGGGTTTCGTGCAGACAAAATCAAAACTTCAGGGTTTGTGATTAGTCAATGTTTTGAGCTCATTCAAATAAGAAACAAGGTCAAGTATATTACATAATGTCAATTGAGAAGCCAATGTGAGGTTGTTACCCCAGAATTCAGAGCAGTACATTTCAGAGCACTCGATTAGGGTTTTAGACCAGTAAAAGTCAACTGTAGTTTGACTTTGATGTTGGAAGGTGTTTAAATGGTGGGATTGTGATTCATGAAGTTCATATATTCTAATAAAGTTCATCCAAGAAGTTTCAAAGTCTCAGGAGGTCCAGAATGTCAACAGGCGACTCGGTAATCACCGATCGATCGTACGGTTGACCGAAAAGTCAACTCTCCAAATTTTATGAATTGGACTTCAAGTTGTGAAACAAAGTTGTTCCTTATGTCATATTGGACTTGCATATCAATTTTCATGACCATTGGATCAAGGATGAAGGAGTAATCGAGAAATCGGGAAATTAGGGTTTTGAAAAGGGCTAAACCATAACTCCTTAACCACACATCCAATTGAGTTGGTTCAAATCTCATTTGGAAGCTCTTGACAAGTCCTACAAAAGTCCCTAAGTGGTCCATGATCAAAAAATGCATAGATTTTGAGTTATGGTCAAATTCATTTCAAGAAGGGAAAAAGACTTAGGAAAATTTCACTTTTTTAGCTCATTTTTAGCAACTTTGGAGGACTTTTTGGCCAAGTTACTTTGAAAAATTGAAACTCATGAAAACATGAATTCTTTAGAGCTATGTGAGGGCTTTCTAAATTGTACTAGAACATCTCAAGAGGAGTTATGAGCAGAAAGTTACATGTGTTCAAAGTTAAGGGTTTCACATAATAGTCCCACATTGGCCAAATTTTCAAAGTGACCTACTTCCTCAAAAATGCCAATTTTGGTTGATCCAACTTGTCATGTTTTACATATTAGATGTGTGTGGCATGAGAGAATAGATAATTATGCAGAAGATAGCAAAAATCAAGAGTGTAGCTCATTGCCTTGCAAGTGGGCAAGTTGCATTCCAAGTTGAAATTTCAAAGCATGAGGTGGAAAGTGAACTGCACCAGCCCCTCCCCTAGTGCTTCTAGCCTGCTAAAAACATCAGAAAACTCAATAGAACCATTGACAAATTAAGCCTTAGACAGAGCCAATAGAAAACCCTCCAAGGGAGGTTTTCTCAAAATATCTCCAAACCTTACTTCATGATGAAGCAATCTCACCAAGCAAGCTCCTCACTCCATTTGCCTATAAAAGGAGGGTGTCTTCACCTCATTTAGAACATAATACATCTTCTAAAAACCATAAAGAACTTCTTTCATCACTACTTCCACACCTTGCTTCAATTTCTCAAAATCTCCAAAGTTCACAAAATCACCAAAATCTGTCTTGGAGAGAATTCTACCCAAACTCATTTCTATACTTTCCAACACCCCAACAACCATCCATAAACTCTCTAAATATCATATAGAAGGTGTCTAGCCCTTTGAATCACACAAAAACCACAAGAATCAAAAAGTCAACTTCCTTCCCACACTACTTTGACCAAAAGCCACAAAAATCACCAAACTTTGTTCTAAGCCCTTCCTTGAGATTTTTATCATTCATACACCTCACCAATGATGTTTCTCAACTATCAAAACCATTAGCAACCATTGGAGACTCCTAATTTTCCATTTTGCATCATAAGTGCATTTTGATCAAAATTGAAACTCAAGGCAAATAAGGGAAGTTGAAGTTCTCTGGTATTCTTAGCTATTCTAGCTTGCTCAACATAGTCTACAAGAGGTATGTAGTCTATAAACTTTGCACTCTACATCATTTTCCATGTTTTTGCAATTTTGAGAAAAGTGATGAAAGCATGAACATAAGCATTACCATATTCCATGACAGACACTTTTTGACCTCAAGTTGTGTTTAATTTCACTTAATATGATGTATGAAGTGTGTGTATATGTTTTGTTTCCATAAAACATCAATGTTTGACAAGATGCCCTACTGCTGTTGCTACTTGTAGATATTTGCCTTGCATTTTCACCAAAACATTGCATTTATCATGTCATTTTCATAACCTGTTGGTATTGAACAATTTTGATGCATTAAAATCATTCCATATGCTTTATGTGATGTGTGTGTGCTTTTAGTTTGGACAGAACTTGTTTGCATCATGTCACTCATTTTTAAAATGCATTTTTTAACAAAATGAAGCATTTCCATACCAGTTTAGAATTCTGTTCTGTTTTGATTCAAATCAATTGTTGGAATACCTTAAATACATCATTTTTAAAATGTTCAAACCCTCATTTGAGTATTACAACCATTGGTTTGTGTTTTGGAGTTCATTATGCATTTTTCAAATCATTTTGGCCACTTGACATGTCATGTTCATAAGCTGTTGGTTTTGGCCATGTTTGAAGTTTTAAAATCCTTTTATATGACTTATGTGAGGTGTGTGATCATTTAATTTGAACTGAAGATGCTTAAAACAAACTGTCATGAGTTTCACTCTCAAAAATGCCTTTTTAACATTACACTTGCAACTACCATGCCACTTCTCATTCTGTTTGTGCTTTGCTTGAAAAAACTGTTGGAATTCATCATGTGTGTCATTTATAACATGTCCATGCTCTTACTTGATTAAGACAACAATTGGTTTGTGTTTTGAATTTCAATATGCATTTTCAAACCTTTTTGCAACTCAACATGCCCTGTTTTGTGACAGTTCTTTTTTGTCACCAAAGTGTGTTTATTTTCTCTCAATACCATGTATGTGACATGTATGTGTGTTTAACTTGACCAAATATGGCTTTAAACCTGAACTGCACTACATCATGCACTTCACACACACCACTTTGCAACTTGAAAGCTACTCTTTATTTCATGCTATTTTGAACTTCACTTTTCACTCACACTCATTCATCAACATGTATGCAATATGTATGTATATTTGTCTTGAATCATATGTGCATAAAAACTGAATTGCACCTCAATATGCATGACATTACACTTTTGTATTTTTGCAATTCACATGTCATCTTTAGGCACAACATGATATAGGTTCCATCTCTTGCATGAACTTGTTCCTTATTATTTATGTGGTGTGTGTACATGATCTCCATGATTTGAAACTGATTAGAACTTGACTTTCATGTCAAAATGCATTCCAAAACATCAACTTGCAGCAGCCATCGATTTTTTATTACAGTGAGAATTTTCAAAAACTATCACCACCATCATGTTCCTTGTTTAATTCTACCCCATATGCATATAAATTCTGTCTCGTTTCGATAAGCGATGAGGAAGTTACGACACAAAACATATTTCCCTTTGTTTATGTGTTTTTGCCCAACCATTTCATTAGTTTACCCTTATTATTTTAAGGGGTGGCTTTTACAAACGGATGTGTTGCACTCTAAAATTTGACCAACCGGTTCCCATATCTGGTTTATGTTTCAACGCATTTCGCATTTCGCATTCGCATACTACATACATGGCATTTTCCTCAATCAAGATTGATTTTTATCGGGATTAGAGCCCCTGGTGTTTCAGGCAGTACAGGCCGGTCAGGATAAAAGTCTGCTGAGAATTGGTGCTCGTTCCTTGTGTTTTCAGGCCATCTCGGGGCCCGGGCTTCGCTACGGTTGCACAATTGGGTTTTAGTCGGTTTAATCGGCCTCCTGGCATTTTTAGGATTTTTTTTGTCATTTTTCTGGATTTTTAATGCATTTAATGGATTTTTCTGGATTTAATAGAGTTTTTTATAATTTTTAGAGTTTAAATAAATTTTCTTTTCATTTTTTAGAAATTAATAGATTTTTTTTAGATTTTTAGGTATTATTTTCTTTTAATAGAATAGACTTTAAAAATAAATTTTTAGATATTGATTTCCTTTTAATGGTTTTTTTGAAAAATAGATAGATAAATACATATTATCCCTTTCTTTAATAGAATAGATTTTAAAAAATAGATAGTATTGTTTTTTTAGATTTTATTAGAGTTTTATTGTTTTTTTTTTAAAATTAATAATAGGGATTAATTGTTTTAAAATTTTTTTGTTAGGGTTTATTTGTTTTTCAGATTTAATTAGTTTTTAAAAAAATAGTTTTAGATAGTTTTTAAATGTTTTTTCAGATTAATTAGGAGTTTACTTTTTAATTTTCGTTTTAACAAATTAATTAGGATTATCGTTTTAACAAATTAATTAGGATTAATAATAGGTTTATTAGATTTTATTTTGTTAATTTTCGTTTTATAGTTTAATTAGGTTTTTAGCTTTAATTTTGTGCAGTTAATCAGGCTTAAATCCACTAATCCGGGTTTAGTCTTATTGGGCCAACAATTATCCATTAATCAAGCCCAAATCAGGTCCACTCGCAGCTGCCATGTGTCATATATATATAGCCATGCCACGCGTACGTCCCTTCTCTTGGACACCTCATTCTCTCCCTCACCCAGAACCCTGCCACGTCTCACCCTCTCTCCTCACACTTGGCACCCTCTGCTTCACCCTCAGCCACACGTGTAACCCACTGCTTCTTCCTCTGCCACCCGTCCTCTCGCCGGTCCTCTCGCCGCCGGCCATGCAACCACCCACCAGACCACTTCCCTCCGCCACAACTGTCGCCGGAGACCGTTAATCCACCGGAATTTGCAGATTTTGCCAGAAATCCCCAGAAACTCATCAAATCTTCATCTGCGTCTTTTTCAAGGAGTCGCCGGAAAACGCATCTTCGTCGGAATCTGCAACCTTCATCAACAATCTGTTTCCAGATCTTCATCATCAAAATTCATCAAGATCTCCTCAATCTTCAACCAGATTCTTCCAAGATCTTCCATGTTCATACGAGTTCTTCATAAGAATTTTATTAACCCTCAGTATCGTCTCCGTTCATCCTCAAATCTTCAGGAACCATGAGTTTCGTCAAGATCTTCAACAGATCTTCAACAAATTCGTCATGCAACATCCAGATCCTCTGATCCAACGCAAGATCTTCGCGAGCTCCTTCGTGTTCTTCAAGGATTTTTTCCAGAAGCTGTTCAAAAATCTTCAAGAATATCCGTCTGTGTTCTTCGCATCTTCAAGCACCTTCAGGCATGTTCTCCAACTTCCAGAATAGATCATAACCTCCGTCAACTTCATTATCGACATCACCAGGTTTTAATCTTGAACTTGCTAACTTCGTTGTTGATAGCGTTAGAACTAGGTTTGTTTTGAGTGAAGTGAGGTAGGCGAGATCATTTTGAGCTGAGGTTGCGTAGGCTAGTTTTGTTTTAGCATTTGGTTTATGGTGAATGAGGTAGGTGAACTGGTTTAGAAGGACGGTTGTGGTTTAGAGCCATGGCATTAGGTTGTTTCAGAAGTTGGAGAAGGGGAACGTGAAAGCGCCGCTAGGGCTTGATGAAGGAGATGATGAACAGTATGAGGAGAAGTCAGAAGGAATTAGGTTTTGTGTTGCTAGAGTGGACTCGGGCTTAGGCCCAATGGCAATTGTTGATCCATACTCCCCAGGTTACTCGTGAAACCCCCTCCCCTGGTTTGTGTTTTGGGTGGGCCTAGCAGAATTGCTAGTTGCACCCCCCGTTGAGGCCCAGCATGGATTATCAAAGGGGATTCCTGCTATCAGCACCCCCTTAGGTTATTGTTTTGTATGGTTTTTTTTTCTGAGTTAAACCTGGGCCCAGCGCATTGCTGAGCGCACCCCCCTCCTGGTCCCAGTTGTGTTCTGAAGTGTATATAATTGCTGTTACCACCCCCTGCTCTATTTTCTTTAATTGGATTTTCATTTTATTTTCTTTGCATATAGTTCACAAATTGATGCATGAAAAATCAAAAAATGATCAATTTTGCATGGGATTTTTTCCCTCATTTCAATAATGATGTCAAGAAAATTGTGAAAAAATAAAAATAGTATTTTAATCATTTTTGCTATTTTTGGTGATTTTCACATTTAATTGCTCTTATTTTCATTTTGCTTGTGCATATCATTTGGTGAATTTCGTTTAGTCATTTAAATTCATATTTTGATTCCATTCTTTTTGTACTATCTATATTAGAACATTAGGTTCCCTTAGGGATTTATTTCACATTTTTGTGATTAAATCTTGTTTAGTTTTGATTAGAAAACATTAGGTTAGTATAATTAGGGTTCAAACTCAACATAGGTGCATTCTAACATTTTATTTTGGGGTTTTTAGCATGAATTAGGTTATGGGACATATAGGGTATGTAGGGTAGATATAGAAATCCCCTTAGAATAAATCTTAGAATTTTAAATACTATTTTACTATTTTTAGTATATTTTGCAAATTGTGTGATTGTTTGGTGTTCCAATTTGGGGTTTATATTTGTCTGTTTGGGCTTTTGGGCTTTTCTGTGGGGTATGGGGCTTGGTAGGAGCTTGTTGAGCATGAAGACATCAAAAGAGAAGATTGAAGATGATGATCAAATGTTGAAGTTTGAAGATTGTTGATGCCTGATTGAAGACATAGGAAATAATAGGAATAAGCAGAGCCTTAGAATAGACTGAATTTTTTTCACAAACATGGATAGCTTCCTTTGCTTCCATTATTCTCAATGATTAAAAGTCCCTCTATGATATTCACCTCCCTACTTTGGAGGGATAAGTGGTTTTATCTAGGAGGTAGAACTTTGAGGGAGATAGTCTGTTACAATGTCAACTATTCATAGACTTCCTTTGGTTGTCAATGAACTGTTTGACATTCAATTTATTCTGATAAATCAATTCTCATCTAGGAGAGCTTGCCTTGAAGAAAGAAGCCATTGAAGATAGAAATGAAGGTCAAAGATTGACGAAGATGAAGATTGTTCATGTCAAAGTTGTGCAGTTGTTAAAGCTAAAGTTTACTGTTGTCTGGAGCTATCTGCTGTCTGATGCTGTCAACTGATTAAGATTCTGTGCTTGTTTGAGCCTGGGGATTTCTTGAAGATGGAAGCTTATTGTAGCTTGGGTCTCATTGGAGCTTGACTTTAGAGCTCATTGGGGAGATTGCTGTTTGCTGTCAGAGTTTGAGATTTGTTCAGAGCTGCTGCTGTAGGAGCTGGTGTGCTGTCAGGGCTGGTGTGGGGTTTATTTTCTTTGCTGTATTGTTTGTTAATTTCCCTTTAGGCTGAGGTGAAGCTGTTTCACTTTGCCCATTGTTTTCTAGGTTCGAGGTTGAGTGGGACTCCTTTGCCTCACTTGTACTGCTGCATTCATGCATTTTACCACTTTACCGTATATATGGATTTGCTTTCCCGTTTATCCCCTTAGGATCTCTGTTTCTCTCTATGCAAGAGAGAAATATGACAGACATTAGGCTTTCATCCATGCATGATAACATCATGGTAGATTTTGATTCCCATTTTAACCCTAGGTTTTAGAGTTCTTTCTCTTCTATCTCAAATCAATAAAAAAATACAATAAAAGGATAAACATCAATAAAAAAAATTGTTCTTGCGTAAAAGACTGTAAACCAATCAAAGAGTCATTTTTGTCCGCTTGGACCCGTAATCAAGAGAAAACCTTTTTCAGAAGGATAAAAAACAATCAAGACAAACTTGTGTCGTCCGTGGCCTGAACTACATTTGCTCTGATCTTTCATGCTGTATGAAAGTACGTAGGCATAGGATGCGATATCCTAGCGAGCAACCTTCCCCTCCTTTCCCGTAGGTAGGCGAACTACGTTGACTCTGATTTCTCGTTCCAGACGGGAATACGTAGGCATAAAGTGCGATACTTTGCCGAATCATTTTATTTTCTTTTAAACCCAGACCTGTAGAATAGATAGAATAACAATTCGTACTAGAAAACAAGTGTGGATCCCGTCGAGTACGACGGACGTGAGGGGTGTTAATACCTTCCCCTTGCGTAACCGACTCCCGAATCCAGGATTTGGTTGCGATGACCATTCCTTTCCCGTCTTTGCGGTAGGTTTACTTCGAGTGTTTCCTTTCCCTCTGTTGGGATAAATAACGCACGGTGGCGACTCTTTTATTCAGCCGGCGCCGATTTTCGCAGTAGCGACTCTGCTGGGGACTCCAACGGTTCCCTACGCGAGTCAATCCTAGCGCTTGTTTTCCCGTCGAGGATTTTGTATGGATTTACTTTTCAGTCATTTACTTTCAGCATTATTTTATTGTGATTATTGCTGTGGGTATGAGGGTGTTCTATGATTGAGAGATAAGTCGGACCTGGGCTTGAGCGCACCTAGAATTAGAGTGGAAATTAGTGGGCGCGTGCATGCTTTGCATGTACTAGTGTCTCATGAAATCCACGCTCAGACGAGGTTCTTATGGTTGGCTTCTTTTTCAACCCTTTGGGTTGAAGGGGTTGTTGGTTAGTTGGATTGTCGACTCTGGGGACCGATCATTTGGAAGTTGGCTAAGTGAGGCCTCTTCAGGACATGATGATGCCACACCTTCTGGGTATCGTATCATCAGTCTTGAAAGTCTGTGACGCCGACGACCGCATAGGATGCCATACTTTGTGTCAGTCATTAGGACACCTACCTGTGAGAGGGGTTGGGACATGCAGGTAACTTGACCTCCAGATTACCGGTTTTCTTGATTGAGGTTCAGTGGTAGTTGAGGACAGTGTTATTGGTTCTGTCAGAGACCGGGTTGGAGCATTGTGGATGGTCTTGAGCAGTTTGTGGGTCTATTTGAGGCCAATATTGTGGATTGGACTTCTCAGCCAGGGGCACTTGATCCCTTGTTGCATTGCTTGCATATTGCATTGTTTGCATCATCATGTGCATATCATTAACGTGTGTCTGTGCTGCAGGTGCATTTTCATACTTCCCGATTCTAGTGCTCTGGACTTCTATCTGTTATTATGAGTACTTTGAGGAAGACTGTTGCGTATAAGTTGCCTACCCCTGATGTGACTTCTCTGTTGGGTCTGATTTCCCTAGCTGACGATGATGTGAAGAGAAGTTTTAGAAAGAGTTATGAGAAGCTATTGAATTTGGTTTGCAGGCCAACTGCATATGAGCTGAATGGGTTATACACATTGATGCAGTTATATGATCCCTCCTTGAGGTGTTTTATGTTCCAGGGCTTCATTTTAGCTCCGACCATGGAGGAGTACGCTGAGTTTCTAGAGTTGCCAGTTCAGAACAGAGTGCCCTTCATTCATTGTGATGCTAAGCCTAAGCTGGAAGACTTAGCTGTTCCCTTGCATATGGATCCTGCAGAGTTGTCGTTGACTTCCTGGCATGGAGTTTCTGGGTTTTCTCTCAAATTTTTGGTTAGCAAAGCTCAAGAATATGCCAAAAGTGGCTGCTGGATTGTGTTTAACGTTGTTCTTGCCTTGTGCATCTATGGGATTATACTGTTCCCTAATTTTCCTGAGTTCATTGATTTGGATGCATTCCACTTATTTGCTGCAGGCAACCCGGTGCCTACCTTGATTGGATATTTTTATCATTCCTTTGTCGCTACTGCGAAAATCGGCGCCGGCATGACAGAAGATTCGCCACCGTGCGTTATTTATCCCAACGGAGGGAAAGGAAACGCTCGAAGTAAACCTCGCAAAAGACGGGAAAGGTATGGTCATCGCAACCAAAACCTGGATTCGGGAATCGGTTACGCAAGGGGAAGGTATTAGCACCCCTCACGTCCGTCGTACTCGACGGGATCCACGCTTGATGTTTACAAGGAAAAGGGTGTGTTTATCTATCTACGCTAGTGGTCAGTCTGAAAAGAAAAGAAAAGGACAGGACTCGACAGAACATACGCTGTTCTGGGCCTACATACTCCCTCGTGCAATGGGAAAGTCAGAGTCAACGTAGTTCGACTACCTACGTCTAGACGGGGGGGAAGGTTGCTCGCCAGGACATCGCGTCCTGTGCCTACGTACTTCCACACGGCATGGAAGATCAGAGCAAACGTAGTTCGGGCTACGCTCGACACAAGCTGTTCAAGTGTTTTTTAGGGAAAATGCACCTTAACCAAGGGTTTTCACAGTCCAGGAGGACAAAAGGTTTTAATGTTTGTTCAAATCTTTTGACGGAAGAAATGAATTCACTTTTGTTTTATCCTTTATTAAGTGTTTTTCTGTTGTTTTGAGAAAGGAAAGAGACACCCTAAAACTATGGTTGAAAAGGGGAGTCTACCTAATGTTATCATGCCTGGTTAACCAACCTAATGTCTATCATAACTCCTCCACAGCAGAGAAGTTAGAGCTTCTAAGGGATCATGGCAAAAGAACTAAACAGCAAACAGGAATCACTGCAAAGTAAAGAAATACTGGAAATATGCATGAATGCAACAACCAAACAAGCAAGGCACAAAGGCCACAAACCACAGAGGTAAGGGAGCTCAGCTCTACCAAATACCAACAAGCAAAGCCACTCAATAACAATCAAACAGAAGGAGGACCACCTCAACATCTTATGCACACAAGCAGGCTTATTTCTAAGATGCACCTATCTCAGAAATATCTATATGAACCCCTAAGACTAATGCAGCACAGCACCACACAAGTCAATCAACACACAGAGAAGGAAAGGGCTAAACAGCCTGGCAAATTCCTATCCAAAAGCTTAAGCCAAAACTCTGAGCAGGACCCCTAAACAAAACCATAATCAAAACCCCTGAACAAAGCCCCTAATCAAACCCCTGATCAAATCTCTAAGCAAAACCCTAAACAAAACTCCTACCCCAGAGAAATCAATCCCAGTCTTCAAGCTTCTAGACAAGCTTACCAAAGAAAGGGAGTTAAGTAGGCAGACTCACAGTGCCTTCCTCAGGAAAGTACTAGGAGGCTTCTACTTAGGAATCATATCCCATGTGGCTCAACAACTGTGAACGGTTTACATTCCTCCTCAGGAGAAACTAAACTCACATGAAGGCTCCAACATCATTGGATACTTAAGAAAACCTAGATGAACTAAGGGAACTAAGTGAACAGACTCATAGTGCCTTCCTCTGGAAAATACTAGGGGGCTTCCACTTAGGAATCATATCTCATGTGGCTCAACAACTGTGAACGGTTTACATTCCTCCTCAGGAGAAACTAAACTCACATGAAGGCTCCAACATCATTGGATACTTAAGAAAACCTAGATGAACTAAGGGAACTAAGTGAACAGACTCATAGTGCCTTCCTCTGGAAAGTACTAGGGGGCTTCCACTTAGGAATCATATCCCATGTGGCTCAACAACTGTGAACGGTTTACATTCCTCCTTAGGAGAAACTAAACTCACATGAAGGCTCCAACATCATTGGATACTTAAGAAAACCTAGATGAACTAAGGGAACTAAGTGAACAGACTCATAGTGCCTTCCTCTGGAAAGTACTAGGGGGCTTCCACTTAGGAATCATATCCCATGTGGCTCAACAACTGTGAACGGTTTACATTCCTCCTCAGGAGAAACTAAACTCACATGAAGGCTCCAACATCATTGGATACTTACGAAAGAGGTGGGAAGAAAGAATGAAAGACATCCATAGTGCCTTCCTCAGGAAAGTACCATGAATTTCCCTCACTCTTCAGGATCTCAAACCTCACAGAAAGAGAGAAAGATCCTAGACTAGGTCTTCAATCCATGCATCCTTGCAAGCTCCATCAAGTCTTCATCCAGCCTCCATCTTCAAGAAGAAACCACAGGCCCTCAAACCAAAAGAAATTATCTCTAAAGTTCAACCACAGTTGAACTTCAAAGTCAGAAGCCCTCAAGACTTCTCTTATTCCCAAGCTCAAGCAAAAATAGAAAAACCACTTCTAAAAATCCACCAAAAATCTAGGGGAAACCTACATGGCTCTATGATCCCAAGATCATATCTCAAAGCCTAAGTCAACTTCTAAGGCTACTAAACAATCCCTAACATATGAATGGTCAAGGGTTAACCAGCAAGTTATGAGATCTCTACTCTCTAACCCTAAAACAACATCAATCAATTTCTAAAAAAAATCCACAAAAGTCCTATGGGGAGCATGCATCAGTCTAGTACAACATACTAAAAAACTAAAGCAAAATTCATTACCAAGTGAGAGAAATAAAATCAGCAAGGCAGACACATCACAAATCAACTACTCAATACCAATTAAAATACAAAAATGCAAATAAAAATGAAAATGCATGAGCAATCTAATATTTTTGCACCATAAAATCCTAAATTGAATTATGAATCTACAGAAAAAAGAAGGGAATTAATTGGATAATCCTACTATTTTTTTAGGAATTATTTTCTAACATGGATAAAACAAAGAAAATTAAAAAGAAAATAAAACAAGGGGGTGGCGAATAGCAATAATTCAGTTCAGTTTCAACTTTGGGCCTATCCTGGGGGTGCAGATATCAAATGCTCACTAAGCCCACGTAATTCTTATTCAGCATACACAGCCAGGGGAGGGGTCAATGAGTAAACAAAGGGGTAGTTCGCAGTAATTGGACTATTGGGCCCAACCCGTTCAAAACCCTAGCTCAACTAACAAAACCAAATTACTCACTCCAAACTCAATCACTGTTCACCTCAACCCTAATGCGCCGTTCTCTCCCTAACCTCTCTCTCAGACCATTCTCTGAAGAAACCTCTCACACATTTCACAAACGCTTCCCAAACCCTAACAAACCTTCATGAAATCACCCATCGATCTCGCTCTAATCCACTCTCTGAAACGAAAACAAACTACACCACGACCTTATCAACCTAAATCTGCTTGAATCAAGACAGAACTAACCTAGCAGTCGGAAAGAAGAAGGCGAACGGAATCAAGTGAACGCACCTGGATATGGAGCAAGCTCGAGGAATTCTGGAAGCCTTCTGGAGAGTTCTTCGTGGATTCTTGAAGATCTACAAACCGGACGATATCTGAAGACGATCTGGGAGCTTTGAAGGTCTTTAGGGGATGATTGAAGATCTACGCTGAAGATGGCTCTGAGCGAGAATCCTGAAGGAGATCTGGAAAAGCAATACGCAACAACGCTCTTGGAAGATGAAGATCCTGGAAATCTTCTCGAAGACGATATTGATGACGAAGCTTCTACGGAGGGCTTTCAAAAATCTGGAAACGGAAGAAAAATGAAGACGAAAAAAACGCGAGTGTTCTTGCTCGTTTGAAGAAGATCTGGTGAAGCCCCAACGAACTGATGCGAAGCCGGTGTAGGTGATGAACTTGATGAAGTTCTTGCGAAGAGATCTCTGGATGAACACCTAAGATGAAGATCTAATCTTGATTTTCAGGAGAAGACGTATGAAGGTCCCGATAAACTTTCCGGCGATGGTAGGAATTCTCCGATGAAGGCCTGGATGAAGGTAGACGAGAAGATCGGAGTGTTTGGATGAACCTATGGAGAATTTGTGATTTCCGGTGAGATCGGCCGTAGGAACCACCGTGTGATTTCACCGGTGAAGTTCTACGGAGTTTGCATGGCCGGCGATTGGATTTCCGGTGAGTTTGACCGGTGACATCCAGGTGGCGAGCATGCGATGACTGATGGTGGTGGCGAAACCTGGAGTAGACGCGTGGCACTGAAGGAGGGTGGCGGAGAGACGCGTGTGAGAGAGAGGAGGTAGTGGGATCGTGTGCTGGCAGGGACTGGGTTAGTGGATTGAGACGTGGCAGTGTGGGGAGAGGAAAAAGAAGATGCGTGGCAGGCCCTTATATAGCCACGTGGATCCCCAAACTCTGGGCTTTTACTGAATTGGACTTTGACTGAAGACTGGCCCATTTACGGATTAAACACGGACTAAACACAATTACCAGACTGATTATGAATATTAACATGAATTAAGACTAATTAACTGAATTAAAAACTGGTTAATCTAATTAAAATGGTAAACCTAATTAAAGACTAATTAATAAAATCTGACTAACATCCATTAAAACTAAACGAAAATCACTTAATCCAAATTGAATTAAAATCTGAATGGAACTAATTAACCTAATCAATTAATTCTAATCAGTTAGACCTAATTAAATCTAACACAAACCTAATCAATTAGACCTAATATATTCTAACAATTAAAGACTAATTAAACCTAAAAAAATCTAATTAACTCTAGGAATTAATATTCTCACAAATCTAAAAAACTATTAAAACTGTTAAAATCTATTTAATGCCTAAAACAAATCTATTAATTTCTTGATAAAATCTACTTATTTATTCTATTTAATATGAAAACTATTGTCTAAAAAAATGCTAATAAAGTCCAATAAATGCCTAGAAAATTCTATAAAATTCTAAAATTGCTATTAAAGCGAACAACTCCGATAAAAGGAACGCGAGATCCGACTGGAGTAAATGATAAACCCCGGACACCAGAAACATCCTGAAAAACACAGTGTATACTGAAAATGCCGAGAAGCGCACAATTTCCCGAAAATGAAACCCTGATTATCTAGACTGGATCTGAAATATCCGGTAGATGAAAACCAAGCTGTAACCCTGACATCCTCTGTCTGTGTACAAATGTCATGCATCTGATATGCGAATACGAATTAAACCATGAACCAGATAGGAGAACCGGTTGGTCAAATTTTAGGGTGCAACAACTGCCCCTATTCAAACGGCTTGGACTCGACTGGATGAAGAGCGAACGGCCTTCAGATAATCGAGGTACGAGACGGTTGAATACCAATAAACCCGGAAATTTGCCAACCGCAAAATAAATTGCGCACACCACTGCTTGGGGAGAATTAACCAGGGAACTGATTTCCATTGCCACAACGACAACTAAACACCTATCCATCAACCTACTTATGAAATAATCTGATATTGTCCACAGACCATCCCATTCCGAAGAAGTGAGCAAACACTAAACAGTGAGAAATTGTTGATCTCTCTTATCAACCTTTCGCATCCGAAGAAACGAGCAAACGCTTAACCAAGCGAGTCAATGCTGATTTCACTTACCAACCTTCCGTTCGTACCTGAACGAGCAAACGCTAAACAGCGAGAAAATGTTGATTTCACTTACCAACCTTCCGTTCGTACCTGAACGAGCAAACGCTAAACAGCGAGAAAATGTTGATTTCACTTACCAACCTTCCGTTCGTACCTGAACGAGCAAACGCTAACCAACGAGAAAATGTTGATTTCACTTACCAACCTTCCGTTCGTACCTGAACGAGCAAACCTGCGGGGATACTAGAAACTTAACCAAGCAACTCTGAGAGGCCAATTCTGACGACGGCCGTCAAATACCTATTCTGGCAATAGGTATCTTGAAAACACTCTGCTGGGGAAATTGGGAACTTAACCAAGCACCTTGACGAGAATAACTTTGTTGGAAAATACGAGGAACTTAACCAAGCAACTCCGTGGCGAATACCCTGCTGGGGACTACGAGGAACTTAACCAAGTAACTCAATGAAATAACACCCTGCTGAGAAGACTATGGGTAACCACCCAAAAATTTGCATTACCATCTTCCAATGCTGACACCACAGCATCCTGAGAAAGACTCAGCTGGGGGAAAAAGGTGCTTGACCAAGCAAACTCTGCTAGGGGAATATGACATGACGAACACGATCACTGCGTGCCTGGCCCCCCATATACTACCCATAACAAGATGTACACGATCACTGCGTGTCTTGGCGTTGCAAACAAAACCACATATAGGACAAATACGATTACTGCGTACTCCACCACAAATCCCCACAACATAACGATGACCACGATCACTGCGTGCCCTGCGCCACAACCCTCTTGACAGGAGAAAACACGATCACTGCGCGTCTTGTGTCGCAAACAAAACCACAAGATGAATACGATCACTGCGTACTCCACCACAAATCCCCATAACATAACGATGAACACGATCACTGCGTGTCCTGCGCCACAACCCTCTTGACAGGAGGAAACACGATCACTGCGCGTCTTGTGTCGCAAACCAAATATACCGGATGAATACGATCACTGCGTACTCTACCACAAATCCCCACAACATACCGATGACCACGATCACTGCGTGCCCTGCGCCACAACCCTCTTGACAGGAGGAAACACGATCACTGCGTGCCCTGTGTCGCAAACAAAACATACCGGATGAATACGATCACTGCGTACTCCACCACAAATCCCCACAACATAACGATGACCATGATCACTGCGTGCCCTGCGCCACAACCCTCTTGATAGGAGGAAACACGATCACTGCGCGTCTTGTGTCGCAAACTACACGTATGCACATCTCCGTGAACCACGATCTCACTTATCGACAGAGAAAATACACCTGAAGCTGGACGGGTAATCAATCCTGCTTACGTTTCCAAATGCACATGTTTGATAATGCCGTAATGCTTCCATAGTGCATGGAAATGCTACGTATTCGTGTAAAATGCAAGCTGCTTATGATGCATGCTTATGCAAAGAGTTACTTCAGCAAAATAAATGCTGAAGACAAACTGGATCCGCTGGTGATAACCGAAATACTATCGATACGTTTCCAACAAAATAAATGCTGGACAGATGACCTAACCCCGTTGAGGATAACCATCCTGCTGGGAAAGTAGCTCACAAACTCATAACTTCAAACTCTGCTGAAGATGATCGTCCTGACGAGGAAGGATCAACCTGTTGGGGAAAGAGAAAAGCAATCCTGAAACTGCTTTCAAAAGGTATCAACACTCTGATTACGCCCTGTGGGGATAATTCATCCTACTATCACTGAGCTGGGGATTGACCGGAGTGCTCTGATTCGCACTACACCAGAAACTCTTTGGGCGAGTTAATCATATTCGCCTCGACCCTTGCTGGGGAGGACTCTGCTCTGCTTGATAAGCCAATTCTGAACTACTGAAGATACATTGATCTTTTCCTTTGACGCAACCTTCACTCTCCTGGGGAGACTTCACTGGGGAAGGACACACAACGTTCATCCTCTGGAGAGGGTACCAGCCTGCCATGGACTCTGGCGGGGAACTTTGCGAGCTTTTGAATACCTGCAAAAGTCAACAAGCAAACACAAGACAATCTATGCAAAAAGAAACATCTTGGTAATCACCCATGACAACCATTCCGGTAATTTCCGGTTTTAACAATCATCGGCCGAGGCCCGCCTGTTTACACACATGTAAGTTTTGTCAAAAACATCGGCGTTTTTTACAAACAAAACTGTAAAAGTTAGAACCAAAGTCACACACTACACTGAATAACACACTTTATTGATAACGGCCTGAAAATAGGCAAGATTTGTACATCAGATGCAACTCCTGAAAAGAGGTAGTCACACATAAACAAAATGCAGAAATGTACAAAGATACAGAATAAAATTTGTACACATGTCGGCAACGTGTTACAGACGAACACCATGAGCTGATCCTCCTATGACTCGCCGGACTCTGATGCTTTCCTGATCTCTGTCTTCGGAAGAGATTGCTTTGGATAGTAGACCCCCCAGATTCTCCCAAACCACTAGATAATCTAACTTGGACCACAGTCATTTGCTTCTCAAATCCCTAACTTTTGCGTGAATCGCCCTTTGCGGGTTTTCAATTCACCGGGATACCCCTTTTTGCCGAAGCCGCCCAGTGTAGGTTTTCAACTTCGCGGGTGTACATTTTTTCCATTTTATCCCTAACTTTTGCCCGAACCGTTTATTCTGTTTTTGGTTCGCCAGGATGCCCCATTTTTGCCTGGACTCTCTTTTTACTGTCCAGCGGATCAATTTTCAAGCAAAGTATTTTTTGACTGCGTTCGAGTTTACAGGGGACGAAAATTCTTCGCCATCCATGGTGGATAACAATAAGGCTCCTCTAGAGAAGACCTTTCTCACGACGTATGGACCTTCATAGTTGGGAGTCCATTTGCCCCTGTGATCCGATTGCGGTGGGAGAATCTTCTTCAGCACAAGATCACCCGTCTGAAAGCTTCGAGGTCGAATCTTCTTGTCAAACGCTTTCTTCATCCGGCTCTGATACAGCCTACCATGTGCAATTGATGCCAGTCTCTTCTCATCTATCAAGCTCAGTTGATTCAATCTATTCCTCACCCATTCTGCCTCATCAAGTTGAACATCAAGCAAAACCCTCAAAGATGGTATCTCAACCTCCAATGGCAGGACTGCCTCCATGCCATACACCGATGAGAACGGAGTTGCCCCGATTGATGTACGCACCGTCGTGCGATAACCATGCAAAGCAAACGACAATATCTCATGCCAATCCTTATACGTTACCACCATCTTCTGAACAATCTTCTTCACGTTCTTGTTGGCCGCTTCAACAGCGCCATTCATCTTGGGTCTGTACGGAGATGAATTATGATGCTCGATCTTAAACTCCCGAAAAAGATCCTTCATCATCTTATTATTCAGGTTCGAACCATTATCAGTAATGATCCGTTCAGGAATACCGTATCTGCAAATTATATCCCTCTTGATAAATCTGGCCACCACCTGCTTCGTCACATTGGCGTAAGATGCTGCTTCCACCCACTTGGTAAAATAATCAATCGCGACCAGGATAAAGCGATGCCCATTAGAAGCAGTAGGCTCAATCTTGCCAATCATATCAATCCCCCACATGGAGAAAGGCCACGGAGAAGCCATAACATTTAGTGGACTGGGTGGCACTTGGATCTTATCGGCATAGATCTGGCACTTGTGACACCGCTTGGCGAACTTGAAACAGTCCATTTCCATCGTTAACCAATAATACCCCACCCGCAACAACTTTCGGGTCATAGCATGCCCACCAGCATGTGTACCAAAAGTTCCTTCATGGACCTCTTCCATGAGTAAATTGGCTTCCTTCTCGTCTACACACCGGAGGAGTACCAAATCGTGGTTCCTTCTATACAGAACGCCGTCGGGATTCAGATAGAAGTTGCCTGCTAATCTCCTTAGGGTCTTCTGATCACGACTGGATGCCCCAGCCAGATATTCCTTGTTCTTCAGGAAATTCTGTATGTCGAAATACCAAGGTTTACCGTCCGATGCTTCATCAATTGCAAACACAGAGGCCGGCCTATCAAGGCGAGATATGACAATCCTGGGAGCCTCGTTCCAGTAGTTGACCTTATACATCGAGGATAATGTTGCAAGGGCGTCTGCCATTTGATTCTCCGCCCGAGGTACATGATGGAACTCCACCTTATCAAAGAAAGGTAGCAACCTTCTTGCATAATTCATGTACGGTACCAGATTAGGTTAGCGTGTCTCCCACTCTCCCTTAATCTGATTCACAACCAATGCTGAATCCCCATATACGTCCAGGTTCTTGATCCTCAGATCGATAGCCTCCTCTAACCCCATAATACAAGCTTCGTACTCGGCTTCGTTATTCGTCACTGGAAAAGTCAATCTGGCCGTAAACGGGATGTGCGACCCGTGGGGAGTTGTAATGATTGCCCCAATCCCACTACCGTACGAATTGACAGCCCCATCAAAAATCAATTGCCACTGGGAACTCCGCTCAGGACCCTCATCAGGCAACGGCTCATCACAATCTTTAGCCTTCAAGTACATTATGTCCTCATCAGGAAACTCAAACTTCATAGGCTGATAATCCTCAATCGGCTGCTCGGCAAGATATTCGGACATAACACTTCCCTTAATGGCCTTCTGGGAAACATACTGGATATCGTATTCTGTCAATACCATTTGCCATCTAGCAATCCTTCCAGAGAGCGCTTTCTTTTCAAACACATACTTGATCGGATCCATCTTCGATATCAGCATGGTTGTATGGTTCAGCATGTACTGTCTTAGACGTTTGGCAGCCCACGCCAATGCACAACACGTCTTTTCGAGCATAGAGTATCGAGATTCACAATCCGTGAACTTTTTACTCAAGTAGTAAATTGAATGCTCTTTCCTTCCTGTCTCGTCATGTTGACCGAGAACACAACCCATACTGTTCTCAAGAACCGTCAGATACATAATCAGTGGTCGTCCCGCTACTGGGGGTATTAACACCGGAGGTTCCTGCAAGTATTATTTTATCTTTTCAAATGCCCTTTGGCAATTGTCGTTCCAGACCACCGCTTGATCTTTCTTTAACAGTTTGAACAAAGGTTCACACGTGGTCATTAGGTGAGAGATGAACCTGGCAATGTAGTTCAACCTCCCTAAGAATCCACAGACTTATTTTTCTGTTCTCGGTGCTGGCATCTCTTGTATTGCTTTTATTTTTGTCGGATCGACCTCGATTCCTTTCTTGCTCACAATGAACCCCAGTAGCTTCCCGGATCTCACTCCCAAGGTACACTTGTTAGGGTTCAGCCTCAGCCTGAACTTCCTCAGCCTCTTGAACAACTTCAGCAGATTAACCAGATGTTCTTCCTCTGTTTGAGACTTGGCAATCATGTCATCGACATACACCTCAATCTCTTTGTGCATCATGTCGTGAAAGAGCGTTGTCATAGCCCGCTGGTATGTTGCCCCAGCATTTTTCAAACCAAAGGGCATCACCTTATAACAGAAGGTTCCCCACGGGGTGATAAAGGTCGTTTTTTCCATATCCTCCAGAGCCATTTTGATCTGGTTGTACCCTGAAAATCCATCCATGAAAGAGAATACCGAAAAATGAGTTGTATTGTCAACTAACACATCAATATGCGGCAGCGGGAAATCATCTTTCAGGCTCGCTTTGTTTAGATCCCTATAATCAACACACATTCGAACCTTGCCATCTTTCTTTGGCACAGGCACGATATTAGCGACCCAAGTGGGATAAGTAGTGACAGCCAGGAATCCAGCATCCCATTGCTTCTGCACTTCTTCCTTTATTTTTACAGCCATGTCAGGACGAGTCCTTCTGAGTTTCTGCTTCACAGACGGGCAACCTTCCCTCAACGGCAGACGATGAACAACCATATCGGTATCCAAACCCGGCATATCTTCGTAGGACCAAGCAAATATATCACTGTATTCGTGCAACATCTCAATAAGCTCTTGCTTGATGTCAACCTGCAACGCGGCCCCTATACGGATGTTCCTGACACATTCCTCAGACCCTAAATTGACAATATCAATCTCTTCCTGGTGAGGCAGAATGACTCTCTCCTCTTGCTTCAACAACCGACTCAGCTCTTCTGGTAAGTCACTATCCTCAACAATCTCCTCCTCAGCTTGGAAGATCGGATGCTTGAAGTCTAAACGAGTCATAGGAAGTCTTTGGTCGATGTCATCTGAAAATTCATGAATCCTGCGAGAGAAACGGTTAAGTGCTTCAAAATGATATACAAGCAAAATACATAACCACGCTGCCATTTTATTGAAAAATAAAAAATAGAAAGAAAGGGATCACAACATTTGAATGTAAAAAACGTCGTCATTTATTGATCATACAAACATACAGGTAAACAGTTAGGCCCTAAGACGAGATCAACGATGCCCCGGGCAAGGCATGTGATCATACAATGATTGAAAAAACAATGCATTACTGTTTGGTGACTTGGATGACGTCCTGGATGGACCAGTTGCATAGGCTTTGCCCCGGCGTGCTGGGTCGAATCCATGCGTCCATGTCGCAGTCGCTGTCCACTTCCTCCGTATCAGACACGGCATTAATCCTTTCAAAGCTAACCCCTCCGGGCGTGAACACCACAGGTCCCTTGTACTTAGGCGCACTCTGTGAGGGAGATGGGCGGTACCCCAAGCCGTACCTATCTTGCTTTACTGGTATGTCCAGAACCTGCCCCCACTTCTGAGTCTCTCCCGCTTGCACCAACGCCTTGGCTTTTTTATATGAAGAGACGGCCACCTCTTGCGCTTCACTCTTTACCGAAGCTTCTTCTTTAACCTTCACCCCTTCGAACGCCTGACACAGTGTTTCATGAATCTCTCCATCTACCTCCACGTATTTGAAGGAAGACAAATGACTGACTAGGATATCCTCTTCGCCACACACCGTCACAATACTCCCCTCAACCATATACTTCAGCTTCTGATGGAGCGTAGAAGTTACTGCCCCAGCGGCATGAATCCAAGGTCTCCCGATCAAACAGCTATATGCGGGCTGGATGTCCATGATGTAAAACACTGTATCAAACACCTCCGGACCTACCTGGATGGGTAACGTTACTGACCCGAATACCGACCTCCTTATTCCGTCAAAGGCCCTTACCACCAAATCACTAGGTGTGCACAACAATCCACGGGTATCCAATTTCAACAGGGCTTTCTTTGGTAACACATTCAACGAGGACCCAGTGTCTACCAGCACATGGGATAAAATAGTGCCCCGGCATTCGATAGAGATGTGCAAGGCATTATTGTGATCACGCCCTCTAGGCGTTAGGTCAAAATCCGTGAATCCCAAACCATGCCCAACATTAACATGCGCCATAACTCCCTCCAGCTGATTGACTGAAATTTCTTGCGGCACGAAGGATGTCTCAAGTACCTTCAACAGGGCATTTCTATGCGCCTCAGAACACAACAACAACGATAATATGGAGATTTTTGACGGGGTCTGCTGCAGGTGATCTACGATCTTGTAGTCACTTTTGCGAATCAATCTCATGAATTCTTCCACATCTTTGGTTATCAGTTCTTTCTCCTTACTCCCCGAAGGTTCCCCCTCAACAACTTTGTTCTTACCCCTGGCGAGCCTCTCTGCCTTGACCTCAGGTGAAGTGAAAATTCTCCCGCTCCGGGTCATACCACCCGCTCCCACTATGTTGTCTACGGATCCCGCAGGCGGATCATTCAAGTCAATCTTTTCCCCATTGCAATACACTTCAGCACCGTAGCTCCACGGGACTGCCTTCGTGCTCTCATAAGGGATTAGTTTAGCCTTTGTAATAGTAATGGTCGGCCTTTTTGATGATGCCGAAGTCGTCACTGATTTGAACGGAATGGTGATCGTAGCAACCTCACTGCGCTCTTTTTCAGATTCTGTCTCAACAGACTTCTCTCGCCCCACAGACCTGTCAAATTGCAGGATTCCTTCATCAATCAAACCTTGAACTCCCCTTTTCAACCTCTCACAGCCCCTAGGTTGAACCAAACAGTCAGCACACTCTTCACTGCATCTGGGATAGACACCTCCTTTCAACAAGCGCTGCTTTACGTAACTCAAAGGGGTTTTCAGCTTGCTCACTTCCGAAACCAAGTCCAACTCATCATCTGTCAGGATTGCATTGGCCGCAGCCCCGCCATGCTTGGGCATTGGCTGCTGCGTGATATTGGGACCGTCCTTCCCGAAGTTAATAGCCGTACTATCAAGCAAATCCTGTACTTTATGCTTGAAAGCTAGGCAATTTTCAATATTGTGCCCTGGTGCACCTGAATGGAAGTCACAATGCTCATTAATATCATACCCGGCTGGTGGCTGGCCGGTTGGTGGCGCTAAGGTCCTCTTCTCGACTAGCTGCAATTTCAACAAAGCTTGAAGAAGTTCTGCATATGATACCGGCGGAGCCTCGAATACTCTCCTCGGTCGCGGGTTCTGAAATCCGCGCTGATTATTATTTGGCTGCTGCTGAGCCTGCTGCTGTGGTTGTTGTCTCTGCTGCTGAGAAGGCCCTGGAATGGTTACACTTGCAACCTGCGACTGCTGATGCCAGTTCTGACCTCTATTTCTCCGTCGAGCATTGTGTATAGCGTTGGTATCACCCTGCCTTTTGCCACCAAATGTCTTCTTATTACCTCCTGCGGAACTGGACTCACCCGCTTGAATTTTACCCATCTTCACTCCGTTTTCAATGCGCTCCCCCATCAAGATCAACTCAGAGAATGTACTCATCGAAAAATTGAGCAACCGGTCATAGTACATTCCAGAAAAAGTTCCTATGAACATATCCATCATTTCGCGCTCCACCATCGGAGGGTGTACCCTAGCAGCCAGATCTCGCCATCTCTGGGCGTATTCCTTAAAGCTCTCGCTAGACTTTTGAGACATGCTCTGCAGCTGGACTCGGTTGGGGGCGAGATCACTATTATATTGATAATGTCGAACAAAAGCCTCTGCCAGCTCTTTCCAACTCCTGATCTAAGTAGGTTCCAAGCTCATGTACCACTCCAGCGATGTCCCTGACAGGCTATCCTGGAAGAAGTGCATTAGCATCTTTTCATCCTCAGAACACGCGGACATGCGTCTGTAAAACGCGCGCACATGCACCCTAGGGCATGTATCCCCTTTGTACTTATCAAATGACGGCACTTTGAATTTCAGCGGGACCCTCAGCCCTGGGACCAGCCCCATATTTGACATATCCAGCCCAAGAGCATTCTGGCTGGCTAATCCGTTCACTTTCTCTTCTAGCAATCTCATCCGATGGTTGTCATCCCTAGCTCTTTCATAACCCTCATTCTGACCAGAGAACACATCCTCCTGACGATCCTCCCAGCGAGGTACTGCATCGTATCCAACATAATCTGCATCACGGCCCGGACCCGTTTGGAAGTACCTGGGGTCATACCTCAGATTACCCATCTCTTGAGCATTGTACGCACCAGTTCCATATCCAAGATTACCATAACCATAGTCACCAAACCCAGCCTTGGTGCCAGCAATGTTGCTATACCCCATGTTCACACCATTGAAGCCCTGGTTACCATTATTACCATTCATTCCGACATTCTCAGCGCCCCCATTGAAACCCTGATTGACATTACCCACAAATACCCCAGCAATATCTGTATTGGCATTCATATTACCGGCGTTTCCACCTCCGCCTGCAGGACCAGTTTCTCCAGCATTCAAACCAGTTACGGGGATAGCATCAGCACTTTGACGATTCTCAATTCGGGGAGAAGCAGCAATATTTTCACCATGCGGTGTCCCGTTGTTTTCAGCCCGTGTGACCAACGGTTGAACCAGAGTCTGCAGCTGCTCTTGTCCTTTGGCGATGATCTCCATGGTTTGCATGAGCATGGCCATCCTGTCACACATTTCTTGCATTTCACTCTGCACGTTGTCCATGATCTTCTTGTGATTAGTTCTGGTAGAGTAACGGTGGACCCGCTTTTCTGCAATCCTGAAAATACCTGGATATATGGATGAAGAATGATGAGGAACATGGATCACAAACCTGTAATGCAATGTGATTTATGCAAACAACAATGCAAAAATGCTAACGTGCATGTGTGCGTTGGGGATATTTCCCCTCCAATTCCAGTGTCAAGGTAGCAAGACAAGAGAAACCATGAAGACAATATTTAGAAAAACCCTCATATATTTATTGGAATAACAGTCTCGTCCAGGCGTTATACCACTATGTTCCATACAACTGATATGATAAAGGAGGATCCCAACCAAGAAAGAAGTCAAGTGCGGGTACGATCGCAGAAATTCTCGAACAGCTTCTTCGTCTCTGGGTGATCCGGTCGATAAATCAAGCCTTCTATCAACTGATCCCTTTTCCTGACCGTTCCTTGGATGTCTCTGACAAAATCTTCCCAAGCCTTATCCTGGGCACCATCCTCAGGTTTGGGCCTCTTGGTGTCTGCTCTGCGCTGACAATCTTCCAGATTCTTCATGGCATCAATCAGTTTGCGTTCGGCCTCATATCGACGACATGCTTCTTCTTCAAGCTCCTCAGTCTTCACTTTAACCTGTTCTCCCAACTTAGCAACCTGTATCTTTAGCTCTTCTTCCCGCTCTTTGCGTTTGGCCATAGTAAGGTCCCAATGCTCTCTGAACTTAGCTAACTTCGTGTAGGCCCTTTCCAGCTCTTGTTTCTTAGTAGCCAATACACTGCTAACTGAGTCTACATCTAACTCCAGACGCTTCTTGGTTTCAGTCAACTCCAATAAAGTAGTCTTCAAATGTTTCAAAGTTTCAGCCTGTTGCTTGGAAGAATATCCTGTTTCAATCTTTTCATGACGAAGCTGGGCGTTCTCTTTCTCTAAAGCTTCTTTAGCCTTTGCTAACTCTTCTTTCTCTGTCATCAGCTGCTTGTATACCTGTATGTCTATAGTGGTGGGCTCCTCCACCGGAGAAGGATACAATGGCTGAACTGCAGGATAAGGCATAAGGAATTTCGTAGCTCGTTCACGAATCCATTCCACATACGAACCAAGAACTCGAGTGCCCCCTTTGCTAAATGAAGACTTTCCTCTCTTATGCAGGTTCTTCCATGCTTTCTTAAGCTTGATCAACATCTCTTCCTCTATTACCCCAGTAAGATACAGAGATTCCCGTATCTCCTCGGGCTTCGGTGCTTCCTGAGGTGCATATCCAAACTGCCTGATTAATAAGGAAGGGTTGTAATTGACACACCCTCTCCTTCCTATCAAAGGAACATTAGGGAATCCTTCGCATCTGTATATGACCTCAACTCCTAACACCTCCTCATTAACCCATACCACATTCTCAGAAGTCAACCCCATCAAGCGCTCAGGCCATCCTAAAGAATCAATAGAAGTGACGAAAGGCCCTGACTTCGGCATATGACTAGTAAACCACCTGCACAGTAGAGGTACACAGCAAGAGACATTCTTTCCTCGCCGTTTTTCATTTTTGTAGTGAGTAGAATGGTGAATATCTCCCAGCAAGGTAGGAACTGGGTTCTTTGCAGCCAGAATATAGAAAGCATCTGCATCAACAAAATCAGGTTGGTTTGGAAACAATACAATGCCATAAACACACACAGCAAGGATGGCATCAAAAACAACCCAGCAACCTTTCTTGGCATATTCCCAAGCTTTCTCTACCAAAACAACCAACGGAAATCCCCACGCATCTCCTTTCTTAATCATCTTCCCTGTCAGCTCAAACTCTCCTAAGTATAGAATAGCAGAAAGCTTAGCCAGATTAGGCTTAGCGTCCGTGTGATAGAAAGGCATTTGCTCGCGAATCGGTATATCCAAGAGTGCAGAATACTCCTCCAGGGTAGGAGCCAAGACAAAGTCAGGAAATACGAAACACCTGAGCTCAGCATCATAAAACTGCAACAGGGTGTAAATACCGCTGATCTCATAAGCCGAGGGCTGGTAAACATAAGTCAGGATCCTCCCATATGTCTTCCTGAAATCTCCCATCACCTTCTTCCCAGCAATAGTAATTAACTCTGACAACAGACTGATGTCTGGAGACGGGAATCTGTAGGGTAACACTCTCTTCATGGCTTCCATGTCTGCTAGGAAACAATCACCGGAACTGGGAGGGAAAATATGTACCTGCAATACACACACGTTAGTTGGATGCAAATGGTAATGCAATAATGCAATATGATAAATGATGCAATCAATGAACACAGAGACCATGCTGTAGCCTGAAGAGGAACATCTCTGTGATGTCAAGAACAGAAAACCACCACAGTCACCAGAACCTCATGACACTGACTATCATCCGACACCCAAAATACCAATACCCTGGTAAGAAATCCATCTGAACCTCTGTCTCTGACGAGAAAACCATCTGATAATAGTATCAACCTCAGACAAGAAATCCATCTGATCCAAACAACACACCTGCTAACGAGCCAAGAAAACCATCTGATAAATACTGAATCACGGTTTCTGAAGGCCAGTTTTCCTGCAATAACCCAATCCCTCTCACAGGTATGGACCTAATCCACGGACAAAGGTACGGCATCCTATGCGGTCATCAGCGTCACAGACTTTCATGAGTGACGATACGATTCCCAGAAGGAGTGGCATCATCAAGTCATGAAGAGGCCTCACTTAGCCGAATTCTAATTGATCGGTCCCCAGAGTCGACAATCCTCACGTCTGGACTCCCCTCAGATCCTCAGGATCGGAAAGGAGCGCCTCGGAGAGAACCTCGTCTGAGCGTAGATTTCGTAGGGAACTGTGTCTGCTCAGCAAACAGGTTCGTCTACTACTCTCCACGACTATGTCTAGGTGCATACTCAAGCCCAGGTCCGGCTTCTCACTCATAGTAACCTCCCTCTCCCGCAGCAATAATCACAATAATATAATGTTGAAAGTAAATGCGGAAAAGGTAAAGGTACGGAAAAGTAAAACACATATGCACAACACCCAACAGAAAAACACCCAAGCGCTAGGATTGACTCGCGTAGGGGATGGGAAACGGTCCCAACATAAGGGATGGGAAAAGTCCCTAGATGCTACAAGATCCCCAGCAGAGTCGCCAGCTGTCGCTACTGCGAAAATCGGCGCCGGCATGACAGAAGAGTCGCCACCGTGCGTTATTTATCGCAACGGAGGGAAAGGAAACGCTCGAAGTAAACCTCGCAAAAGACGGGAAAGGTATGGTCATCGCAACCAAAACCTGGATTCGGGAGTCGGTTACGCAAGGGGAAGGTATTAGCACCCCTCACGTCCGTCGTACTCGACGGGATCCACGCTTGATGTTTACAAGGAAAAGGGTGTGTTTATCTATCTACGCTAGTGGTCAGTCTAAAAAGAAAAGAAAAGGACAGGACTCGATAGAACATACGCTGTTCTGGGCCTACGTACTCCCTCGTGCAATGGGAAAGTCAGAGTCAACGTAGTTCGACTACCTACGTCTAGACGGGGGGGAAGGTTGCTCGCCAGGACATCGCGTCTTGTGCCTACGTACTTCCACATGGCATGGAAGATCAGAGCAAACGTAGTTCGAGCTACGCTCGACACAAGCTGTTCAAGTGTTTTTTAGGGAAAATGCACCTTAACCAAGGGTTTTCACAGTCCAGGAGGACAAAAGGTTTTAATGTTTGTTCAAATCTTTTGACGGAAGAAATGAATTCACTTTTGTTTTATCCTTTATTAAGTGTTTTTCTGTTGTTTTGAGAAAGGAAAGAGACACCCTAAAACTATGGTTGAAAAGGGGAGTCTACCTAATGTTATCATGCCTGGTTAACCAACCTAATGTCTATCATAACTCCTCCACAGCAGAGAAGTTAGAGCTCCTAAGGGATCATGGCAAAAGAACTAAACAACAAACAGGAATCACTGCAAAGTAAAGAAATACTGGAAATATGCATGAATGCAACAACCAAACAAGCAAGGCACAAAGGCCACAAACCACAGAGGTAAGGGAGCTCAGCTCTACCAAATACCAACAAGCAAAGCCACTCAATAACAATCAAACAGAATGAGAACCACCTCAACATCTTATGCACACAAGCAGGCTTATTTCTAAGATGCACCTATCTCAGAAATATCTATATGAACCCCTAAGACTAATGCAGCACAGCACCACACAAGTCAATCAACACACAGAGAAGGAAAGGGCTAAACAGCCTGGCAAATTCCTATCCAAAAGCTTAAGCCAAAACTCTGAGCAGGACCCCTAAACAAAACCATAATCAAAACCCCTGAACAAAGCCCCTAATCAAACCCCTGATCAAATCTCTAAGCAAAACCCTAAACAAAACTCCTACCCCAGAGAAATCAATCCCAGTCTTCAAGCTTCTAGACAAGCTTACCAAAGAAAGGGAGCTAAGTAGGCAGACTCACAGTGCCTTCCTCAGGAAAGTACTAGGAGGCTTCTACTTAGGAATCATATCCCATGTGGCTCAACAACTGTGAACGGTTTACATTCCTCCTCAGGAGAAACTAAACTCACATGAAGGCTTCAACATCATTGGATACTTAAGAAAACCTAGATGAACTAAGGGAACTAAGTGAACAGACTCATAGTGCCTTCCTTTGGAAAATACTAGGGGGCTTCCACTTAGGAATCATATCCCATGTGGCTCAACAACTGTGAACGGTTTACATTCCTCATCAGGAGAAACTAAACTCACATGAAGGCTCCAACATCATTGGATACTTAAGAAAACCTAGATGAACTAAGGGAACTAAGTGAACAGACTCATAGTGCCTTCCTCTGGAAAGTACTAGGGGGCTTCCACTTAGGAATCATATCCCATGTGGCTCAACAACTGTGAACGGTTTACATTCCTCCTCAGGAGAAACTAAACTCACATGAAGGCTCCAACATCATTGAATACTTAAGAAAACCTAGATGAACTAAGGGAACTAAGTGAACAGACTCATAGTGCCTTCCTCTGGAAAGTACTAGGGGGCTTCCACTTAGGAATCATATCCCATGTGGCTCAACAAATGTGAACGGTTTACATTCCTCCTCAGGAGAAACTAAACTCACATAAAGGCTCCAACATCATTGGATACTTACGAAAGAGGTGGGAAGAAAGAATGAAAGACATCCATAGTGCCTTCCTCAGGAAAGTACCATGAATTTCCCTCACTCTTCAGGATCTCAAACCTCACAGAAAGAGAGCAAGATCCTAGACTAGGTCTTCAATCCATGCATCCTTGCAAGCTCCATCAAGTCTTCATCCAGCCTCCATCTTCAAGAAGAAACCACAGGCCCTCAAACCAAAAGAAACTATCTCTAAAGTTCAACCACAGTTGAACTTCAAAGTCAGAAGCCCTCAAGACTTCTCTTATTCCCAAGCTCAAGCAAAAATAGCAAAACCACTTCTAAAAATCCACCAAAAATCTAGGGGAGACCTACATGGCTCTATGATCCCAAGATCAAATCTCAAAGCCTAAGTCAACTTCTAAGGCTACTAAACAATCCCTAACATATGAATAGTCAAGGGTTAACCAACAAGTTATGAGATCTCTACTCTCTAACCCTAAAACAACATCAATCAATTTCTAAAAAAAATCCACAAAAGTCCTATGGGGAGCATGCATCAGTCTAGTACAACATACTAAAAAAACTAAAGCAAAATTCATTACCAAGTGAGAGAAATAAAATCAGCAAGGCAGACACATCACAAATCAACTACTCAATACCAATTAAAATACAAAAATGCAAATAAAAATGAAAATGCATGAGCAATCTAATATTTTTGCACCATAAAATCCTAAATTGAATTATGAATCTACAGAAAAAAGAAGGGAATTAATTGGATAATCCTACTATTTTTTTAGGAATTATTTTCTAACATGGATAAAACAAAGAAAATTAAAAAGAAAATAAAACATGGGGGTGGCGAATAGCAATAATTCAGTTCAGTTTCAGCTTTGGGCCTATCCTGGGGGTGCAGATATCAAATGCTCACTAAGCCCACGTAATTCTTATTCAGCATACACAGCCAGGGGAGGGGTCAATGAGTAAACAAAGGGGTAGTTCGCAGTAATTGGACTATTGGGCCCAACCCGTTCAAAACCCTAGCTCAACTAACAAAACCAAATTACTCACTCCAAACTCAATCACTGTTCACCTCAACCCTAATGCGCCGTTATCTCCCTAACCTCTCTCTCAGACCATTCTCTGAAGAAACCTCTCACACATTTCACAAACGCTTCCCAAACCCTAACAAACCTTCATGAAATCACCCATCGATCTCGCTCTAATCCACTCTCTGAAACGAAAACAAACTACACCACGACCTTATCAACCTAAATCTGCTTGAATCAAGACAGAACTAACCTAGCAGTCGGAAAGAAGAAGGCGAACGGAATCAAGTGAACGCACCTGGATATGGAGCAAGCTCGAGGAATTCTGGAAGCCTTCTGGAGAGTTCTTCGTGGATTCTTGAAGATCAACAAACCGGACGATATCTGAAGACGATCTGGGAGCTTTGAAGGTCTTCCGGGGATGATTGAAGATCTACGCTAAAGAAGGCTCTGAGCGAGAATCCTGAAGGAGATCTGGAAAAGCAATACGCAACAACGCTCTTGGAAGATGAAGATCCTGGAAATCTTCTCGAAGACGACGTTGATGACGAAGCTTCTACGGAGGGCTTTCAAAAATCTGGAAACGGAAGAAAAATGAAGACGAAAAAAACGCGAGTGTTCTTGCTCGTTTGAAGAAGATCTGGTGAAGCCCCAACGAACTGATGTGAAGCCGGTGTAGGCGATGAACTTGATGAAGTTCTTGCGAGGAGATCTCTGGATGAACACCTAAGATGAAGATCTAATCTTGATTTTCTGGAGAAGACGTATGAAGGTCCCGATGAACTTTCCGGCGATGGTAGGAATTCTCCGATGAAGGCCTGGATGAAGGTAGACGAGAAGATCGGAGTGTTTGGATGAACCTCTGGAGAATTTGTGATTTCCGGTGAGATCGGTCGTAGGAACCACCGTGTGATTTCACCGGTGAAGTTCTACGGAGTTTGCATGGCCGGCGATTGGATTTCCGGTGAGTTTGACCGGTGACAGCCAGGTGGCGAGCATGCGATGACTGATGGTGGTGGCGAAACCTGGAGTAGACGCGTGGCACTGAAGGAGGGTGGCGGAGAGACGCGTGTGAGAGAGAGGAGGTAGTGGGATCGTGTGCTGGCAGGGACTGGGTTAGTGGATTGAGACGTGGCAGTGTGGGGAGAGGAAAGAGAAGATGCGTGGCAGGCCCTTATATAGCCACGTGGATCCCCAAACTCTGGGCTTTTACTGAATTGGACTTTGACTGAAGACTGGCCCATTTACGGATTAAACACGGACTAAACACAATTACCAGACTGATTATGAATATTAACATGAATTAAGACTAATTAACTGAATTAAAAACTGGTTAATCTAATTAAAATGGTAAACCTAATTAAAGACTAATTAATAAAATCTGACTAACATCCATTAAAACTAAACGAAAATCACTTAATCCAAATTGAATTAAAATCTGAATGGAACTAATTAACCTAATCAATTAATTCTAATCAGTTAGACCTAATTAAATCTAACACAAACCTAATCAATTAGACCTAATATATTCTAACAATTAAAGACTAATTAAACCTAAAAAAATCTAATTAACTCTAGGAATTAATATTCTCACAAATCTAAAAAACTATTAAAACTGTTAAAATCTATTTAATGCCTAAAACAAATCTATTAATTTCTTGATAAAATCTACTTATTTATTCTATTTAATATGAAAACTATTGTCTAAAAAAATGCTAATAAAGTCCAATAAATGCCTAGAAAATTCTATAAAATTCTAAAATTGCTATTAAAGCGAACAACTCCGATAAAAGGAACGCGAGATCCGACTGGAGTAAATGATAAACCCCGGACACCAGAAACATCCTGAAAAACACAGTGTATACTGAAAATGCCGAGAAGCGCACAATTTCCCGAAAATGAAACCCTGATTATCTAGACTGGATCTGAAATATCCGGTAGATGAAAACCAAGCTGTAACCCTGACATCCTCTGTCTGTGTACAAATGTCATGCATCTGATATGCGAATACGAATTAAACCATGAACCAGATAGGAGAACCGGTTGGTCAAATTTTAGGGTGCAACATCCTTGCATTATAAGAATGAAAACAGAAGGGGGGAAAAATGTCCATTGTTGTGTACCTTTGCTGAATATGTGGTTTGAGAGCCATCTGCCCAAGAAGGGTCCTTTTGTTGAATCTGCACATACAGCTGAATGGTCCGAGCGTCTAATGGGACTTTCTTCAGAAGACATTGTCTGGTTCGATAGAGATTTATTGGGGTCAGAGATTATCTTCAGTTGCGCCGGGTTTCCCAACGTTCCTCTAATTGGAAGGAAGGGTTGTATTAATTACAACCCATCTTTGTTGGTTTGACAGTTTGGGTATGCTTTGAAGAGTCCACCAAAGGAAGAAGAAATACAGGAATCTCTGTATTTCACTGGTGACCTGAGTGGGGAATTATTAGCCAAGCTTCAGCATGCTTGGAATCATATCTGCAGAAGAGGGAAACCATTTCTAGGCAAGAATGATTGTCAAGCCTATATGCCATACAAGATGTGGATTCAAGAGAGGGTAAGCCAGGTGCAGATGCCTTTTCCAGCAATATCACGTCCCATTCCCATTTCAGTTGAGGAACCGACTACTGTAGTTATTGAGGTCTATGAGCGGGTGGTAAAAGAAAAATAAGACTTGATAAAGATCAATGAAGAGTTAGAGAAGGAATTGGCTCAAATCCGGAGTGAGAAGAACAAAGTTGTGTATTCCTTCCAACAGCAGACTGAGTTGGTAAACAGGCTAGGTGCTGAACTGACAGAAGAGACAAAGAAACGTGAACGCCTGGGAAAGGAATTCAGAAGCTCTCATGATATGTTAGAGTCCAAGAAGAAGTCACTTGATGCCGCCTACCGGGAAATCGCTTCGTGCAACAGAACGTGGAATGCTACGCTAACCAACAATAAAAAAAGGGAAGACAAATTGAAACAACAAATTTCTAAACTCGAAGATCAATTGAAGGCTAGCAAGAGAAAGTATGAAGAGGAGGTTATGACAAGATATAGTCTTCAGCACTCATTGAACAAAGCCATCGAGTGCAAGAAGGAGGATGTGTCTCAGAAATGGAAGTTAGAGGATCGCTTTGGAGAAGGGGCATGGGAGGAATCTATTGGTGATTTACGATGTGTTCTCAAGCGAAGAGATCTACTTGTCAAGGGCTTACTTACTCAACCAGATCATCCCAAGACTAAGAGATTATTAGAGGAGTACCAGGCGTATGGTTGCACTTGACTATCTCATGTATTAATATGTATGCTTTATTTGCATTGTGCTGGCCATCACCAGGATTGTTGGTTGAGGTCATGCCTTCTTATTGTACGCTCATTGATATTGTATTCCTGACTTGATGGGATTTTCTGCAATGTATAAGATGTTTTTCTATGATTGGGTTTCAAGCCTCTTATTGCTATCATTGTCACCGCACTGGTATATTGGCACTAGAATTGGGGAGTGATATTCCCTAATGCACAGACACATGTTGCATTTGCATACACATTCATATTGCATTACAGGTGATTATTGAACTGTATCTCATTTCCTGCATTCTCCAGGTTTTTTCCAGGATTGAAAGTCAACATCCTCACCGATACTCTACTCGTACCAACTACAAAAGAGTTATGGACCAGATGCAGAGCGAGATGCAGGACATACGTGAGAAGCTGGCGCTGTTCATGCAGACGATGGAGATAATTGTGAAGGGACAGGAAAACTTGCAAACTTTGGTGCAGCCATTGCTGATGAGAAATGTCGGGAACGGAAACGAAGGCCACAATTCTGTACGTGTTGACACCATTCATGGGGATGGTACTCCTACACCGGTAGCTCCACCTGTGGTAAATATACCTGCTGTGAACGTGAACAATGGCGCTGGCGTCGGGAACGGTAATACAGGAATCGGTAATGAGACTGTCATTAACAACGTTGGATTCGGAGACGCCAATCTGGGCGGTGATAACAATGGAGGTAATGGCTTTGGTAACAACGGATTTGGCTATTGTCGCTTGCGCGAAAATAAGGTGCCGGCACAACAGAAGAGTCGCCACCTTTCGTTATTTATCCCTCAGAGCGGGAAAGGAAACGATCGGAAAAACCTGACGAAGAAGGGTAAGACAAGGTCGTCGCAACCATTGTCTGGGTTCGGGAGTCGGTTACGCAAGGGGAAGGTATTAGCACCCCTCACGTCCGTCGTACTCGACGGGATCCACGCTTGCTTGGTTTGTCTAAAGGGTGAAAACAATCTATCTACGGCTGCTAAATCTAAACGGAAAGAAATTGACTCGATAGAGCGTCGCACTCTATGCCTACGTATTCTCATCAGAGAATGAGAAATCAGAGTCGACGTAGTTCGAGAAACTACGAGGAAGGTTGCTCGGCAAGACGTCGCGTCTTGGGCCTACGTATTCTCATCAGAGAAATCAGAGCATGGCGTGGTTCAGGCTAACTACGGCTAGACAAGGGTGTTCTCGGTCACACGGGGGTGAGAGATTAAGTTGACGATACTAGCGTACGCATTCTAGCAGTTAGGTGAACGTTGCTCGACCATTGGAGACTTAGGCATACCTGTTTGCGGTAGAACGAACGTAGTATGTCGGGTTTTAAGGTATGGGAACCTACGGGAACTAGAACTATGGTCTGGTCTCAAATGCACTCGGGCAAGAGAAAAGGATAACATCAGTCGTCAGTGGGGAAGTCTCGATCGCCCAGCAGCGAGAGAACAAAAAGGTTAGTTGTTAGTGTGCTCGCTAGGATATCGCATCCTATGCCTACATATTCTCTTCAGAGAAAGTCAGAGCAGTTGTAGTTCTGCCTAACTACGGGTAGAACGGAGACCACAGCACAAATCTCATTTTATTAATATTCGAAAGATTACAATGATTGAGTACAGGAAAATAAACTCCTAAAAAATCCTATCCATCTATCATGGAAAATCTAATGAAAAATAGTCCCCTAACAAGTGGACATTTAAATCTACTTCTAAAAGAAAAGTGTAAAAGAAACTCCTAAAAGAAAATATATCCTAAAAAGAAAAATAGTAAAATACTATCATTTTTATATTTCTATATTTTCCATTTTTTATATTACATATTACATATTCTTTTCCTAAAAAATCTAAACAAACGAATATAAAAGAAAAAAAATAATAAAAGAAAGAAACAAAGGGGGTACACTGGTTCAGCCAGGGGTGTACTTCAGCAAAAGACACAAGAAACTGGGGCCCAGCCCAGCAAAAATGAAGCAGAATTGGGGAGGGGTGAAGCAAATGAAACGGGGGCGTTGCAGCAAAGGATGGGCCCAGCCCAGTCAGACCACACAACAACGAAACGGAGGGTGAATGAAGAAAAACGGAGGGGTATGCCCAGAAACGCAATTGGGCCTGAGACCCAATACCCAATCCATGGCCACGTATCACCCTTTCTCACTATCAGAGAACCCAAACCCTAATCTTAATTTTGGCAGAACACTGTTCATGCATCGTCCATCCTCTCCTCTCAGATCCTTTCGCCTTCTCTGATTCTCTCTCTCTCTCTCAAATTCACCAATCTTTCTCCCTCTCTCAGATACTCAATCCCAGAACTCAACTCAAATCTCTTAAACCTTTCAACTCCACAAGATTCTTTATCCAATCTCTCAGATAATCTCAAACCAAAAACACATTCTAAATCCGGTAATCATCAGCGAGACAATAACAACCACGCTCAGAGGAGATCTGGAAGATAATGAAGGTCGTTGTGTCTCCAGACGCCGATTGAAGAATAAATCGAAAGTGAAGTTTCAACGCTTTGAAGGAAAAACCTGATGAATGCTGGATGACGAAGCATCTGGAGATGCGTGGATGATCCTTGAGACGTTCGGAAGCTGAGGCGTGTTTGGTTGAAGATCTTAAGGCTTTGGTGCTAAATCTGCGAAGAATATGAACATGCATGTGAAGATCTTACGCTTCCGGTCGAAGGTTGATCGAAGACGTTGAAGGTCGTGTGCTGATGAATGTTCGTTGTGAAACTCATGAATCTGGAGAGTGCTCGATGAATCTTGGAGCTATTCTTGATGTATTAGGTGAAGATCTTGGATACGATGGGGTTGAATATCCTGAAGACGATTATTGATGCTGATGAACACGCGAATGAAAGTTCTGGAAAATTATTGCTGTTGAGCGATCCGAGAAGAATGATGAAGATTATGAATTTCTGGGGATTTTCTGGTGAATTTAGGGTTTTCCGGCGTCAGTTGCGGTGGTCCGAGACGGTTAGGGGCTGCCGGCGATAGTTTGTTGCGGTGGTTGGTTGAGGAACCTTGAGAAAGATGAATGTTCTTCGGAGTTTGCAGTTTTCCGGCGAGATTCAAGGGTTTCCGGCGAGGTTTGGTGGAGTTTAGCCGCGAGAACCACCGCTTGATTTTGCTGGTGATGTTCTCCGGCGTTTGCATGGCCGGAAGGGGGAGAGAGGTAGGGGACGATACGTGGCGAATGCATGCAGAGGGAAGATGGAGTGAGGACGCGTGGCGATGGTGGAGGAGAGAGGGAGTGCCAAGTGTGGTGATGGTGGAGGAGAGAGGGAGTGGCACGTGGACGGAGAGAGGTCTGAGTGAAACGTGTAAACTGGAGGAGAAAAACGTGGATGAGGTGGTCAGCTCAGAAAAGCACACGCGGGCATGCTTAAATAGAGGACATGTGGACCGGCTGGGACTGGGCCTCCAAGAATTTGACACACGGCCCACTAAATGAGACTGATTAACCATGATTAACACCTAATTAACACTGAATTAATGCAATTAAGACTAAACAAAAATTAAAACAGTAATTAAATTCTAATTGCAGATTAAGACTACTCTAACCTAATTAGACCTAATAAACTCTAATTAACATCTAAACAAAAAGATTAAAGTCCTAATTAATCTACTTAAATCCTAATTAAATCTAAAAAAGAGAATTAACTATTAAATCTATATAATCTCTAAACTAATGAAAACTCTATTAATTTCTAATTAATCCCACTAATTTCTATACAAGCAAAAATAGAAAAAAAAACTCTATTAATTTCTATAAAAGAAAATCCTAATAAAAGAGATTATCTTATTAAAAATCATTATCTAAAAAATCTACTTAATATCTCAAAACATGATTTATTCTTAAAATCTATTTAAAAATGATTAAAGAAATTCCTAAAAAAAGGAATTAAACTAAACTATTTAAAAACAAATAATATCTATTAAAAAAAGCTAACTAATACCTAGAAAAATCAATTAAACCCCTAAAAAATTCTAGAAAACAAGGGAAAAATCTAAAAAAAGCGAGGAAGCCGATTAAATCGATTAGCGACTATATTGAAATAAACGGTAAAAACCCGGACACCGAGATGTCCTCAAAAACAACAGCGAGAGCTGAAAACACCGGGACGAGCACCGATTCTCAAAATACGTCCTCGTATTGGCCTGAAGTGCCTGAAGCGCGATCAGAGGGTTGTAATCCCGATAAAGTCAACCTGACTGGAAAAATGCCATGCACGTGGTATGCAAATGCAAAATGAAATGAGTCGAAACATGAGCCAAATTGCGATGAGTAGTTGGTCAAATTTTGGGGTGCAACAGCTGCCCCTATTCAAACGGCTTGGACCTGAAGGGTTGAAGAGCGAACGGCTTTCAAACATTCAAAGGTAGAAGACGGTTGAATATCAAAGAACCCGGAAATTTGCCAACTGCACAAGTACACGGTACCCTGCTGAGAACAAATCTTCGAAAACTTAAATAATAGCTGCACGACAACTAGCTGGAGAATTACTGATCTGAACCTCCGTCAGGATGATTCTCTGATTTATCTGATATCCTGGCATCCTCAAATCATCGAGGGATCACTGGTTACACGGTAACGGGTGATTTGCCAACCTCACAAGTAAACGATACTCTGATTGGTAGGAACATCTTCAAAACTGAGCCTAACAGTTGCACGACAACTTGCTGGGGAATTGGTCACATGGTAACCGGTAATACATAGTCGATCATGCCCTCAGGCATCACGATTCCTCGGGAATCTTCAGGTCAACCGTCAGGTTGATCATGCCATCAGGCATTCAAAGAAAACTGTCGAGCATCAGCCGGACTTCAACCATCAGGTTGATCATGCCATCAGGCATTCGAAGAACTTGTCGGGCATCAGCCGGACTTCAACCATCAGGTTGATCATGCCATCAGGCATTCAAAGAACTGTCGGGCATCAGCCGGACTAGGTCAACCATCAGGTTGAACATGCCATCAGGCATTCAAAGAGCAAGCCGGGAATAGAATTCTTGGTCAATCATGAGCCAACTGGGAATATCTAAACCTCTGCCATCAGGCACTCTGCATCAGCTGAGAGAACTGCTTCATTAACACAGTCAGACTTCAATCATGGAGTCTTCAAGGGAGGTTTCAACTTCGCCGTTCAGGAACCTGCTGGGGATGACGCATCTCCGCTGGGGATTCTGGAGAACTATCAAGTAACTCCGCTTCGGGGATCCAGAAATCATTCTGGATGAATCAACTCTGCTGAGGAAATCAAGAATCATCTTGAGCAAATAACTCTGTCGAGGACTTCAAGAATCATCTTGAACCGATAACTATGCGGGAGGTTTCAGGAATCATCCTGAGCAAACACTCTGCCGGGGACTCTAAGTATCAACTTGAGCAACTCACTCTGGCGACTGCACTGGGGATCTTAAGAATCATCTTAAGCACACGACCTCGCTGGGGAGTTCAAGAATCATCTTGAGCAAGCGACTTCGTTGGGGGGAATTCAAGAATCATTTTGATCAAACCAATCTGAGGAGGAACATCTGCAACATGAGGATGGTGGCGACCTGGCTCATGTTTCGCAGGCATATGCTTTGACAATGACGTAATGCTCCACACGGTGGAAATGCTACGTGTTTATGATAAATGCTATGCAGTCATGCAACATGCTATGGCCCCGCCAGCAAAATAAATGCTGAAGGGAGAATCCTCCTGTCAAGGAGAAGAGGTCACACCAATCTCAATTGGACTCCGCCTGGGGAAACGAATTTCAGTCGACTGCTGCAGGGGAACGAAGCTCTACGAGAACTTGAACCTGCTCATCTGGGTATTCAAACCACAAACTGTTGAGGAAAACGATGTCAATCGCAGGAATAAACTGCGCGGTCTTTGCGGCAAAACTTTCCTGGAGAGAACGACTCCGGTGGGGAAACACAGTATCAGTTATTCAACACTCCACTGGGGAAAACCATTCATGGCTTGAGCAGCTTCCAAGGATTCGGCTCTCTTGGGGATCTGCCAACTCGGTTGAGGAAGAAGAAATCATTCTGCTTGCTAGGGAAAATACAACCCTGTGGGGAATCTCAATTTCGATGGAGACTTCAGTCTGGAACCATCAGTTACTACACACTTCAGTGAATAGGCTCTTACGAGACTTGCACTTGTGACCCGGTGCTGGGGGATGAACACACGCTTCAGCGCTTGACTCAGCTGGGGAGATGGTGATCCTTCAGGATACATCTGGTTGGGGAGAGAATCTTCTCTGCTTGGGGGGATACATATCAATGCTCCTGGTCCCGCATTCAGACTCTGTGGGGAGATGCTGCTACACTCTATCGGGGATATCAATTCTGATCTGCTGAGGGTAATCTTGCATACGCCTTACAGAGACTGACTCTTCTGGGTAACACCTGCTGGACTATCAAGCCTGATAAGGAATACATGTGTATCAACACTGCTGGGGATATCAATCCTTAGCTACTCATTGTACAACTCTGTTGGAGACGTACCGATCCTATCAAGGAAACACCTCTGGCGGCTGCGGAAGATAGCAATCGATCACTGAAATTGAATCTCACTTCACCGAGGAAAACAACCCCGAACGGTCTTCTTTTAGAACACCCTAAGTCCTTATAGGGTACGAAGCAGTCTGCTGAGAAATAACTCTTCTCTGCCTGACATCAAAGTCTACTCGTCAGGAGATTACTCAATGATGGAATCAACGTCGACCTCTGCTTGAGGAATGAGTCAATGACCTGGACTCGGAGGGAAAAGGAGTCAAACTCGGACTCCGTGGGGATACAACATTGCATCAGTCCCACTGCTGGGGAAATAAACCCCAAATTTGCTGGTCAGGGAAAGCTTCAGTCTCAACCCACTTGAAAATAGCACATCAGGCTAATCAACATTCGATGCTTGGGATGGCCATACTCTGCCGGGGATATCAATCTTGCCCTGCTGAGGATAATCTTGATCCTACTCTGATAAGGGATAAATGCCATCTCAATTTGCTGCAGTCTCAAACTGCTCAGGGGAAACAATCTCAAACTGTGCATCTCTGCTGAGAAAATAATCCTGATTCAAAAACATCAACACAGGGAATATAAAACACCAATCATGGAGCTGAGATCAATCGAGCCTTGTGTCGGGGAATGTGACAACATACGAGTCACTAGGAATCATCGGTCCAGGTACAATTAGGCTTTTTCTGGTTTAGGGATAGGTTTATGGTGATAGGGATTTATTTCTGGTTACCAACAAAAGTGGATTTGAAGGGGAAATACTAGATGAGAACTAACATTCGAGGTGGACTATCAGACGAGAACTGATGGCAAAAGGTTAAGTTGTCAGACGAGAACTGACTTACGGGTTTTGGATATTAGACGGGAATTGATTTCTGGTTTGCCA
This sequence comes from Lathyrus sativus, assembly GCA_963859935.3. Taxonomy (NCBI): domain Eukaryota; kingdom Viridiplantae; phylum Streptophyta; class Magnoliopsida; order Fabales; family Fabaceae; genus Lathyrus; species Lathyrus sativus. The sequence goes on from OZ012735.1 coordinate 610,018,982, forward strand.
GACGAGAACTGGGCTTTAAAACTGTGTTGGCCAGACGAGAACTGGTTGAACAATAGGTTACAGAAAAGGTGACCAGACAGGGCTGGTTCCTGGTTTGGATTTCAGGTGAGAACTGATCTCCGGTTTGCCAGGCGAAAGCTGGACTTTAAAACGATTTGGTTACAAGGGTCAGCCGAGTAACAGGTTAGGCTGTAGGATAACAATCCAATGACAACAAGGCTTCTCCAGAAGGCTCAGGTTTTTGGCAGGGTAATGACACGATTCCCCGACACTCAACCCTTGCTAGGGTGAACAAACTCATTTGAACAACTTGTCCCAGTGCAATTCAACTTGCCCCAATCCGACTTTTGGGAAAATTCATTCTGAACAGAAAGCGGCTGGCAACGAGACAATCTTCAGACGGCTTGCCCCAACATCTGTACAACGGAAGGATTCATCCTCAACTAACCAACTCTCATCATGGTTGGTTTCGATACTTCTGAAGTAGCTTGCCCCTGAACGAGCGGTGAGCGACTTAACATGCCCTGATTGAACACTGGAGGGACCTGCCCTCAGATCACAAGAGTTCTGGATAATTGCCCCTGATTGGGTCTCAAGAAGATCAACTTCTGATCAACTGCTTCTTGCATAAACTGCCCCATAATCAACTGATACTCTGGGACTTGTCCTCAGACAAACTCATTCCAAACTCACAGGAAGTCAATGCCCCAGATTCACAGGGTTTCGCAGTATACCGCTCTGATCCAGACTGCTAACGATTCAGTCCCGATTGATTATTCCCTGTTGGAGTTCCTTCGTATCAACTACTGACCTGCAATTAAAATTGTCTATTCACGAATGGTAATTTTAATGCAGTGTTCATGCAGATTTTGAAAAAATGTACTGTCACTCATTTACGTGTCATGATAGTGAGTGACGAATGAACCAAAGAGTTCAAACGTAGTGCTGATTCGATCAGTGAAAAAATACAACAAGGATATGATTGGCAAATCATGTAGGATTCAGGTTACTCAACCTTATCGTAATGCGCTTTTAGAATAAACCCTGCCTCAATTAGGTCTTTTAAGGGTTGTATCGTGGTCGGGTTCACGGTTCGTGAAACAAAGGATATTTGGCTCAAATTATGATTTGTACCCACCCCTTCTACGTGATGATCTCCGATCCTAAAGTTCAGTTAACTTGGCTCGAGCGCTCGCCTCTTCGAGAGGTATGTTGAACATTGGGAACAACTGGTTAAAGAATTCACAAGGTGTTTCGGAGTGACAGTTACTCCTCTTTCGCTTTCGGTGTCTGTATCTGCACGACTTTGTCCTTGTTCGAGGATTTTTCTTTTTATATCCTTTATTTTTTCATTCTTTTGATTCCCTAATTTTTGCCTGGACTGACTCTTCAGAGTTCTTTTCAATTTTTCTTTTGAAGTCCAGCGGGGTGTCCTGATTTTTGCCTAAGTATTTGCTTTCTAGCTTCTCTTTTCTTTTTACTTAGCGGGCTATCTTATTCTTTCTTTATTTTTTCTTGGAACAAGTCGTGCGACACTGGCTGTCTGGATTCATCCGAGAGGCTTATAACTGTTTCACTCCTGATTGGTGAGGTTTAACCATTGTGGTTGATGAGGTACGACCTCTGGGGAGGAATACGATGTGATTGGTCCTCGAAAGACAACACTCCTCCATAAGACTTGAACGCTCGGTCGAGCTAACTGACAACTACCCTGCCCAGGGTTAAGATGTGAGGGTTTAAAAGTCCGAAAGAAACTCCTACTTCTCGGCTCGAAGTGGTTAACAAGGGATTCTCTTCCTTATCTATCCGGTGTTTAGGGGATTTGAAACAATGCCTGTACATCATAGGCAAGGTTTGATCTGAAAGCATACGATCATCGATTATGAGTATTCAGTTTCGTCATCCTCCCTCCACTCTTTGCTAATTATAGTGATAAAGTGGAGTGAATAAAGCGCAAGTGTCAGTCTAATGCAGTAAATGAGTGACAACGACATGATTAATTCAGAAAAATGCATAGTTACTTTATTAATATTACCATTCAAAACAACCAATGTTTAACAGCAAGTAGTAACTAATAGAAAGAAAACTACAAATGCAAATGATAAAAAGTCTGAGGACTGCCAATGCTGAGGACGTCTGCCCGTCTGGACCACTGGCCTCTGGAAATAACCCTCTCAATCTACAAGCTCAGACAGCTGAGAGGTTGTCATGCACAACCAAAACTCCCTTTGGAAAGGAAATGCACCCTTTGTCGATCAACTGTTGTACTTTTGCCTGAAACGCTTTGCAATCTTCAGTTGAATGCCCCGGAGATCCACCATGGTAACCACACTGAGCATGGGGATTGTACCCAGGAGGGTAAGGCTCTGGCACGGGTTTGAGAGCTTTGGGTTCCACCAAAGAATTCTGAATCAACTGTGGCAGAATCTGGCTATACGGCACAGGCACTGGATGAGGAGGAGCATTCCTTCGTTCCAAGTTGTTACGAGGTCGGTTCTGATTCTGACGCTGATTCTGATAACCTCGGCCACTGGCTCGTGGATTTGCAAGAGAAGCGACATAAATTTCCCGATGTGGCGCCCTAGGCACAATTGTCTGTCGAGACACAGAAGATACTGACCGTTGAGAAGACGGAGAACCAACAGATTTCACCGATTCGCCTCGAGGATACCCAACATCATTCATGATTGCATTGATCACAACTCCTTCTTCAGTTTGAAAGCTACAGAGAGATTCGGTTTCACTAGCCTGACCGCCTGAAACATTCTGGATTCTTCCAGTCTTAAAGCCATGCTCAATGCGCTCTCCTGCCCTTACCAATTCAAAGAAATTTGGTGCAACTCCAAGCATTCTTTCGAAGTACGGACTCTGCAAGGAGTTTACGAACATGCCTTTTAGCTCTTGGTCTAGAAGCGGTGGTTGCACTCTAGCAGCAAATTCTCTCCATCTCTGAACATACTTCCTAAAAGGTTCCTTGTTCCCTTGAGACAATTCTTGCAGCTGCATGCGACTAGGAGCTTCATCAAGATTGTAGTCATACTGTTTTAGAAAAGCATTGGCTAAATCCAGCCATGATCGGATCTGATCACTCTCTAACTGCATATACCAACTCAGAGGTGCCCTAGTCAGACTATCTTGAAAGCAGTGAATCATCAGCTTGTCGTTGCGCACAAATGAAGTCATTCTTCGGCAGAACATCACCAAATGTTGCTTCGGGCAACTATCTCCTTTGTAATTTTCAAACCTCGGCATTCTGAACTTCGGAGGTAACACTAGGCCAGGAACCAGACACATGTCTGCAGCACTAGGGTTAACAGCGTCTTTACCTTTCAAGGCTTTGAGTCTTTCATCCAATGCACGAAACCTTCTAGCATACACGGGAGCTAATGGGTCTTCAGTCTTTGCTATCGGGACCTCTCCTCGGGACTTTGGCACAGGGAAGGCAAAACCCTGGTAGTCTGAGATATCAACAGAAGGAGAACGTTCACCTCGAACAACAAACTGCTCACGTAGATCTCAGTCTTCAACAGAAGGATGTACAAGCTGAGCTGCAGTAAGGTTATTCACTTGCGGAAAGTCTTCGTCATGCATAGATCCATACAAAGGATTGGACGTCACAGTGAAACCTGACAAGGTATCAACAAACTGGAAGCTGCTCTCTGACATAGCTACCAACAACTGTCAACTGACTTCACTTCTTGACTCTGATCAAATCTGCTTCAACCCCTTGGTCGTCTTCAACACTCACCTTCAGAATCAAAATAAAGGTTGGATAAGAGCTCTGACTAGCTGGAGCATGATATGCAATATGATGCAGGAATGCAAATGCAATGCAAGATGCAGCAAACACGGGATCACAGCCCCCACAAAGCTCTGATTGTTGTTGTGCTGCTGACGGGATAAGTCTGCTCTGACGAGAGAAAACCAAAATATCGGGTAGGCTGGAAGTCAAGTTTCCTGCAAAAACCCTCCCACTCACGGGTATGGACCTAAACTGACACAAGCTCAGCATCCTATGCGTTCATCAGCGTTACAGACTTTCAAGAGGGGTGATACGATACCCAGAAGGTGTGGCATCACCAGCTCATGAAGCGGCCTCACTTAGCTGAATCACAAATGATCGGTCCCCAGAGTCGACAATCCACCAAACCAGCAACCGTCTCAACCCAAAGGGTTGAAAGAGAAGCCAACTGGGAGAACCTCGTCTGAGCATGGATTTTATGAGACACTAGTGCCTACAAAGCAAGCATGTGCCCACTAATTTCCACTCTAAGTCTATGGTGCACTCAAGCCTGGGTCTGGCTTCTCACTCATCAGAATGCCCCTCCCACAACATCACAGTAGCAATAGATAATAATATAGTGCGGGAAATGTAAATACATCAGTAATATACAACATAAAAGTAAACACCCACAGACACGCAAACAAGCGCTAGGATTGACTCTCTCAGGGGACGTTGGATCCCCAAACTGACTCGCTCACGGGACGTTGGATCCCTAGGAAACTATCAAGTCCCCAGCAGAGTCGCCAGCTGTTGCTTGCGCGAAAATAAGGTGTCGGCACAATAGAAGAGTCACCACCTTTCGTTATTTATCCCTCAGAGCGGGAAAGGAAACGATCGGAAAAACCTGACGAAGAAGGGTAAGACAAGGTCGTCGCAACCATTGTCTGGGTTCGGGAGTCGGTTATGCAAGGGGAAGGTATTAGCACCCCTCACGTCCGTCGTACTCGACGGGATCCACGCTTGCTTGGTTTGTCTAAAGGGTGAAAACAATCTATCTACGGCTGCTAAATCTAAATGGAAAGAAATTGACTCGATAGAGCGTCGCACTCTATGCCTACGTATTCTCATCAGAGAATGAGAAATCAGAGTCAACGTAGTTCGGGAAACTACGGGGAAGGTTGCTCGGCAAGACGTCGCGTCTTGGGCCTACGTATTCTCATCAGAGAAATCAGAGCATGACGTAGTTCAGGCTAACTACGGCTAGACAAGGGTGTTTTCGGTCACATGGGGGTGAGAGATTAAGTTGACGATACTAGCGTACGCATTCTAGCAGTTAGGTGAACGCTGCTCGACCATTGGAGACTTAGGCGTACCTGTTTGCGGTAGAACGGACGTAGTATGTCGGGTTTTAAGGTATGGGAACCAACGGGAACTAGAACTACGGTCTGGTCTCAAATGCACTCGGGCAAGAGAAAAGGATAACATTAGTCGTCAGCGGGGAAGTCTCGATCGCACAGCGGCGAGAGAACAAAAAGGTTAGTTGTTAGTGTGCTCGCTAGGATATCGCATCCTATGCCTACATATTCTCTTCAGAGAAAGTCAGAGCAGCTGTAGTTCTGCCTAACTACGGGTAGAACGGAGACCACAACACAAATCTCATTTTATTAATATTCGGAAGATTACAATGATTGAGTACAGGAAAATAAACTCCTAAAAAATCCTATCCATCTATCATGGAAAATCTAATGAAAAATAGTCCCCTAACAAGTGGACATTTAAATCTACTTCTAAAAGAAAAGTGTAAAAGAAACTCCTAAAAGAAAATATATCCTAAAAAGAAAAATAGTAAAATACTATCATTTTTATATTTCTATATTTTCCATTTTTTATATTACATATTACATATTCTTTTCCTAAAAAATCTAAACAAACGAATATAAAAGAAAAAAAATAATAAAAGAAAGAAACAAAGGGGGTACACTGGTTCAGCCAGGGGTGTACTTCAGCAAAAGACACAAGAAACTGGGGCCCAGCCCAGCAAAAATGAAGCAGAATTGGGGAGGGGTGAAGCAAATGAAACGGGGGCGTTGCAGCAAAGGATGGGCCCAGCCCAGACAGACCACACAACAACGAAACGGAGGGTGAATGAAGAAAAACTGAGGGGTATGCCCAGAAACGCAATTGGGCCTGAGACCCAATACCCAATCCATGGCCACGTATCACCCTTTCTCACTATCATAGAACCCAAACCCTAATCCTAATTTTGGAAGAACACTGTTCATGCGTCGTCCATCCTCTCCTCTCAGATCCTTTCGCCTTCTCTGATTCTCTCTCTCTCAAATTCACCAATCTTTCTCCCTCTCTCAGATACTCAATCCCAGAACTCAACTCAAATCTCCTAAACCTTTCAACTCCACAAGATTCTTTATCCGATCTCTCAGATAATCTCAAACCAAAAACACATTCTAAATCCGGTAATCATCAGCGAGACAATAACAACCACGCTCAGAGGAGATCTGGAAGATAATGAAGGTCGTTGTGTCTCCAGACGCCGATTGAAGAATAAACCGAAAGTGAAGTTTCAACGCTTTGAAGGAAAAACCTGATGAATGTTGGATGACGAAGCATCTGGAGATGCGTGGATGATCCTTGAGACATTCGGAAGCTGAGGCGTGTTTGATTGAAGATCTTAAGGCTTTGGTGCTAAATCTGCGAAGAATATGAACATGCATGTGAAGATCTTACGCTTCTGGTCGAAGGTTGATCGAAGACGTTGAAGGCCGTGTGCTGATGAATGTTCGTTGTGAAACTCATGAATCTAGAGAGTGCTCGATGAATCTTGGAGCTATTCTTGATGTATTAGGTGAAGATCTTGGATACGATGGGGTTGAATATCCTGAAGACGATTACTGATGCTGATGAACACGCGAATGAAAGTTCTGGAAAATTATTGCTGTTGAGCGATCCGAGAAGAATGATGAAGATTATGAATTTCTGGGGATTTTCTGGTGAATTTAGGGTTTTCCGGCGTCAGTTGCGGTGGTCGGAGACGGTTAGGGGCTGCCGGCGATAGTTTGTTGCGGTGGTTGGTTGAGGAACCCTGAGAAAGATGAATATTCTTCGGAGTTTGTAGTTTTCCGGCGAGATTCAAGGGTTTCCGACGAGGTTTGGTGGAGTTTAGCCGCGAGAACCACCGCTTGATTTTGCTGGTGATGTTCTCCGGCGTTTGCATGGCCGGAAGGGGGAGAGAGGTAGGGGACGATACGTGGCGAATGCATGCAGAGGGAAGATGGAGTGAGGATGCGTGGCGATGGTGGAGGAGAGAGGGAGTGCCAAGTGTGGTGATGGTGGAGGAGAGAGGGAGTGGCACGTGGACGGAGAGAGGTCTGAGTGAAACGTGTAAACTGGAGGAGAAAAACGTGGATGAGGTGGCCAGCTCAGAAAAGCACACGCGGGCATGCTTAAATAGAGGACACGTGGACCGGCTGGGACTGGGCCTCCAAGAATTTGACACACGGCCCACTAAATGAGACTGATTAACCATGATTAACACCTAATTAACACTGAATTAAATGCAATTAAGACTAAACAAAAATTAAAACAGTAATTAAATTCTAATTGCAGATTAAGACTACTCTAACCTAATTAGACCTAATAAACTCTAATTAACATCTAAATAAAAAGATTAAAGTCGTAATTAATCTACTTAAATCCTAATTAAATCTAAAAAAGAGAATTAACTATTAAATCTATATAATCTCTAAACTAATGAAAACTCTATTAATTTCTAATTAATCCCACTAATTTCTATACAAGCAAAAATAGAAAAAAAAACTCTATTAATTTCTATAAAAGAAAATCCTAATAAAAGAGATTATCTTATTAAAAATCATTATCTAAAAAATCTACTTAATATCTCAAAACATGATTTATTCTTAAAATCTATTTAAAAATGATTAAAGAAATTCCTAAAAAAAGGAATTAAACTAAACTATTTAAAAACAAATAATATCTATTAAAAAAAGCTAACTAATACCTAGAAAAATCAATTAAACCCCTAAAAAATTCTAGAAAACAAGGGAAAAATCTAAAAAAAGCGAGGAAGCCGATTAAATCGATTAGCGACTATATTGAAATAAACGGTAAAAACCCGGACACCGAGATGTCCTCAAAAACAACAGCGAGAGCTGAAAACACCGGGACGAGCACCGATTCTCAAAATACGTCCTCGTATTGGCCTGAAGTGCCTGAAGCGCGATCAGAGGGCTGTAATCCCGATAAAGTCAACCTGACTGGAAAAATGCCATGCACGTGGTATGCAAATACAAAATGAAATGAGTCGAAACATGAGCCAAATTACGATGAGTAGTTGATCAAATTTTGGGGTGCAACAGCTATAACGACCAGGGGTTTGATTATGCTAACCAGGATGGGAAGTTTGGCTTCAACGCTCAGGGTTTCGGACATGATGGATTTGGTAATGCTAACCAGGCCTATGGTGGATTCGGTAACGGAAATGGTGCTGGAATGATGTCTTTTGGACCTGACGGGGTCGCTCAAGGGTATGGTAACAGGGGACGGGGCCCTGTGATGAATCAGACTAGATTTGGTCGTAACAATGGGTATGATGGGTACGGAAATGGGAATGTTAATTGGATAGAAGACCAACAAGAAGATGCTTTCTCTGGTAGAGGTTTTGAAGGTCCTGTAGACAACACTCAGCGAATCAAGATGCTCGAGGAGCAGATGAAAGGTGTTGTGAATCAGAGTGCTTCCGGTTTGGATATGACCACGATGGGACTGGTGCCTGGTCTGAGGGTACCGTTGAAATTTAAGGCTCCCACCTTTGATAAATATAAGGGAGATACCTGCCCCAAGGTACATGTGCGGTCATACTACAGACGGATGTCGGCTTATTCGAATGATGAAAGAATGCTGATGCATTTCTTTCAAGACAGTTTATCCGGACCGTCACTTGAGTGGTATATGGGGTTGGAGCCCACCCAGATCAAAACATGGAAGCAACTGGCTGAGGCGTTTGTGACTCATTACAAGTATAACAGTGACTTGGCACCAAACCGGGTCCAGATACAGGGGTTGTCACAGAAGAAAGATGAGAGTTTCAAAGAATATGCGCAGAGATGGCGCGACATGGCTGCAAGGGTTCATCCTCCTTTGGTTGAGAAGGAGATGAATGATATGTTCATAGGAACGTTCACCAGCATATTTTATGATAAGTTGTTTCCTGCTTCCTTGGGCAGTTTCTCGGATCTAATCTTGATGGGCGAGAAGATTGAAAGTAATATTAAAATGGGAAGATTCCAAGTTGGGGAGTCTACTTCGTCGGGAGGTAATAGAAAAGCATTTGGTGGTCGTCGTCAAGGTGATTCTAGTGCAGTGTTTGGTGGCCGGGGCAGAGGCCGAGGAAGACACCAGTATAATCAGCCGCAGCAGATAGCAAGTGTCACGATTCTGATTCCTCAACAGAGACAACAACAACAACAACAACAACAGCCACAGCAGCAGCAGGGGCAGAATGCTGGCCAAAGAAGATTTCTGAATGCGAAGCCAAAAAGAGTGTTTGAAGCGCCTCCTTCCACATACGCAGAACTCTTTCAGACACTGTTGGGGCTGAATTTAGTTGAAAAGAGGACCTTGGCGCCGCCCACGGGACCAACCCTTCCTTATGGGTATGATGTTAACAAGCACTGTGACTTCCACTCCGGGGCACCCGGGCATGACATAGAGGCCTGTCATGCGTTTAAACATAAGGTTCAAGATCTACTAGATAGCAAGGCCATAAATTTTGGACGAGCAGGTCCGAATATAGTACAACAGCCAATGCCCAACCATGGGGCAAATGCTATTTTGACTGAGGAGGGTTTGAATCTGATTATGGATGTTGATGAACTGAAAACACCGTTGTGTGAAGTAAAGAGCAGGTTATTGAAAGGAGGTGTGTATCCGGGCTGCGATGAGTTTTGTCTAGAATGTTGGACCCAAGCTGGGGGTTGTGCTGAATTGAAGAAGGGTATTCAGACCTTGATAGATGAAGGCACGTTGCAATTCGACAGAACGGCAGTTGAGAAACCTGCAGAAGTATTAGCTGATGAGCAAAGTGATGTAGCTACGGTGACAATTCCCCGAAAGACGATAACTATAACGGCGCCAGCCAGAAGACCGACGATCACTATCACGAAGACAGGGCCAATCCCTTATGAGAGCACCAAGGCAGTACCGTGGACTTATGGGCTGGAAGCATATTGTGATGGCGAGAAAATTGACATCAGTAAACAACCAGCTGGGGTTGTGGACAATGTCGTCGGGAGTGGAGGGATGACGAGGAGCGGGAGAATTTTCATATCGCCTGAGGTAGAGGTTGAACAATTGGCAAAAGGTAAAGGAAAAGTGAATGAGGATGTTCTTGTGCAGAGGAATGAAAAAGAAACGTCATTGAAGGATGTAGAAGAGTTTATGCGTCTTATCCGTAAGAGTGACTATAAAATTGTTGAGCACCTTCAACAAACGTCGTCGAAGATATCCATATTGTCGCTGTTATTATGTTCTGAAGCTCATAGGAACGCGTTATTGAAAATTCTGGACACGTTGTTTGTACCCCAAGATGTTTCTGTGAATCAGTTGGAGGGGGTGATGGCGCACGTGAATGCAGGCCATAGCTTGGGATTTACGGATTTTGATTTGACCCCGAGGGGAAGAGGGCATAATATGGCGTTGCACGTCTCAGTTGAATGCAGGGGCACAGTCATGTCCCACGTGCTGGTAGATACCGGGTCTTCCTTGAATGTGCTGCCAAAGAAAGCAATGATGAAGTTAGACATCAGGGGGATCATTTGTACGCCTAATGACTTGGTGGTCAGAGCATTTGATGGTACACGGAGGTCAGTCTTTGGATCCATAACTTTGCCTCTGTAGGTGGGGCCGGAGATTTTTGAAACCGAATTTTACATTATGGACATCCAGCCAGCATATAGCTGTCTTCTTGGACGACCATGGATCCATGGTGCTGGGGCAGTCACATCTACCTTACACCAAAAGCTGAAGTACATGGTGGGGGACAGCATGGTCACAGTTTGTGGAGAGAAGGATATACTGGTCAGCCATTTGTCGTCATTCAAGTACGTGGAAGTCGACGGCGAGATTCATGAAACACCCTGTCAAGCCTTTGAGGGGTTGCGCATCAAGGACAAAGTTCCAGGGCCGAGTAAAGCATCGGAGGTGGCAGTATCGTCATACAAAGAGGCTCAGGCTCTGGTGAAGACTGGCGAGACCAAGGGCTGGGGCAAGGTACTGGATATTCCCGTGAAACTGGACAGATTTGGGCTGGGATATCAACCTTCATCATCAACGCCTACTGCAGGGGCACCCCGTTTCAAAGGACCAATAACGATTACGGCCGATGGGGTATATCACGAGACCATCAATGCTGTTTCAGATTCTGAAGAAGGAGACAGCGACTGCGACATGGACGCCTAGATTCAGCCGAGCGTGCCAGGACAAGGGCTTTGCAACTGGTCTATTCAGGAGACTGTTCCTGTGACAACTAAACAGTAATGCTTTGTTTTCTTAATTGTTGAACAATCTGGTGTCCTACCCGGGGCATCGTGATTTTGCTTAGGGTCGTTCTGTTATGTACATTGCACTGTATGATCGTTAAATAAAAGGCGTTTTTCATGTTCAAATATTGTGATCTTTGTTTTTCCTGTTTTTATTTTTTACAATAAAATGGCAACGTGGTTATTTGCTTTGTATGTGTTTTGAAGCATTTAACCATTTCCTTTGCAGGATTACTATTTCAGATGACATCTATGAACCGCCTATGACTCACTTCGACTTTGAGCACCCGGTATTTCAGACCGAAGAAGAGATTGTTGAAGATGGCGACGTTCCAGAAGAGTTGTCTTGGTTGGTAAAACAAGAAGAACGAATCATTCTGCCTCATGAGGAAGTCATTGAAATCGTCAATCTGGGGTCGGAAGGAGTTGAAAGGAACATTCGTATAGGGGTCGCGCTGCAGAGCGACGTCAAGCGAAGATTGGTTGAAATGCTCAAAGAGTACAGTGATATTTTTGCTTGGTCGTATGAGGACATGCCTGGGCTGGATACGGATATGGTTATGCACCGTCTGCCGCTAAAAGAAGAATGCCTGCCGGTTAAGCAGAAGCTCCGAAGAACTAGACCGGACATGCCTGTGAAGATTAAGGAGGAAGTTCAAAAGCAGTGGGATGCTGGTTTCCTAGCTGTTACAAAATATCCCTCATGGGTCACTAATATTGTGCCAGTGCCAAAGAAAGATGGCAAAGTGAGAATGTGCGTAGATTACCGTGATCTGAACAAGGCGAGCCCGAAAGACGATTTTCCACTTCCTCACATCGATGTGCTGGTCGATAATACCACTCAATTCTCCGTATTCTCCTTCATGGATGGCTTCTCAAACTATAATCAGATTAAAATGGCGCCAGAAGGCATGGAGAAAACTACCTTCATTACTCCCTGGGGAACATTTTGTTACAAAGTGATGCCCTTCGGATTGAAGAATGCTGGGGCAACGTATCAGCGTGCAATGACGACTCTTTTTCATGACATGATTGTTGCACCCTAAAATTTGCTCAACCTACTTCACTTAGTGTATGTTTCAATTGCATTAGCATTTGCATAAGGAGTCATGTACATAGTCTAATCATTTGCATAGCATAGCATAGCAAGTCATCCAACAAGGGACCAAGTACTATTCTTATCTCTATGAGCCTATCAAGAGGTTACTATTCAAATTCAATCTTATCCAAGTCATCAGAAAGAAATTGAAATCTAAGAAGTCAGTGGACCAAGCAGTGGATCTATCTCCTATCTTGAGGATATGTGAAGATCACCAAAGAAGTTGTGAGCAAGGAATTGAGGCCATGGAGGGTATATAGACATCATGGAGGACCTAGAGGGCCATTTTGAAAGTGAGACAAGTCATTGAGGAGATTGCAAGAGCTGCAGTTGAAGACAGTCAACTAGGGTTTCATCTGGGTCAACCCTGGGTCAACCCTAGGTCAAATGCTTGATTGAAGGTCATCAAGGCCTATTTGAAAGATGTGGGGTTCATCATTTGACATGTATATATGGATGTGGTGTTGTGCCCAGGAGGAATCAAGAGAAATCAAGAAGAAGAGAAGTTTCTAAATTAGGGTTTCTGTGTAAAATCCCCTAGTTTAGGTCAAACTTCCAAGCAAGATAATTAAAAATGCAAGCTTCAAATGGATCCTTAGACAATATGAAACTTGTAGAGGATCTCAAGACCTTTAATTTGAGTGGTGGAAGACATCAAGGAGATTTATAGAACTCAAGTTATGGTCCTTGCAAGTTACAGGTCATCTGAGGCATCTGAAATTTTATCTGTGAAAGTTACTTGTCTTCCAAGCAACTTTTACCCCTCAAGGAGATTTCAAATGGATTTCTGGTCAACATGAGAGTTGTTCCTCATTGTTTTAGCTTTCTAGAAAGGTATGGCATGCCTTCATTTGATTTGTGGAACTCTACTTATGACCTTGGCAAGCAAAGGGTATTTTGGTCATTTGAGAATTATAGGTCATTTCAAGCCTATGCCCAAAACTCATACAAGGAAGCTTCAAATGAAAAACTTCACAACATCAAAGTTGCTCCAAATGACATTTTGAGTCTATAAAAGTGGTCATGGGAGTTGGCAAATGCTCATAGCTCAAGATTGCAAATTTGGTTAATTAAAAGGTGAATTTAATGAATAAAAGTGACCTAAAAATGAGATTTTTCATAACATGTCCAAATGGGATGAAATTATAGGTCATTTTGATTAGAAAGAATGTTTTGAGACCATTGGAAATAGTGTATTTTTGATTTTAGTTCAAAGTTTGATAGATATCATTGGTTGCTTATGTATGAAGTTACACATGCCAAAACACAAGGGATTTGTGCACAAGAAGTTTCTAACAAGTTCTAGATGGTTCCATGAGCATCTATATATTGAGTAGAGTGGATACAATCATTGGTTGGTGATTCATTTGGTTGAAAACTCATAGTTACATCTCATTCCTCAATTTTGCAAATTACACAAAAACTCTATCAAATCTTTATCATTCTTCAAAGTTCTTGATCCTATCATCATCTACATTCATCATAGAGCAAGTTTCCATCAAGATCTGGTTGAATTGAAGCAGAATTCGTGTGCTACCAAATTCATCATCCAAAGTGCAAGAAGAATCCAAGTGCAAGATCAAGAGCATTTGAGCAAGTGTTGTTGCATACAGAACCAAGAACCAAGTCCATTGATCAAGTCCAAAGCATTGCAAGCTGTGAATCCAAGGATTTCTCCATCTGTTTTCAGATTTGCACCAGGTTGGCTTTTCTATCGAATTGGCTAGGAATAGATAGCATAATAGAGAATCATTAGGTTAGAACTGTTAGGAATAGGTAGATGATTAATTTCAGTGAGTTTGAGAGCATTTCATGGAGGTTGATATTTGAGCACCAAAACTGTTTTGACCTAGAACTAAGAGGATAGAGAGTGTTAGTTCATGTGGATTAGTTTAGAATGATCAGGGGTGTGTGGTGGTTACACTAGTACCAAGAAACTGGAGTTTCATGAGAGTGGAAATTGGAGTGTTCATGGAGAGTATGCTATCGGGTTTGGCTTTCTAGGGCGTGTTAGTGAGAATTGATGATGTATTATTGTTCAGCTTGAGAATTAGAGCAATTTTGCTTTTTATGGATCTGATTTTCATGGAGAAACGAAGCTGTATGAGAGGGTGGAAGTCTGGTTCATGCAAGCTCGTTCATGGCTCAACCATGGTGAAACCCTAGGTTATTTGGAGAAGACGAGTTCAGAGGCGTTGGATCATTCTCAGATTATTGACCAAGTCTCAGATCTAACGGCTCATGTTTAAACTGAAAATGAGAGGGAAGAGTCTGGAAGCAAAACGCGTCGTTTCATTAAACGACTCAGACTGGGCTTAGAAACAATTGCTATCCACACCACCAATATCCAGGCCCATTCATTTTGAACTAACATAATTGCTTCCTGCACCGTTTTTTGTTTTTTATTTTCTTTTGTGTTTTCTGACTTAACTCGGCCCAGACGCGCCTTGCTATGAGCACCCCCAGTCTGGGCCCATCATCCATTTTTCAACTGAAATCACTACTAACTGCACCCATAACCAATTTTAAGTCATTTTAATTTCTTTTATTTTTGTTAATTGTTTGAAAAATCATAACAAATTGAAAATTCCATATTTTTGAGTGGTTGTTTTTGCATCTTTTTCTTATCTCTGTTAAGAAAATTGTCATGTAATAAAATTAGCATTTCATTTTATTTTTGCATTTTTAGTATATTTTTATTTTAAATGGGTTTTAAGTGATGTTTAGTTTAATACTTGATCTTGTTGATTTTAGTTTAGCTAGATCCTTTTATATTTTGGACCCATTCTTTTTAGAGTACTTCACTTAGGATTTTAGTTTTCATATGAGATTTAATTCATGATTTTAGGATTAAATTTTAGATGGGTTGTTTAGGTGTGATTAGGGGAATCAAAACTAGAGTTTAGATATAACATAGGTGTAATAAATCATTTCTTTTAGGAGTTGTAGTTTGAATTTTGGGGTATGGGACTATAGGGGTATTATGGGTAAATAATAGATCCCTTAGAAAATATTAGAATTCCCCTATTCTACTATTACTATTAGTATATTGCTTGTATTTGACTGATTGTGTGGTGTGCCCTTCCTAGGGTTATTGTTTGACTGTGTGGGGTATTGGGCCTGCTTGGGGTTTGGGGTTGAGCTGAAGATTGTGCTGATGAAGCCCATTGAAGATTAAGAGAATAAAGACCATTTCCAGAGTTGATGAAGAGTATCTTGCTGGCAGCTGTTGAAGGTTATAGGATCTAGGAGTTAGGCAGAGCTCTAGAATAGAAAACTTGATTCACAAACATGGAAGGTCTTGTTTGCCTCCATCCCTCTCTATGATGCAGAGTCTCTCTAAGACACTCACCCCCTTCCTTTGGAAGGCTTGGTGACAGTGTCTAAGAGATAGAACTCTTGAGAGAAACTTTCCACATATTGTTAACAGTCTGTTTGCCACCTTTGGTGGTCAACTAACTGTTTAACATCCCAATTTATTCTTTTGATGGTTCCTCAGCTTGGGGGAGTGAGACTTGAAGAAAAGCCCTGAAGATTGAAGACAGAGAACTTGCTTGAAGGCTTGAAGATGAAGATTGATGCTTGCTTGAAGCTTGTGGATGGCTGAAGACAGATGTTGATGAAGACTGTTGTTTGCTGTTTATTTTTGCTGTTTATAATTTTTGATGTATTGTTTGAATTTCCCTGACTGTATTGCTTGCCTTTTAATCTGTTAGGTTGAAAGCGAATTTTGTTCGCTTTTGCCTGTTGTTTTCTAGGTTCGAGGTTGAGTGGGACTCCCTTGCCTCGCTTGTATTGTTGCATCCATGCATTCTACTGCTTTATTGTATATATGTTATTGTTTCTGTTTCCGTTTATCCCTTAGGATCTCTGTTTCTCTCTGTGCAAGAGAGGAGCATGATAGACATTAGGTCTTAACCCATGCATGATAATATTAGGTTAGTCTAATTCCCTTCGCAACCGTAGGTTAGAGTTCTGTCTCTTCTTTCTCAAAACAAACAGAAAAACACAATAAATCTTTCAAACACAATAAAAGACACTTCTTTCGTAAAAGAATGTGAACTCATCAAAACGTCATTTTTGTCCGCTTGGACTGTTAATCAGAAAAACCCTTTTTTTAGAAGGAGGTAAAAAAACAATCAAGACAGACTTGTGTCGTGCGTGGCCCGAACTACGTTTGCTCTGATCTTTCATGCTGTATGAAAGTACGTAGGCATAGGATGCGATATCCTAGCGAGCAACCTTCCCCTCCTTTCCCGTAGGTAGGCGAACTACGTTGACTCTGATTTCTCGTTCCAGACGGGAATACGTAGGCATAAAGTGCGATACTTTGCCGAGTCATTTTCTTTTCTTTTAACCCCAGACCTGTAGAGTAGATAGAATAACAATCTTTTCGACCGAAAACAAGCGTGGATCCCGTCGAGTACGACGGACGTGAGGGGTGCTAATACCTTCCCCTTGCGTAACCGACTCCCGAATCTAGGATTTGGTTGCGATGACCATTCCTTTCCCCGTTTTGCAGTAGGTTTACTTCGAGCGTTTCCTTTCCCCTCTTTGGGATAAATAACGCACGGTGGCAACTCTTCTGTTCAACCGGCGCCGATTTTCGCAGTAGCGACAGCTGGCGACTCTGCTGGGGTCTGCGATAGTTCCCTATGCATTTGGGATCCAACGTCCCTCAAGAGAGTCAATCCTAGCGCTTGTTTTCCCGTCGAGGATTTTGTATGGATTTATATTTCTGTCATTTACTTTCAGCATTATATTATTGTTATTATTGTTGTATTGGGGTTGTGACGGGTGTTCTATGATTGAGAGATAAGTCGGACCTGGGCTTGAGTGCACCTAGAATTAGAGTGGGAAGTAGTGGACGCGCACATGCTTTGCATGTCCTAGTGTCCTGCGAAATCCACACTCAGACGAGGTTCTTCTGGTTGGCCTCCTGTCCTACCCTTTGGGTGGCTCGGGTTGCTGGTTAGTTGGATTGTCGACTCTGGGAACCGATCATTTGGAAGTTGGCTAAGTGAGGCCTCTTCAGGATTTGATGATGCCACTCCTTCTGGGAATCGTATCATCAACCCTGAAAGTTTGTGACGCCGACGACCGCATAGGATGCCATACCATTGTCAGTTACTAGGACACCCACCTGTGAGAGGGTTTGGGGTTATGCAGGTAACTAGACCTTCAGATACCGGGTGTTTCTTGATCTGAGATCCTGGGTATTTATGGATAGTTGAGAGGTCTATCAGAGACCAGTTGGAGTTATGATATGGGGTCTATCAGAGACCAGTCAAAGTTATGTTATGGGATCTATCAGAGACCAGTGTTGGAGCTTTGTATTGGGTCTATCTAAGACCAGGGTTTGAGGAATTCTGGATGGTCTATCTGAGACTTATGATGTGGTTCAGGCTTCTCAGCCATGGCATTTGGTCCCTGTTGCATTTTACTTGCATTGCATTGTTTGCATAACCATTATCATTGCATCCCATTAACGTGTGTCTGTGCTACAGGTGCATTTGCATATTCCCTGGTTCTAGTGTCCGGACTTCTGAGTATTGATCATGGCTGGTTTGAGGATGACAGTTGCCTACAAGCTACCTATCCCTGATATTACTCCCCTCCTGGGTCTGATTTCACTTGCTGATGAGGATGTCCGTAGAAGCTTCAGGCAGAGTTACGGAAGGCTATTGAGATTGGTTCGCAAACCAACTGATGATGAACTGAATGGGCTGTATACACTGATGCAATTCTACGACCCCGCTTTGAGATGTTTCACATTCGCTGACTTTATTTTGGGGCCTACCATTGAAGAGTATGTAGAGTTTACTGAGCTGCCAGTACAGAATAAAGTTCCTTTTATTCACTCTGCCGCTGAGCCCAAGTTGGAGGACTTGGCTAAGGTCTTGCACATGAATGCTTCTGAGCTGTTGATGACTTCTTGGCGCGGGGTTCCAGGTTTCTCTCTCCAGTTTCTGATTGGTAAGGCTCAAGAATACGCCAAGAACGGATGTTGGGTAGTCTTTAACGCTGTTTTGGCTCTATGCATTTATGGGATAGTGTTGTTTCCCAATTTCCCGAATTTCGTGGACATGGATGCATTTCATTTGTTTGCTACTGGCAACCCTGTACCCACATTGATCGGGGACTTCTACCATTCGATGCACTACAGAAATGAGAATAGGAGAGGCAAGAACGTCTCTTGTTGTGTGCCTTTGCTGTACATGTGGTTTAAGAGCCATCTCCCCCTGAAGGGACCTTTTGTAGATAGTGCAACTACAGCTGACTGGCCAGAGCGCCTGATGAGACTATCTTCTGAAGACATTGAGTGGTTTGACCGAGACTTGCTGGGGTCTGAGCTTATCTTCAGTTGTTCTGAGTATCCTAATGTTCCCTTGATAGGAAGAAAAGGGTGCATCAATTACAACCCATCTCTGTTCATTCGCCAGTTTGGATACGCGTTGAAGAACCCACCTAGGGAGGAAGAAGTACAGGAATCTCTGTACTTCACCGGTGATTTGAATGGAGAGTTACTAGCTAAGCTCCAGCACGCATGGATGCATATCAACAGAAGAGGGAAACCACTGTTGGGGAAGAATGATTGTCAGGCTTATGTACCATACAAAGTTTGGATCCAAGAGAGAGCAAGACAGTTGCTGATGCCATTTCCAGCTGCACCAGTCCCTGTTCATATTCCGGCAGAGGAACCAACCACTGTTACTATGGAGGTCTACGAGCGAGTTGTAAAAGAAAAGGAAGCCTTGATGAAGATCAATGAAGAGTTAGAAAAGGAACTGGCTCAGATGCGTAGTGAGAAGAACAAGGTTGTGCATTCTTTCCAACAGCAGATTGAATTAGTAAACCGGCTAGGTGCTGAATTGACTGAAGAGAAAAAGAAGCGTGAACGCCTGGGGAAAGAATTCAGAAGCTCTCATGATATGTTGGAGTCCAAAAAGAAAGCACTCGATGCCGCCCACCGGGAAATCTCTTCTTGTAACAAGACGTGGAATACTACGCTAACCAACAACAAAAAGAGGGAAGACAAATTGAAGCAACAAATTTCTGAACTCGAAGAGCAGTTGAAGGCTAGCACCAAGAAGTATGAAGAGGAGGTAATGGCCAGATATAGTCTCCAGAATGCATTGAACAAGGCCATCGAAGGCAAGAAAGAAGCTGTGTCTCAGAAGCGGAAGCTAGAGGATCGCTTCGGAGAAGGGGCATGAGAGGAATCTGCTGGTGATTTGCGACGTGTTCTCAAGCGAAGAGATCTACTTGTTGAGGGTCTGCTTACCCGACCAAGTCATCCAGAGACTAAGAAGTTACTAGAGGAGCACCAGGCACATGGGAGTACTTGACCATTTCATGTATTGACGTGTATGCTTTATTTGCATAGCGCTGACCATCACCAGGATTGTTGGTTGAGGTCATGCCTTCTTATTGTACACTCAGTGATATTGTATTCTGTGGCTTAATGGATTTCTCTGCAATATATGAGGTGTTTTCTATGATTCGGCTCTGAACATCGTATTGCTGTCACTGTCACCACACTGGCACATTCGCACTAGAATTGGGGAATGACATTCCCTAACGCATAGACACATATTGCATTGCATTCCCAGTCATATTGCATTACAGGTGATTATTGAACTGTATCTCATTTCCTGCACTGTACCAGGTCTTTTCAGGATTGAAAGTCATCGCCCGCACCGATACTCCACTCGTACCAACTGCCGAAGAATTATGGATCAGATGCAGAATGAAATGCAGGACATGCGTGAGAAGCTGGCGCTCTTCATGCAGACCATGGAGACCATTGCGAAAGGCCAGGAGAATCTGCAAGCTTTGGTGCAGCCTTTGTTGGTAAGAAATGTTGGGCACGGAAATGAAGACCATAATTCTGTGCGAGTCGACACTATTCACGGGGATGGTACCCCCACACCGGTGGCTCCACCTGTGGTAAACATGCCTGCTGTCAATGTGAACAACGGCGCTGCCGTCGGGAACGGTAACGTTGGAATCGGCAACGAGACTGTCGTCAACAACGTTGGGCTCGGAGATGTCAACCTGGGTGATAATATGGGAGGTAATGGCTTCGGTAATAATGGATTCGGCTTCAATGACCAGGGGTTTGATCATGCTGGGAAGTACGGCTTCAACGCTCAGGGCTTCGGACAGGACGGGTTTGGTATGACTAATCAGGGTTATGGCGGATTCGGAAATGGAAATGGCGCTGGGTTAATGGCTGTTGGACCTGCAGGAGTCGCTCCGGGATATGGTAACAGGGGGAGAGGCCCTACAATGAATCAGACTATATTTGGCCGTAACAACGGGTACGATGGATACGGAACTGGGAATGGTAATTGGCAAGAAGACCAGCAAGAGGATGCTTTCTCCGGTGGAGGTTTCGAAGGTCCTATGGATGACTCCCAGAGAATCAAGATGCTCGAGGAGCAGATGAAGGGGGTCGTAAATCAAAGTGCTATTGGCTTAGATATGACAACAATGGGTCTGGTGCCTGGCCTGAGGGTGCCAATAAAATTCAAAGCTCCCACATTCGATAAATATAAGGGGGATACCTGTCCAAAGGTGCACGTGCGGTCATACTACAGAAGGATGTCGGCGTATTCAAACGATGAGAAGATGCTGATGCACTTCTTTCAAGATAGCTTGTCGGGCCCGTCCCTCGAGTGGCATATGGGATTGGAACCAACTCAGATAAAGACATGGAAGCAGCTGGCTGAAGCGTTTGTGGCTCACTATAAGTACAACAGTGACTTGGCACCCAACCGGGTCCAATTGCAGGGGTTGTCCCAGAAGAAGGGCGAGAGCTTCAAAGAGTATGCGCAGAGATGGCGCGACATGGCTGCTCGAGTTCATCCCCCTTTGGAGGACAAGGAAATGAATGATATGTTCATAGGAACATTCACTGGCATGTTTTATGACAAGTTGTTTCATACTTCTCTGGGCAGTTTCTCAAACTTAATCCTGATGGGAGAGAAGATTGAAAGCAACATTAAACAGGGAAGATTCCAAGCTGAGGAATCCACTTCAGCTGGCAGTAACAGAAGGGCTTTCGGTGGGCGCCGTCAAGGTGATGCAAGCGCAGTGTTTGGGGGCCGAGGCCGGGGCAGAGGTCGAAACCAGTACAATCAGCCGCAGCAGGTGGCAAGTGTCACTATTCCATTTCAGCAACAACCAATACAACAATAACAGCAACAGCAGCCACAACAGGGGGCACATCCTGCCCAGCGCAGATTCCAGGGGGGCAAACCAAGGAGGGTGTTTGAAACGCCTCCTTCAACGTATGCAAAATTGCTACAGACGTTACTGGGTTTGAACTTGGTGGAAAAGAGAACTATGACGCCAATAACAGGCACTCCTCCGTACGGCTACGATGCAAGCAAGCACTGTGAATTCCACTTCGGGGCTCCTGGCCACGATGTAGAGGGTTGCCACGCGTTCAAGCATGTGGTGCAGGATCTATTGGATAGTAAGGCTATCAATTTTGGACAGGCGGGTACGAACATAGTGCAAAAGCCCATGCCCAACCATGGGGCAAATGCTATTTTAACCGAGGAGGGTTTGAACTTGATTATGCATGTTGATGACCTCAAGACACCGTTGTGTGAGATAAAGAGAAGGTTATTGTAAGGAGGTGTGTATCCAGGTTGCGACGAGTATTGTTTAGAGTGTTGGACCCAAGCTGGGGGTTGTGATAAATTGAAGAAGGGTATTCAGACCTTAATAGATGGAGGCACATTACAATTCGACCGAACGGCAGTTGAAGAACCTGCAGAGGTATTAGCAGGCAAGCAAAGTGATGTAGCTACTGTGACGATTCCCCGAAAAACGATAACTATAACGGCGCCGGCCAAGCGACCGTCGATCACTATCACCAAGGCAGGACCAATCCCTTATGAGAGCACTAAGGCAGTCCCCTGGACCTATGGGCTGGAAGTATACTGTGATGGGGTGAAAATTGATGTTAGTAAGCAGCCAGTTGAGGTTGTAGACAATGTCGTCGGTACCGGAGGGATGACAAGAAGTGGGAGAATCTTCATATCGCCTGAGGTAGAGGTTGAACGACTGGCGAAAGGAAAAGGAAAGATGAATGAGATTGTCCCTGTGCAGAGGAACGACAAAGAAGCGTCATCGAAAGATGTGGAAGAGTTCATGCGCCTTATTCGTAAAAGTGATTATAAGATTGTTGAGCACCTTCAACAGACGCCGTCAAAGATATCCATACTGTCGTTACTATTGTGTTCCGAAGCTCACAGAAATGCATTGTTGAAAGTTCTGGATACGTCCTTCGTACCCCAAGATGTTTCCGTGAATCAGTTGGAGGGGGTGTTGGCGCATGTGAACGCAGGCCATAGCTTGGGCTTTACAGACTTTGATTTGACCCCGAAGGGGAGAGAGCATAACATGGCGTTGCACGTCTCTGTTGAGTGTAGGGGATCAGTCATGTCTCATGTACTGGTAGACACTGGATCTTCCTTGAACGTGCTGCCCAAGAAAGCAATGATGAAACTGGATGTCAGAGGAATCCTTTGTACGCCTAGTGACTTGGTGGTCAGGGCATTTGATGGTACACGAAGAACAGTCTTTGGATCCATAACATTACCTCTCCAGGTGGGGCCGAAGGTTTTCGCGACTGAATTTTATATTATGGACATCCAGCCAGCATACAGCTGCCTTCTCGGACGACCCTGGATCCATGGGGCTGGGGCAGTCACATCTACCTTGCATCAAAAGTTGAAATACATGGTAGGGGACAGTGTGGTCACTGTATGTGGAGAAGAAGATATATTGGTTAGCCATCTGTCATCATTCAATTATGTAGAAGTCGACAGCGAGATTCATGAAACACCCTGTCAAGCCTTTGAAGGGTTGCGCATCAAAGACAAAGGTCCCGGGCCGAGTAAAGCGTCAGAGGTAGCCGTCTCGTCATATAAGGAAGCTCAAGCTCTAGTGGAGACAGGTGAGACAAAACGCTGGGGAAAGGTGCTGGATATTCCTGTGAAGATGGACCGATTTGGGTTGGGATATCAACCGTCGTCATCAACGCCTGCTGCTGGGGCACCCCGTTTTAGAGGACCGATAACAATCACCGCTAGTGGAGTGTGTCACGAGGCCATCAACGCTGTTTCAGATTCCGAAGAAGGAGACAGTGATTGCGACATGGACGCCTGGATTCAGCCGAGCGTGCCAGGACGAGGATTATGCAATTGGTCTATTCAGGAGATTGTTCCTGTGACTCACAAACAGTAATACTTTATTTTCTTAATTGTTGAACAATCTGGTGTCTTACCCGAGGCATCATGATTTTGCTTAGGGTTGTGTTGTTATGTACATTGCGTTGTTTAATCATTAAATAAAAGGCGTTTTTTTTCTTTTCATGTACAAATATTGCGATCTCTGTTTTTCCTGTTTTGTGTTTTACAATAAAATGGCAACGTGGTTATTCGCTTTATACGCATTTTGAAGCATTTAACCATTCCTTTTGCAGGATAACATTTTCAGATGACATCATTGAACCGCCTATGACTCGTCTCGACTTTGAGCACCCGGTATTTCAGACCGAAGAAGAGATTGTTGAAGATGGCGACGTGCCTGAAGAATTGTCTTGGTTGGTAAAGCAAGAAGAACGAGTCATTCTGCCTCATGAGGAGGTCATCGAAATTATTAACCTGGGGTCGGAAGGGGTTGAAAAACACATTCGTATAGGAGCCGCGCTGCAAAGCGACGTCAAGCGAAGACTGGTTGAAATGCTCAGAGAGTATAGTGATGTGTTCGCTTGGTCGTATGAAGACATGCCTGGGCTTGATACAGATATGGTTGTGCACCGCCTGCCGTTAAAAGAAGAATGCCCGCCGGTCAAGCAGAAGCTTCGCAGAACTAGACCTGATATGGCAGTGAAAATTAAGGAGGAGGTTCAAAAGCAGTGGGATGCTGGTTTCCTAGCTGTGACAAAATATCCCTCATGGGTCGCTAATATTGTACCAGTGCCAAAGAAAGACGGTAAAGTGAGAATGTGCGTAGATTACCGTGATTTGAATAAAGTAAGCCCGAAAGATGATTTTCCACTTCCTCACATCGATGTGCTGGTTGACAACACTGCTCAATTCTCTGTATTCTCCTTCATGGATGGCTTCTCGGGCTATAATCAGATTAAAATGGCGCCAGAAGACATGGAGAAGACTACTTTCATAACACCTTGGGGAACATTTTGTTACAAAGTGATGCCCTTCGGATTGAAGAATGTTGGGGCAACGTATCAGCGTGCAATGACGACTCTTTTTCATGATATGATGCATAAGGAGATCGAGGTTTATGTAGATGATATGATTGCCAAATCCCAGACGGAGGAAGAGCATTTGGTGAATCTGCTGAAGTTATTCAAAAGGCTTAGGAAGTTCAGGCTGAGACTGAACCCTAACAAGTGCACCTTCGGGGTGAGATCGGGTAAACTGCTGGGGTTTATCGTGAGCGAAAGAGGAATAGAGGTTGATCCTGCAAAAATAAAAGCCATTCAAGAGATGCCGACGCCTAGAACAGAGAAAGAGGTACGCGGGTTTTTAGGGAGGTTGAACTACATCGCCCGGTTCATATCTCACCTGACAGCTACGTGTGAGCCATTATTCAAGTTGTTGAAAAAAGACCAAGCTGTAACGTGGAATGAAAATAGTCAAAAGGCGTTCGATAAAATAAAGCAGTATTTGCAGGAGCCTCCTATTTTGATACCCCCAGTGGCAGGGAGACCCTTGATTATGTATTTGACAGTTCTTGAGGGAAGTATGGGTTGTGTTCTCGGTCAACATGACGAGACAGGAAGAAAAGAGCATGTGATCTACTACTTGAGTAAGAAGTTTACTGAATGTGAATCTCGATATTCTATGCTCGAAAAAACTTGTTGCGCGCTAGCCTGGGCCGCCAAGCGGTTGAGGCAATACATGCTGAATCATACAACCATGCTCATCTCGAAGATGGATCCTATCAAATATGTATTCGAAAAGCAGGCATTATCGGGGAGAATTACCCGTTGGCAGATGGTTTTGACTGAATATGACATCCAGTATGTCTCGCAGAAGGCTATAAAGGGGAGTGTATTGTCTGAGTACTTGGCAGAGCAGCCTATTGAGGATTACCAATCGATGAGGTTTGATTTTCCTGACGAGGATATCATGTACCTAAAGATGAAAGATTGTGAAGAGCCGTTTCCAGACGAAGGACCAGAATTGGGCTCCAAGTGGAAGTTGATCTTTGACGGAGCTGTAAACGCCTACGGTAGCGGAATAGGGGCAATCATCACTACTCCACACGGGTCGCACATCCCGTTTACTGCTCGATTGACCTTTCCAGTTACCAATAATGAAGCCGAATACGAAGCTTGTATCATGGGGCTTGAAGAAGCCATTGATTTGCGAATCAAAAATCTGGATGTATACGGAGACTCAGCTCTAGTGGTGAATCAAATCAAAGGGGAATGGGAGACACGTCAGCCTAACTTGATACCGTACATGAATTATGCGAGGAGATTATTGCCTTTCTTCGACAAGGTTGAATTGCATCATGTGCCGCGAGCAGAGAATCAGATGGCTGACGCCCTGGCCACTTTGTCTTCCATGTACAAAGTCAACTTCTGGAATGAGGCTCCCATAATTGTTATCTCTCGGCTTGACAGACCTGCCTTCGTATTTGCCATTGACGAAGCATCTGATGATAAACCATGGTATTTCAATATCCTTAATTTCCTGAAAATTAAAGAGTATCCGGCTGGGGCATCCAGTCACGATCAGAAGACTCTCAGGAGATTGGCGGGTAATTTCTATTTGAATCCGGACGGTGTCTTATACAGAAGAAATCACGACCTGGTGCTACTACGTTGTGTAGACGAAAAAAAGGCGAAGTTGCTCATGGAGGAAATACATGAAGGTACATTTGGCATGCATGCTGGTGGGCATGCTATGACGAGGAAGCTGCTGCGGGCAGGTTACTTTTGGCTAACTATGGAAACTGATTGTTTCAAGTTTGCGAGGAAGTGTCATAAGTGCCAAATCTATGCAGATAAGATCCATGTGCCTCCGAGTCCCCTGAATGTGATGTCATCGCCATGGCCGTTCTCGATGTGGGGAATCGATATGATTGGAAAGATCGAGCCGACGACTTCTAACGGGAACCGTTTCATTCTAGTAGCAATCGATTATTTCACCAAATGGGTGGAAGCGACATCTTACGCAAACGTGACTAAGCAGGTGGTAGCCAGATTCATCAAGAGAGATATCATTTGCAGATATGGAATCCCCGAGCGGATAATTACCGACAACGGTTCAAACCTGAATAACAAAATGATGAAGGAGCTGTGTCAGAATTTTAAGATCGAGCATCACAACTCCTCCCCTTACCGACCCAAGATGAATGGCGCTGTCAAAGCGGCCAATAAGAATATAAAGAAGATCGTTCAGAAGATGGTGGTGACCTATAAGGACTGGCATGAGATGCTACCTTTTGCTTTGCATGGTTATCGTACGACGGTACGCACATCAACCGGGGCAACCCCGTTCTCGTTGGTATATGGAATGGAAGCAGTGTTACCACTGGAAGTTGAGATTCCTTCGCTGAGAGTATTACGAGATGTCCAACTAGACGAGGCAGAATGGGTGAAAGACAGGTTGAACCAGCTGAGTTTAATGGATGAGAAGAGGCTAGCTTCTCTAGCATACGGTCGTTTGTACCAGAGCCGAATGAAGAAAGCATATGATAAGAAGATACGTCCTCAGAGCTTTCAGACGGACGACCTTGTGCTGAAAAGGATTCTCCCGCCACAGGCAGATCACAGGGGCAAGTGGACCCCCAACTACGAAGGGCCATACGTTGTCAGAAAAGTATTTTCAGGAGGAGCTTTGTTGTTGTCCACCATGGACGGTGAAGACTTTATGTCGCCTGTGAATTCGGACGCAGTTAAAAAATACTTTGCTTGAAATTGACCCGCTGGACAGAAAAAAAAGAGAGTCCAGGCAAAAATGGGGCATCCTGGCGAACCAGAAACAGAATGAAAGGTTCGGGCAAAAGTTAGGGATAAAATGGAAAAAATGTACACCCGCGAAGTTGAAAACCTACACTGGGCGGCTTCGGCAAAAAAGGGTATCCCGGTAAACTGAAAACCCGTAAAGGGCGGTTCACGCAAAAGTTAGGGATTTGAAAAGCAAATGACTGCGGTCCGAATTTGATACTACGGTGAGCATTGGTGCGGGAGAATATACCTGAGGGGTCGATTATCAGATACAATCTCTTCGGAAGTGTGAATACCGGGAAAGCATTAGAGTCGGGCGAGTCATAGGAGGATCAGCTCATGATGTTCGTCTGCATCCCGTTGCCGACATGTGTACAAATTTGATTTATCATTATATTTATGCTTCTTGTGCATACTTGTATATTCATTGTGCGTAGCTTCCTCTTTTCAGGAGTTACATCCCGTGTACAAAACTCCGCCCATTTAGGGGCCCAATCAATAAAACATGTTATTCAGTATTTGATGCTGGTTCTTTACTGTTTTGTACATGATAAACGCCTAGGTTTAATGAAACTAGCAAGTGTATAACGTCGCTGGCCCTTGCCAATAATTGCTAAAACTTTGAATTAACTGAAAATAATGTCACTAACACTAACCTGAATAGATTTGGTTGCATAGACTTGTTGTGTCTTGTTTGTGGTGTTACAGGGTTCGTAGCCGTATGAAGTGGACGATCAAAAGATTTGCAGTATTGACCAGAAGCTCGTAACGAAAGACTCAATCCCCACGCAGGTTGCGCTTCTGAGATGGCAATGTCCCTTACCGAAGAAGGATCAAATTCCCCAGCTAGTCGCAGCTTAGCCGAAGGACATTCTCCAGCAAAGTCGTTTACTCTCAGCAGAATTGACGATTCCCAAATCGAAGGCTGTATTCAGACAGTGTGGTGTCCCCCAAAAGGATCCCCCATCCCGAGCAGAGGGGTTTAGCCTCAGAAGATTAACATTTCCAACTCGTGAGCTGTACTTAGGCAGTTTACCCTTCCCAGTAGGGTCATTTACTCTCCCCCAGCGGAGTCAGTTGATTTTCCCCAAGAGAATCGTTTCCTCCCTAGTGGAGTTCTCTTTCCAGCAAGTGTTTTCTTTCCTCCCAGTGGAACTCAAAGATTAAAAAAGAAAACTCTCCCCGGCAGAGTTGGTTGTGTGTCCTGGCATTTATTTTGCCGGAATACCGTGTGTTTTCAAGTCCAATCCTGATTGGCGCACCTGGTTATCCCCAGCGGAGTTGGCATTATCTTCAGCATTTATTTTGCTGAGGCGGTTTTCTGTATCCCAGCAGTTCGAATCTGCATCTGCATTGGCATATAGTGTCATATTTGCATCTACCAAATATAAACGCGTAGCATTTCCATGTCGAATGGAGCATTAAGCCATTGCCAAACATATGCATTTTGAAACATAAACCAGGTTGGTTAACCGTTTGTTTTCAAGTATTGTTTCCCTTGCAGGTGGAGGGAGCTCTTGCTCAAATTAATTGTCAAACATTCAAGATCTCGGCATGAGACATGTAATGATAATGTCAATCGTGGCATTATTCCCCACAGAGTTGCTTGATTAAGTGTCTCTTACCCCTCCAGCGGAGTATTTCTTCAAGGTTGTTGTTGTGACAGCACCAAAAGATTGCGTGTATCGATCTTTTGGGAAGTTGTCTGGCAGTGTGGAATCAGAAAATCCCCGGTAGAGTCCTTCTCAGATCTGCTGCCATGTCAGCGTTGAAAATTGGAAGACTAGATTCATATTATGTTACCCATGTGATGGATGGAGTTAGCTGCTGCAAAGATAGGCAGAAAACCTGTATTCGACAGAGTATTACCCGCAGCAGAGGCGGGGATATTTTCCTGTATTTGACAGAGTGTTTACCCGCAGCAGAGGCGGGGATTGTTACCTGTGATAGACAGAGATGTTACCCGTGTTGACGGAGATGTTACCCGTGTTGACGGAGATTGTTACCCGTGTTGACGGAGATGTTACCTGTGATAGACAGAGATGTTACCCGTGTTGACGGAGATGTTACCCGTGTTGACGGAGATGTTACCCGTGTTGACGGAGATTGTTACCTGTGATAGACAGAGATGTTACCCGTGTTGACGGAGATGTTACCCGTGTTGACAGAGATGTTACCCGTGTTGACGGAGATTGTTACCCGTGTTGATGGAGATGTTACCTGTGATAGACAGAGATGTTACCCGTGTTGACGGAGATGTTACCCGTGTTGACGGAGATGTTACCCGTGTTGACGAAGATTGTTACCTGTGATAGACAGAGATGTTACCCGTGTTGATGGAGATGTTACCTGTGTTGATAGAGATGTTACCCGTGTTGACAGAGATGTTACCCGTGTTGACGGAGATGTTACCCGTGTTGACGGAGTCGTTACCTGTGTTGACAGAGATGTTACCCGTGTTGACAGAGATGTTACCCGTGTTGACGGAGTCGTTACCTGTGTTGACAGAGATGTTACCCGTGTTGACGGAGATGTTACCCGTGTTGACGGAGATGTTACCTGGGATGGACAGAGATTGTTACCTGTGTTTAGGCAGATGATTTTCCCGTATGGATAGGCGGATGAAGTTTCCTGTGTTTAGGCAGATGATTTTCCCGTATGGATAGGCGGATGGAGTTTTCTGTGTTTAGACAGATGGTTTGCCCGTATGGATAGACGGATGGAGTTTCCTGTGATTAGACAGAAATGTTTCCCCAGCGAAAGCGCCGGGATTTTTCCGTGATGTGAGTCCTGACGTGGACAGATTTGTGTTTATTCGTGATTTGGCGAAATTTGGGTCCAGATGTGGACAAGGTTACTCCTGTGACAACAGAATCTCTATTCGTGTTGACGAATTTGTCTCTCTTCTTGTGTTGATAAGGTTAGTCCAGTTGTGGACAGAGGTGTTTTGCGAAAAATGTTCAGTACCTGTGGCGCTACATAGGTGGTTGAAGTTGAAATCAGAATTATCAGACGTCGGATCAGTTGTTGCCGTAACAACCAGATTCAGTTGGTGGATGTCATTCCCCAAACAGTGGTGCAGTTTATTTCTGCGGTTGGCAAATTTCCAGGTTCTTAGTATTCAACCGTCTCGTACCTCGAATGTTTGAAGGTCGTTTGCTCTTCACCCAATCGGGTCCAAGTCGCTTGAATAGGGGCAGCTGTTGCACCCTAAAATTTGCTTAACCTACTTCACTTAGTTTATCTTTCAATTGCATTAGCATTTGCATAAGGAGTCATGTACATAGTCTAATCATTTGCATAGCATAGCATAGCAAGTCATCCAACAAGGGACCAAGTACTATTCTTATCTCTATGAGCCTATCAAGAGGTTACTATTCAAATTCAATCTTATCCAAGTCATCAGAAAGAAATTGAAATCTAAGAAGTCAGTGGACCAAGCAGTGGATCTATCTCCTATCTTGAGGATATGTGAAGATCACCAAAGAAGTTGTGAGCAAGGAATTGAGGCCATGGAGGGTATATGGACATCATGGAGGACCTAGAGGGCCATTTTGAAAGTGAGACAAGTCATTGAGGAGATTGCAAGAGCTGCAGTTGAAGACAGTCAACTAGGGTTTCATCTGGGTCAACCCTGGGTCAATCCTAGGTCAAATGCTTGATTGAAGGTCATCAAGGCCTATTTGAAAGATGTGGGGTTCATCATTTGACATGTAGATATGGATGTGGTGTTGTGCCCAGGAGGAATCAAGAGAAATCAAGAAGAAGAGAAGTTTCTAAATTAGGGTTTCTGTGTAAAATCCCCTAGTTTAGGTCAAACTTCCAAGCAAGATAATTCAAAATGAAAGCTTCAAATGGATCCTTGGACAATATTAAACTTGTAGAGGATCTCAAGACCTTTAATTTGAGTGGTGGAAGACATCAAGGAGATTTATAGAACTCAAGTTATGGTCCTTGCAAGTTACAGGTCATCTGAGGCATCTGAAATTTTATCTGTGAAAGTTACTTGTCTTCCAAGAAACTTTTACCCCTCAAGGAGATTTCAAATGGATTTATGGTAAACGTGAGAGTTGTTCCTCATTTTTTTATCTTTTTATAAAGGTATGGCATGCCTTCATTTGATTTGTGGAACTCTACTTATGACCTTGGCAAGCAAAGGGTATTTTGGTCATTTGAGAATTACAGGTCATTTCAAGCCTATGCCTAAAACTCATACAAGGAAGCTTCAAATGAAAAACTTCACAACATAAAAGTTGCTCCAAATGACATTTTGAGTCTAGAAAAGTGGTCATGGGAGTTGGCAAATGCTCATAGCTCAAGATTGCAAATTTGGTTAATTAAAAGGTGAATTTAATGAATAAAAGTGACCTAAAAATGAGATTTTTCATAACATGTCCAAATGGGATGAAATTATAGGTCATTTTGATTGGAAAGAATGTTTTGAGACCATTGGAAATAGTGGATTTTTGAGTTTAGTTCAAAGTTTGAGAGATATCATTGGTTGCTTATGTATGAAGTTACACATGCCAAAACACAAGGGATTTGTGCACAAGAAGTTTCTAACAAGTTCTAGATGGTTCCATGAGCATCTATATATTGAGTAGAGTGGATCCAATCATTGGTTGGTGATTCATTTGGTTGAAAACTCATAGTTACATCGCATTCCTCAATTTTGCAAATTACACAAAAACTCTATCAAATCTTCATCATTCTTCAAAGTTCTTGATCCTATCATCATCTACATTCATCATAGAGCAAGTTTCCATCAAGATCTGGTTGAATTGAAGCAGAATTCGTGTGCTACCAACTTCATCATCCAAAGTGCAAGAAGAATCCAAGTGCAAGATCAAGAGCATTTGAGCAAGTGTTGTTGCATACAGAACCAAGAACCAAGTCCATTGATCAAGTCCAAAGCATTGCAAGCTGTGAATCCAAGGATTTCTCCATCTGTTTTCAGATTTGCACCAGGTTGGTTTTTCTATCGAATTGGCTAGGAATAGATAGCATGATAGAGAATCATTAGGTTAGAACTGTTAGGAATAGGTAGATGATTAATTTCAGTGAGTTTGAGAGCATTTCATGGAGGTTGATATTTGAGCACCAAAACTGTTTTGTCCTAGAACTAAGAGGATAGAGAGTGTTAGTTCATGTGGATTAGTTTAGAATGATCAGGGGTGTATGGTGGTTACACTAGTACCAAGAAACTGAAGTTTCATGAGAGTGGAAATTGGAGTGTTCATGGAGAGTATGCTATCGGGTTTGGCTTTCTAGGGCGTGTTAGTGAGAATTGATGATGTATTATTGTTCAGCTTGAGAATTAGAGCAATTTTGCTTTTTATGGATCTGATTTTCATGGAGATACGAAGCTGTATGAGAGGGTGGAAGTCTGGTTCATGCAAGCTCGTTCATGGCTCAACCATGGTGAAACCCTAGGTTATTTGGAGAAGACGAGTTCAGAGGCGTTGGATCATTCTCAGATTATTGACCAAGTCCCAGATCTAACGGCTCATGTTTAAACTGAAAATGAGAGGGAAGAGCCTGGAAGCAAAACGCGTCGTTTCATTAAACGACTCAGACTGGGCTTAGAAACAATTGCTATCCACACCACCAATATCCAGGCCCATTCATTTTGAACTAACATAATTGCTTCCTGCACCGTTTTTTGTTTTTTATTTCCTTTTGTGTTTTCTGACTTAACTGGGCCCAGACGCGCCTTGCTATGCGCACCCCCAGTCTGGGCCCATCATCCATTTTTCAACTGAAATCACTACTAACTGCACCCCTAACCAATTTTAAGTCATTTTAATTTCTTTTATTTTTGTTAATTGTTTGAAAAATCATAACAAATTGAAAATTCCATATTTTTGAGTGGTTGTTTTTGCATCTTTTTCTTATTTCTGTTAAGAAAATTGTCATGTAATAAAATTAGCATTTCGTTTTATTTTTGCATTTTTAGTATATTTTTATTTTAAATGGGTTTTAAGTGATGTTTAGTTTAATACTTGATCTTGTTGATTTTAGTTTAGCTAGATCCTTTTATATTTTGGACCCATTCTTTTTAGAGTACTTCAATTAGGATTTTAATTTTCATATGAGATTTAATTCATGATTTTAGGATTAAATTTTAGATGGGTTGTTTAGGTGTGATTAGGGGAATCAAAACTAGAGTTTAGATATAACATAGGTGTAATAAATCATTTCTTTTAGGAGTTGTAGTTTGAATTTTGGGGTATGGGACTATAGGGGTATTATGGGTAAATAATAGATCCCTTAGAAAATATTAGAATTCCCCTATTCTACTATTACTATTAGTATATTGTTTGTATTTGACTGATTGTGTGGTGTGCCCTTCCTAGGGTTATTGTTTGACTGTGTGGGGTATTGGGCCTGCTTGGGGTTTGGGGTTGAGCTGAAGATTGTGCTGATGAAGCCCATTGAAGATTAAGAGAATAAAGACCATTTCCAGAGTTGATGAAGAGTATCTTGCTGGCAGCTGTTGAAGGTTATAGGATCTAGGAGTTAGGCAGAGCTCTAGAATAGAAAACTTGATTCAAAAACATGGAAGGTCTTGTTTGCCTCCATCCCTCTCTATGATGCAGAGTCTCTCTAAGACACTCACCCCCTTCCTTTGGAAGGCTTGGTGACAGTGTCTAAGAGATAGAACTCTTGAGAGAAACTTTCCACATATTGTTAACAGTCTGTTTGCCACCTTTGGTGGTCAACTAATTGTTTAACATCCCAATTCATTCTTTTGATGGTTCCTCAGCTTGGGGGAGTGAGACTTGAAGAAAAGCCCTGAAGATTGAAGATAGAGAACTTGCTTGAAGGCTTGAAGATGAAGATTGATGCTTGCTTGAAGCTTGTGGATGGCTGAAGACAGATGTTGATGAAGACTGCTGTTTGCTGTTTATTTTTGCTGTTTATAATTTTTGATGTATTGTTTGAATTTCCCTGACTGTATTGCTTGCCTTTTAATCTGTTAGGTTGAAAGCGAATTTTGTTCGCTTTTGCCTGTTGTTTTCTAGGTTCGAGGTTGAGTGGGACTCCCTTGCCTCGCTTGTATTGTTGCATCCATGCATTCTACTGCTTTATTGTATATATGCTATTGTTTATGTTTCCGTTTATCCCTTAGGATCTCTGTTTCTCTCTGTGCAAGAGAGGAGCATGATAGATATTAGGTCTTAACCCATGCATGATAACATTAGGTTAGTCTAATTCCCTTTGCAAGCGTAGGTTAGAGTTCTGTCTCTTCTTTCTCAAAACAAACAGAAAAAAACAATAAATCTTTCAAACACAATAAAAGACACTTCTTTCGTAAAAGAATGTGAACTCATCAAAACGTCATTTTTGTCCGCTTGGACTGTTAATCAGCAAAACCCTTTTTTTAGAAGGAGGTAAAAAAACAATCAAGACAGACTTGTGTCGTGCGTGGCCCGAACTACGCTTGCTCTGATCTTTCATGCTGTATGAAAGTACGTAGGCATAGGATGCGATATCCTAGCGAGCAACCTTCCCCTCCTTTCCCGTAGGTAGGCGAACTACGTTGACTCTGATTTCTCGTTCCAAACGGGAATACGTAGGCATAAAGTGCGATACTTTGCCGAGTCATTTTCTTTTCTTT
The DNA here is from genome assembly GCA_963859935.3 of Lathyrus sativus. NCBI lineage: Eukaryota > Viridiplantae > Streptophyta > Magnoliopsida > Fabales > Fabaceae > Lathyrus > Lathyrus sativus. The sequence goes on from OZ012735.1 coordinate 610,054,007, forward strand.
TAACCCCAGACCTGTAGAGTAGATAGAATAACAATCTTTTCGACCGAAAACAAGCGTGGATCCCGTCGAGTACGACGGACGTGAGGGGTGCTAATACCTTCCCCTTGCGTAACCGACTCCCGAATCCAGGATTTGGTTGCGATGACCATTCCTTTCCCCGTTTTGCGGTAGGTTTACTTCGAGCGTTTCCTTTCCCCTATTTGGGATAAATAACGCACGGTGGCGACTCTTTTGTTCAGCCGGCGCCGATTTTCGCAGTAGCGACAATGATGCATAAAGAGATCGAGGTTTATGTTGATGATATGATTGCCAAATCCCAGACGGAGGAAGAACATTTGGTGAATCTGCTGAAATTATTCAAGAGGCTTAGGAAGTTCAGGCTGAGACTGAACCCTAACAAGTGCACCTTCGAAGTGAGATCGGGTAAACTGCTGGGGTTTATCGTGAGCGAAAAAGGAATAGAGGTTGATCCTGCGAAAATAAAAGCAATACAAGAAATGCCGACGCCTAAAACAGAAAAAGAAGTGCGCGGATTTTTAGGGAGGTTGAACTACATCGCTCGGTTCATATCTCACCTAACAGCTACGTGTGAGTCGTTATTCAAGCTGTTGAAAAAAGACCAGGTTGTGACCTGGAATGAAAATTGTCAAAAGGCGTTCGATAAAATAAAACAGTATTTGCAGGAGCCTCCTATTTTGATACCTCCAGTGGCAGGGAGACCCTTGATTATGTATTTGACGGTTCTTGAGGGGAGTATGGGTTGTGTTCTCGGTCAGCATGACGAGACAGGGCGTAAAGAGCATGCGATATACTACTTGAGTAAGAAGTTTACTGACTGTGAATCTCGATACTCAATGCTCGAAAAAACTTGTTGTGCGCTAGCCTGGGCCGCCAAGCGTTTGAGGCAGTACATGCTAAATCATACAACCATGCTCATCTCGAAGATGGATCCTATCAAATACGTATTTGAAAAGCAGGCACTATCAGGGAGAATTGCCCGTTGGCAGATGGTTTTGACCGAATACGACATCCAGTATGTTTCACAGAAGGCTATAAAGGGGAGCGTGTTGTCGAAATATCTTGTTGAGCAGCCCATTGAGGACTACCAATCGATGAGGTTTGATTTTCCTGACGAGGATATCATGTACCTGAAGATGAAAGATTGGGAAGAACCATTGTCGGATGAAGGGCCAAAAACAGATTCCAAGTGGCAGTTGATATTTGACGGAGCTGTAAATTCCTACGGTAGCGGAATAGGGGCAATCATCACTACTCCACATGGATCGCACATCCCATTTACTGCTCGATTGACCTTTCCGGTTACCAATAATGAAGCCGAATACAAAGCTTGCATCATGGGGCTTGAAGAAGCCATTGATTTGCGAATCAAAAATCTGGATGTATACGGAGACTCAGCTCTGGTGGTGAATCAAATAAAAGGAGAATGGGAGACACGTCAACCCAATTTGATTTCGTACATGAATTATGCAAGGAGATTGTTGCCTTTCTTTGACAAGGTTGAATTGCATCATGTGCCGCGAGCAGAAAATCAGATGGCTGACGCCCTGGCCATATTGTCTTCCATGTATAAAGTCAACTTCTGGAATGAGGCTCCCAGAATTGTTATCTCTCGGCTCGACAGACCCGCCTTCGTATTTGCCCTTGACGAAGCATCTGATGATAAACCCTGGTATTTTGATATCCATAATTTCTTGAAGAACAAGGAGTATCCGACTGGGGCATCCAGTCGCGATCAGAAGACTCTCAGGAGATTGACTGGTAATTTCTATCTGAATCCAGACGGTGTCCTATACAAAAGGAATCATGACTTGGTGTTGCTACGTTGTGTAGACGAGAAGGAGGCGAAGTTGCTTATGGAGGAAATACACGAGGGTACATTCGGTACACATGCTGGTGGGCATGCTATGACGAGAAAGCTGCTGCGGGCAGGTCATTACTGGCTAACTATGGAAACTGACTGTTTCAAGTTTGCGAAGAAGTGTCATAAGTGCCAGATCTATGCGGATAAGATCCATGTGCCTCCGAGTCCTCTGAACGTGATGTCGTCACCGTGGCCATTCTCGATGTGGGGCATTGATATGATTGGAAAGATTGAGCCGACGGCATCTAGCGGACACCGGTTAATTTTGGTAGCAATCGATTATTTTACCAAATGGGTGGAAGCGGCATCATACGCAAATGTGACCAAGCAGGTGGTAGCCAGGTTTATCAAAAGAGATATCATTTGCAGATATGGAATCCCTAAGCGGATTATTACCGACAACGGTTCGAACTTAAATAACAAAATGATGAAGGAGCTGTGTCAGAGTTTTAAGATCGAACATCACAACTCTTCTCCTTACCGACCCAAGATGAATGGCGTTATTGAAGCGGCCAATAAGAACATAAAGAAGATTGTTCAGAAGATGATGGTGACCTATAAGGACTGGCACGAGGTGCTACCTTTCGCTTTGCACGGTTATCGTACGACGGTACGTACATCAACCGGGGCAACCCCGTTCTCGTTGGTATACGGAATGGAAGCAGTGTTACCACTGGAAGTTGAGATTCCTTCCCTGAGGGTATTACAAGATGTCCAACTTGACGAGGCAGAATGGGTGAAAGACAGATTGAACCAGCTGAGTTTAATGGATGAGAAGAGGCTCGCTTCTCTAGCATACGGTCGTTTGTACCAGAGTCGAATGAAGAAAGCGTATGATAAGAAGATACATCCTCGGAGCTTTCAGACGGGCGACCTTGTGCTGAAAAGGATTCTCCCGCCACAGGCTGCCCATTCAGTATTTGATGCTTGTTCTTTACTGTTTTGTATGTGAAAAACGCCAATGTTTTGATAAAACTAGCAGTTGCATAACGTTGCTGGCCCTTGCCAATAATTGCTAAAACTTCGAATTGACTGAAAATGATGTCACTAACGCTAACTTGAATAGATTTGGTTGTATAGACCTGTCTCGTCTCGTTTGTGGTGTTGCAGGGTTCTTGCCTATATGAAGTGGACGATCATAAAATTGTAGTCCTAACCAGAGGCTCGTGACAAAAAGACTTGATCATTATGTGAAGTGAATCACCACGCAGGCCGCGCTTCATTCCCGTAAGCGGAGATGACACTGTTCCTTACTGAAGAAGGATCAGTTTCCCCAGCTAGTCGCAGCTTATCCAAAGGATATTCTCCAGAAGGTCAAGATTGATGCTCGCCACAGGACGTTTATCCTCAGGCCCGAGTTTGTAAACGGTAGCCAGATGGTTTACTTTTCCCAGCAGGGTCGTTTACCCTCAGCAGAGTTTGGTAATTCCAAAATTTCGTAAGCTGTTTTCAGACAGTGATGTTTCTCCAAAAGGATTCTTCGTCCTCAGCGGGGTTGTTTAGTTTTCAGCAGATTGATCATTCCAGAGTTGTAAATTATGCACAGACAGTTCAACATCCCCAATAGGTTGTTCATTCTCCCCAGCAGAGTCGTTTAATATTCCCCAAGAGAGCCGTTTCTTCCCCAGCGGAGTTTTCTCTCCCCAGCAGGTGTTATTCTTTCCTCCCAGTGGAAATCGAAGGTTTAAAGCTCTCCCCGGCAGATTTCGTTGAATGTCCTGGCATTTATTTTGCCGGAATACTTGGTGATGCCCGTTCACTCCCCAGCAGGGCGATATTTGTCCTCGACGGCCAAGATTGATGAAGCAAGCCTGTTAGAGCTATCCCAGCAGTTCGAGCCTGCATTTGCATCGGCATGTAGTGTCATATTTGCATCCACCAAACAAAAAACGTGTAGCATTTCCATGCTATATGGAGCATTACGCCATTGTCAAACATACGCATTTTGAAACATAAGTCAGGTTGGTTAACCTTTTGCTTTCAGGTGTGTTTCTCAACAGGAGTATGGAGTGCTAAAGCTCAGATGTCTTTTCAGACAATCAAGATCTCGCCGTGAGACCTATGATGATGGGATTCAGTTTATCATCATCCCCACAGAGTTACTGATTGAGGTTTTCTCGTGTCTGATCAGCGGACTGTTTTGTCAAGTTTGTTGCTGCAGTAGCATCTCAGGGTTCCATGTATCAAAATTTCAGAAGTGGTCGCTTGTTGTCAGGACGGGTGTCGGCCACCGAATTTCAGAATATCCCCAGCTATGTTGATAGAATTTATTCGTGTTAGCGAAGTTTGATTTCTCCGTGTTGACGGAATATGGAGTCCTGATGAGGAAAAATTACGCCTATGTTAATAGGATTTCTCCGTGTTGATGGAATATGGAGTCCTGTTGAGGACGAAGCTTGATTTCTCCGTGTTGACGGAACATGGAGTCCTGATGAGGGCAAACTATGCCTATGTTGATAGGATTTCTCCGTGTTGACGGAATATAGAGTCCTGTGGAGGACCAAGATTACTCTCCCTGTGATGACGGAATATGGAGTCCTGATGAGGACAAGTTACGCCTATGCTGATAGGATTTATTCGTGTTGACGAATTACTCTCTCCGTGATGACGGAATATGGAGTCCTGATGAGGACAATCTATGCCTATGATGATAGACTTTATTCGTGTTGACGAATTACTCTCTCCGTGATGACGGAATATGGAGTCCTGATGAGGAAAATCTATGCCTATGATGATAGACTTTATTCGTGTTGACGAATTACTCTCTCCGTAATGACGGAATATGGAGTCCTGATGAGGACAATTTATGCCTATGATGATAGACTTTATTCGTGTTGACGAATTACTCTCTCTGTGATGACGGAGCATGGGGTCTTGATGAGGACGAGTTTTCTCTGTGATGACGGAATATGGAGTCTTGATGAGGACAATTTACGCATATGTTGATAGGTTTTATTCATGTTGACGGGTTACTCTCTCTGTGTTGACGGAATGTGCGTCCTGATGAGGATAATTTATGATTTTGTGGATAGGATTTCTTCGTGTTGACGAAATGTGAGTTCAGAGATGTACAAGAATGGTATTCCTATGATGATAGGATTTATTCATGTTAATGAACCTATTTTCCTCGTGTTGACGAGACGTGAGTCCTGACGTGGACAAGCTATTTCTATGTTAACGGGAGTTCTTGTAGTGATAAGACGTAAATAAGAACTTTATTACCCATGCTGATAGGATCTCCTTGTGTTGACGAGATGCGGATAGCCCATCCCCAGTGGAGTCGGCAAGTTTTGTTTCTCCATGATGATGGAATATGGAATCCTGCTGAGGACAAGTTTGAAAAGTACTGATGAGGGCAAGTTGTATTCCTATGATGATAAGATTTCTTCGTGATGATGAATTTACGGCTTTTCGTGTTGACGAAATTGGAGGACAACTGTGGGTAAGATTTTTCCTGTGATGATGGAATCTTTACTCGTGTGGATGAATTTGTTTCTCTTCTTGTGTTGACAAGTTTAGTCCAGTTGTGGACAGAGGTGTTGTTGCAATGATAGTTCAGTACCTGTGGTGTTACACGGGTGGTGGGAGTCAAAATCAGAGTTATTCTCCGACGAACAATCAGGTTCACTCGACGAATGTCGTCCCCCCAAGCAGTGGCGCAGTTTATTTCTGCGGTTGGCAAATTTCAGGGTTCTTTGGTATTCAACTGTCTCGTACCTCGAATGTTTGAAGGTCGTTCGCTCTTCACCCAGTCGGGTCCAAGCCGCTTGAATAGGGGCAGTTGTTGCACCCTAAAATTTGATCAACCGGTTCCCATATCTGGTTTATGTTTCAAAGCATTTCGCATTTCGCATTCGCATACTGCATACATGGCATTTTCCTCAATCAAGATTGATTTTTATCGGGATTAGAGTCCCTGGTGTTTCAGGCAGTACAGGCCGGTCAGGATAAAAGTCTGCTGAGAATTGGTGCTCGTTCCCTGTCTTTTCAGGCCATCTCGGGGCCCGGGCTTCGCTACGGTTGCACAATTGGGTTTTAGTCGGTTTAATCGGCCTCCTGGCATTTTTAGGATTTTTTTGTCATTTTTCTGGATTTTTAATGCATTTAATGGATTTATCTGGGTTTAATAGAGTTTTTTTTTATAATTTTTAGAGTTTAAATAAATTTTCTTTTCATTTTTTAGAAATTAATAGATTTTTTAAAGATTTTTAGGTATTATTTTCTTTTAATAGAATAGACTTTAAAAATAAATTTTTAGATATTGATTTCCTTTTAATGGTTTTTTTGAAAAATAGATAGATAAATAGATATTATCCCTTTCTTTAATAGAATAGATTTTAAAAAATAGATAGTATTGTTTTTTTAGATTTTATTAGAGTTTTATTGTTTTTTTTTTTAAATTAATAATAGGGATTAATTGTTTTAAAAATTTTTTGTTAGGGGTTATTTGTTTTTCAGATTTAATTAGTTTTTAAAAAAATAGTTTTAGATAGTTTTTAAATGTTTTTTCAGATTAATTAGGAGTTTACTTTTTAATTTTTTTTTTAACAAATTAATTAGGATTAATAATAGGTTAATTAGGTTTATTAGATTTTATTTTGTTAATTTTCGTTTTATAGTTTAATTAGGTTTTTAGCTTTAATTTTGTGCAGTTAATCAGGCTTAAATCCACTAATCCAGGTTTAGTCTTATTGGGCCAGCAATTATCCATTAATCAAGCCCAAATCAGGTCCATTCGCAGCTGCCATGTGTCATATATATAGCCATGCCACGCGTACGTCCCTTCTCTTGGACACCTCATTCTCTCTCTCACCCAGAACCCTGCCACGTCTCACCCTCTCTCCTCACACTTGGCACCCTCTGCTTCACCCTCAGCCACACGTGTAACCCACTGCTTCTTCCTCTGCCACCCGTCCTCTCGCCGGTCCTCTCGCCGCCGGCCATGCAACCATCCACCGGACCACTTCCCTCCGCCACAACTGTCACCGGAGACCGTTAATCCACCGGAATCTGCAGATTTTGCCAGAAATCCCCAGAAACTCATCAAATCTTCATCTGCGTCTTTTTCAAGGAGTCGCCGGAAAACGCATCTTCGCCGGAATCTGCAACCTTCATCAACAATCTGTTTCCAGATCTTCATCATCAAAATTCATCAAGATCTCCTCAATCTTCAACCAGATTCTTCCAAGATCTTCCATGTTCATACGAGTTCTTCATAAGAATTTTATTAACCCTCAGTATCGTCTCCGTTCATCCTCAAATCTTCAGGAACCATGAGTTTCGTCAAGATCTTCAACAGATCTTTAACAAATTCGCCATGCAACATCCAGATCCTCTGATCCAACGCAAGATCTTCGCGAGCTCCTTCGTGTTCTTCAAGGATTTTTTCCAGAAGCTGTTCAAAAATCTTCAAGAATATCCGTCTGTGTTCTTCGCATCTTCAAGCACCTTCAGGCATGTTCTCCAACTTCCAGAAGAGATCATAACCTCCGTCAACTTCATTATCGGCATCACCAGGTTTTAATCTTGAACTTGCTAACTTCGTTGTTGATAGCGTTAGAACTAGGTTTGTTTTGAGTGAAGTGAGGTAGGCGAGATCATTTTGAGCTGAGGTTGCGTAGGCTAGTTTTGTTTTAGCGTTTGGTTTATGGTGAATGAGGTAGGTGAACTGGTTTAGAAGGACGGTTGTGGTTTAGAGCCATGGCGTTAGGTTGTTTCAGAAGTTGGAGAAGGGGAACGTGAAAGCGCCGCTAGGGCTTGATGAAGGAGATGGTGAACAGTGTGAGGAGAAGTCAGAAGGAATTAGGTTTTGTGTTGCTAGAGTGGACTCGGGCTTAGGCCCAATGGCAATTGCTGATCCATACTCCCCAGGTTACTCGTGAAACCCCCTCCCCTGGTTTGTGTTTTGGGTGGGCCTAGCAGAATTGCTAGTTGCACCCCCCGTTGAGGCCCAGCATGGATTATCAAAGGGGATTCCTGCTATCAGCACCCCCTTAGGTTATTGTTTTGTATGGTTTTTTTTTCTGAGTCAAACCTGGGCCCAGCGCATTGCTGAGCGCACCCCCCTCCTGGCCCCAGTTGTGTTCTGAAGTGTATATAATTGCTGTTACCACCCCCCTGCTCTATTTTCTTTAATTGGATTTTCATTTTATTTTCTTTGCATATAGTTCACAAATTGATGCATAAAAAATCAAAAAATGATCAATTTTGCATGGGATTTTTTCCCTCATTTCAATAATGATGTCAAGAAAATTGTGAAAAAAATAAAAATAGTATTTTAATCATTTTTTCTATTTTTGGTGATTTTCACATTTAATTGCTCTTATTTTCATTTTGCTTGTGCATATCATTTGGTGAATTTCGTTTAGTCATTTAAATTCATATTTTGATTCCATTCTTTTTGTATTAGCTATATTAGAACATTAGGTTCCCTTAGGGATTTATTTCACATTTTTGTGATTAAATCTTGTTTAGTTTTGATTAGAAAACATTAGGTTAGTATAATTAGGGTTCAAACTCAACATAGGTGCATTCTAACATTTTATTTTGGGGTTTTTAGCATGAATTAGGTTATGGGACATATAGGGTATGTAGGGTAGATATAGAAATCCCCTTAGAATAAATCTTAGAATTTTAAATACTATTTTACTATTTTTAGTATATTTTGCAAATTGTGTGATTGTTTGGTGTTCCCATTTGGGGTTTATATTTGTCTGTTTGGGCTTTTGGGATTTTCTGTGGGGTATGGGGCTTGAAAGGAGCTTGTTGAGCATGAAGACATCAAAAGAGAAGATTGAAGATGATGATCAAATGTTGAAGTTTGAAGATTGTTGATGCCTGATTGAAGACATAGGAAATAATAGGAATAAGCAGAGCCTTAGAATAGACTGAATTTTTTTCACAAACATGGATAGCTTCCTTTGCTTCCATTCTTCTCAATGATTAAAATTCCCTCTATGATATTCACCTCCCTCCTTTGGAGGGATAAGTGGTTTTATCTAGGAGGTAGAACTTTGAGGGAGACAGTCTGTTACAATGTCAACTATTCATAGACTTCCTTTGGTTGTCAATGAACTGTTTGACATTCAATTTATTCTGATAAATCAATTCTCATCTAGGAGAGCTTGCCTTGAAGAAAGAAGACATTGAAGATAGAAATGAAGATCAAAGATTGACGAAGATGAAGATTGTTCATGTCAAAGTTGTGCAGCTGTTAAAGCTAAAGTTTACTGTTGTCTGGAGCTGTCTGCTGTCTGATGCTGTCAACTGATTAAGATTCTGTGCTTGTTTGAGCCTGGGGATTTCTTGAAGATGGAAGCTTATTGTAGCTTGGGTCTCATTGAAGCTTGACTTTAGAGCTCATTGGGGAGATTGCTGTTTGCTGTCAGAGTTTGAGATTTGTTCAGAGCTGCTGCTGTAGGAGCTGGTGTGCTGTCAGGGCTGGTGTGGGGTTTATTTTCTTTGTTGTATTGTTTGTTAATTTCCCTTTAGGCTGAGGTGAAGCTGTTTCACTTTGCCCATTGTTTTCTAGGTTCGAGGTTGAGTGGGACTCCCTTGCCTCGCTTGTACTGCTGCATTCATGCATTTTACCGCTTTACCGTATATATGTTGTTGCTTTCCCGTTTATCCCCTTAGGATCTCTGTTTCTCTCTGTGCAAGAGAGAAATATGACAGACATTAGGCTTTCATCCATGCATGATAACATCAGGGTAGATTTTGATTCCCATTTTAACCCTAGGTTTTAGAGTTCTTTCTCTTCTATCTCAAATCAATCAAAAAATACAATAAGAGGATAAACATCAATAAAAAAAACAGTTCTTGCGTAAAAGACTGTAAACCAATCAAAGAGTCATTTTTGTCCGCTTGGACCCGTAATCAGGAGAAAACCTTTTTCAGAAGGATAAAAAACAATCAAGACAAACTTGTGTCGTCCGTGGCCCGAACTACATTTGCTCTGATCTTTCATGCTGTATGAAAGTACGTAGGCATAGGATGCAATATCCTAGCGAGCAACCTTCCCCTCCTTTCCCGTAGGTAGGCGAACTACGTTGACTCTGATTTCTCGTTCCAGACGGGAATACGTAGGCATAAAGTGCGATACTTTGCCGAGTCATTTTATTTTCTTTTAAACCCAGACCTGTAGAATAGATAGAATAACAGTCCGTACTAGAAAACAAGCATGGATCCCGTCGAGTACGACGGACGTGAGGGGTGCAATACCTTCCCCTTGCGTAACCAACTCCCGAATCCAGGATTTGGTTGCGATGACCATTCCTTTCCCGTCTTTGCGGTAGGTTTACTTCGAGCGTTTCCTTTCCCTCTGTTGGGATAAATAACGCACGGTGGCGACTCTTCTGTTCAGTCGGCGCCGATTTTCGCAGTAGCGACAGGATGTATAGCCACCCCAGTGGTATGACCATGCGCCTTGTACCCTCTTCTATTTTATTCATTTTTGTTATTTTTTCATACCAACTTCAAAAATTCGTATCTCACTCGTTTTTTATCGTTTCTCGTCCGTTCTTTTTCCATTGTGTTCATATTTATGTCTACTTTCATGCCATGCTTTTATTTTTTATGTTTGCATATTTTATCACTTACTTTGATTATGTGCAAGTTGTGCGCGTTTTCGCGATTGTTTGTATAGTTGCAGATGAATTTCTAAATGTTTCCTTTCAATATTTTTCTTGAAACTTGTTTGAATCCATGTCCGTACATGTTAGTTAACATGCTAGGATTTATTTCTCGGTGGTTACCATTTTCATCTGTTAATTTTCATTAAGTACGAACTGTCGTCACAATATCGGTCTTTTCCATCTGTTAACTGTTATCATCATGTTTCATTCTCACCATTTCTCATTATTTACTTGGTTGTCACCATGAATATGCTTTACCTTGATTGTTACCTTGTTTAGCATTTATTTTATTTTCTCCCCAAGTGATGAGGTTCGTTAGCTTTCATCTGTTTATTTCCCCAGTCTCCCTCCAAAGGAAGGTCTGTCCCCTTGACCCTCGATGTCATGGATAATTCAATCACACTCTTGACTTTGTTAAGTCATTTTCACCCTAGCTTAGAAGCCATTAGACTTTGCTTTGAGTCTAAAAGACCCACCCGTACTAGGAGCGTTCTTCAACTAGAACCCTAGGAAAGAGTTTGTCAACTCTGTGTAGGAATCATCATCATGATTTCTTACTTTCCCCTTGCAATGCAACTTAGATTAGGGAGTTTTGTCAAACTCCATACAAACATTGTCATGTTTGTTTCCCTCTTTGAACCTTGATCGTCATCAAGTGTTCTTTTCCCTTGTGAGGTGAACTACGATTGCTCTGATTCTATCATAGTCAGGATACGTAGGCAGAAGATGCGACGTCTTTGCGAGCAAACTTAGGAAACCACTTAGGACTTTATTTGTTTTTATCTTATCCCTTAACCATAGCATAATTCACAGACTTAGCAATCAATCAAACAAAAGGTTCCTATAGAGTACTACAGATATTTAGGGTGCTAATACCTTCCCTAGATATAACTAACCCCCGATCCCCGAATCTCTTAAAGCGTTGTCGTTACATCGCGAAAAAGGTTTTTTCTTTCTTTAGACCTTTCCTTTGGATAAAATAAAGATCGGTTGTAAAAGAAATAAGGTTCAAGTTAATTAATAGCTTGCTATCCAATTTTCACCGCAACAACGTCTCATGGTAAATCATGAAGAAAATACAATAACGGAATTAACTTCTCAATTTTCTTCTTTCAATCTCTTCCCCTCGTGTAAAAATTTAAACACTGAATCAAGTAAATTAGATGAAACAATTTTTGTCTCTAAAACTAATATTATTTCATTTACACATGAGGAAGAGATTGAAAGAAAAAAATTGAGAAGTTATTTCAATTACCTTATATTCTTCATGATTTACCATGAGACTTGTGTTGACTTATTCATTTTTTTCAAGTTCATAAGAGGGGTCAATGTCGTTTTCGTTCCATGCAAGTATATTTTTTTAATTCTTTTTAAAGCTTTTTGTGTCTTGTAGATTTGTTTGGTTTGGGGGACAATTTGATTTTGTGACTTTTATTTTTTGTATTAGAAACATGTTAGCATAAAAGATGATCTTTCTTCATTTTTATGTTGACCAGGTAATATGCAAAGATGATAGAAGATTAATCCCATGCTATTCTTTTTTCTAGGAACTTCAATTATAATGTGGAAAATATAAAAACAATTGAAAGTTTATAAGTCCTCTTTTGAGACAGAATATATAGTCATATCATCAGTAACTTGTAAGATGGTTTGGTTACTATTTTTACTAAAGAATCTCAACATAACATACTCAAGGCCTTTTATACTTTACTATGATAATCAAGTACGTTGCACATATCATTTTACCGAATATTTTATGAGAGAATCAAACATCTAGAGATACATTGACATTTGGTTAGTTTTTTTATAAGTAAAATGAACAAATTAACTATCACAATATGTGCTCAACCTAGAAACACAATCAAATAAACAAATGGAAAAAGCAGACATACTACAGAAACCGCAATGAACTACCCAATACATGTGCCTGGATTGACACACCAATCCAACCATAATAGATTTCTCCCTACCTTATTAAACGAAAGGAACCATTCCTGAGCTATTAGTTTAATCATGCCCACCCCATCGAAACTTATCAACATCCCTCCTTTGAAAAGAATCACATTTTTACACGCCCAAATTGACCAGCATAAAGCTAACCCGAATTGCTAACATGTTTCTATTTTGAAAGTGGACTTGGAAGAGAACTCAAATGCTAGCAAACGAGAAATAATAGAACCTAAAGATTTGGAAGATAAACTAGAAGCCAATCATAAGTCTTATGCCACCATAGTTTTGAAATGTGACACTCTCCAAAGAGATGGTTTGAATCCTCATCTTCACCAAAACACAAAGGTCAAACCAAATTAAAAGGACCGACTAGAAATCTCTGTCTCACCAACTATATTCTAGTTGGAATTCTATTTAAAATCAACCTCCAACCAAATATTAACATTTTACTTGGATCTTTCGTCTTCCACAACCTATTCAACGCGTTAACAATTTTCACATCCACCACCCCATTACGATTGCCATCGTCCAAAATCCTTTCATAACTCGCTTTGACGGATAAGTCGTTTATATTTTTCCACCAAATGTATCGGTCAAAAACATTTATGGAATGACAGACCAATTGTAAAATCATAAACAACTCGACTAACATGACAATGGCAACCGTTGTAAGGTTTTTGTCTTAAAAACCTAGCAGCCACTTCCATCAGTCAGCAGTCCAAACGCCAAACTCGTTGATTTTTGATCTGCCTGTCGTTGAAAGCTGAAACAATGGAGCAAACTTCCTGTACAAAGGAACAACTTCAAGTCAATGATCATGCCAAAAATTTATGCAATCACCATTACCAAGCTTGCACACAATTGAAGTAAACCAATTTTCATGATTTTCATCTTGTACAGTGTCCAAAATGTCAGTCAGAATAAATTTGTTAGATTTACAGGCAAACCGGTCTAAATTTATTTCAAAATCTGATCAAACACTATATTTTCCAATATGTTTATTTCGCGCTGATTATTTTGGTGTGTTCATTTTATTTTATCGAGCACTTTTCTGTCCGGCTTTTTATTTCATTTTTTAATCATTTTTATTTAAATAATCATTTAATTTATTTATATTTAATTAGAAATGTAATGTAAATTTTTATTTTTATTAATTAATTTTATTTTTAATTTGTTTATTAATATTTTCTTTTTTTTTAAAACATAAAAACATGATTTTTAATTTTTTTATTCTTGTCTTATCATAAAAAAACATAAAAACATGATTTTTAACTCTTTTTATTCTTGTCTTATCATAAAAAAAATACTAAAATATAATTTTTAATTCTTTTTATTCTTCTCTTATCATAAAGAAATATAAAAACATGATTTTTTTTGAACTCTTTTTATTCTTGTCTTATCATAAAAAAACACGAAAACATAATTTTTAATTTTTGTCTTATCATAAAAAAAACATAAAAACTTGACCTTTAATTCTTTTTATTCTTGTCTTATCATAAAAAACACAAAAACATGATTTTTAATTCCTTTTATTCTTGTCTTATTATAAAAAAAACAAAAAAATATTGTGTTAATTGTTATTGAAATTCTAGTATCAGATATTAGATGTCGAAGGAGTTGTTCCCAACACAAATATCTGTATAATAAGAACAAAGATAAACAAACACAATTGTAAAGAGACACAATAATTGTTAATCCAGTTTAGTGAAACCACACCTACGTCTGGGGGCTACCAAGCCAGGGAGAAAATTCACTACTAGTAGAATTAATTCAGAGCTAAACTCTCAGTTTACAACTCCTCACTTAATCTCTACCCATGCAATTTCTGCCTAAAACACCCCTAGACAAGAGACATCTCTCACTCCCCCTCAATCACAACAGTGATAACATTCAATACAATAAGAAGACTTTAGAATACACTCTTCAAAGTCACAATTTGATCTTGCTTAAAAGCTTCAATCAAGTACAATACACTCTTGCTTACAAGCTTTGAGTGAACAATTTACAATTAACAACCTAGTCCAATTTACACATTAAACAATGAGTGAATGGCTCACAAAACTAACACACATGAAGGCTTAAGATGCACACACTTTTAATCCTTGCTTTTCTAACCTTCAAGCTAAGGTTTATGCCTCTTTAAATAGTAATGAGAGTGGGCTTGGGCATTGGCAAAAGTAACAACAAGATTTGAGAAGATTCCAATCTTCACCAATAGCAACAGATTTGATTTGATCAATCAGATCTAATCAAATCATTCTTCCAATCTTCAATTAATCTTCTGAGAATAACTCCATATCAAATCAAACATGATCCATAATAAGTGTATCAGAAACACCTTTTAAAACACCACTAAAACTCGCAAAAACCACACCAGAATAGTGCAGCAGACTTGCACATAAACAAACATAATCATACATAATGTTTTCTCCATGAGTGTCAAGACATCTTTTTTGACATCATGAGATAAGCCCTGTTAAAACGTCCAAACCAACCTGCTGATCCTAACAGACAGATGACACGACATCTTGTAGGACATCTTGTGATTGTACCTAGTTTTACCAAAATGTCTTCCAATCAAGAACTAACAACCCCCCCCCCCCTTTGGCAAATTTTGGCTAAAACAAGAAAAACAAACACCAGTAAAGAGTACAGCACAGCAGGAAAAAAAATCACAGAAAGAGAGTAAAAACAAAGCTCCCCCTTAACAAAACAACAAACATCACAACAGCCCAAGCAAAACACAAAGCATCCCACAATCTTCACAGCCTACAGCAACTTGTAATGCAAGCATACAGGCAAATAGCAAGACTACTACAACATACAGTAAGCTGCACAATAGCCCCAAAAAGGAATAAACAAACATTAGCAGGATCAGCATCTTGTCAAACCAATCAGAGCAGCAGAGACCAGCAGACACCATCTTCACCTTCAGCTACACACCTGTTATACACACTAACACATCTAGTCATACAACAAAGCTACTACAATATACTATTCTCCCCCTTTTTAGCCATAATTTTTAGAACAGAAACCAGAAGATAGCATAGGACAAAAAGATAGATACAAGCAAGTTAAGGGCATGGAGACCCCACAAAAAATACAACCCATAGGCACATGAAGTGCAACAAAATCATCCTATTCTGCCAAGGTAGACAACGCAAACAACAACAATAAAAAAAAGCCCAACAATAAAGCAAAAAGCTTAGTCTTCATCTTCAGATGCAGAACTAGAGCCAACATCTTCAACATCAGTTGGGACATCTTCATTATCATCCTCAAACTCCTCCCCAGACCCAGCTTTATCATCTTTTTCACTAGCATTATCAGAACTAGGGGATGGATCTATGCGAGAAATTAGGGTGGAAATACCATGCACAATACGACCTTTCTGGAGAATCTTGGTGACAAATTCCCTAATGGATTTGTCAACATAGGCAGAACCTTCCTTGTTTTTCATTCTAGTAATGTTGTCAACAGAGGAATCAGAATATTTACCTTTGGAAGGTTGTTGGGATTTGTTTGCATTAGGGGGTGTCACCTCAGGAGCATCTTTGAAGGGGGTGTTCATGGGGTGGTCGTCAGTTTGGAAAGCATCACGTTTGGGAGACATCTTGATGTTGAAAGAAGAAAAGTGTAGAGAATGATGGAGATAAATAACAAAGTTCAGAGTGTGAGAGGTGTAGGTGCAGTTAGAGGGGAAAATTTGTGTAGGATAGTGAGCTTCAGTAGTCAAAGGCGTGCAGTGCATTAAAGAGAGATGTTGAAATATATTTATTTTAGAAAAAACTTCTTTTAAACTCAAAAATCCCTCTTAGCTGTAATTGCTATAAGTCCTCATAAATACAAATTCCCAACTTTCCTCTTAAGGTCTCAAACTGATTAGCATCCAATGCTTTGGTAAAAATATCAGCCATCTTGTGTGACATTATATTCTGCAAGCATCTGCTTCATCCATACAAGTTGGGAACAACTACTCCCAGCAGCTATGTATTCTACTTCAGCAGTAGACAGGGATACACAGTTTTGTTTCTTGCTAAACCATAAGATGAGGTTGTTTCCTAAAAAGAAGCAGCCTCCAGATGTGCTCTTCCTATCATCAGCACTTCCAGCCCAATCAACATCACAATATCCAGATAGCACACATCCAGATCCATGAGTATACAACATTCCATACTCACTTGTCCCATTGATACACTTAAATATTCTTTTGACTTGATTAATGTGGCTAATCTTGGGTTCAGCTTGATATCTGGAACAAACTCCCACATCAAAAGCAATGTCAGGTCTGCTTGTTGTAAGATATAACAAGCTCCATATCATGCTTTTGTACAGACTTTGATCCACATTAGCTCCTTTTTCATCTTTGGACAATTTTAGATGGGTAGGTGCAGGAGTTCTTTTGTGGCTGGCATTTTCCATTCCAAACTTCTTAACAATGTTCTTAGTATACTTACTTTGTGATAGAAATATGGATTCTTCCATCTGTTTGACTTGAAGACCCAGAAAGTAAGTTAATTCCCCCAACAAGGCTCATTTCAAGTTCAGATTGCATTTGTTGTACAAAATGTTGAACCATCTCTTCTGACATCCCACCAAAGACAATGTCATCAACATAGATTTGAGCAATCATGAGTTTTCCATCTTTTTATTTGATAAACAAGGTCTTATCTATGCTGCCTTTTCTATATCTGTTCTCAACAAGAAACTCTGTTAGTCTTTCGTACCAGGCTCTCGAGGCTTGCTTCAGGCATACAAGGCCTTTTTCAACATGAAAACATGATCAGGAAATATTGGATCAACAAAACCCCTAGGTTGTTCCATATAGACTTCTTCACTTAGGTAACCATTTAAGAAGGCACTTTTGACATCCATTTGAAGCAGCTTGATTTTCAGAATGCAAGCAACTCCCAGAAGAAGTCTGATAGATTCAAGTCTAGCTACAGGAGCAAATGTTTCATCAAAATCAATCCCTTCAATTTGAGTATATCCTTGAGCAACCAACCTAGCTTTATTCCTAGTGACCACTCCTTTTTCATCAGATTTATTCTTGTAAACCCATTTGGTTCCAATCACATTTTTTCCTTCAGGCCTTGGCACAAGATCCCAAACATCATTCCTCTTAAATTCACCCAATTCCTCTTGCATGGCATTTATCCATAATTCATTAGTTAAAGCTTCCTTGATGTTCTTAGGTTCAACATTTGACACAAAGCAGGAGCTTGAGACAACTTCTCTATATCTAGTGGTTACCCCTTTATTTGGATCACCTATGATAAGATCAATAGGGTGGTCTTTCTAAATTATGATGAAAGGTCCTTTATTAACAGGTTCAGCCTCAGTGATGGTGGGATTAGAGTCATTATCTTTTGTGTCCAGATTCATCTGAGATATCAAATGATGTACCAACATTTTCTAGGACATCAGTTTCCTTATGCATGTCATCTATAACAACATTGATAGACCCCATCATGGTATTAGTTCTGTAGTAAAATACTCTATAGGCTCTGTTGTTGGTAGAGTAGCCCAAGAATATCCCTTCATCACTTTTAGGATCCATCTTTCTTCTATTGTCACGATCTGAGAGAATGTAGCATTTGCTTCCAAACACATGAAAGCATTTCACAGTAGGTTTTCTTCCTTTCCAAATTTCATACAGAGTGGTCATAGTTCCTGCTCTCAAGGCTGCTCTATTATGAACATAGCAAGCAGTGTTCATGGCTTTAGCCCAAAAATGGTAAGGTAGTTTCTTAGCATGAATCATAGCTCTGGATGATTCTTGTATTGTTCTATTCTTTCTTTCCACAACTCCATTTTATTGAGGGCTAATAGGATAAGAGAATTCTTGGTTAATTCCTTCAGTGGAGCAAAATTCAGCAAACTTTTGATTTTCAAACTCCTTTCCATGATCACTTCTGATTCTGACAACTTTACTTTCTTTTTATCTTTGAAGTTTTTAATATAGGCCTTTAAACACATTAAACACTTCAGATTTTTCTCTTATAAAATTCACCCATGTGTATCTTGAAAAGTCATCCACAACAACATAAGCATACTTCTTTCCACTTGCATAGGTCTCATTAAGTCCATGTGAAGAAGTTCCAACACTTTAGAAGTAGTGAGATGTTGGATCTTCTGATGAGACATCCTTGTTTTCTTTCCTATTTGGCATTCACCACAGATTTTTTCCTTCTTCAATCTTTAGCTTAGTAATACCTTTGACAGCTTCCATAGATATGATCTTCTTCATTCCTCTTAGATGTAAATTCTCAAGTTTCTGGTGCCACAGTCTTACTTCATCTTCTTTGGCAAGAGCACACTTAGAGTCATGAGAGGCCCATAAATGACAATTGTCCTTAGATCTGACACCCTTCATGATCATCTCTCCCTTTTCATTTGTAACCAAACACTCAAGTTTAGTGAAGTTGACACTTAGACCTTGATCACATAGTTGGCTGATGCTAATTAGATTGGCAGTTAATCCTCTGACTAACAGAACATTGTTAAGATCAGGTGTTCCTAAGCAGTTTAACTTTCCAACTCCCTTAATTTCACCTTTGGCCCCATCTCCAAAGGTTACATAGCTGATTGAGTGAGGTCTGATGTCAACTAACAAATTTTTAATATCAGTCATGTGTCTTGAGCACCCACTGTCAAAGTACCAATCTTCCTTACGTATGAGCTATGAGGCAAGTAATATCAGTTTTAGGAACACATTGCTTCTTGGAGAGAAGAGTGTTAGTTCTTGTAGAGGTTGGATATCCATGCAGTTTGAAACAGAAGGACTTTATGTGCCTAAAGCAACCACAGTAATGACATCTCCATCTTTGGAATTTTCTTGGATGATTGGTTTGTTTTCTGTTATAATGTTGAGACATTTTCTAGAACATCTTTGATTCAGAAGGTTTGTGATGAGAGGCAGAGTTCTTGTCTTCAAATCTTTTGCCATATTTAAGGATCTCTTCTAAGGTTTTGGTACCATTGTTCATCATCCTAATAGACTTTCCTAGATGATCAAGTTGAGAAGTTAGTTGAGCAACTTTATCATTCAAACCCTTGATAATTGTCAGATGTTCCTCCTTTTCAGTCTTTAGCTTGATGATGTGTTTCTTCTGTTTTTCACCTTGCTGGCAAACTTCTTTGCTTCTGAGGCGCATTTCTTTGTAGGAAGCTTCTGGTTCTGCAAAAGTTAATTTGTCTTCATTGGAATCTTCATCAGAATAGTATCTTCCAGTTAAGGCTGTTATGTGCTTGGCAGATTCTTCTTCAATATCACTGTCAGAGTCTTCATCAGTCCATGAAACAGCTAGACCCTTTTGTTTCTTGAGATAGGTTGGGCATTCAGATCTGATGTGACCAAAGCCTTAACACCCATGACATTTTATCCCTTTGTTGTTCGTAGGTTTTTCTTCAGTTCTAGTTTTTCTTCCTGCATCATTTGACTCACTGATGTCAAGTGAGATGTTCTCGGTATTTGGTCTAGTATCCATTCTCTTCATTGCCTTGTTGAATTGTCTTCCCAGCATAACTATGGCATTTGAGAGATTTGTATCCTCATCAGATTCATCCTCTCTTCTTTTAGTATTTGACACAAAGGCTATGCTCTTTTTCTTGTCAGCTTTGTCACTTGTTCCTACTTCAAAGGTTAGTAGAGATCCAATGAGTTCATTAACTCTCATCTTACAGATGTCTTGAGCTTCCTCTATGGCAGTTACTTTCATGTAAAATCTCTTGGGGAGAGATCTGAGAATTTTTCTTTCCAGCTTTTCTTACCAGCTTTTCTTCAGACATCTTTTCACCAAGGGCACTTGAAGCATTGGCAATCTCAAGAAAATTCATATGAAAGTCATGTATGCTTTCATCATCTTTCATTCTCAGGATTTCAAACTTAGTTGTAAGGAGTTGAAGTCTAGACATTTTTACCTTGGATGTGCCTTCATGAGTAGTCTTTAGAATCTCCAATGCTTCCTTAGCAATTTCACAGTTGTTCACCAACCTGAATATGCTCCAGTCAATTCCATTGGACAAGGCATTCAAGGCCTTGGAATTTCCCAGAGCAAGATCGTCTTCTTCCTTTGCCCATTCTTCCTCAGGTTTTAATTCAGTTGTAGCCTTTCCATCTTTATCGACAATTATAGTATGTTCCCATCCCTTGATGACAGATTTCCATGCCTTACTGTCCAGAGACTTTAAGAAGGCAACCATTCTAGGTTTCCAGTAGTCATAATTGTTTCCGTCCAGAACAGGTGGTCTGTTCACAAATCCTCCTTCTTTGTCCATGGTACCAGAAAGTATCGTCCCTAGATCTCACCTAGAACCAGAGCAGGATGACTGCTCTGATATCAATTGAAATTCTGGTATCAGATATTAGATGTCGAAGGAGATGTTCCTGACACAAATATTTGTATAATAAGAACAAAGATAAACAAACACAATTGTAAAGAGACACAACAATTGTTAACCCAATTCGGTGAAACCACACCTACGTCTGGGGGCTACCAAGCCAGTGAGGAAATTCACTACCAGTAGAATTAATTCAAAGCTAAACTCCCAGTTTACAACTCCTCACTTAATCTCTACCCATGCAATTTCTGCCTAGAACACCCCTAGACAAGAAACACCTCTCACTCCCTCTCAATCACAGCAGTGATAACATTCAATACAATAAGAAGACTTTAGAAGACACTCTTGAAAGTCACAACCTGATCTTGCTTAAAAGCTTAAATCAAGTACAATACACTCTTGCTTACAAGCTTTGAGTGAACAATTTACAATTAACAACCTAGTCCAATTCACACATTAAACAATGAGTGAATGGCTCACAAAACTAACACACACGAAGGCTTAAGATGCACACACTTTTAATCCTTGCTTCTCTAATCTTCAATATAGGGTTTACGCCTCTTTAAATAGTAATGAGAGTGGGCTTGGGAATTGGCAAAAGTAACAATGGGATTTGAGAAGATTCCAATCTTCATCAATAGCAACAGATTTGATCAATCAGATTTAATCAAATCATTCTTCCAATCTTCAATCAATCTTCTGAGAATAACTCCATATCAAATCAAATATGATCCACAATAAGTGTATCAGAAATGCCTTTTAAAACACCACTAAAACCTCCCAAAAATCACACCAGAATAATGCAGCAAACTTGCACATAGACAAACATAATCATACATAATGTTTTCTCCATGAGTGTCAAGAAATCTTGTTTGACATCATGAGATAAGTCCTGTTAAAAAGTCCAAACCAACCTGCTGATCCTGACAGACAGATGTCACGACATCCTGTAGGACATCTTGTGATTATACCTAGTTTTATCAAAATGCCTGCCAATCAAGAACTAACAGTTATTATCATTCTTGTCTATTTTCTAGTCATATATATATATATATATATATATATATATATATATATATATATATATATATATATATATATATATATATATATATATATATATGCATTATAAAAAACAAAGAGGACACACAAAATAATCACTCCCACACATAATGTATTCACGCATTACAAATGGTGAGTGCATACATTGCAAAAGTAGAGACAACAACAACTACCACACGCTCACAAAAGAAATTGTTGTATAAAGAGGAAGGACATTTGAGTCATACCTATATAGAGCCCAAATTTCATCTTATTCATATTACCGCCAAAGACGCGTTAGACGAACTCCGACAGTTAAGTTTCCTTCACCTTCGTGCGTTGCTCAGTTGTTGTTTCTTCTTTGCGAATTACTTGAATTCCTCTTTAGCTTGTGTTATTCGCTTCAATTTGATTGGTATTGTGTGAATATTATGAAAATCTTTGTTTGGTGATTAATTTGGGGATTCTTCGGATCGAGACAAACCACGTGAGAGGGAGAGAGTACTGGGCAATGTCTTTTGTCCGTTTCCTTTTTTTTCCGACATGCAACGTTGTTGTTGTTGATGTGGGTCCGTGTGGGCCTAGTCCCATGGCCCATATTTCTTTTTTTTCTAACACACCCATATTTATTTATCTTACACTATATTGTTTTTTTCTCAACTTTTAATTATTACTATATTTAATTAGCCTTTTATTAGATTCTAATTTTGAAATTATAATGTGTTTTAATTAAAATTTTAGTTTGTTGTTGAATAGTTTTTTCTTACTAATTAGGAGTTTTAATAGGAGAGTATGACGTTTTTTTTAAAGTTTATTGGTGATTAACTTCTAAATAATATATGGGGCCTTTATTTTTGGATTTTTATTTGAGGATTGTAATTGATTGCTAGATTGTTTCTTGAGCACTTTGATTGCTTGGTTTAAAGTTATGACACTCCCGGGTGAATCGTGATTAAGATAAGAATTCAAGATTTGGCTTGCATAGATAATTGTTCTTTCTCATGATCCCTTAGAATATTGGTTCAACCTTATCTTCAATAAATTAAATCAATATATGTTTTAGGCTTTAACCTCTATTGCATGATAACATTAGGTTAGACTTTCTCTTTAATCTTATTTTAGATTCATAAAATTAGGTTAGTCCCTCGGGACATTAACTTAGATAACTTACTAGTTAAATTTACATTCTCTCACAGGAGAATTAGACATGAGTCATCTAGGTAGACGAGATATAATTCTCCTACCCCATAATATAATCGAGAAAGATTTACACATGTTTTTTGCTTGAGAGAGGTATGTGGCATGCTTGTCGATTATAAATCTGAGTTAAAGCCTTTCTCCCAATGTGAAGCAAAGACCGTCTTCCGCATATTTGCGGTGGTTTTAAGTTGAGTGTTCTCTCTAAGATGACGACTAGTCTCTTCTCCTAAAATCAATCAACAACTTCCGTCCTGGAACCTTGGCCACAGTCAAGAGTTCCTCGTCCTTTTAGGGAAACTACGAATGTTCTAATTCCATTCCCGTCAGGATACGTAGACACGAGATGCGATGTCTTGGTGAGTATACTTACAAATAACACTTTAGGTCTCCCTTTTTCCTTTTCACCCTTAGCAGACAAAATAACAAATAACACAATAAAACAAGAGGTTCCTATAGAGTACTACAAATACTTAGGATTCTAACAACTTCCTTAGGTATAACCAACCCCTGAACCTTAGATTCTATAACTTTGCATTACATTGCATACTCATGGTGTCGCTACGCGAAAAATGACACAGAGTCGCCACCGAATTTTATTTATCCCAAGGAGGGAAAGGGAAATAACGATAAAACCTTTAGGGAAATAGCATGGTCATCGCAACCAAGTTTTAGGGTTCGAGAGTCGGTTATATAAGGGGAAGGTATTAGCACCCCTCACATCAATCGTATTCAATGGGAACCTTCTAGGTTATTTAGCTTGAGTGGGTGTTTTAATCTAAGAGTTTGCTTGCTAAAAGGAAATGGGGGTTGGCTTTTTTTATTAGAGTACTCGCCAAGGATTGAGGCCCTTGTGCCTACGTATATTCACTTGTAAGAAGTGAAGAATCAGAGCATTCGTATTTCACGGGACTACGGTGAAAATGGGGAGTTTGGGTGGCCGATGCTTAACAAGCACGTTCTAGCAGTTAGGTGTATTGTAGCTCGCTTGAGGAGTCTTATGTGTTACCTGTTTACGGTAGAACGGACGTAACATGTCCTTTTTGGGCGATGAGGAATGGAGGACTAAAGGTGGAAAAGAAAGAAGAGTGCTTGCTAAGATTATCGCAATCCTATGCCTACGTATTCTCAATAGGTATGAGAAATCAGAGCAGCCGTAGTTCGGCCACTTGAGAAATGATTGTGTGTTGGTTGATTTTATACCTCGAAAAATGGTTTTCGGATGACGCCCTAAGGCAAAAAAGAAGTTTGATGAGTTTATATTATTTTTTAGGGTTTTGAAATGAAGTTCTTTATAAGGCTCACATTAGACACTTTGGGTAGAGATGAATATCTCGAATATCCAAGTCGAGCGCCTTGTATTCAAAATATTCAGAATGAGTGTAGGAGTGGTTCCATTCTCATTCCTTCTCCACCACTTTAAAACTCATGGTGTATAACCCCAATCGTATCTTTATTGTTTTTTTTTTTTGGATTTTTCATGAGAAAAATACTACTTGATGTTGGATCAAGGGTTTTATTGCTTGTAAAAATGTTTGAAGCGATGCGAACAAGGTCGATGGCGACACTCAAGGCAATCGACTTACAAGGTTGAAAAATGACTCGATAAAATCGAGAGTTTGTTTTTAAGAATAGTTTTTTGGAACCAAAAGTTAAAAATGATCGTAATAATATCCACATACAGTGCCCGTACAACTACATCGAGTTAACCGGCTTGAAAATACGAACAAAACATAAAAACAAACGGCGAACTTCTTGAAATTCTTTTTTGGAGAAATAGCAAAAAAAAGGTGGGAAAAAAACAGGGGTCTGACACGATCGCCCGTGTCAGGAAGTGCCCACAACTTTGATTTTGGAAGTAAAACAGGGGGCTGACACGGCCGTCTATGTCAGCCCTGTTGGGTGGAAAAAAATTTAACTATTTTCTTTTCTTTTTCCATTTTTTTTACAATGATTCTTGGTCACTCTTGAGACCTTACCACAATATGTACAACATAAATATCACTTGAAAGAGAAAATAAAAACAATGAAAAATATGTAAAGAGAGAAAAGTTTGAAAGAAAAGATACCCAAGAGCTATTATTCCCCTTCTAGTCACCAATGGCTTTTGTTGGATGTGCTCTATGATTCACTTTCTTTTCTGATTTTCTATCACTCTCTTATTCTCTCAATGTTTTTTTCTTTCTTCTTTCTCAATCTCTTTTTTTCCTGGTTTTTCTATGGTTCTCTTGTGTTTCTATGTGACTCTCTTTTTTCTTAATGAATGCTCTCAATTTTTTCCAATCTCTTTTA
This sequence comes from Lathyrus sativus, assembly GCA_963859935.3. Lineage (NCBI taxonomy): Eukaryota > Viridiplantae > Streptophyta > Magnoliopsida > Fabales > Fabaceae > Lathyrus > Lathyrus sativus. Next base: position 610,079,345 of record OZ012735.1, read on the forward strand.
TTTTTCTGGTTTTCTCTCTAAAAACCTCTTGTTCTCAATGGATGCCTCTTCTTTATCTCCAATTGGGCTCCCCCTTTTTTACTGCTATTGCTTCTCTTTCATAGCCAAAACATTAGGGTTTGCACATGTTTTCAAACTTTGGAATTTCTACACTTAGAAATGTCCAATGCCACTTTCTTGGTGCACGCTTTTCCTATCCATTTCTAGAAATCCTACTTTTTCTGATGCATTTTTGCTGCTGTACCAAAGTTTTAGAGTTTGCACATGATTCAAGTTTTAGAATTTCTATACTTAAAAATGCTTATTACCACTTTCTTGGTGCAACCCCATTTCTTTCTATTTCTAGCATGCTATTTTTTTTGCTTTTGCTGCTGCACTTTCACAATGCTGTTTTTTTTTTTGCATTGCTCTCCTTTATTCCCTTGTTCTTGGGTTATCCTTGTGGTCCATGCTTCTACTTTTGACAACATTTTGAAATTATGATATTTGATATGTAGATGCATCATCATGAGTCCATACCTTTGGTTTTGTGACATGAATTGTTTGGTTATGAGACAATTTATCACTTATTGCATGAGACTGTTTTAGATCACATTAAAATTGACCATGACTAAACATGCATAGTCTTGATCTTGAAATGTTCCAATGTTAAGTTGAATCTTAATTATTTTACTTGGATGTTTGTAAAAATAATGAGGAACATGTGGACTTGATGGGGCATGAAGGGTACCATAGCATGAAGTTGATTAGAAACTTGAATTAAGATTAGAAATAGCTTAATTTTCTAAGCATTACTTAGAGTTAGAAACTTTGTAACAAATGTGACATTCTTGCAATGTCATGAAATTTCCCTTTGTAATATTCTTGAATCTAATCTTGAATTCACGAATCTTGAATTTGGAATGATGTACCTCCCTTATGCCATTGAATTTGAAAGGGATGAAGTCTTGAATTATAAACTTGTGATCTTTTGAATTCCACTTCAATATAGAATTTGAAACAAAGTTGGATGAATAAATCTTGAATTAGGCCTTGAACTTCATGTTCATTAGGAGTATTGATCTTTAATATTCTAATATTTTTCAAGTAACTTCCCCTTGAAGGAATCTACATGAGTAGACATTCCAACTTAAACCAAACCTTAGATGATGAACATTTTATTCCATGTGGCCCATGATAGGAAATTTATCTTATTTGGAATGGAAAACAAACGAACCGACCCAATCCTTACCTTGTGAACTCACATGCTCGATATGCAATAGAACGATGTATGATATGACGAACGTAGGGTATGAAAGGCTAAAGGTGAAAATGAAGGTGTGACAGCTGCCCCTATTTAATCCTCTTGGACCTGAATGCCTGGAGGATAATGGTGTTCGAACATTCATGGTAGAAGAGAATTAAATACTAGAATACCCGGGATTTTCAACTGGAGAGGTGTGGAATGAAGGTAGACAGTCAGTGAGATGGTTTGAAAAAAAAAGTGATTGTTAGTGAAGAAGGGTTAAGGGGGATGCGATGACTTGCTTGAGATGCAATGCAGAATGAACATTAGTGCTTTCCCAGCCGGCAGAGGAGACACCCCTACAGAATTCCAAGAGGGTGTGTTATACTCTAAACAAGTTATCTGAAACTCCTTCTATAAAAGTCAGAGCGATGTCCCATAAGAAGGAATCAAAATTGGCTAGGAGATATTCCTTCTACAAAAGATAGAGAGGACTCAAGAAATATAGGAATATGAGATATTCCTTCTACAAAAGGTAGATAGGACTACAAAATAAACGACTGTGAGATATTCCTTCTACGAAAGATAGAGAGGACTCTAAAAATAAACGTTTTAAGATATTCCTTCTACGAAAGATAAAGAGGACTCAAGAAATTGGATTGTGAGATATTCCTTCTACGAAAGGCAGAAAGGACTCAAGAAATTGGATTGTGAGATATTCCTTCTACGAAAGGTAGAGAGGACTCTAAAAATTGGTTTTCCTCTTACAAAAGGCAAGGAGGACTCCCGAACAAAAGATTTGGAGAAAATGTTTCCTTCTACAAAAGGTAGAGAGGACTCCTAAACAAAAGGTTTGGAGAAAATGTTTCCTTCTACAAAAGGTAGAGAGGACTCCTGAACAAAAGGTTAGGAGAGACATTCCTTCTACAAAAGGTAGGGAGGACTCCAAAACAAAAGGTTAGGAGAAAATATTTCTTCTACAAAAGGTACAGAGGACTCTAAAACAAAAGGTTTGAAGACATGGTAACTCCCTCTACATCAAGTAGAGGAGACTCCCTTGGGAGAATACGATCATATTTCCTTCTGTAAAGACAGAAAGGACTCCAGAACAAAAGGTTAAGAGAAGAAGTTACTTCTACAAAAGGTAGAGAGGACTCTAGAATAAAAGGTTAGGAGAAGAAGTTCCTTCTACAAAAGGTAGAGAGGACTCCATAACAAAAAATTTGGAGATAATTCCTTCTATAAAAGGTAGATAGGAGACTCCCTTAGGAGAGGATGATTGTACTTTCTTCTACGAAAAGCAGAAAAGACTCCTGAACAAAAGGTTAGGAGAAAAATTCCATCCATAAAAGGTAGAGGGGATACTTACAAAAGGTAAGCTGACAAGAACCTATACAAAAGGCACGGGAGGTCTTACTAAAGGTAAGTTGAATCTGTTGTGAAAGGCAAGGTGGAGCTACTTCGTGAAAGAGACGTAAAAAGACTCAGAAAAGGTAAGTTGAGGGCAATAACCATCCTCTTGCAAAAGATAGAGGAAACTTGTATAGGGTATTAGAACGTCATTTGACCTCACAGGCACAACGACAGAGATGACATCCTATAAGTATGGCGACCATTCAGTTCTTGGCCACATAGGCATCAAGCGTCTAAATTGATCAAAAGTACCCAAAACCAAGTTTTGCCGCGTGTAAAAGACAGCGAGAAATGCTTACAAAAGGAAAGCGAAGGGAAACGATTCCACGCGAGAGGCAATGAAATTCCTTACGAAAGGTAAGGTGAGAAGATATCTCATGCAAAAGGCTCGGAAAGACTTACAAAAGGTAAGTGAATGGTTAATAACCACTGTTGCGGTGGAAATAGGATATCAAATTATTAATTAATTTGAATCGCATCTTTAGTTCACAACCACTCTTTGATTTATCCGAAGGAAAAGGTCAAAAGAGGAAAAACCTATTTTTGCATCGTAAACACAATGCGGGGAGAGATCTAGGTAAGAGGTTGGTTAAGCTTATGGAAGGTATTAGCACCCTAAACTTCTGTAGTACTCTACAGGAACCTTTTGTTTATTTTTACTATTTGCTTCAATTATTTGCTTAAGGTATATACAAAGGGTTATAAAGTTAAAGAAAGACCTAAGGGTTAGTCCTAAGTTTACTTGGTAAGACATCACATCTTGTGCCTACGTATCCTGGATAGGAAATGAAATCAGAGTAATCGTAGTTCCCCTTGAAAGGGAGGTTAGAAACGTCTTGACTGTGGTCAAGGTTTCAATGGGGAATAAACGTATCTTAAGGACACGCTTACATGGAGTGCGGAGACTTCAATCTCTATGTTGAAATTGTTAATTAAAATTAGGGTTAAATTAGAGATTCCACGGTGGGAAACCCTAAAATAGAGTACGACGACTCTTTGACCTAATGCTAGGGTAAAGGATATTTTCGTCCACGGTGGGACGCCTAGGCTATTAGGATTTTGAAAAGTTCAAGGGTTAGGGTTATTGACTCGGCGGTCAAACAGTTTTGGACCTAATCCTTCGGAAGGAGAACGGTAAAACATGCACGTAAATGAAAATATTACATGGCAGGTATGAAAAATATGAAATATAAAGAAAGCCATAAATGAAAGCATCGCGACCACTCGCGTAAATTACAAACCCCAAAGGGCTAATAAAATAAAGAAATGCAAAAACCGCCCTCGCATAATTACATCCAAACAAACAGCACGGACAACAATCATATTAACATACGGAGACGAACAGGCAAGCGGAGTTAGGCGGAACTTGAAATGGTTAGATCAATACTTCTACCTTTTGAAGTTTTGTTATAAAGGGAAGATTATTTTTAAAATTAAAGTTTTTCTTTTATATTTACAAAAGCGTTTTTTAAAAAAGTCTTAACTTAAAAAAGTATGCTCTAATTTTTAATTTAAAAAAAAAAAAAAAAAGTCTTACTTTTTAATTTTAAAATGTTTTAATTTGGAAAAAAGATTTAGTTTTAAATTTCAAAAGACTATTTTAGTTTTAAGTTTTAAAAAAAGTTTTAGTTTTAATTTTAAAAAAAAAAGTTTTTCTAATAAAAAAAGAGTTAGTTTTATACCATATAAAAAAAAGTTAGTTTTTTTTTTATTAAAAGAAAACATGTTAGTATTAGTTAAATTATTTCTGTTTTTGGTTAAGAATTAAAATAAAAAAGTAATTAATACAGCAAAATAAAAATAAATAATAAAAAAAAAAGTAGAATATTAAAAATGGGTCGGGCTGGGTGGTCAGGCCCCATACCCGACCCGGTAAGACAACATAAAAGGGAATGTGCAAATTGTTTAGGGTTTTAAAACCCTATTTCACAACAGCAGCGGTGGCGGTTCGTTCTTCTTCTTTCTCGTTCTTGTCCGAAACTTCTTTGTTCCTTTGTATGCTGCGGCGACTTCATCTTCTTCCTCTAGTTTCAGCGCTTGCATGTGCCCTCTTCTTCGTTCTCTGCAAGAATGTGAAACAAAACCAACGGGGGAGAGAAGAGATTGCTCACTCTTGATGAGTTTGAAGTGATCTGAGATTTTCTCTCACGTATACGATGGTGACAACGGCAATGGGAGCATTTGAGCTCTTGTGCTTCCGTTCTTCTCAACGGTGTTGATGATGAGGCGACGTGCTTCTTCTGAACCAACTTCTTCACGTGGGTGTTGAACAAGAAGGATGAGACGGCTACAACGCGTCTTTCTGAGTTTCGATCCGGGACGATGATAATGGAATCCCTCGGGACTTTTCTGAGTCCAGTCCACGCCGCTTTTGTTTTTGGGATTCCGTTGTTTTGGTGACTTTCGGCCGCTGCTTGATGTTAGGGTTTTCGCCGTTTGGTGAGTTCGTTCTGTTCTGTCCTGTTTTGTGATTTTCGGCCATGTTTTATGATTTCGTTACTGTTAGGGTTTGGATTTCACCCCCCCCCCCTTTTTTTTCTTCTTCTGCGCGTTTTATATCTCTCTTTTCCTTTTATTGGGCTTGGATTTATGTTATTTTTTACTTTGAGATTGTATTTGATTCTGGCTTGATTATGTTGTTTTCATTTTCGGATTTAATTTGGATTTGTTGATGATTTGTTTTAGATTTTTCAGGTGGATTTGTTTTCTGATATGGTTTGGATCTGTCCGAATTTTGGATCTGATGCTTTGAATCCGGATTTGATTGATCTTTTCGGTTACATAATCCAGATTTGCTTTATCGGATATCCATGGATTTACCTGATAGAAAATGGATATGGACTTTGATATTTCGGATTGGATTTGATGGTGTTATATTTACTTGATGACCTGTTTGGGTGAATGTGAAAAACTCATTTTCGGAATAAGCGCTTATCCAAATAATCACTTCTGGCCAAAACACTTGTTTTTCTCTTCCTCTGGCCGTCCCGGGAAAAAAATAGATATTTTCCGGTTTTAGTCAGAGGTCGTGAATATGAGTCGGGAGTCGGCTTCGACTTTGTCGTTGCCCTCCCGACGTACCCGATGATGGATAACTAAAGGTATCAGAACTATCGAAAAACCTTTCTAACTTTAATATTACAACTGCTTTCTCTGTTTTGTTGTCTCGTGCAGGTACGGAGAAAAGTTGGGTATTGAATAATCGGCCTGAAGAAATGAGCATGAAGACCAAAAAAACAGGACTTTAGGAATTAGGAATCAAAATGTACTTTATTTTCCTTTTGTAAATTGTAATAAATTATAAATATAAATAATAAAATTCACATTATTTTTTATCCAAAATACTTGTCTTTCAATTACTCTTCAACTAACTTACCACACCCGAATGAAACACTTAAACAAAAACATCCGATTAAATCCAAATGATTAAGTACCTCCGAGTGAATTCAACCGATTAAAATTTAACCGATTAAACTTAAACAAACAGATTAACTTTACCCCATAAATTCGTACAATTAAATCCAAAGAAATCATCTGAATCAACCTTGTCATTTCAACACATATCGCTTTAAATACGGACAAGAACCTTTTTCACATCAACTCGTGCCTGAGGATAGAAATCGTAAATACGGCCTTGAACGAGTAACACAGAGAAAACCGATTAACAGCAATACAGAATCAGCATCCTCACTGAAAAATTCAACCCTGCATCTTTGATTGCTAAATCCAATACCCTGAACCAACTCGGCCCAAAAATCACAATTAAACAGAAATCGTAAACCCGAACATGAATCGAAATTTCCACTGCTTTGACTTTAAAATTGGCGATAGCAGAAGAACAGAAAATAAACGCCTGTTAAAATAGAACTCCACATAACGATATTTTGCACTGATTTGAGCCGAACCAAATTGATATCTCAACATAATCAAACTCGTACGATCAGACAACAGCCCTGAAATCCACTGACGACAAAGTCTCGGCCCGTTGAATTAATTACCGTATCTCAAAAACCCTGATGCCAAAATTACCGTGAACTTTTGTTCATCTTCAAAAATAAAGAACCCGTAAATGGAGGCTCTAATTGCTCAATGGATTCATGGCGATGATTCAGCTTCATGAACTGTTAGCAAATGGTGAATAAATGACCATTTAGCCCCTCAACAGTTAAAGCGCACCAGATGTGATTCTCCTAAAAAATAACAGACTATGCAACCCGTTAGTGGTTAGTTAATATGTAATGCAAAAATGAAATGTAACGCGACATGAATCGACTAATACAAGGGTAAAATTTGGGGTATTACAACCACAGGAAATTCGTATCTTTGAGAATGACTGGCTAAGCACGTATATAATGATGCAGGATGTATGCAAAAATGTCGGGGACATAAGGATATGGAGATTACGGGTGATGGACGTGCCAAGTATGGTTGGGCTTTTGTTTTGGGTGCCAAGCGAGGTTGGGCTTTGAAGGTGAATTACTAGACGATAACTAGTTTTTACAGGGTAGGCTACCAGATGAGAACTGGTGGCAAAAAGGTTAAGTTGTCAGGCGAGAGCTGACTCCTTGTTTTATTGTCAGACGAGAACTAACTTTCTCTTTCTTTCTTTTTTTTGGTTTCCCAAACGAGAACTGGACTTTGAAAGGAAAAATGACTACTAGACGGGAACATGAGTCTAAAGGTAGGCTAAAGAAAAGAGTGACCAGACGAGAACTGGTTTAGAAGTGATTTGGGTTACAAGGCTTTTTTTGGCTTATTAGCTTCGCGTTGTGGGATAGGCTCGACGAATGAGATGATATGTAGGACTTCATGCGCGAGTGACGCGACATGACTAATGCATGAAGATGATTTATGCAATGATATGAAGGTTTCCAAAAATGGAACGAGGGTCTTTTATAGCAAGGTTTTGGTTTGAGAAGGGTGATTTGGTCGGGTGGGCTAATAGTATGATTCCCTGACACTCGTTTTGAGCTCGAAAGAGCTTGCTTGATAAGCTTAAAAACACGGAGAGGAATTGCCCCAGTTTTAGTTCAACTTGCCTCAGTCTGGAAGGGTCTTTGGAGAATTTCCCTTAAAAGAGAGATTGGAGGTAGCTTTCCATGAGGTGACCTTGAGATGACTTGCCCCAGAAATTTGAACCATGAATGGATTTATCCTTATTTAACCGAATCTTGAGGTGATTGTTTTCAATGCACTCTTGAAGTAGTTTGCCCCAGAATGAGCATTGAGCAATTTGATTTATGTTGACTAAGCATTAGAGGGACTTTCCTTTAATTAAAGAAACCTCCAGGTGGTATGCCCCTAGTTGGTAGAGTCCTGTGATGATTCTCTTCTGATCAACCAATTTTTGAATGACTCGCCCCATAATCAAATGATGCTTGAGGGTTTACTTTAGACTGACTAACTTCATAATCATTGGATGTCAATGCCCCTGATCCACAGGACTATAAGGTGCTCTTAATTCTGGTCATCTTTGATGAATGGTCAAATCCTCTTTAATTACTTTTTGTTTCCTTGATGTCAAGTACCGACTTGTAACTTAAATTGTTCATTCATAAATGGTAATTTTAATGCGATTCTCATGCAAATTTGAAAAAAATCAATCATTATTGGAATGATGTGAAAGTGTGTGGCGAATGGATCATTAGTCCAAATGTAGTGTTGATTTAGTTGGTGCAAATGATATAGCAAGAATATGACACCAATGCTAAAGATTAGCAAATCTGTGGGGAGTCAATTTCCACAACCTTGCTGTAACATGCTTTCATAATAAACCCTGCTTCAATTAGGTCTTTTAAGGGTTGTAACATGGTCTGGTTCACGGTTATATAACTAAAGGATATAAGGCTCAAATTTTGATTTTAACCTACCTTTTCTCCGTGATGACCTCCAGTCCTATGTTCATCTAATTTGGTACACACATGTCTAGAGTTGGACAATAAATATGAAAATTCAAGACTCGCTTGAAATGGCAATCACTTTTTTGTTTTTGATGGATGTCACCGACCCTTTGATCTTTGACATGGTGGTCACTGAATCTTATTTTGCTTTGAGGATTTGAGGGCCTCTTTTGCCTTAATTTATTTTTTTATCCCTAACTTTTACCTAAGTCGCCTCTTTAGGTGTTCAACTTAGCGGATTTTTATTTTAATATATATATTTTTGAAAGGCTTGTAACTGCCAAGTCATTGGTTGTTGAAGAACAAACGCCATAACAAGGATTCTATCTTGCAATTGAACATGCAGTCAGATTAATTGAACATTATCCATGCCCCAGGTTTATCATAAGGGTTTAAATCTAAAGGAAACTCCTGCTTCTAGGCTCAAGGTGGTTAACTAGGGATTAACTCCTTATCTCTCCGGTTTTTAGGGGATTTGAAACAATGCATGTATATCATCAGTAGGATTTTATCCAAAAGCATATAATTGCAATTATGAGTATTTGGTTTTCGTCATCCTCCCTCCAATTTTTGCTAAAATAATGGTTTGATAAAGAAAGTGGACGAGGGGTAAATGAATCTTTTGTTTTCTGATATAAGTGATGAAAAAATGATCGAATGCGACATGATTAGTTCAAAAAGCATGATTACTTCATTACTATTACCATTCAAAACAAACAATGTTTAAAAAACAAGTAGCAAACAACAAGGAATAAACTACAAATGCCTAGAAATGACAAGATCTAAAAATTGTCAGCATTGGGTACTGGGCTTTTTCTTTCTTGACTTACAGTTGGGCTAGCCTTCTTGCTCATTGAGACCACTATGATAACCTTTTCCACACCCACTCTCAGAACTTTCTTCCATGACAAAAACTGATGAGCCTGCCTGACCAGATGAAGGGTTGACGTTAATTTGAAGGCCTTGAGGCGTAAATGAAATCGATCTGGACTCAATCCTCGATCATGTGTCCAGGTGCTCCAGAGTGGAATACACACCTGACATTTGCGTCATAGCCTAGAGGAGGCGGTGTTGGAGGAGGACCAAGTTCTCTTAGTTGGACCAATGAGTTACTGAGTAAAAAGGGGAGAAGTCAATTGTATGACATAGAAATTGGGTCAAAGTGTTTCTCTAGCCTCCTTGGTCTGTTCTGGCCTTGTTGGGCAGAGTTTCTCTGCTGATTTGGATACTGACTCTTACTCCGCGGTTGGTTCCTCTGACTTGACTGAGGGTTAGGTAATGGTCGTCGATAGGTACGCTTTGTAGGTCCAAGTGGTAGTTCATGTTCACGAGGCCTCTCTTGACTTGAGAAGGACTTAGGTACTTCCATAGGAGCAAGCATTTTCGTGGCAACAACTGATGCGAGGTTACTTTCTTCCTCATCAATGTTTGTAGGATCTCCATAATCAAGTTCACCTGAGTTTTCAGTTGCTTGGCCTCCTCTTTTAACAATTCCTGGTCTTTCTGAAGCTCTTCCATAATAATCTGAGACGTGTTTCCAATACTGAGCGTGTGTCGGAAAATCAGCTAGCTGGTTAGAAACAAAAGCTGGTATGAGGTTATCAGGAAATGGTATGCAGATGCAATGCACATGTAATGGATTGAATACACTGGGATGTAACACACTTATTCTGACTTTTAGTACACGGGATCAAAGGTCAAAGGTACAGATCGAGGATAAAAGCTAATTGATCGTAACACAAGGTTCTCACCAGGTGTGATCTAAGGTTTAATAGGGAACCCAAAATCGTAGGTACACACGAATGTTTATCACATACAACATGAGCACGTCGGTTGATAACTTCATCACATGAACCTCATTTGGGTGAGATCTTTGTATCGAACCTCGTAAGAAGAGCTTCTCGGGGACCCATACTATGAGACCATCGACACTGGGTTCTAGACAAGGGTTTCAGAGTCATGGACTTTCTTAACTATTTGTTACGTATGTCAGTCATTGCCAGGCAACAACTCCATCAAGAAAGTCTCTTCTGAATGAGATCTTCATACCGAACCTCACGAGAAGAGCTTCTCGGGGACCCATACTAGTCACCATCAATATTAGTTGGCCAATGGTTTAGGGTTCTAAAAAGGTCCTTAGAGTAATGGACTCCCAAGAAAACATTGATCAAACACGCCAAGATCTTGACGGTTGTCACCATTCTCAAAAGAATCTACTCTAAGCGAGGTTCTCGTATCAACTATCACGAAATGAACATCTCAAAAGCCCATACTACTCAACCTCTCTTATCTTGATTTTTAACACTCTAGACTCGGGTATAGAGTCTTTCCCTCAAGCTATCCACCAAAGTAAACAATCCATACCACAACGAATGAAACCAAATAAGGCGAGATACTATTGAATAAATAAAGGAAATCGATAAGCAAGAAAATAAAAAAAGAAAACACCCAAACACGCGAAAAGCAACCTAGGTTAGGCTTTACTCGCTTAGGATATCCCCAACAGAGTCGCCAGTTGTCGCTACGCGAAAAATGACACAGAGTCGCCACTAAATTTTATTTATCCTAAGGGGGGAAAGGGAAATAAAGATAAAACCTTTAGGGAAATAGCATGGTCATTGTAACCAAGTTTTAGGGTTCGGGAGTCAATTATATGAGGGGAAGGTATTAGCACCCCTCACATCCATCATATTCGATGGGAACCTTCTAGGTTGTTTAGCTTAAGTGGGTGTTTTAATCTAAGAATTTTCTTGCTACAAGGAAATGGGGGTTGGCCTTTTTATTAGAGTGCTCGCCAAGGATTGGGGCCCTTGTACCTACGTATATTCACTTGTAAGAAGTGAAGAATCAGGGCATTCGTAGTTCACGGGACTACAGTGAAAAATGGGGATTTTGGGTGGACGATGCTTAACAAGCACGTTCTAGCAGTTAGATGTATTGCAGCCTGCTTGTGGAGTCTTATTTCTTACATGTTTGCGGTAGAACGGACGTAACATGTCCTTTTTGGGCGATGAGGAATGGAGGACTAAAGGTGGAAAAGAAAGAAGAGTGCTCGCTAGGATTATCGCAATCCTATGCCTACATATTCTCAACAGGTATGAGAAATCAGAGCAGCCGTAGTTCGGCCACTTGTGAAATGATTGTGTGTTTGTTGATTTTATACCTTGAAAAATGGTTTTTGGATGACGCCCTAAGGGGAAAAAGAAGTTTGATGAGTTGATGTTATTTTTTAGGGTTTTGAAATGAAGTTCTTTATTAGGATCACATTAGAGACTTTGGGTAGAGATGAATATCTCGAATATCGAAGTCGAGCGCCTTGTATTCAAAATATTCGGAATAAGTGTAGGTGTGGTTCCATTCTCATTTCTTCTCCACTAGTTTAAAGCTCATGGCATATAACCCCAATCATATCTTTATTGTTTTGTTTTTTGGATTTTTCATGATAAAAATACCATTTGATGTTGGATCAAGGGTCTTATTGCTTGTAAAAATGTTTGAAGCGATGCGAACAAGGTCGATGGCGACGCTCAAGGCAATCGACTTACAAGGTTGAAAAATGACTCGATAAAATCGACAGTTTGTTTTTAAGAATAGTTTTTTAGAACCAAAAGTCAAAAATGATCATAATAATATCCACATATAGTGGTCTTACAACTACATCGAGTTAATCGACTTGAAAATACGAACAAAACATAAAAACAAACGGCGAACTTCTTGAAATTTTTTGTTTTTGGAGAAATAGCAAAAAAAAAGTGAAAAAACAGGGGCCTGACACGACTGCCCGTGTCAGTACTTCTGGGAGATGCGTGAGGTAGGGGTTTAAACAGCACGGCCGTATCAGCTGACACGGCTCATGTTAGCTGACACGGCCCATGTCAGCCCTACTGGGTGAAAAAAATTAAACTATTTTCTTTTCTTTTTCTTCTTTTTTTTTACAATGATTCTTGGTCGCTCTTGAGACCTTACCACAATGTGTACAACACAAATATCACTTGAAAGAGAAAATAAAAACAATGCAAAATATGTAAAGATAGAAGTGTTTGAAAGAAAAGATACCCAAGAGCTATTATTCCCCTTCTAATCACCAATGGCTTTTGTTAGATGTGCTCTATGATTCACTTCCTTCTTCTGGTTTTCTATCACTCTCTTATTCTCTCAATGTTTTTTTTTTCTTTCTTCTTTCTCAATCTCTTTTTATTCTTCTGGTTTTTCTATGGTTCTCTTATGTTTCTATGTGACTCTCTTTTTTCTTAATGAATGCTCTCAATATTTTCCAATCTCTCTTATTTTTCTGGTTTTCTCTCTAAAAACCTCTTGTTCTCAATGTATGCCTCTTCTTTCTCTCCAATTGGGCTCCCCCTTTTTTTACTGCTATTTCTTTTCTATTATAGCCAAAACATTAGGGTTTGCACATGTTTTCAAACTTCAGAATTTCTACACTTAGAAATGTCCAATGCCACTTTCTTGGTGCACCCTTTTCCTCTCCATTTCTAGAAATCCTACTTTTTCTACTGCACTTTTGTTGTTGTACCGAATCATTAGAGTTTGTACATGCTTCAAAGTTTCAGAATTTCTATACTTGAAAATGCTTATTACCACTTTCTTGGTGCAACCCCATTTCTTTCCATTTCTAGCATGCTGTTTTTTCTGCTTTTGCTTCTACACTTTCCTAGTACTATGCTTTTTGCATTGCTCTCCTTTATTCACTTGTTCTTGGTTTGTCCTTGTGGTTCATGCTTCTACTTTTGACAACATTTTGAAATTATGATATTTGATATATATATATATGCATCATCATGAGTCCATACCTTTGGTTTTGTGACATGAATTGTTTGGTTATGAGGCAATTTGTCACTTCTTGCATGTGACTGTTTTAGATCACATTAAAATTGCTCATGACTAAGCATGCATAGTCTTGATCTTGAAATGTTCCAATGTTAAGTTGAATTTTAATTATTTTCCTTGGATGTTTGTAAGCATAATGAGGAACATGTGAACTTGATAGGGCATGAAGGGTACCATAGCATGAAGTTGAATAGAAACTTGAATTAAGATTAGAAATAGCTTAATTTTCTAAGCATTACTTAGAGTTATAAACTTTGTAACAAATGTGACATTCTTGCAATGTCATGAAATTTCCCTTTGTAATATTCTTGAATATAATCTTGAATTCATGAATCTTGAATTTGGAATGATGTATCTCCCTTATGCCATTGAATTTGAAAGGGATGAAGTCTTGAATTATGAACTTGTGATCTTTTGAATTCCACTTGAACATAGAATTTGAAACAAAGTTGGATGAATAAATATTGAATTAGGTCGTGCACTTCATGTTCATTAGGAATATTGATCTTGAATATCCTAATATTTTTCAAGTAAGTTCCCCTTGAAGGAATCTACATGAGTAGACTTTCCAACTTGAACCAGACCTTGGATGATGAACCTTTTCTTCCATGTAGCCCATGATAGGCAATTTATCTTATTTGGAATGGGAAACAAATGAATCGACCCAATCCTTACCTTGTGAATCCACATGCTCGATATGTAATAGAATGATGTATGATATGACGAACGTAGGGTATGAAAGGCTAAAGGTGAAAATGAGGGTGTGACACATGGGTTATTTCGATCTTTTCTCTTCCCTTGGACAAATTAAAGACCGGCGATGAATAATGATTTGCGATTCAAGTTAATTAATAGCTTGATATCCAATTCTCACTGCGACACGTTCCAATTGCACACATGTCTCTCCACCAAGAGACACTTTATTCATTGACTTAACAACAAAACCATTGAGTATCGTCCTTTTGATATTACCATACCTGCAAGAAAGAAGGTTAGTCCATAAATAATTTTCCTCGTTCAATATTCTCCACTTCCACTTGCTTAGAAGAGTAAGATTGAACTTCCCGTAATGTTTGATTTTGAGACCCCCATCTTCTTTCGGCATACAAATTTTATTCAACTTATCCAGTTGATTTTCTTTTTTTCTTCCACTCATCCCCATAAAAAGACTATTTGAAGCATAATAATTTACTTGATGATGGCTTGCAGGGCTTTATAGAAGGAAAAACTAAATTGGGATATTTGACAAAATATAATTCAAAAGGACCACCCTTTCCCCTATGGACAAATGTTTATTTTGCTAACTAACAAGTTTTCTTCTCAACTTCGATACAATAGGCTTCCACACCTCTTTCCTCCTAGGGTTGATTCCAACGGGAATGCCTAAAAAAACGAATGAGGTAGACCCAATTTCACAATTAAGGGAAGAAGAAGCCACTTGGATAAAATTCAGGTTCGAGTTTACACCTATGAGCCTACTTTTGGTCAAATTCACCCGAAGATCGGATGCCAATTCATAACCTCTAAGGAGAGCCTTAACACTCCAAAAATTCCTCCAAGAACTGTCTCCTAGCAACATAGTATCGTCGGTAAATTGAAGGATTTTGAAATGTGAGTGATCATTTACCCGAAATCCGTTAAATTCCCCCAAACTTTTCGCCCTACTCATCATACCTGATAAATCTTCTACAACCAACAAGAAGAGAAAAGGAGAAAGGTGATTCCCTTTACTAAACCCTCTAGAAAACACAAAATCTTTTGTTCCACTACCACTGACAAAGATATACATTGAACTATTAAAAATGATAGATTCCATCTATCCTCTCCACTTTGAGCCAAAACACATCCTTCTAAACAAATATCTCAGAAAGTCCCAAGAAATACCATCACAGGCATTCTCTAAATCTACTTTCACCTTTAGAAAGCCATAAACTTCTAGCTTTATGACGAAAAAAACACTCTTTCACAAGAACATAATTCCGCACTCTATTTGAAGCTAATGACCTTTTAGATGCCAAAGCCTAAACATCTACCAAACTGTCACTAGCCAAAGAAAAATCTAAAGTATTAAGTTCCTTGATTGCCTCATCCACCTCCAAATTAATATGGATGAAAACCTCTATGTTCCACCTTTTTAACTTCTCTCTCAGAAATTTCAACTTCTCTTTAATAAAAAAGCGACATTTCCTTCAATTTCTGCCAACTTCCAAAAATTCCCTACAAATGAAAGGAACTTTTCATGATTGATCCAACAATTGAAAATTTGAAAGGTTTTGGACCCCAATTTATGATGCTCCCCTTGATTCAAATGGGGCAATGGTCTGAGAGGTTTATATTACCAATCACTTACCCACCAGCCTTCTAGACCTCTAACAACCCCTCTATCAATAAGAATTTATCTAAACAACTCATAGACGTCCCATTTAGATTAAACAAAGTGATTTTTTACCCACCGCCGCCAAATTAACAACCTTCATGTTCTCTATAAAATCATTAAACTCTTCCATCTCAAGAAGATTATGATTCCGAGAACTACCTTTCCTCTTTCCTTGTGACTTAATTGCATTAAACCCCCCCACACCACCCCCTGGAAACTTAGTTTTAAAATCAAATAACTCCTTTCAAAGTCTTTTCTTCTCGTGGATAAAGCAAGAGGCATATAAATTAACAACATATAAATTTATACCTTTCCAAACCCCATTAACTCCCACAAAGCTATCGCCAGAGAAGCTGGAGTTTAAAATAAACATATCTTTTTTCCACATCATATCTGCCACTTGACCCTTTGAACAACCACTTAACCTCTAAACCACCCCTTAAATCAAACACTAGCTAATCACTCACCTCTTGAGCTTTACTTTATTGTAGCAAACAAATGTCGAAAGTCATTTTCCTTATAAATTGTCTCAACTTCTTCCTTTTGACAGGGCACCCACTCCAACGAATGTTATAAGATAATACATTCATGATAAACCTCTTTTGGTAGCCTCATTCTAAATTTTTCATCCAAATATCTATGCTTCAAAGATGTAATCGCTTCAATGAAAAATTCTTCTGATGCCTCTCATTCCACCCTAAAACCAGTAGCTTTTACCCACCATTTTGATGTAAGATTATCCCCCTCATTTGCCTAGAGTTGTTAGTTTCCTTGCAGGGAAAATCAATAAGCCCAGAGTACAATATCACTGAGTACAACGAGAAGGCATGACCTCCTCCAACAATCCTGGTGATCGTCAGCACTATGCAAATAAAGCATACAGGCGAATACGGGAAATAATCAAATGCTCTCAAAAGCCCGGTACTCTTCTATCAACTTCTTGGTCTCTGGGTGACCTGGTCGGGTGAGCAGTCCTTCAACCAGCTGGTTTCTTCTCTTAAGAACACGACACACGTCTCCAGCAGTTTCTTCCCATGTCGCTTCTCCGAAGCAATCTTCTAGTTTTCGCTTTTGGGACACAACTTCATCTCTGCATTTGATTGCCTTGTTCAGTGCATTCTGGATACTATACCGGGTCATCACTTCCTCCTCACACTCCTTGATGCTAGACTTCAACTTCTCTTCGAGGTCGGAGATTTGCTGCTTCAGCTTATCTTCTCTCATCTTATTGTTGGTGAGAGTAGCATTCCAAGTCTTATTGCAAGAGGAGATTTCTCGGTGTGCTGCGTCGAGCGCCTTCTTTTTGGCTTCCAGCATGTCATGGGAGCTTCTGAACTCTTTCCCCAGACGTTCGCGCTTTTTCTTTTCCTCGGTCAACTCAGCCCCTAATCTGTTTAACAGCTCGGTCTGTTGTTGGAAAGCATACACGGCCTTGTTTTTCTCACTGCGTACCTGGGCTAACTCTTGCTCTAACCCTTCATTAATCTTCACCAAGGCTTCCTTTTCCTTCACAACTTGCTCGTAGACTTCCCTAGAAACAGTAGTTGGCTCCGCTACCGGAATGGGAACAAGAATTGGTGCGTCTGGAAACGGCATCCTCAACTGACTAGCCCTCTCCTGAATCCAAACTCTATAAGGTGCATAGGCCTGACAGTCATTCTTTCCTAACAACGGCTTCCCTCTGCGGTTAATACGCGTCCAGGCATGTTGCAACTTGGCTAATAACTCCCCCTTCACGTCACCTGTGAAGTACAGAGATTCCTGTACTTCTTCCTCCTGAGGCGGGTTCTTCAGCGCATATCCGAACTGACGGACCAACAGCGATGGGTTGTAGTTGATACACCCTTTCCTTCCTATCAGCGGCACATTAGGGTAACCAGAACAACTGAAGATAAGCTCGGATCCCAGCAGATCTCTATCAAACCACTCTATATCTTCCGACGATAGCCTCATCAGGCGCTCTGGCCAACCAGCTGGGACTGTAGTCTCTGCAACAGATCTTCTCTTAGGAAGGTGACTCTCAAACCACCTACTCAACAAGGGTACACACAGATGAACATTCTTCCCTCTTCCCTTCTCATTCTTGTAATGCAGTGAGTGGTAGAGATCTCCGAGTAAGGTAGGTACAGGATTACCAGCGGCAAACAAGTAGAAGGCGTCGAAGTCCACAAAATCCGGTATATTAGGGAACAGTACTATGCCATAAATGCACAAGGCCAACACAGCATTGAAAGCAACCCAGCACCCACTCTTGGCATACTCTTGGGCTTTACCAACTAAGAATTGGAGTGAGAAGCCTGGAACTCCACGGGAGACAGTAGTCACAAGTTCAGAAGCATCAATATGCAAGGCTTTTGCCAAATCCTCCGGCTTGGGCTTGGCGTCATAATGAATGAATGGAACCTGGTTCTGCACGGGCAGCTCAACATACTCAGCGTATTCCTCCAGGGTTGGTCCCATAATAAAGTCAGAGAACGTAAAGCACCTCAAAGCAGGGTCGTAGAATTGCATCAAAGTATACAGCCCATCTAACTCTACCTCTGTAGGTTTGCACACCAATCTCAGTAGTCTACCATAGCTCATCCGGAAGCTCCTACGAACACCCTCATCAGCAAGAGAGATCAACCCAAGTAGAGGAACAATATCAGGCGTAGGCAATTTGTAAGCAACCGTTCTCCTTAAGCTAGTCATGATCAAACACTCAGAAGTCTGGGTACTAGAACTAGGGAAATGCAAATGCCCCTGCAGCACAGACACACGTTAGTGAAATGCAAATGGTACTGGATATGCAGTGATGCAATGCAAGTAACATGCAACAGGGACCAAAGCTGTAGCTGAATAGCCTGAACCCAATCAAGAAAGGTCTCAGATAGACCATCCAGAAGTCCTCAAGCCCTGGTCTCAGATATACCTCAAACAAAGCTCCAATATTGGTCTCTGATAGACCCCATAATCATAACCTGAATGGTCTCTGGCAGACCTCAGATCATATCCCCCACTGGTCTCTGACAGACCTCAGAACACATCTCCAAATAGTCTCTGACAGACCTCGGAACACACCAACTGGTCTCTGACAGACCTTAGAACCCTCCATAAATATCCAAGATCCTGATCAACAAACCGGTGGTCTGAAGGTCTAGTTACCTGCATAACCCTGAATCCCCTCACAGGTGGGTGACCCTATAACTGGCACAAGGTACGGCATCCTATGCGGTCGTCGGCGTCACAGACTTTCAGGGTTGATGATACGATTCCCAGAAGGAGTGGCATCATCAATTCCTGAAGAGGCCTCACTTAGCCAACTTCCAAATGATCGGTCCTCAGAGTCGACAATCCAACTAACCAGCAACCCACGCCAACCAAAGGAAGGGGCAGGAGGCCAACCAGAGGAACCTCGTCTGAGTGTAGATTTCATGGGACACCGAAGCAAGCAAAGCAAGCGGGCGCCCACTAATTTCTACTCTAATTCTAGGTGCACTCAAGCCCAGGTCCGGCTTATCTCTCAATATCAGAACACCCGTCACACCCCAGATACAGCAACAATAATCAATATATAAAGCTGAAAATACAAGGTTAGAAATATAAAATAACTCCATACAAAATCCTCGACGGGAAAACAAGCGTTAGGATTGACTCTCTCAAGGGACGTTGGATCCCAAATGCATAAGAACCATCGCAGTCCCTAGCAGCCAGGGGACGTTGGGCTATCCCCAGCAGATTCCCCAGCAGAGTCGCCAGCTGTCGCTACTGCGAAAATCGGCGCCGGCTGAACAGAAGAGTCGCCATCGCGCATTATTTATCCCACGGGAGGGAAAGGAAACGCTCAGAGTAAACCTCGCACAACACGGGAAAGGTATGGTCGTCGCAACCAAAACCTGGATTCGGGAGTCGGTTACGCAAGGGGAAGGTATTAGCACCCCTCACGTCCGTCGTACTCGACGGGATCCACGCTTGTCTTCGGATATGGATTGTTATTCTATCTAAACTATAGGTCAAGGGTTGAAAAGAAAATAAAATGAAAATAAAAATGACTCGGCAAAGTATCGCACTTTATGCCTACGTATTCCCGCCTGGAACGAGAAATCAGAGTCAACGTAGTTCGCCTACCTACGGGAAAGGAGGGGAAGGTTGCTCGCTAGGATATCGCATCCTATGCCTACGTACTTCCACACAGCATGGAAGATCAGAGCAAACGTAGTTCGGGCCACGTACGACACAAGCTTGTCTTGGTTGATTTTATTCCTTCTGAAAAAGGTTTTCTGATTAGCGGTCCAAGCGGACAAAAATGACGCTTTGATGAGTTCACATTCTTTTACGAAAGAAGTGTCTTTTATTGTGTTTGAAATCTTTATGTGTTTTTCTGTTTGTTTTGAGAAAGAAAGAGACAGAACTCTAACCTACGGTTGCGAAGGGAAACAAACTAACCTAATATTATCATGCATGGGTTAAGACCTAGTGTCTATCATGCTCCTCTCTTGCACAGAGAGAAACAGAGATCCTACGGGATAGGCAGAAACAGAAACAATACCAGATATAATAAAGCAGTAAAATGCATGGATGCAACAGTACAAGCGAGGCAAGGGAGTCCCACTCAACCTCGAACCTGGAAAACAATAGGCAAAAGTGAACAGGCTTCACTTTCAACCCAGCAGGGTAAACAGCAAACAATACAGTCAGGAAAACCAATCAATACATCAAGAAATGAAATACAGCAAAAGAAACAGCATCAGCAGCTCTGAATCAACATCTGGCTTCAAGAAATCTCCAATCAGCTACAGGCTTCAACAAGCATCAATCTCCATCTTCATAACCTTCAGGGAGGGGCTTTGATCATCAGTCTTCTATCTGCAATGGCTTTTCTTCAATATCTTCAAGATGATCAACAATTACAGAGTAGGTTGGGAAGTTATACAGTAAGTTTGACCACCAAAGGAGGCAAACAGACTGTTAACTTCATAGGAAGCTTCTCTCAAGAATTCTACCTCTTAGACATTACACCAAGCCTACCAAAGGAAGGGGGTGAATGTCTTAGAGGGATTCTAAATCATAGAGAAAGGATAGAGGCACAAGAAGCCTTCTATGTTTGTGAATCAAATTGCTACACTAGGCTCTTCCTAACCCTAGATCCTAGTCTCCAGTCAGTCTTCTGTCCAGCACAGCAGCTTCAATCTTTTGATCTTGCCTCTTTGCATCTTCAATTCATAATCTTCTATTTGCTTCATCTTCAACTCTTCTTCACTTCACAACCCAATCCCCAACAAGCCCAAATACCCCACAATCAAAAAGATAAAAACCCTAAACAGGGCACACCAATCAAACAGACAATACTACAATATACTAATAATACTAATATTATGATATAATAGCCTAATTAATTCTAAGGGGAACCTATACATGTATACCATTAGCCCCTATATTCCCCATATGCTAATTTTTCCTAGAAACCCAAAATAAAATTGCGTAAGTTCAACTATCCTATTTTAAAAACCTAATTTTGTACATTCTAAATCCATTAATCAAACTAACCTAATTCTAATCCTAAAAATTAATACAAAAATCAGGGGAATGCTTGGTTCATATATCTAACTATGCCAAAAGGAATGGCTCTAAAAACCTAAGGGAAGTGTTCTAACTAAAATTTACAAAATCAGGTATCAACTAAAACCATTAAAAAGGCTATTAAAAGAAAAATATACTAAAAATAGTAAAAGAAAATAAAATGCCAATTTTATTATATGATATTTTTCTAGACAGAAATATAAAGTGGTAGAAAAAACAACCATTCAAAAACATTCAATTTCCAATTTATTATGCATTTTCTAACATTAAAAGAAATCAAAAGAATTAAAATAAAATAAAATGAGAGAGAGGAGGTGTAGGAAGTAGTGTTATTAGGCACATCATGCGCTGGGCTTTGACCCCTGGGGGTGCGCATAGCATGCTTGTGCCAGGCCCACGTGGTTTCAGAAATAATTAAACAAATTACAAGAAAAAGAAAATATGATGGTGTAAAAAGCAAGCCATCCACGTTCAATTCCATTGGGCTTGTGTTGAGGGGTGTGGGTAGCGAAATTCGCTAAAGCCCAGTAAGATCACTTAGTTAAACGCCGCGTTTTGGTCTACTACATTTCCCTCTCAGATTTCATTTGAATGTAGGCCGTCCGATGGAGAGTCTAGGTCAAAGCTTTGTTCTAATCCAATGGACACGGTATGTCTTCAACCTTGAGTTTATTCTAGGGTTTCCTGAACTCTATTAACACCATGCACGAGTTCTTGTACGTGGATATTACACCTTCTCATGCTCTCTCGTTATTCCATGAAATGCCACGATTCCAAAACCAAACTTGCTCTCAATTCTTCCCTCTACGCAACTATGGTCTTTGTTTGCATTAAAACTCAGCCAATCAATAAACCCGATAGTATGCTTTCAATGGATGCTCAAAATTTCACCCTCGCCAAACCTCAAACTTTTGCTAACAGAACAATCTATACACTTCCAGGATCATTCTAAACTAAATCATACTAATTATCGTGCCCTAACCAGCGAGTTCTAGACCAAAACAACTTCATGCTCATGTGAAAAATCATCACCAACCCACACCAAATTGTCCAGGATTCATCCTCTAATCTCCTATGTCATAACTAACCTAACAATTCTATGCTATACTAACTAAACTAATCAATTTGAATGAAAACGCACCTGATGCAAAAGCTTGAAAACAGCTATGGAAACTCGTGAATCCACCACCACCAATGCTCAGATCTTGATCAGTGAGTGAAGCTCTTGCTTCTGTATGCAACACCTCTTGTTTCTTGGCCTTGGATCTTGCTAACCGATTGATTTTTCACTTTTGAAGAGGATGATAACAGCACATGAAAATGGATCAAAACCAGCCAGATATTGAGTGATCTTTGATCTTTGATGATTATGGAGTGGAGTAGAATCAAGGATTATGAGAATTGATGGAGAATTGATGAAGTTTGAAAAGAATTTGCAAGAGGAAGAATGAGAAACTTTGGGAAATTTTTGGTGAAAAATGAATCCAACCCTTGCTCAATTCTGATTTCATGAATATATAGTGCTCACATGAACCTTCTAGATCCATCTTGCAACTTCCCTTGCCTTCCAACTTTGATCCATTTTGGTTATGTTTCTTCAAATGCAAGTAACCATGAATAACTTTGATTTTTTTTCACTAAGCTCAAAAAAGTACTTGAACCATTGTTCTTAGAATGTGTTTTGGACCCAAAATCATATATTGGAAGTCTCCATTTGGACTTATAAATCCCTCAAACCATTTTTCACTTTGACTTTCTTCAAGTTATAAGCCATTTTAGTTCAAATTTAACCAATCATGCAACTTCATGTTATGAGCTTTTCCAACAATTTGTGACCTTCTTTCTAGACTCAAAATGTCATTTGGAGCAAGTTTGATGTTGTAAGTTTTTCCATTTGAGGCCTCCTTGTATGAGTTTTGGACATAGGTTAAAATGACCTGTAATTCACAAATGACCAAAATACCCTTTGCTTGCCAAGACCATAAGTTGAGTTCCACACATCATATGAGGGCATGCTATACCATTCTAGAAAGCTAAGACAATGAGGAACAATTCTTATGTTGACCAGAAATTCATTTGAAATCTCCTTGAGGGGTAAAACTAGCTTGGAAGTCAAGTCACTTTCACAGACAAAATTTCAGATACCTCAGATGACCTGTAACTTGCAAGGACCATAACTTGAGTTCTATAAATTTCCTTGATGTCTTCCACCACTCAAATTAAAGGTCTTGAGATCCTCTACAAGTTTCATGTTGGCCAAGAAGCCATTTGAAGCTAGCATTTTGACTTATCTTACTTGGAAATTTGACCTAAACTAGGGGATTTTACACAGAAACCCTAATTTAGAAGCTCCTCTTCTCCTTGATTTCTCTTGAATTCTTCTTGGCATATCTCCATATCCTCTTTTATATGTCCAATGATGAACCCCACATCTCTCCACTAGACTTGAATGCCCCTTAAATCAGTCAATTGACCTAGAGTTGACCCAGGGTTGACCCAGATGAAACCCTAGTTGACTGTCTTCAACTGCAATACTTGTGATCACACCAATGACTTGTCTCCTTATCCAAATGACTTTATAAGTCCTCCAAGATGTCTAGATACTCCCCATGCTCTCCATTCACCACTCATAACCTCTCTGTTGACCCTCAGATGCCCTCAGATAGGGGATAGGCTCAAGGCTTGATCTGCTGAACTCTCTGCTTTCAAATTCTTTTCTAATGACTTGAATGAGATGGAATTAGGATAATAACCTCTTGATAGGCTTCTAGAGATGAGAATAATGATTGGTCCCCTGTTGAATGACTTGTTATGCTTATGCTATGCAGATGGTTAGTCTATGTACATGACTCTATATGCAAATGCTAATGACATTGAAACATAAACCAAGTGAATAAGGTTGGGCAAATTTTAGGGTGCAACAGTTGCCCCTATTCAAGCGGCTTGGACCCGATTGGGTGAAGAGCCCGGAGCCTTCAGACATTCGCGGTACGAGACGGTTGAATACTAGGAACCCAGAAATTTGCCAACCGCAGAAATAAACTGCGCCACTGCTTGGGGAACGACATTCATCAGCTGAATTTAACTGTTACGGCAACCCACTGATCTCGTGCGACCGTGCTGGGGATTCTTCTCATCATCCTGAAAAAGATTGAATCATCGGAAACTTCGTCCTTTGCTTGTCCACGTCAGGACTCTATCTGCTGTCAACTCGGAAAAAACTTCAACAACTTTGCTGGGGACGGCTCGTCTGCCTTTTCGTCAGAGATAAATCGTCCACGTTAGGAATAAACTCTTCCACGTTAGGAATACCACCTTCCACGTTAGGACTCACCTTTCCACGTAAGGAATAACCGTTCGACGTTAGGAATAATACTGTCCACGTTAGGACTCACCTTTCCACGTAAGGAATACATCGCTTTTCCCCGTCAGGGGTGACTTTTCTCTGCTTTGTCAAACTCTTCCACGTAAGGAATACGTCTTCTTTTGCTTTGTCCACGTAAGGACTCTTTCTTTTTCCACGTTAGGAATCACAAATTTTCCACGTAAGGAACCCCAGTCTTTCCACGTGAGGAATACTATATCAATCTTTCTTTCCACGTTAGGAATGCTTCTTCTTTCCACGTAAGGAATACCGTTTCTTCTTTCCGTCCACGTCGGGACTAAACTCTCCACGTAAGGAATCTATCTTCTTCTTCCATGTTAGGAATAACTTCTTTGATCTGTCCGCGTCAGGACTAAACTCTTCCACGTCAGGAATAATCTCTTTCTTTCCACGTCAGGAATCAATCTTGATATGTCCGCGTGAGGACTCAATCTTTCCACGTAAGGAATAAACTCGTCTTTCCACGTAAGGAAACCATTTTTCTTACACGTAAGGAATGCTCTTGATATGTCCACGTAAGGACTTTGATCTTTCCACGTTAGGAATCAAACCTTGATCTGTCCACGTCAGGACTAAACTTTTCCACGTAAGGAAACACCTTCTCTTTCCACGTCAGGAATCAACTTCTTTTCCATCTGTCCGCGTCAGGACTAAACTTTCCACGTAAGGAATCAATCTCTTTTCCACGTAAGGAATCACCATTTTTTCACGTAAGGAATAAGACTTCGTCTGGATCTGTCCGCGTCAGGACTAAACTCTTCCACGTTAGGAATGCACTTGTCTCCCCGTAAGGAATCCATCTCGATATGTCCGCGTAAGGACTCAATCTTTCCACGTGAGGAATACCAACTTCTTTCCACGTAAGGAATAAATTCGTCTTTCCACGTAAGGAAACCATCTTCTTTCCACGTAAGGAAACATTGTCTTTCCACGTAAGGAGAACATCGTCCACGTTGGGACCCACCTTTCCACGTCAGGAACACCATCTTAATCTGTCCACGTAAGGACTCCAATCTTTCCACGTAAGGACTGATCTTGATCTGAATCTGTCCACGTCAGGACTAAACTTTCCACGTAAGGAATCTACCTTCTTTCCATGTTAGGAATCTCCTCTTGATATGTCCGCGTAAGGACTCTAATCTTTCCACGTAAGGAATCAATCTTGATATGTCCGCGTGAGGACTCAAATCTTTCCACGTAAGGAATCTCCATCTTTCCACGTTAGGAACACAATCTTAATCTGTCCACGTAAGGACTCCAATCTTTCCACGTAAGGAATATGATCTTTTTCCACGTAATGAATACGTTATCAATCTGTCCATGTAAGGACTCTGGCTTGATATGTCCATGTAAGGACTCAATCTTTCCACGTAAGGAAACAACTTCGTTCCACGTCAGGACCCATGTTTCGTCTTGATTTGTCCACGTCAGGACTCAGGCGTCTTCGACCCGCTGGGGAAATACAACTTGTCCACGTCAGGACTCACTTCTTCATCGGTCCCGACCCACAAACTTCTTAGCACTGACGTGACAGCGACTTTGAGGCGGACTCTACTGGGGATATCTGGAAACCAAACTACCGGATGCCTGTTCTGATGCCCGGAGGCCACTTCTGAAATTCTGGTTCATGAAACCTTTTGATGACAAATAACTCTGCTTGGGAATAAAGAGAGACTTATCCTGGTAACTCTGTGGGGAATACTGTCGAAACTGACATTATCATTGAATATCTCATGCCGAGATCTTGAGTGTTTGGTAGTTCATTTGAGCAAGTGCTCTCCCCACCTACTGGGATACAGGAACCGCTTCAGCAAAATAAATGCTGAAGATAATGCCAACTCCGCTGGGGATAGCCAGGTGCTACAGAATTATTCCAGCAAAATAAATGCTGTAAGAGTGAAGTCGACTCAGCTGGGAAATTAGGAACTTAAACCAAACACCTTGTTGAAGTAGCATCCTGCTGGGGAATATAACTCTGCTGGGGAATAGCAGATGTGCACAGTACGATTGGATTTCTGCTGGAGAGTGAACTGATATTACACAGTATCCCTGACAAAATAAATGCCAGGACCCACAACCAACTCTGCTGGGGAGAGTCTTAATCTTCGAGTTCTACTGGGAGGAAAGAACACTTGCTGAAAGGAGAGAACTCCGCTTCGGGGATACTAACATGCCCAGCTTGCCCCTAAATCTGCAACAGTTTTGGAATGGACCCTACCGTCTTTGTATCCTGACGACCAGACATGGACGGCTTCTACATTTCGGACCTCGAAGGGGTGTTTCAAGAACATAACTTTTGTGCTTCTAGGGTGACATGCCCCGGTCTCGCAACAATCTTTTGTCTCTGATCGACTGTGTCGTGGAGCACTGCCCATAGCTATGAGAGATTTGCCAAATCTTGACCTGACTGCCCCGGATTTACTGATTCTAGGATGACCGACTCTACCTGAATTAATCAGTATAGCTTGCCCCAGTTCACGAAATATTTGGGCATTCTGCATTTTATCCTGATCATACCTTCCACTGTAGGAATCTTTCCTGTCGGCATGCGCTTACTCGCAGGTAACACAAGTTGTTCTGCATAAAAGATATATTAAACGCAATGCATATGACAGTTTCAAAATCCAAGTCTGTTCACTAAAAAATTTTGTGACATGTAATGAATCAATTATCAAAATGTCAATATGAAAGCTGGTAAGAGGAACCCTTTTAGGAGTCAGAATCGACGAGATCTTTACTGACGTATGCCCTCGGACAAAACCTGTTTCAATTAGGACTTTTGCGGGTTGTAACGTGGTCAGGTTCACGGTTAACAAGGAAAGATATAGGCTCAAAATTTATTTCGACCCACCCATTCTTCGTGATGTTCTCCAATCCTATGTTTAGCTAATCCGACCTCAGCGTTCACCTATTAGAGGTGGCATGATAGGAGTGATGGTTCAGGATACCACACATTTTTTGTTTTTGAGTGACAGTCATTTGCTTTTCGTCTTTGGGTACCCAGAATCACACGAGTTTTGTCCCTTTCGAGGATTTTTCTTTTTCTTTGACAATCCTTTCCGTCTTTTGTTTTTTTTTTTTTTTTCATTCCCTAACTTTTGCCTGGACTGAGTATCTTTTGAGATTCTTTTGATTTTCCAGTCCAGCGGGATGCCCTAATTTTTGCTTAAGTCGCTTGTTTTCAAGTTTTGACTTAGCGGGCTTTTGATTCTTTTTGCTTTTCGTTCTCTCTTTTTTTTTTTGAACAAGTCGTGTGACACTGGTTTGTCTGACTTCTTGTGGGGTAATGTGACTGTTTCACTCTTTGTCGGCACGGTTTAACCATTGAGGTTCTTTAGGCACGACTTATACAAGTGTGATTTATCCTCAACCGGACACTCCTTTCATGATTCGAACGCTTGGCCGAACTAACTGACGCCTACCCTGCCCCGGGTTGAGATTTAGGGTTTTTTCATTTTCAAAAGAAACTCCTACTACTGGCTCAAAGGGGTTATCAAGGGATTATCTTCCTTATATCTCCGGTGTTTATGGATTGAAACAATGCCTGTATCTCATCAACAGGTTCTTTATCCAAAAGCATACGATCGGAATATTATTCGTCATCTGTTTTCGTCATCCTCCCCAGATTCCTGCTAAAACAAGCATTAAGCATTAAAGAAAAACAAAGAGTGGACACGACTGGATTAATTCAAAACATGCATATTCATTTCGTTTATTAATATCAATTGAAAAACAACAAGTTTTAAGAGCGAAATTTGCAATTACACAGAAAAGAAACTACAAATGCGAGGACATGAACAAGATAACATGAAAAATGTCGGCGTCTCGGAACTGGACTTCCTGCACTCTGACTTATTGGCGAGTCAACCATCCTCAGAAGCTATCATCAGGGGTAGTCTACTGCTGTCTCGATCTTCTTTCACCGGCCCGATCAAATCTGGGAAACTTTTTCATCACCCCGGTTTTCGCTTGTCGATGGCCTTGCACCGCCTTGGGAACCCTGTCAGAGAAATTAATGACCCTGTTGTCGATTAAATCTTGGACATTATGCTTGAACGCGTGGCAACCTTCAATATCATGTCCGGGAGCCCCGGAGTGGAATTCACAGTGCCTGCTCGCATCATAGCCATCCGGCAGAGTGCCGGTTATTGGCGCCAGAATTCTTTTCTCCACCAAGTTCAATCTTAGTAGTGTCTGTAACAAATCTGCGTACGTTGAGGGAGGCTTCTCAAACACCCTCCTCGGCTTCTTTCCCCGAATTCTTTGCTGAGTCGTATACTGGCATCTTGTATGCTGCTGGCTTCGCTCGGGCGATTCCTTGGGCTCACGCGTTATCATCCTTAAGTTCAACCCTGGCATTGGCAACTGTTGTGGACATGGAGACTTAGCTTCCAGTGGCTCTGGGATATACCTCGATTCATCTGCAACCTCTGGCGGAGAAATGGGAATATCAGTCCCTGCAACTTTTATGCCCCCCGGTACAAACTCAATTATTTCATCCAGTAAATCTTGAATCTTATGCTTAAAAGCTTTGCAGTTTGCAATGTTATGCCCCGGTGCTCCGGAGTGGAAGGCACAATGGGCGTTCAGGTCATAGTCTGGTGGTGGCTGCCCTGTCAGTGGAACCAAAATGCGGGGCTCAGCCAGTTGAAGTTGGAACAAGAGTTGCACCAGCTGATCATAATCCACAGGGATCTCATCAAATACTCTGTTAGAAGACCTCATCCTCTTACCACACCTTCTTGAGTTATCCTGCAAAATCAATTGCGACTGCTGACGAGGAGAATTCTGAGCTTCGAATCGTAGGGAGGGTCTCTTACGCCTATCATGCGTGGGTGCCGATTCTTCAGACCCCTGAGGAACAGATAAGCCAGCCGCGTCTTCCGACATTTGCCCTCCTTCTCTCCTGAGTACGTTCCTTAATACTTCAGCCATCAACCCTATCTGTGCCTTCAGTCGGCAGTTCTCTTCTTCTAGCGTCTCTTGATTCGAGCGCAACACTTGCATATCTCTCGTGAACTGCCCCAGCTGGCCTCGAACATCCGTCAATTCTGCTTGAACCTGCTTGATGGCTACCCCCACAAGTTGGCGTATGCGGCCTGGGAGAAAACCTTGATTCTCTAGCTGAGCAAAGCCGGCAGCTCTATCATTAGCCCGTGCCATCAGAGGCTGTACCGTATCCTGCAACTGCTTCTGACTCTCGGCCATGGCTTCCATTACCTGTATGATCCGCATTATATGGTCGCGCACCTCTTGCATCTCAGTCGGATCCTGACTCATGACTTCCTTGCTGCTGCTTCTGGTTGAACGCCAGTGAATTCTTCGGTCGCTAATCTTGGAGGACCTGGTGGATACAGGAGATGAGATACAATTTAATAATTACATGTAATGCAATATGAATATGAATGCAATGCAATGTGTGTGCCTGTGCATTAGGGTGATTCATTCCCCCAGTTTTAGTGTGAAGGTGCTAGTGCAGTGACAGTGTTGACAATAGGAATATCGGAGCTGGATCATAGAAAGCCTCATATATTGCAGGGAAAATCAATAAGCCCAGAGTACAATATCACTGAGTACAACGAGAAGGCATGACCTCCTCCAAGAATCCTGGTGATGGTCAGCACTATGCAAATAAAGCATACAGGCGAATACGGGAAATAATCAAATGCTCTCAAAAGCCCGGTACTCTTCTATCAACTTCTTGGTCTCTGGGTGACCTGGTCGGGTGAGCAGTCCTTCAACCAGCTGGTTTCTTCTCTTAAGAACACGACACACGTCTCCAGCAGTTTCTTCCCATGTCGCTTCTCCGAAGCAATCTTCTAGTTTTCGCTTTTGGGACACAACTTCATCTCTGCATTTGATTGCCTTGTTCAGTGCATTCTGGACACTATACCGGGTCATCACTTCCTCCTCACACTCCTTGATGCTAGACTTCAACTTCTCTTCGAGGTCGGAGATTTGCTGCTTCAGCTTATCTTCTCTCATCTTATTGTTGGTGAGAGTAGCATTCCAAGTCTTATTGCAAGAGGAGATTTCTCGGTGTGCTGCGTCGAGCGCCTTCTTTTTGGCTTCCAGCATGTCATGGGAGCTTCTGAACTCTTGCCCCAGACGTTCGCGCTTTTTCTTTTCCTCGGTCAACTCAGCCCCTAATCTGTTTAACAGCTCGGTCTGTTCTTGGAAAGCATACACGGCCTTGTTTTTCTCACTGCGTACCTGGGCTAACTCTTGCTCTAACCCTTCATTAATCTTCACCAAGGCTTCCTTTTCCTTCACAACTTGCTCGTAGACTTCCCTAGAAACAGTAGTTGGCTCCGCTACCGGAATGGGAACAAGAATTGGTGCGTCTGGAAACGGCATCCTCAACTGACTAGCCCTCTCCTGAATCCAAACTCTATAAGGTGCATAGGCCTGACAGTCATTCTTTCCTAACAACGGCTTCCCTCTGCGGTTAATACGCGTCCAGGCATGTTGCAACTTGGCTAATAACTCCCCCTTCACGTCACCTGTGAAGTACAGAGATTCCTGTACTTCTTCCTCCTGAGGCGGGTTCTTCAGCGCATATCCGAACTGACGGACCAACAGCGATGGGTTGTAGTTGATACACCCTTTCCTTCCTATCAGCGGCACATTAGGGTAACCAGAACAACTGAAGATAAGCTCGGATCCCAGCAGATCTCTATCAAACCACTCTATATCTTCCGACGATAGCCTCATCAGGCGCTCTGGCCAACCAGCTGGGACTGTAGTCTCTGCAACAGATCTTCTCTTAGGAAGGTGACTCTCAAACCACCTACTCAACAAGGGTACACACAGATGAACATTCTTCCCTCTTCCCTTCTCATTCTTGTAATGCAGTGAGTGGTAGAGATCTCCGAGTAAGGTAGGTACAGGATTACCAGCGGCAAACAAGTAGAAGGCGTCGAAGTCCACAAAATCCGGTATATTAGGGAACAGTACTATGCCATAAATGCACAAGGCCAACACAGCATTGAAAGCAACCCAGCACCCGCTCTTGGCATACTCTTGGGCTTTACCAACTAAGAATTGGAGTGAGAAGCCTGGAACTCCACGGGAGACAGTAGTCACAAGTTCAGAAGCATCAATATGCAAGGCTTTTGCCAAATCCTCCGGCTTGGGCTTGGCGTCATAATGAATGAATGGAACCTGGTTCTGCACGGGCAGCTCAACATACTCAGCGTATTCCTCCAGGGTTGGTCCCATAATAAAGTCAGAGAACGTAAAGCACCTCAAAGCAGGGTCGTAGAATTGCATCAAAGCATACAGCCCATCTAACTCTACCTCTGTAGGTTTGCACACCAATCTCAGTAGTCTACCATAGCTCATCCGGAAGCTCCTACGAACACCCTCATCAGCAAGAGAGATCAACCCAAGTAGAGGAACAATATCAGGCGTAGGCAATTTGTAAGCAACCGTTCTCCTTAAGCTAGTCATGATCAAACACTCAGAAGTCTGGGTACTAGAACTAGGGAAATGCAAATGCGCCTGCAGCACAGACACACGTTAGTGAAATGCAAATGGTACTGGATATGCAGTGATGCAATGCAAGTAACATGCAACAGGGACCAAAGCTGTAGCTGAATAGCCTGAACCCAATCAAGAAAGGTCTCAGATAGACCATCCAGAAGTCCTCAAGCCCTGGTCTCAGATATACCTCAAACAAAGCTCCAATATTGGTCTCTGATAGACCCCATAATCATAACCTGAATGGTCTCTGGCAGACCTCAGATCATATCCCCCACTGGTCTCTGACAGACCTCAGAACACATCTCCAAATAGTCTCTGACAGACCTCGGAACACACCAACTGGTCTCTGACAGACCTTAGAACCCTCCATAAATATCCAAGATCCTGATCAACAAACCGGTGGTCTGAAGGTCTAGTTACCTGCATAACCCTGAATCCCCTCACAGGTGGGTGACCCTATAACTGGCACAAGGTACGGCATCCTATGCGGTCGTCGGCGTCACAGACTTTCAGGGTTGATGATACGATTCCCAGAAGGAGTGGCATCATCAATTCCTGAAGAGGCCTCACTTAGCCAACTTCCAAATGATCGGTCCCCAGAGTCGACAATCCAACTAACCAGCAACCCACGCCAACCAAAGGAAGGGGCAGGAGGCCAACCAGAGGAACCTCGTCTGAGTGTAGATTTCATGGGACACCGAAGCAAGCAAAGCAAGCGGGCGCCCACTAATTTCTACTCTAATTCTAGGTGCACTCAAGCCCAGGTCCGGCTTATCTCTCAATATCAGAACACCCGTCACACCCCAGATACAGCAACAATAATCAATATATAAAGCTGAAAATACAAGGTTAGAAATATAAAATAACTCCATACAAAATCCTCGACGGGAAAACAAGCGTTAGGATTGACTCTCTCAAGGGACGTTGGATCCCAAATGCATAAGAACCATCGCAGTCCCTAGCAGCCAGGGGACGTTGGGCTATCCCCAGCAGATTCCCCAGCAGAGTCGCCAGCTGTCGCTACTGCGAAAATCGGCGCCGGCTGAACAGAAGAGTCGCCATCGCGCATTATTTATCCCACGGGAGGGAAAGGAAACGCTCAGAGTAAACCTCGCACAACACGGGAAAGGTATGGTCGTCGCAACCAAAACCTGGATTCGGGAGTCGGTTACGCAAGGGGAAGGTATTAGCACCCCTCACATCCGTCGTACTCGACGGGATCCACGCTTGTCTTCGGATATGGATTGTTATTCTATCTAAACTATAGGTCAAGGGTTGAAAAGAAAATAAAATGAAAATAAAAATGACTCGGCAAAGTATCGCACTTTATGCCTACGTATTCCCGCCTGGAACGAGAAATCAGAGTCAACGTAGTTCGCCTACCTACGGGAAAGGAGGGGAAGGTTGCTCGCTAGGATATCGCATCCTATGCCTACGTACTTCCACACAGCATGGAAGATCAGAGCAAACGTAGTTCGGGCCACGTACGACACAAGCTTGTCTTGGTTGATTTTATTCCTTCTGAAAAAGGTTTTCTGATTAGCGGTCCAAGCGGACAAAAATGACGCTTTGATGAGTTCACATTCTTTTACGAAAGAAGTGTCTTTTATTGTGTTTGAAATCTTTATGTGTTTTTCTGTTTGTTTTGAGAAAGAAAGAGACAGAACTCTAACCTACGGTTGCGAAGGGAAACAAACTAACCTAATATTATCATGCATGGGTTAAGACCTAGTGTCTATCATGCTCCTCTCTTGCACAGAGAGAAACAGAGATCCTACGGGATAGGCAGAAACAGAAACAATACCAGATATAATAAAGCAGTAAAATGCATGGATGCAACAGTACAAGCGAGGCAAGGGAGTCCCACTCAACCTCGAACCTGGAAAACAATAGGCAAAAGTGAACAGGCTTCACTTTCAACCCAGCAGGGTAAACAGCAAACAATACAGTCAGGAAAACCAATCAATACATCAAGAAATGAAATACAGCAAAAGAAACAGCATCAGCAGCTCTGAATCAACATCTGGCTTCAAGAAATCTCCAATCAGCTACAGGCTTCAACAAGCATCAATCTCCATCTTCATAACCTTCAGGGAGGGGCTTTGATCATCAGTCTTCTATCTGCAATGGCTTTTCTTCAATATCTTCAAGATGATCAACAATTACAGAGTAGGTTGGGAAGTTATACAGTAAGTTTGACCACCAAAGGAGGCAAACAGACTGTTAACTTCATAGGAAGCTTCTCTCAAGAATTCTACCTCTTAGACATTACACCAAGCCTACCAAAGGAAGGGGGTGAATGTCTTAGAGGGATTCTAAATCATAGAGAAAGGATAGAGGCACAAGAAGCCTTCTATGTTTGTGAATCAAATTGCTACACTAGGCTCTTCCTAACCCTAGATCCTAGTCTCCAGTCAGTCTTCTGTCCAGCACAGCAGCTTCAATCTTTTGATCTTGCCTCTTTGCATCTTCAATTCATAATCTTCTATTTGCTTCATCTTCAACTCTTCTTCACTTCACAACCCAATCCCCAACAAGCCCAAATACCCCACAATCAAAAAGATAAAAACCCTAAACAGGGCACACCAATCAAACAGACAATACTACAATATACTAATAATACTAATATTATGATATAATAGCCTAATTAATTCTAAGGGGAACCTATACATGTATACCATTAGCCCCTATATTCCCCATATGCTAATTTTTCCTAGAAACCCAAAATAAAATTGCGTAAGTTCAACTATCCTATTTTAAAAACCTAATTTTGTACATTCTAAATCCATTAATCAAACTAACCTAATTCTAATCCTAAAAATTAATACAAAAATCAGGGGAATGCTTGGTTCATATATCTAACTATGCCAAAAGGAATGGCTCTAAAAACCTAAGGGAAGTGTTCTAACTAAAATTTACAAAATCAGGTATCAACTAAAACCATTAAAAAGGCTATTAAAAGAAAAATATACTAAAAATAGTAAAAGAAAATAAAATGCCAATTTTATTATATGATATTTTTCTAGACAGAAATATAAAGTGGTAGAAAAAACAACCATTCAAAAACATTCAATTTCCAATTTATTATGCATTTTCTAACATTAAAAGAAATCAAAAGAATTAAAATAAAATAAAATGAGAGAGAGGAGGTGTAGGAAGTAGTGTTATTAGGCACATCATGCGCTGGGCTTTGACCCCTGGGGGTGCGCATAGCATGCTTGTGCCAGGCCCACGTGGTTTCAGAAATAATTAAACAAATTACCAGAAAAAGAAAATATGATGGTGTAAAAAGCAAGCCATCCACGTTCAATTCCATTGGGCTTGTGTTGAGGGGTGTGGGTAGCGAAATTCGCTAAAGCCCAGTAAGATCACTTAGTTAAACGCCGCGTTTTGGTCTACTACATTTCCCTCTCAGATTTCATTTGAATGTAGGCCGTCCGATGGAGAGTCTAGGTCAAAGCTTTGTTCTAATCCAATGGACACGGTATGTCTTCAACCTTGAGTTTATTCTAGGGTTTCCTGAACTCTATTAACACCATGCACGAGTTCTTGTACGTGGATATTACACCTTCTCATGCTCTCTCGTTATTCCATGAAATGCCACGATTCCAAAACCAAACTTGCTCTCAATTCTTCCCTCTACGCAACTATGGTCTTTGTTTGCATTAAAACTCAGCCAATCAATAAACCCGATAGTATGCTTTCAATGGATGCTCAAAATTTCACCCTCGCCAAACCTCAAACTTTTGCTAACAGAACAATCTATACACTTCCAGGATCATTCTAAACTAAATCATACTAATTATCGTGCCCTAACCAGCGAGTTCTAGACCAAAACAACTTCATGCTCATGTGAAAAATCATCACCAACCCACACCAAATTGTCCAGGATTCATCCTCTAATCTCCTATGTCATAACTAACCTAACAATTCTATGCTATACTAACTAAACTAATCAATTTGAATGAAAACGCACCTGATGCAAAAGCTTGAAAACAGCTATGGAAACTCGTGAATCCACCACCATCAATGCTCAGATCTTGATCAGTGAGTGAAGCTCTTGCTTCTGTATGCAACACCTCTTGTTTCTTGGCCTTGGATCTTGCTAACCGATTGATTTTTCACTTTTGAAGAGGATGATAACAGCACATGAAAATGGATCAAAACCAGCCAGATATTGAGTGATCTTTGATCTTTGATGATTATGGAGTGGAGTAGAATCAAGGATTATGAGAATTGATGGAGAATTGATGAAGTTTGAAAAGAATTTGCAAGAGGAAGAATGAGAAACTTTGGGAAATTTTTGGTGAAAAATGAATCCAACCCTTGCTCAATTCTGATTTCATGAATATATAGTGCTCACATGAACCTTCTAGATCCATCTTGCAACTTCCCTTGCCTTCCAACTTTGATCCATTTTGGTTATGTTTCTTCAAATGCAAGTAACCATGAATAACTTTGATTTTTTTTCACTAAGCTCAAAAAAGTACTTGAACCATTGTTCTTAGAATGTGTTTTGGACCCAAAATCATATATTGGAAGTCTCCATTTGGACTTATAAATCCCTCAAACCATTTTTCACTTTGACTTTCTTCAAGTTATAAGCCATTTTAGTTCAAATTTAACCAATCATGCAACTTCATGTTATGAGCTTTTCCAACAATTTGTGACCTTCTTTCTAGACTCAAAATGTCATTTGGAGCAAGTTTGATGTTGTAAGTTTTTCTATTTGAGGCCTCCTTGTATGAGTTTTGGACATAGGTTAAAATGACCTGTAATTCACAAATGACCAAAATACCCTTTGCTTGCCAAGACCATAAGTTGAGTTCCACACATCATATGAGGGCATGCTATACCATTATAGAAAGATAAGACAATGAGGAACAATTCTTATGTTGACCAGAAATTCATTTGAAATCTCCTTGAGGGGTAAAACTAGCTTGGAAGTCAAGTCACTTTCACAGACAAAATTTCAGATACCTCAGATGACCTGTAACTTGCAAGGACCATAACTTGAGTTCTATAAATTTCCTTGATGTCTTCCACCACTCAAATTAAATGTCTTGAGATCGTCTACAAGTTTCATGTTGGCCAAGAAGCCATTTGAAGCTAGCATTTTGACTTATCTTACTTGGAAATTTGACCTAAACTAGGGGATTTTACACAGAAACCCTAATTTAGAAGCTCCTCTTCTCCTTGATTTCTCTTGAATTCTTCTTGGCATATCTCCATATCCTCTTTTATATGTCCAATGATGAACCCCACATCTCTCCACTAGACTTGAATGCCCCTTAAATCAGTCAATTGACCTAGAGTTGACCCAGGGTTGACCCAGATGAAACCCTAGTTGACTGTCTTCAACTGCAATACTTGTGATCACACCAATGACTTGTCTCCTTCTCCAAATGACTTTATAAGTCCTCCAAGATGTCTAGATACTCCCCATGCTCTCCATTCACCACTCATAACCTCTCTGTTGACCCTCAGATGCCCTCAGATAGGGGATAGGCTCAAGGCTTGATCTGCTGAACTCTCTGCTTTCAAATTCTTTTCTAATGACTTGAATGAGATGGAATTAGGATAATAACCTCTTGATAGGCTTCTAGAGATGAGAATAATGATTGGTCCCCTGTTGAATGACTTGTTATGCTTATGCTATGCAGATGGTTAGTCTATGTACATGACTCTATATGCAAATGCTAATGACATTGAAACATAAATCAAGTGAATAAGGTTGGGCAAATTTTAGGGTGCAACACATACCACTTTGGGTGACTGCCTAAGAGGGTAGAATCAAGAATCTTTATCTTTATATCTGTCATTGACATCTTATTCTTCTCTGAATCACAATGTTGTAATGACTGAGTCTTAGAGCAGTGAGATGTTTTATGGCTCATTCAATTTCGGTTGAGCAGAGGATTCAATAGATTTTGATTTTTTATATAATTTTTATGAAAATTAGAAGATACCGAAGGTCCTTTTTTCGCTTGTTGAAAAGATGAGAAACGACCAAGTGTGACAAAAGGATATGTCGGGTCATAAGACTTGGGCTTACTAATTCCTCCATAAGATCGAGCTTTAAAAGTTATAGCCCCAAGGTCCAACATCGTTGAGTCAAAATGGCCTAACCCCTTCGAACTAGAATTTTGCTCAAATTTCTTTTCTCTACATTGCCACGTGAACAGAGACTATTGGTCTAGGATTAACACATCCCACCAAGATGGGCCCCATTTGCTACTCCCTGATCTAAATCCATAGTTGAATCTACTTCTGCCATGTTATCAAAATATTCATCTTAGGTACATGCACTACCTGCGCCAGTGGGCTCTCTAACCTATTAAATAGATTGTCTAACACACCTTTTACTAAATCCATGCAAGTCGTCATATCATCTGCCTTTCAAGATTAAGATAATCCATCAACCTTGTCTTCCTCGAGCCTGACAACAACATCATCTTCCCTACCACTATCTTCCCCAAGGTCTTCCTCCTCTATTTGTGATTCAAAAACTGATCACGGGTCATCCACCACATCCTTCACCGCTGTTGTGATTCTCAATAGTCCCTGCATATCTTTGACTAACTTCGGTCGGAACAAATTGCCATTAATTTTTACATTGATGAGCTCATTGATCATTGTTGTGCATCTTGTTCTAATAAAAACCTCACATTATCCAACTTAGTCTACTTAATCGTTTCATCATCATCACACAATAATGCACCAGTCGATTTTTAAGATGAACTAAAACAATCAGCACCCCAGACATGAGAAAATAACCTAAACACTCGAAGCCATGTAACCTTCTCACCCTCGACCACTCCGAGTTCCCAATTTCTCACATCTTTGAACCATTGTTGAAGCCATAAAGCACCATTGCTCACCAACTCTTTAATATCACATGCTTCCCTACATTTTAACAAACACAAATTGGCTCATAATGGAGTAATTTTTATACCAAAGTAACCTTCCGTGTCAAAAATGTCTTGAATGTTATATGTCAAACCAACATTTGCTACCACTCCCATATGTTGTACCCCAAAATTTGCTCAACATTTTCTTGCCTGATTTATGTTTCATTGCATTTCATTTGCATAGTTACATCATGTACATAGTTCAATCATTTGCATAGCATAGCATAGCATGCCTCCAACAAGGGATCAAGGGTGTCTATCAAGAGAAGAGCCTAGCAAGAGGTCTTATCCAAGTTTGAGAGATCATCCAAACCATCAAGAAGTGATTTGAAGTCTTGAGAAGTTTGAGTGCCTACATGTGGGTTTTGCTCCTATCTTGAGGAATATTGAGAATCATCAGTGGGATGTGAAACATGGAGTGTGAATTTGAGGTGTGTATGGATCTCATGGGATGCCTAGAGAGCCATATTGAAGCTGAGACAAGTCATTGATTCAAGTGTGAGAGCCACATTTGAGGTGCAGTCAACTAGGGTTTCATCTGGGTCACTTCTAGGTCAATTGTGCAAATTGGAGAGCATCAAAGCCAACTTTGAGGTCATGGGATTCATGGATTGGTATGTTGATACATGTGTGGTGTTGTGCCAAGGTTAAGCAAAGAAGGATCAAGAATGTGGGAAGTTGCTAAATTAGAGTTTCAGTGTAAAATCCCCTGTTTAGTGCCTAACTTCAAAGCCACATAAGTCAAAATACAAGTTTCAAATGGATCTTTGGCAAACATGAAACTTGTAAATAATCTCAATACCTTTAATTTGAGTACTAGAAGTCTTCAAGAAGATTTGTAGAACTCAAGTTATGGTCCTTGCAAATTACAGGTCATCAGAGGACTATGAAATTTATCTGTGAAAGTCACTTGACTTCCAAGCAACTTTGTCCCTTCAAGGAGTTTTCAAATGGATTCTTGGTGAACATGAGAGTTATAAATCTGGGTCTTAGATTTCCATAGAGTACTAGAAGTCCTTAATAGGATTTGTAGAACTCAAGTTATGGTCTTTGCAATCCAGGGGTATTTTGGGTATTGGTGATTATAGGTCATTTGTGATCATAGGTCCATAACTCCAACGTGCAAGCTTCAAATGGAAAATTATTCAACATGAAACTTGTTCAAAATGGTGTTTTGAGTGTAACCAAGTGGTTATGAGAGCTTGGATTGGCTTGTAACAAAGAGTTTCTTGAAATGGCTTTAAAAGGAAGAAAAATAAGTCATTTAAAGGGCAAACAATGGAATTTAATGATTGGGGTCCAAACAAGCTCATCCTATATGTCATTTTGATCAGAAAAGGCATTTTAAAGACAATGACATTGTTACATTTCTGAATTGGGGTCATTTTCCATCACTTCCATTTGGTAACTTAAGGTTGAAGTAACATTTGAATTACACACCATTGGATCAAAAAACAAGGAAACAATCATAGCCATTCAATTCTAAATGTCATAAGGGGAGAATTTCAAGTGAGATCAAGGCCAAGAATAGAGCAATTGGTGACTGTCACACATGATATTTTGAAGGAAAATGAGAAATTGAAATTCTCATTTAGATGATTACAAAACTTTCTAGAGGTTACCATCACACTCTATATAACCACTGCAACTGATTCAGATCATTTTTTTGGGAAGAATTGAGCAAGGAACCAGAGAGAGTAACTGAAAATTTCTCAAGTGCATCAAGAATCAGATTTTGAGATAGAGGTGGATTCATTGCAAATTGCTTGTTTCAGAAGCTTGGGGAAGTGTTCTTGAGTGAATCTGGAAAGGATTGAAGCTTGAATCGAGCAATATCATCATCTGTTCATCCCTCAAAACCAGGTTTGCAACTTTCTTCTTTTAGCTTAATTTATAGGGCGATGCATAGAATTTGTTATGTGGTTAGATTAGGGATGAGGCTAGGATGGATTTCAGTCCAAAATTGGGGTGTTTAGAGACAAAATTAGGTGCATCACCATTTCTGTTGAGGAGTAGAACTCTTGGTTCTTGATGAGTTAAGCATGGTTGAATGGTGAGATTTGATCAGTGAAGAGTGTAGTTCATGCTAGGATCATTAATTGCAAGAATTGATTTGATCAACACTTGGTGAATTTTCTGAAACTTGGATCGGTTTTGAAGCTTGAGTGAAAATCAATGGATTTGGAGGTCATATTCGTGATCAGGAGAGAATTTGGAGTGAGATAGGGTATTTAGTTGGCTTGCTTGATACACTTTTGGATATGCCACGCCGGAGACGACGGTGGCGCTGTAGCTCAGGCCACCGTCTGAGTTTCCCTCTCAAATTCAATTCATTTGGAGAAGACGACTCCCAACCCGTTAGATCATGCATTGACCTTGACTGAGAACCAAATCCAAAGGCCACGATCGTGTTTCACATTCTAAAGAGATTGAGTTTTATCAAAACTCACCGTTTCATTTAATCTGAATTGGATGGGCTTAAGTAACTCTTGCTAACCACACCTTGCGTTCAGGCCCATTGAGAAAATACACTGAAAAACATTGTTATTTGCCACACACGGTTTTCTCAATTTCCATTGTTTTTCCTTATTTTCTTTTATTTTCTGATGGGCTTATGAGATACTTGCTACGCGTACCCCCCTTTGGACCCAGTCTGGAGAAACAACTGGTTTTTATTGCTATTTGGCACGCAGGTTTTATCATTTTTCATCTATTTTCTTTTAATTTCACATTTTGCATATAATTAGGAATAAATTCACAATAAATAGAAAAATTAGCATTTTTAGGCTATATTATTTTCCCCTGACTCCTTAAAGAGTCTAAAATTTAATAGGATTAAAAAATTCATCTTTCATGCATTTTATATTTTTATTGCATTTTTTGAAGTTTAGTTCATTTTATTTTGAATATGGTTGATATGTGATCTTGTTGATTTTGGTATGAATGATTGGTGATGATTTTTGAGTTGATCCTTTTTGGTATAGTTAGCTTAGATATGCATGTACCCCTAGTAATTTTCTCATAATTTTGTGAGAGAATATTAGGTTGTTTTGGACATTAAACATTAGGTGGTGTAGGTTTAGGGTTTTAAGATAGTACCCTTAGATTTAGGGCATAGTTTTAGCATTTAATGAATGGTTAACCCCCCTGGTTTTTGTATGGAGTGATTCTAAAGAGGTTTAGGAACCTTTATAATTTTTCATAGGATTTTACAATCATTTTTGGTTTTTTTAATTAGAATTAGTTTTAGGACTAACTTCTAGGTGTTTCTAATGAACTAACTTGACTAGTTTAATTCAATAGTTCCCCTTAGATTAGGGTGGTGGTGTTCTTGTGCTTGGATGAACATGAATACCAGTTGAAGATGCTATAGAGAGCTTGAAGGAGCTTGGACATGAAGATTTTCTCCTCTTGTGGATGCTTGTGAGGAGCTTAGGGAAACTAGAGTTTTAGGAAGAGCATTAGACTAGTTTTGTTTCTTTCTTCAAACATGGAGGATATTGTTCATCTCCATTCAATCCAATGACATAAAGTCCTCTTAAAGAAGTCACATCTATCCTTTGGAGGTATGAATGGCATGCTTTAAGAGTAGAACTTTGAGGATGTCTTCCTATTACAGTGTTAAGATCTTAGTGGCTTCCCTTGGTTGTCATTGAGTTTCTTAACCCTGCAACTTGATCTTGTTGAATGATTCTCCCTTGGAGG
This sequence comes from Lathyrus sativus, assembly GCA_963859935.3. NCBI lineage: Eukaryota > Viridiplantae > Streptophyta > Magnoliopsida > Fabales > Fabaceae > Lathyrus > Lathyrus sativus. The sequence continues at coordinate 610,122,150 of OZ012735.1, forward strand.
TGCTTGTTGAAGCTTGGTAAAGAGAAAGTTTAGAGGCTTGTTGAAGCTAGGGTTTTGCTGCTTGTTGAAGCTAGTTGCTTGTTGAAGCTAGGGTTTTGCTGCTTGTTGAAGCTGTCTACTGGTTGAAGTTTGTTGGTTTAAGTTGGTTGATTGTTGAAGTTTGAAGCTTGTTGAAGCTTGGTGCTTGTTGAAGATTGAAAGTTTAATGGAGTTTGAGGATAGGAGCATTCATGAAGATGGAGGTTGTTGCTGTCAACTTTCTGCTGTTTAATCAACTGTTACTGTCAGAGCTGCTGCTTGTGCTGTCAACTGTAGGAGTTTGGTGCTGCTGCTTGGGCTGCCTCCTCTGCTTTGGGTTTTGTTTTCTGTATTGTTTGTTGGCTTGTGCAGCTGGCCCCCTAGGTTTGAAGTGAATGTTGATTCACTTTTCCTGTTGTTTTCCCAGGTTCGAGGTTGAGCCGGACTCCCTTGCCTCGCTTGTATTGCTGCATTGCATGCATTTTACTGTATTTGCTTGCTTTATTTTCTATCTATCCCATAGGATCTCTGATTTCCTCTGTGTAGGAGGGAATTATGACAGACATTAGGATTCTTATCCATGCATGACAACATTAGGTTAGTTTTTATTCCCTTTTCAACCCTATGCTTTTTAGAGTTTCTTTCTCTTCTTATCTCAAAACAACTCAAAAAATACAGTAATAAGGTTAATCGATGTCGTACGTTACGAGCCTTAAGCTATTTGGAAAAGGGTTGCTGGAGAGTTTCTTTCCAGTAGTCTGGCTGCTTAGTGTGGTACCCTTTGGGTGACACGCGACGTAGTCACTCTCAAATCATAGTCTCTAGTGCGTCAGAGATTGCAAACAAACTGAAAAAACACTTCTTTCGTAAAAGATTCAAAACAAACATCAAAGTTTCATTTTTGTCTGCTTGGACTCTTAATCAAGAAAAACCCTTTCTGAAGGTAATAAAAAACAGTCAGACAAGCTTGCGTCTTCCGTAGCCCGAACTACGTTTTCTCTGATCTTTCATGCTGTATGAAAGTACGTAGGCATAGGATGTTGTATCCTAGCGAGCAACCTTCCCCTCCTTTCCCGTAGGTAGGCGAACTACGTTGACTCTGATTTCTCGTTCCAGACGGGAATACGTAGGCATAAAGTGCGATACTTTGCCGATTCATTTTCTTTTCTTTTTAACCCAGACCTTTAGAATAGATAGAACAACAATCCGTACTAGAAAATAAGCGTGGATCCCGTCGAGTACGGCGGACGTGAGGGGTGCTAATACCTTCCCCTTGCGTAATCGACTCCCGAATCTAAGAATTTGGTTGCGACGACCATTCCTTTCCCGTTTTGTGTTAGGTTTACTCTGAGCGTTTCCTTTCCCTCAGTTGGGATAAATAACGCATGGTGGCGACTCTTCTGTCATAGTCGACGCCGATTATCGCAGTAGCGACAGCTGGCGACTCTGCTGGGGACTCCAACGGTTCCCTACGCGAGTCAGTCCTAGCGCTTGTTTTCCCGTCGTGGGTTTTGTATGGATTTACCTTTCTGTATTTACTTTCAGCATTATATTATTGTTGTTATGCTGGGTAGGGGTTCAGATTGAGAGATAAGCCGGACCTGGGCTTGAGTGCACCTAGAATTAGTTGTAGAAAGTAGTGGGCGCGTGCATGCTTTGCATGTACTAGTGTCCCACAAAATCCACGCTCGGACGAGGTTCTTCTGGTTGACTTCTTTTTCAACCCTTTGGGTTGAGGGGGTTGTTGGTTAGTTGGATTTTCGACTCTAGGGACCGATCAATTGGAAGTTGGCTAAGTGAGGCCTCTTCAGGACATGATGATGCCACACCTTCTGGGTATCGTATCATCAGTCTTGAAAGTCTGTGACGCCGACGACCGCATAGGATGCCGTACCTTGTGTCAGTTGATAGGACACCTACCTGTGAGAGGGATTGGGGCATACGGGAAACTTGACCTCCAAACTACCCGGTTTTCTTAACATTGGATCAGTATGTGTGGTTACTTGGGGTTCTTCATCAGGACAATGTTATAGGTCTGTTGAGACCAGGTTGGAGCATTGTTTTAGGTCTGTTGAGACCAAAGTGGAGCATTGTTATGGGTCTGTTGAGACCAGGTTTGAGCAGTATTACAGGTCTGTTGAGACAGATGTGGATGGATCTCTTCAGCAATATATCACTTGATCCCTGTTGCATGTTTGCATACTGCATTGCTGCATACTCATTTTGCATGTCATTAACGTGTGTCTGTGCTGCAGGTGCATTTCATACCTTCTGATTCTAGTTGCCCGGATTTCTGTCTGCTATTATGGATACTTTGAAGAAGACTGTGACATACAAGTTGCCTACTCCAGATGTTTCTTCTTTGCTTGGTTTGATGTCTTTAGCTGATGACGATGTGAAGAGAAGCTTCAGGAAGAATTATGGGAAACTGCTTAGGTTGGTTTGTAAACCATCCACGTATGAGCTGAACGAATTGTGCGCACTGATGCAATTCTATGATCCCCCGCTGAGGTGTTTTACTTTCCCTGACTTCATTTTGGCTTCGACCATGGAGGAATATGCTGAGATCTTGGAGTTAACTATTCAGAACATGGTACCCTTCATTCATATGGGTGCTGAGCCCAAGCTGGAGGATTTGGCTGTTGCTTTGCATTTACACTCCTCAGAGTTGCTGTTAACCTCGTGGAATGGAGTTTCTGGTTTTTCTCTCAAGTTCTTAGTTGGGAAAGCACAAGAGTATGCCAAGAGCGGATGTTGGATTGTGTTTAATGTTATCCTTGCTCTGTGTATCTATGGCATTGTATTGTTCCTGAACATGTCTGACTTCGTTGATTTGGATGCATTCCATATATTTGCTTCAGGCAATCCTGTGCCTACACTGATTGGAGACTTCTATCACTCTCTGCATTATAAGAACGAGGATAGGAGGGGCAAGAACGTCTCTTGTTGTGTGCCTTTGTTGTATATGTGGTTTGATAGTCACCTACCCAAGAAGGGTATCTTTGCTGAGTCTGCAGCTACGGTGGAATGGTGTGAGCGTCTGATGGGGCTTTCTTCATAAGATGTTGTCTGGTTTGATAGAGATTTACTGGGATCTGAGATTATCTACAGCTGCACAGGATATCCTAACATTCCTCTAATTGGGAGGAAAGGGTGCATTAACTACAATCCGTCATTGTATATCAGGCAATTCAGTTATGCTTTGAGAAGCCCGCCAAAAGAGGAGGAAGTGCAGGAATCTCTGTACTTCATAGGTGATTTGAAGGGAGAGTTATTGTCCAAGCTTCAGCATGCTTGGAATAATATCAACAAGAGGGGTAAGCCGGTGTTGGGTAAGAATGATAGTCAAGCCTATGCTCCATACAAGGTCTGGATCCAAGATAGGGCAAAGCAAGCGCTGATGCCATTTCCTGCAGTATTACCTCCTGCTCCCCTCGTGGTTGAGGAGCCAACTACCGTGTCTATTGAGAGATATGAGCAGGTTGTGAAGGAGAAAGAAGAGTTGATGAAAGCCAACGAGAAGTTGGAAGAAGAGCTAGTGCAACTCAGGAGCGAAAGGAATGAAGCCGTATATTCCTTCGAGCAGCAAACAAAGCTGGTGAACCAGTTAGGCTCAGAACTGACTGAACAACGAAAGAAGCATGAACGTTTGGGGATAAATTTCAAGAGCTCCCATGATATGCTGGAGTCTAAGAAGAAAGCACTTGATATAGCCTACCGGGAGATCTCCACCTTCACCAAAACCTGGAATGCCACACTGGCAAACAACAAAGAAAGAGAAGACAAACTGAAGCTACAGATCTCTGAATTAGAAGGTCAGTTAAAAGCTAGCCAGAAAAAGTTTGAAGAAGAGGTTATACGTAGATATGACATTCAGAATGCGTTGAACAAAGTTGTCAAGCGTAAGAAAGAGTCTGCATCCCAAAAGCGGAAGCTGGAGGAGTGCTTTAGAGAAGGTGTTTGGGAGGAATCCATTGGGGATCTCCAGCGTGTTATCAGGCAAAGAGACTCGCTTGTTGAAGGGTTGCTTTCCCAGCCGGATCATCCCAAGACTAAGAAATTGTTAGAGGAGTATCAAGCATATGGTCGCACTTGATTACCTTATGTACTGTTGTGTGCTTTATTTGCATTGTGCTGGCCATCACCAGGATTGTTGGTTGAGGTCATGCCTTCTTGTTATTGTACACTCAGTGATATTGTATTTCTACCTTGTTGGGCTCTTTTCAGCAATATATGAGGAATTTTATCCCCGTGAATGGATCCAAGCTTCTTAGCACTGACACTGCACTGGCACTTTGGCACTAGAATCGGGGGTTGATCTCCCTAACGCACAGACACATATTGCATCTGCATATTCATTTTGCATTGCCAGTTACTTGTTGAATCTGTATCTTATTTCCTGCATCTCATAGGTTTTTCAGGATTGACGAACAAAAAGTCCACCGCTACTCAACCCGAAACAACTGCAAGAAGATAATGGATCAAGTTCAGGTCGAGATGCAGGAAATTCGTGAGAAGCTGACTCTGTTCATGCAAGCTATGGAGAGGATGGCCAAGGTCCAGGAGAATCTTCAGACCTTGGTGCAGCCGCTGCTAACACGGACAAACAGAAATGGCAATACTGACCACATTTCTGTTGGAACTCCTCAACGGGAGGATGAGATACCGGTAGTTACTCCACCTGTTGTGACTGCCAACGGAAACACTGGTACTGGTGCAGGTGCTGGCACTGGTAATGGCAATACTGGAAATGGTGGTGATGGGCATGTTGTTAACAACAAAGGCAACACTGGGGATGCTGATCAAGGATTCATTGACAATGTTGGCTTTGGAAACAATGGGTATGGCAATGTCAATCAGGACGGGAACTTCGGGTTCAACAATCAAGGCTTTGGTAATGACGGTTACGGCTATAATCAGGGGTATGGCCACGGTAATGGTGGATTCGGTAATGTGAATAACAACAGCGCTGGAGCATTTCCCTTCAACAATGGTTTTGGACCTGCTGGGGTCAATCTAGGGTTCGGCAACCGAGGATAGGGCCCTATGTTCAATCAGCAAGGATTTGGCCGTAACATGGGTTACGATGGGTATGGCAATGACTGGAACGTGGATCACCAAGACGACGCTTTTTCGGGAAAAGGTATGGGACCTGAGGGCCCCATTGACCCTGTTCAGAGGATCAGAATGCTAGAGGAGCAGATGAAAGGTGTGGTTAATCAGAACTTCGCTGGGTTAGATATGACTACTATGGGGTTGGTACCAGGGTTAAGGGTGCCATTAAAATTCAAGGCTCCAACATTCGACAAATACAAAGGGGATACCTGCCCAAAGCTCCATGTACGTTCTTATTATAGAAGGATGTCTGCATATTCCAATGATGAAAGGATGCTCATGCATTTCTTTCAGGATAGCTTATCAGGACCATCATTGGAATGGTACATGGGACTGGAGCCCACTCAGATTAGAAGCTGGAAGCAGTTGGCTGATGCTTTCATTATGCATTACAAATATAACAGCGATTTGGCGCCAAACAGAGTTCAGTTGCAGAGTCTGCCGCAGAAAAGTGGTGAAAGTTTCAAAGAGTACGCGCAGCGGTGGCGCGATATGGCAGCTCGGGTGCACCCTCCTTTGGTTGAAAGGGAGATGAATGACATGTTTGTGGGAACATTTACAGGAATGTACTATGACAAGTTACTCAATGTCTCAATGGGTAGCTTCTCCGATATGATCCTTATGGGAGAAAGGATCGAAAATGGAATTAAAATTGGAAAGATTCAGGCAGGCGAATCTACTTCAGCTGGGGGTGCGAGAAAAGCGTTCGGCAGAAGATGACAGGGTGATACCAGCGCTGTATTTGGTGGCAGAGGCCGGGGCAGAGGCAGAAATCAGTACATGCAACCTCAACAAATAGCCAGTGTTACTATTCCAATTCCTCAACAACAACAGCAGCAGCAAAGGCAGAATCAGGGTCAGAGAAGGTTTTATAATGCAAAGCCGAAGAGGGTATTTGATAATCCTCCGTCGACATATGCAGAGCTTCTTCAGACACTGCTGGGTTTGAATTTGGTTGAGAAAAAAACATTGGAGCCGCCTACAGGACCAACACTTCCTTATGGGTATGATGCCAATAAGCATTGCGAATTCCATTCCGGGGCGCCCGGACATGATGTAGAATCTTGTCATGCTTTCAAGCATGAATTTCAAGACTTGTTGGACAGTAAGGCCATCAACTTTGGCCAGGTGGGGCCCAATATTGTACAACAGCCTATGCCTAATCATGGGGCAAATGCCATCTTGACAGAAGAGAGTTTGAACTTGGTGATGGATGTTAACAAACTGAAGACACCATTGAGTGAGGTGAAAAGCAGGTTGCTCAGAGGGGGAGTATTCCCTGGTTGTGATGAATACTGTTTAGAGTGTTGGACCCAGCCTGAGGGTTGTACCAATTTGAAGCGGGGCATTCAGGCCATGATCGACGAAGGGACCTTGCAATTTGATCGAACTGCGGTTGAGAAGCCTGTGGAGGCATTATGTGATGAGCAGAATGATATTGCAACGGTGACGATCCCGAGGAAGACTATAACGATAACAGCGTCCGCCAAGCGACCAACTATTACGATTACCAAAGCAGGGCCTATTCCCTTTGAGAGTACGAAAGTTGTCCCGTGGACATACGGATTAGAAGCATATTGCAACAGTGAAAAGATTGTGGTGAATAGCCAGCCAACTGGGGCTGTTGATAATGTCGTGGGAACGGGGGGCATGACCCGTAGCGGAAGGATCTTTACCTCACCTGAAATAGAAGTAGAGAGATTGGCCAAAGGCAAAGCCAAAGTAAATGAAAGCGGACCTTCTCAGTCGAAAGAAAAGGATACGTCACTCAAGGACGTAGAGGAGTTCATGAGACTGATTCGCAAAAGCGACTACAAAATTGTTGAACACCTGCAGCAGACGCCGTCGAAGATTTCTATCTTGTCGTTGTTGTTATGTTCCGAGGCCCACCGGAACGCCTTGCTAAAGATTCTGGATACGTCATTTGTGCCTCAAGAAGTTTCTGTAAATTAGTTAGAGGGGATAATGGCATATGTCAATGCTGGGCATAGCCTGGGTTTCACAGATTTTGATCTAACACCCAGGGGTCGAGAGCACAACATGGCTTTGCATATATCGGTGGAATGTCGGGGCACCGTACTGTCGCATGTATTGGTGGATACTGGATCATTGTTGAACGTATTGCCAAAGAAAGCCATGATGAAATTGGACATACGGGGAATTATCTGCACGCCCAGCGATTTGGTTGTGAGGGCATTTGACGGGACGAAAAGATCAGTGTTTGGGTCAATAACATTACCGCTTCAGATGGGGCCAGAAATTTTTGATACCGAATTCTACATCATGGATATCCATCTGGCTTATAGCTGCCTTCTTGGGCGCCCATGGATCCACGCTGCAGGGGCTGTAACGTCCACATTGCATCAGAAGTTGAAGTACATGGTGGGTGATAGTGTTGTTACCGTTTGTGGGGAGGAGGAAATTTTGGTCAGTCACCTATCATCGTTCAGATATGTTGAGGTCGACGGAGAAATACATGAAACACCTTGTCAATCCTTCGAAGGGTTGCGGATTAAAGACAAAGCTCATGGTCCCAGCAAAATGCCAGAGGTGGCAGTGTCATCCTACAAAGAAGCTCAGGCTTTAGTGTAGACTGGTGAGACTAAAGGCTGGGGGCAGGTTTTGGAGATTCCCGTGAAGAATGACAAGTTTGGGCTAGGGTATCGGCCGACGTCGTCAGCGTCATCTTCAAGAGCACCCAGGTTCAAGGGACCGATAACGATTACGCCAAGTGGGGTGTGCTTTGAGACAACCAATGCTATTTCCGATGCTGAAAACGAAGATAGTGACTGCGATATGGACGCGTGGATCAAGCCAAGTGTGCCAGGACAAAGTCTCTGCAACTGGTCCATCCGGGAAGCTGTCCCAGTGACTCTTAAACAGTAATGATTTGTTTTGTCAATTGTTGAATAATCCTATGTCCTACCCGGGGCATAGTGATTTTACCTTAGGGCTACTTGATTATGTGTATTGCACTGTTTTAATCATGAAATAAAGGCGTTTTTCATATACAAATATTGTGATCCTTGTTTTTCTTGTTTTTAATTTAACAATAAATGGCAACGTGGTTATTTGCTTTGTTCGTGTTTTGAAGCATTTAACCATTTCCTTTGCAGGACTAATATTTCAGATGACATCTTCTACGAACCGCCTATGTCTCGTTTCGACTTCGAGCACCCGGTATTCCAAGCAGAGGAAGAGATTGTTGAGGATAGCGACTTGCCAGAGGAGATGACTCATTTGTTGAAACAGGAAGAGAGAATCATTCTGCCTCATCAGGAGGAAATTGAGATTATCAACTTGGGGTCGGAAGAAGTTGCGAGAAATATCCGTATAGGGGTTGCGCTGCAGAGCGACATCAAACAAAGGATGATTGAGATACTGCGAGAGTATAATGATATATTTGCTTGGTCGCACGAGGATATGCCTGGGTTGGATACGGACATGGTTGTGCACCGTCTACCGTTGCGAGAGGAATGTCCGCCTGTTAAGCAGAAACTCAGAAGAACCAGACCAGACATGGCTGTGAAAATCAAGGAGGAAGTTCAAAAACAGTGGGATGCTGGTTTCCTAGCCGTTACCACTTATCTGTCATGGGTCGCTAATATAGTACCAGTGCCGAAGAAAGACGGTAAAGTGCGAATGTGTGTAGACTACTGTGATTTGAATAGGGCGAGCCCGGAAGACGACTTTCCACTTCCTCACATTGATGTGCTGGTTGATAACACTGCTCAGTTCTCCGTATTCTCCTTCATGGATGGCTTCTCAGGCTATAATCAGATCAAAATGGCACCAGAAGACATGGAGAAGACTACCTTCATTACTCCCTGGGGAACATTTTGTTATAAAGTGATGCCCTTCGGATTGAAGAACGCTGGGGCAACATATCAACGTGCTATAAAGACTCTCTTTCATGACATGATGCATAAAGAGATCGAGGTTTATGTTGATGATATGATTGCCAAATCTCAGACAGAGGAAGAGCATTTGGTTAATCTGCTGAAATTGTTCAAAAGGCTTAGGAAGTTCAGGTTGAGACTGAACCCTAACAAGTGCACCTTTGGGGTGAGATCGGGTAAACTGTTGGGGTTCATTGTGAGCGAAAAGGGAATAGAGGTTGATCCTACAAAGATAAAAGCTATACAAGAAATGCCGACGCCTAAAACAGAAAAAGAAGTGCGTGGGTTTTTATGGAGGTTGAACTACATCGCTCGGTTCATATCTCACCTGATTGCGACATGCGAGCCGTTATTCAAGTTGTTGAAAAAGGATCAGGTGTTGACCTGGAATGAAAATTGTCAAAAGGCGTTCGACAAGATAAAAGAATACTTGCAGGAACCTCCTGTTTTGATACCCCCAGTGGCCGGGAGACCTTTGATTATGTATTTGACGGTTCTTGAGGAAAGTATGGGTTGTGTTCTCGGTCAACACGACGAGACCGGACGTAAAGAGCATGCGATCTACTATTTGAGTAAGAAGTTTACCGACTGTGAGTCCAGATACTCAATGCTCGAGAAGACGTGTTGCGCGCTAGCCTGGGCCGCCAAACGTTTGAGGCAATGCATGCTGAATCATACAACCATGCTAATTTCAAAGATGGATCCAATCAAATATGTGTTTGAGAAGCAAGCACTCTCCGGAAGAATTGCCCGATGGCAGATGGTGTTAACAGAATACGATATCCAATATGTCTCGTAAAAGGCCATTATAGGTAGCGTTCTGTCAGAGTACCTTGCGGAGCAGCCGCTTGAGGACTACCAGTCGATGAGGTTTGATTTTCCTGACGAGGATATCATGTACCTGAAAATGAAAGATTGTGAAGAACCGTTGCCGGACGAAGGACCAGAGTTGGGTTCCAAATGGCAGTTGATATTTGACGGAGCAGTTAATTCCTATGGTAGCGGAATAGGTGCAATTATCACTACTCCTCATGGGTCGCACATCCCATTTACTGCCCGATTGACTTTTCCCGTTACCAACAATGAGGCTGAATATGAGGCTTGCATCATGGGTCTGGAAGAAGCCATTGATTTGCGAAATAAGAACCTGGATGTATACGGAGACTCAGCTCTAGTGGTGAATCAGATTAAAGGAGAATGGGAGACACGTCAGTCCAATTTGGTACCCTATATGAATTATGCAAGGAGATTGTTGCCTTTCTTTGACAAGGTGGAATTGCATCACGTGCCACGAGCAGAAAATCAAATGGATGACTACCTGGCGACATTGTCTTTAATGTATAAAGTTAACTTCTGGAACGAGGCTCCCCAGATTGTTATCTCTCGGCTCGATAGGCCTGCCTTCATATTTGCCATTGACGAAGCTCCCGATGGTAAGCTCTGGTACTTTGACATCCAGAATTTCCTGAAGAACAAGGAGTATCCGGCTGGGGCATTCAGTCGAGATCAGAAGACTCTCAGGAGATTGGCTGGCAATTTCTATCTGAACCCGGACGGTGTCCTGTACAAAAGAAACCACGACTTGGTGTTGCTACGCTGTGTAGACGAGAAAGAGGCGAAGTTGCTCATGGAAGAGATACATGAGGGTACATTTGGTACACATGCTGGTAGGCATGCTATGACAAGAAAGTTGCTGCGGGCAGGTTATTATTGGCTGACTATGGAAACAGATTGTTTCAAGCTTGCAAAGAGGTGTCATAAATGCCAGATTTATGCCGACAAAATCCATGTGCCTCCAAGTCTTCTGAATGTGATGTCATCACCGTGGCCTTTCTCGATGTGGGGAATTGACATGATTGGTAAGATCAAGCCTACGGCATCAAACGAACACCGGTTCATTTTGGTGGCAATCGATTACTTCACCAAATGGGTGGAAGCAGCGTCATATGCCAATGTCACCAAACAAGTGGTAGCCAGATTTATCAAACGAGATATTATCTGCAGGTATGGAACCCCTGAGCGGATTATCACCGACAACGGTTCAAATTTGAATAATAAAATGATGAAAGAGTTGTGTCATAATTTTAAGATTGAGCATCACAACTCTTCTCCTTACCGGCCCAAGATGAATGGCGTTGTCGAAGCGGCCAATAAGAACATAAAGAAGATTGTTCAGAAGATGGTTGTGATGTATAAGGACTGGTACGAGATGTTACCTTTCGCTTTGCACGATTATCGTACGACAGTACGCACATCAACCGGGGCAACCCCTTTCTCATTGGTATACGGGATGGAGGCGGTGTTACCGTTGGAGGTCGAGATTCCTTCCCTGAGGGTTTTACGCGATGTCCAACTCGACGAGGCAGAATGGATTAAAGATAGACTGAATTAGCTCAGCTTAACGGATGAGAAGAGAGTGGCTTCTCTAGCATACGGTCGGTTATATCAGAGCCGGATGAAGAAAGCTTACGACAAGAAGGTGTGCCCTCGAAGCTTTCAGACAGGCGATCTTGTTTTGAAAAAGATTCTCCCACCACAATCAGATCACAGGGGCAAGTGGACTCCCAATTACGAAGGTCCTTACATTGTCAGAAAAGTATTTTCTGGAGGAGCCTTGTTACTATCCACCATGGATGGTGAGGACTTTACGTCTCCTGTGAATTCGGATGCAGTTAAAAAATACTTTGCTTGAAATTGACCCGCTGGACAGTAAAAAGAGAGTCCAGGCAAAAATGGGGCATCCCGGCGAACCATAAAAAATGAATAAAAGATTCGGGCAAAAGTTAGGGATAAAATTGAAAAGATGTACACCCGCGAAGTCGAAAACCTGAAAAGGGCGACTTCGGTAAAAAAAAGGTATCCCGGTGAATTGAAAACCCGCAAAGGGCGGTTCACGCAAAAGTTAGGGATTGAAAAAGCAAATGACTGCGGTCCGGATTTGATACGGCATTGCTTAGTGGTTTGGGAGTACTTGGGGGCCGTCTATCCAAAAACAATCTCTTCCGAAGATCGAGTACCGGGAAAGCGCAGAGTCAGGCGAGTCATAGGAGGATCAGCTCATGGTGTTTGTCTGTGCCACGTTGCCGACATGTATAAAAATATTGTTTTGTATTTTCTTTATGCTTCTTGTGCATATATTTATGAGTGTTTGTGCGTAACTTCCTCTTTTCAGGAGTTGCATCCAGTGTACAAAACTTTGTCTATTCATAGGCCCGTTATCAATAAAACATGTTATTCAGTACTTGATGCTTGTTCTTTACTGTTTTGTTTGTGAAAGACACCGATGTTTTTGATAAACTTGCACTTGCATAATCTTGCTGGCCCTTGCCAATAATTGCTAAAACTTCGAATTGACTAAAGTAATGTCACAGATACTAACTCGGATAGATTTTGTTGTATAGGTCTGTTTTGTCTCGTTTGTGTTTTGCAGGGTTCTTACCTTTGGAGCAAACGGTCAGGAATCGTACTCCCCAGCCAGGGTCGCTTGACGTAAGACCTGACTCCAGTTGATGTCATTCCTCAGCTAGTCGCAACTCATCCCTAGAGAGTTGAAATGACATTTATCCCTTCCCGAAGGAGGGAATTATTCTCCCCAGGAGAGTGTCCTCATGGAAAGCCGTCCATAGGACTAACCCCAGCAAGTCAAACTCAATGTCCCCTGCAGAGGTTGCGCTCCTCAGCGAATCGAAGATGTGCACGTTCAATCTCCAGCATAGAAGATTCCTGCAATAGTTAACCAAGTTGTTGGTTCGAAAGGTTTATATCTGCGAAGGATGGGTTTTCTTGCTCCCCACAGGTCGTCACGCCATTGAAAGGATGTTGATCCTCAGCAGAGTGGTAACTCTGAATGTGTAAACTGTGCCTAGACAGTGTGCTTTTCCCGGAAGTGTCGCTTCTCCCCCAGCTAAGTTTGTTCACCAGCAGGGTGTTTGTTCTTTCCTCCCAGTGGAAATTGATGTTTAATCTCTCCCCGACAAAGTTGACTGTGTTTCCGGCATTTATTTTACCGGAATACCTTATGATACTTGTTCTCCCCAGCGGAGTTGGCTTTGTCCTCAGTATACATGTTGTTGAGACGGCATTATCAGAATGGCCCCGACAGCTTGAGCCTGCATTTGCATTTGCATATATCGTCATATTTGCATCTACTCAAACGCGTAGCATTCCCGTGCCGTACGGAGCATTGCGCCATTTTCAAACATACGCATTTTGAAACATAAATCAGGTTGGTTAACCTTTTGCTTTCAGGTGTGTTTTCTCAGCAGGAGTATGGAGTTCTAGCTCAGATCTATTACCAGGTATTCGAGGTCTCGCCGTGAGACGTGTAATGATACGGTTCATCTTACTATTTTCCCTACAGAGTTGCTTGTTGAAGTTTCTCTTATCCGGCCAGTGGATTATTTTCTTCAAATTTGTTGTTACATCAACGTCAAAGGGTTTCATGAATCAAAATTTCAGAAGCTGCCACCGGTTATCGGAACAGGCGTCCGACAGTTTGGTTTCCAAATATCCCCAGTAGAGTCCTCCTCAAAGTCGCTGTCGCGTCAGCACTAAAAGGTTTGTGGGTTGGGACCAATGGAGTTAGCTACTGCAGAGATAAGCAGAGAAACTGTATTCAGAGTATCTTCCCGTATAGATAAACAAATGTATTTTCCTACTGGTTGACAGAAGTATTTCCCCGAAAATCGCCAAAATTTTATTGCCTATGTTGATAGGAGTTCCTCGTGTTGACGAGATATGAGTCCTGACGTGGACAGATTTATTTCCTCGTGTTGACGAGATGCGCTAGTCCTAACGTGGACAGAATTGATTTCCCGTGTTGACGGAATGTGAAGTCTTGACGTGGACAAATTAATTACTTTTCGTGTTGATGAAATGGTGTCCTGACGTGGACCATTTATCCCCAGCAAATATCTTTCTTCGTATTGGCGAAATGTGCGTCCTGACGTGGACAAGTTTATAGTTCCTCGTGTTGACGAGATGCGCGAGTCCTGACGTGGACAAATTTATCTTTCTTCGTGTTGACGAAACGTCGTCTTGATGTGGACAATTTACTCCTATGTTGATAGGATTTTCCTCGGGTTGATGAGATGTGAGTCCTGACGTGGACAACTCAAGTTACCTTCCCTTGTGTTGACGAGATGCGATTCCTAACATGGACAATTTATTCCTGACGTGGACAATTTATGCCTATGTTGATAGGATCTCCTCGTGTTGACGAGGTGCGGACAACTCTTCCCCAGCGAAGTCGCCGGGATTTCTCCGTGTTGATGGAATGTAGCGTCCTAACGTGGAAAAAGTTTTATTCCTATGATGATAGGATTTCTCCGTGTTGACGGAATGTGGAGTCCTAACGTGGACAAGTTTATGATAGGATTTCTTCGTGTTGACGGAGTGTGCGTCCTAACGTGGACAAAGTTTTGCTCTTGTTAAGGGGATTTCTTCGTATTGACGAAACAAGCGTCCTAACATGGACGAAGTTCTATTCCTGTGTTGTTGATATCTCTTCGGGTTGACGGAATGCGGAGTCCTGACGTGGACAGATTTGTATTTATTCGTGATTTGACGAAATTTGGGTCCAGATGTGGACAAGGGTACTCCTGTGACGACAGAATCTCTATTCGTGTTGACGAATTTGTTTCTCTTCCTATGTTGATAAGGTTAGTCCAGTTGTGGACGAGGGTTTTTTTGCAAAATTGCTCAGTATCTGTGGCGTTACACAGGTGGTTGATGTTGAAATCAGAATTATTATCAGACGTTGGATCAGTTGTTGCCGTAACAACCTGATTTAGATAGGGGATGTTGTTCCCCAAGCAGTGCAGTTTATTTCTGCGGTTGGCAAATTTCCGGGTTTCTTGGTATTCAACCGTCTCGTACCTCGATTGTTTGAAGGTCGTTCGCTCTTCACCCAGTCGGGTCCAAGCCGTTTGAATAGGGGCATCTGTTGTACCCCAAAATTTGCTCAACCTTTTCTTGCCTGATTTATGTTTCATTGCATTTCATTTGCATAGTTACATCATGTACATAGTTCAATCATTTGCATATCATAGAATAGCATGCCTCCAACAAGGGATCAAGGGTGTCTATCAAGAGAAGATCCTAGCAAGAGGTCTTATCCAAGTTTGAGAGATCATCCAAACCATCAAGAAGTGATTTGAAGTCTTGAGAAGTTTGAGTGCCTACATGTGGGTTTTGCTCCTATCTTGAGGAATATTGAGAATCATCAGTGGGATGTGAAACATGGAGTGTGAATTTGAGGTGTGTATGGATATCATGGGATGCCTAGAGGGCCATATTGAAGCTGAGACAAGTCATTGATTCAAGTGTGAGAGCCACATTTGAGGTGCAGTCAACTAGGGTTTCATCTGGGTCACTCCTAGGTCAATTGTGCAAATTGGAGAGCATCAAAGCCAACTTTGAGGTCATGGGATTCATGGATTGGTATGTTGATACATGTGTGGTGTTGTGCCAAGGTTAAGCAAAGAAGGATCAAGAATGTGGGAAGTTGCTAAATTAGGGTTTCAGTGTAAAATCCCCTATTTAGTGCCTAACTTCAAAGCCACACAAGTCTAAATACAAGTTTCAAATGGATCTTTGGTCAACATGAAACTTTTAGATCATCTCAATACCTTTAATTTGAGTACTAGAAGTCTTCAATAAGATTTGTAGAACTCAAGTTATGGTCGTTGCAAATTACAGGTCATCAGAGGACTATGAAATTTATCTGTGAAAGTCACTTGACTTCCAAGCAACTTTTGCCCTTCAAGGAGTTTTCAAATGGATTCTTGGTGAACATGAGAGTTGTATATATTGGTCTTAGATTTCCATAAAGTACTAGAAGTCCTTAATAGGATTTGTAGAACTCAAGTTATGGTCTTTGCAATCCAGGGGTATTTTGGGTATTGGTGATTATAGTTCATTTGTGATCATAGGTCCATAACTCCAACTTGCAAGCTTCAAATGGAAAGTTTTTCAACATGAAACTTGTTCAAAATGGTATTTTGAGTGCAAACAAGTGGTTATGAGAGCTTGGATTGGCTTGTAATAAGGAGTTTCTTGAAATGGCTTAAAAAGGAAGAAAAATAAGTCATTTAAAGGGCAAAAAATGGAATTTAATGATTGGGGTCCAAACAAGCTCATGCTATATGTCATTTTGATCAGAAAAGGCATTTTAAAGACAATGACATTGTTACATTTCTGAATTGGGGTCATTTTCCATCACTTCCATTTGGTAACTTAAGGTTGAAGTAACATTTGAATTACACACCATTGGATCAAAAAACAAGGAAACAATCATAGCCATTCAATTCTAAATGTCATAAGGGGAGAATTTCAAGTGAGATCAAGGCCAAGAACAGAGTAATTGGTGACTGTCACACATGAGATTTTGAAGGAAAATGAGAAATTGAAATTCTCATTTAGATGATTACAGAACTTTCTAGAGGTTTCCATCACACTCTATATAACCACTGCAACTGATTCAGATCATTTTTTGGGAAGAATTGAGCAAGGAACCAGAGAGAGCAACTGAAAATTTCTCAAGTGCATCAAGAATTAGATTTTGAGATAGAGGTGGATTCATTGCAAATTGCTTGTTTCAGAAGCTTGGGAAGTGTTCTTGAGTGAATCTGGAAAGAATTGAAGCTTGAATCGAGCAATATCATCATCTGTTCATCCCTCAAAACCAGGTTTGCAACTTTCTTCTTTTAGCTTAATTTATAGGGAGATGCATATAATTTGTTATGTGGTTAGATTAGGGATGAGGCTAGGATGGATTTCAGTCCAAAATTGGGGTATTTAGAGACAAAATTAGGTGCATCACCATTTCTGTTGAGGAGTAGAACTCTTGGTTCTTGATGAGTTAAGCATGGCTGAATGGTGATATTTGATCAGTAAAGAGTGTAGTTCATGCTAGGATCATTAATTGCAAGAATTGAGTTGATCAACACTTGGTGAATTTTCTGAAACTTGGATCGGTTTTGAAGTTTGAGTGAAAATCAATGGATTTGGAGGTCATATTCGTGATCAGGAGAGAATTTGGAGTGAGATAGGGTATTTAGTTGGCTTGCTTGATACACTTTTGGATATGACACGCCGGAGACGACGGTGGCACTGTAGCTCAGACCACCGTCTGAGTTTCCCTCTCAAATTCAATTCATTTGGAGAAGACGACTCCCAACCCGTTAGATCATGCATTGACCTTGACTGAGAACCAAATCCAAAGGCCACGATCGTGTTTCACATTCTGAAGAGATTGAGTTTTATCAAAACTCACCGTTTCATTTAATCTGAATTGGATGGGCTTAAGTAACTCTTGCTAACCACACCCTGCGTTCAGGCCCATTGAGAAAATACACTGAAAAACATTGCTATTTGCCACACACGGTTTT
Organism: Lathyrus sativus; assembly: GCA_963859935.3. Lineage (NCBI taxonomy): Eukaryota > Viridiplantae > Streptophyta > Magnoliopsida > Fabales > Fabaceae > Lathyrus > Lathyrus sativus. The sequence goes on from OZ012735.1 coordinate 610,139,572, forward strand.
CTCAATTTCCATTGTTTTTCCTGATTTTCTTTTATTTTCTGATGGGCTTATGAGATACTTGCTAGGCGCACCCCCCTTTGGGCCCAGTCTGGAGAAACAACTGGTTTTTATTGCTATTTGGCACGCAGGTTTTATCATTTTTCATCTATTTTCTTTTAATTTCACATTTTGCATATAATTAGGAATAAATTCACAATAAATAGAAAAATTAGCATTTTTAGGCTATATTTTTTCCCCCTGACTCCTTAAAGAGTCTAGAATTTAATAGGATTAAAAAATTCATCTTTCATGCATTTTATATTTTTATTGCATTTTTTGAAGTTTAGTTTATTTTATTTTAAATATGGTTGATATGTGATCTTGTTGATTTTGGTATGAATGATTGGTGATGATTTTTGAGTTGATCCTTTTTGGTATAGTTAGCTTAGATATGCATGTACCCCTAGTAATTTTCTCATAATTTTGTGAGATAATATTAGGTTGTTTTGGACATTAAACATTAGGTGGTGTAGGTTTAGGGTTTTAAGATAGTACCCTTAGGTTTAGGGCATAGTTTTAGCATTTAATGAATGGTTAACCCCCTGGTTTTTGTATGGAGTGATTCTAAAGAGGTTTAGGAACCTTTAGAATTTTTCATAGGATTTTAAAATCATTTTTGGTATTTTAATTAGAACTAGTTTTAGGACTAACTTCTAGGTGTTTCTGATGAACTAACTTGACTAGTTTAATTCAATAGTTCCCCTTAGATTAGGGTGGTGGTGTTCTTGTGCTTGGATGAACATGAAGACCAGTTGAAGATGCTATAGATAGCTTGAAGGAGCTTGGACATGAAGATTTTCTCCTCTTGTGGATGCTTGTCAGGAGCTTAGGGAAACTAGAGTTTTAGGAAGAGCATTAGACTAGTTTTGTTTCTTTCTTCAAACATGGAGGATATTGTTCATCTCCATTCAATCCAATGACATAAAGTCCTCTTAAAGAAGTCACATCTCTCCTTTGGAGGGATGAATGGCATGCTTTAAGAGTAGAACTTTGAGGATGCCTTCCTATTACAGTGTTAAGATCTTAGTGGCTTCCCTTGGTTGTCATTGAGTTTCTTAACCCTGCAACTTGATCTTGTTGAATGATTCTCCCTTGGAGGTGCTTGTTGAAGCTTGGTAAAGAGAAAGTTTAGAGGCTTGTTGAAGCTAGGGTTTTGCTGCTTGTTGAAGCTAGTTGCTTGTTGAAGCTAGGGTTTTGCTGCTTGTTGAAGTTGTCTACTGGTTGAAGTTTGCTGGTTTAAGCTGGTTGATTGTTAAAGTTTGAAGCTTGTTGAAGCTTGGTGCTTGTTGAAGATTGAAAGTTTAATGGAGTTTGAGGATAGGAGCATTCATGAAGATGGAGGTTGTTGCTGTCAACTTTCTGCTGTTTAATCAACTGTTACTGTCAGAGCTGCTGCTTGTGCTGTCAACCGTAGGAGTTTGGTGCTGCTGCTTGGGATGCCTCCTCTGCTTTGGGTTTTGTTTTCTGTATTGTTTGTTGGCTTGTGCAGCTTGCCCCCTAGGTTTGAAGTGAATGTTGATTCACTTTGCCTGTTGTTTTCCCAGGTTCGAGGTTGAGCCGGACTCCCTTGCCTCACTTGTATTGCTGCATTGCATGCATTTTACTATATTTGTTTGCTTTCTTTTCTGTTTATCCCTTAGGATCTCTGATTTCCTCTGTGCATGAGGGAATTATGACAGACATTAGGATTCTTATCCATGCATGACAACATTAGGTTAGTTTTTATTCCCTTTTCAACCCTAGGCTTTTTAGAGTTTCTTTCTCTTCTTATCTCAAAACAACTCAAAAAATACAGTAATAAGGTTAATCGATGTCGTACGTAACGAGCCTTAAGCTATTTGGGAAAGGCTTGCTGGAGAGTTTCTTTCCAGTAGTCTGGCTGCTTAGTGTGGTACCCTTTGGGTGACACACGACGTAGTCACTCTCAAATCATAGTCTCTAGTGCGTCAGAGATTGCAAACAAACTGAAAAAAAACTTCTTTCGTAAAAGATTCAAAACAAACATCAAAGTGTCATTTTTGTCCACTTGGACTCTTAATCAAGAAAAACCCTTTCTGAAGGTAATAAAAAACAGTCAGACAAGCTTGCGTCTTCCGTAGCCCGAACTACGTTTTCTCTGATCTTTCATGTTGTATGAAAGTACGTAGGCATAGGATGTCGTATCCTAGCGAGCAACCTTCCCCTCCTTTCCCGTAGGTAGGCGAACTACGTTGACTCTGATTTCTCGTTCCAGACGGGAATACGTATGCATAAAGTACAATACTTTGCCGAGTCATTTTCTTTTCTTTTAAACCCAGACCTTTAGAGTAGATAGAACAACAATCCGTACTAGAAAACTAGCGTGGATCCCGTCGAGTACGGCAGACGTGAGGGGTGATAATACCTTCCCCTTGCGTAATCGACTCCCGAATCCAGGAATTTGGTTGCGACGACCATTCCTTTCCCGTTTTACGTTAGGTTTACTCTGAGTGTTTCCTTTCCCTCCATTGGGATAAATAACACACGGTGGCGACTCTTCTGTCATAGTCGGTGCCGATTTTCACAGTAGCGACAGCATATAGACTTTGTTAAACCTATTCTAAACTTCTTCATCATCAAAGTTAAACTCCAAATGAGTTACCTCCTTCTTAGGTTGACCTGCATGATTCTTTGTGGATGCTGCATAAGATCTTAAGTCCATAACACTGATCACTTCCTTGCTTCTTCCCCTGGATCGCCTCTTGAAGTTAAAAGTCAGCTGCAACTTTGCTTTGTCTCCTCCTTTCAACTCTCTTTGAAATCTTGGAAGGTTGACAAACAACTTCTGATAACCCAGGAAAATATTGTCAAACTTGTTTGCCAAACACTTTTCCTCCACCATATCGAATAATCTAACGAAACCAAACTTTTTTCTTCTATTATTTATCCTTGTTGGAATAACAACTTCATCGACGTTGTCGTAACCCTCAAACACCTCAAATAGGTCCTTCACTTATAACTTCTTTTAAAAAGAAGTGAAGAAATAATTTGTCGTTAAACACCTTCCTCTCTCTCTGTACCGTCTAGAATTGTTCCAGGCTCGTTCACTCATGTGTTTACTTTTGTTACCCACAATTGTCCATCCATCCTCCTGCACTCCACTCCTCTCAAACTCAATCTTTCTCTCATCAAATTTCCTCCTAACATTTGGTTAGTGAGAAGCTAAAAAAATACAAGTATCTATAATATAAGAAAAGTTGATGTTATGGAAAATCCTATAATGCCCCACCCTCTTATTCTGCTACCTCATAAAATTAGGGGTATTTTGAGTCCAAATATTACTTTTTCTAATCGATGATGTCAATTTGTTCAATTTTAACTACTTTATACAATTAAGGTATGGTTTAGTCATTTGATGATGTCACATGCTTCAATTTGGTTCCAAACTAACTTGATCAATTCAACTTTTCTTTTTTCTCTTCCCCCAATGACAGATGTAAATCACTTTTCATTTTTCACTTTCTCTTCTCTCTCTTTGCTAATCCTCTTTCTCTTCCGTCTTCATCTTCCTCTCTCTCTTCTCTCTCTTTTTCTTTTCGTTCTCAGGTTTAGCTTCCCAAATTCATAGGTTGTTATATTCTTCATTTTCTTCTTCATCTTCTTTGATAACAAGGCAGTGATGATTGTCTTAATAATTGATTCGAACATTGGGTGAAGAGTTGTTTCATAGAAAGGTGATTATGTTTCTGTTGAATAACATTTATTATACTTCACACAAATGCTAGAGGCAATCTTTGGGAACCTCTTCTCTCGCATGTTTGAAAAAAAGTGAATTAGAGCCTTCTTTTGTTCAATCGTCTCTGAAATTATGTTTGATTATTTGGATTTTTTGTTTGTAGATACTAAAACCCTAAAAAGGTTATATTTTATGCAATTAGGTTTATCGGGTTCTGAAAATGTGTAGCATTTTATTTTTACACAAAATTTAGACCCCAAATCCTAGATCTGTAAGTATGTTATTTTTTGTTTTATTTAGACACGATAGCAAAGCCTCTATGGTTGAGTATTTGAATGGTTACTCCCTCCATTTTTCTAAATAGTTGCTTTGAGAGTGATACTAATTAGTTGCTTTTTTGCAGGTGGTATAGGGTAAAATGTCAATGGTTGATGCAAAGCGACATCTTCTGGAAAATGCGCTACAAGATCCTCATAACCACCACTTTGTTTTACTTTCTGATAGGTTATTTACTGGATATTTTTTGCATTGTTAGTTTGTTTATTTTAGTTTCTGATCTTCTTGCATTGGTTTTGTAGTTGTGTGCCTTTGTATAATTTTGATTATATTTTCGATTATCTGATGTGTACAAATATCAACTTTATAGACTGGTATGCCATGTTTCTTCCCAATAAAGTTGATTGATCTTTTATTTTACAGTGTTCTTGATTAATAATATGCTACTTACTTTTCCATTTTAGCTTTCGGAATCCTGGTCCTGTTGGAAATGGCTGATATTCAGAATGTATTTTACCTGAAGTTGAGATTAATGTCTTTAGAAAGGGTGCTCAGGTACATTTTTGAGTGTATCCTTTATTTCTTATTTTTTATTATTCTTTTGGGGGAAGGTGGAATTGTTTTTATTTAGTCATTTTATATTTGTCTTTATTGATCTTTAGCTAACATTGATCTTGCTACAATCACTAATCGGATGGATGTTAAAAAGGCGGTACAAAATGGTAATGTTGAAGATACAATTGGGAAGGTCATTGAATTAAAACCTGAGGCGAGCTTTGCCCATTAACTTTGTTGATGTTGTTATCATTTTAAGAATCTCATTCTCCAAAATACGAATTCATTCTAAGTGACATTTACTATTTCAATGATATTAGGTCTACATTATGTTTGTAAGATAGTCATTAATCTTGAAGGAAAAATAATTCATGGATGCTATTTAAAATCTCAATACAATGTGAATTAATTTTTCCAATATTAATTCCTTAACTTTCTTATAGCATTCAGAGATCTTTGTTTGAAGGAATATGGTGTGATTTCTATACCTGAATTTTCTCACCGGCTGCTCAAAAGGTATATACATCCTAATGATTATTGTTAGATATGTGTCTATTTTTTAGAGAACACCCTTTATTTATTTTTGATATTTACATAATGTAATAATACTTTCAAATTATGTATAAGAAAGAAAAAGCAATGAAACAAAAACAAAGACATGATAAGCTCTTAAAAAATTTTCATAACTCTTATTATTCTGGAAACGCATGCTCTTGTCACACTCGAAGGCATGTAATTGCAATTTTGGTAAGATGTGTGTTATATATTCAATTTGGTTGCATATGCCTATTGTATTCCAACACCTACACATTTCAATGTACATGAAAGTGTCTTGCTGCATATTATTGAAGTTGAATTTACTTACTATTTTGTTTGTGTATAATTGCGTTGTTAGGAGTATAAGTCATACTATAAATTAAGATGATGAGAATGTTTGAGCATGTGTGAGGTGCCTTTCATTTGACATTTCTTATTGCTACAAGTGCATATTGATTTCTATAAGTGCATACTCATTTGACATTATGTATTTTTACAAGTGCCTATTGTTGCACCCCAAAATTTGACCAACATTTATTTACCCATCAAGTGTTTGAAGTTTGGTACCTTCATCAGAAAGTTCAAGAGATCCTCAGAGGAATTGGTTGAAGCCAAGGTTGTGTGCTTCATAGCTTGAGAGTTGTGGGAGCTCCTCAGATGATTCTGAGACTTTGAGAATGAACTTGAAGATGTGAGAAAGCCTATGAGATGTCTTGAAAGCCATCATGAAGCCCAGAGAGGTCATTATGCAAGAATTCAGAAGATTCAACCATGAATGGTAGAATTAGGGTTTTGACTGGGTCAACCCTGGGATAACTGAAGATTTGGAGAAGGTTGAGACCTAATCCAAGGGCCATGAGATCATGGAATGATGTATGGAGATGTTATAAAGATGATTCCTAGACCAACTCATCATGATTGAGGAGTTTGAGAAGTTTTGAGTTAGGGTTTCTAAGGATGGACAGTGTAAAAACCCTAATTTGATCCCTATCTTCCAGGCAGTCTTAGCTCAAGATGTGATTGATATCTCATCTTCCCCATAACATGAATGTTGTAGAGCTTGTTCTTAGCTTTAATTTGAGTGGTAGAAGTCCTTGATAGGATGTACAGAGCTCAAGTTATGGTTTTGACAAATTACAGGTCATCTGAGGTATGTGAATCTGGGTCCTTGAAAGTCACCCAACTTGCAGACAACTTTTGCCCTAGTAGGATGATTCCTATGATCTCTTGGTCAACATGAATGTTGAATATCATCTTCTTATCTTTCTAGAGAGTACTAGAAGTCCTTGATAGGATTTGTAGAACTCAACTTATGGTTTGAACAAGACAGGGGTATTTTGGTCATTTGGAAGTTATAGGTCATTTTAAGCAAAGGCCATATCTCCTATTTCCAAGCCTCAAATGAAAAAACTCAAAACATAAAAGTTGTTCAAAATGGCATTTTAAGCCTAGAAAAGTGGTCATGAGTTGTTGGAAGATCTTGTAGCAAGGATTTACAAGAATGGTTGAAAATGACCTAAAAATGGCTTATAACTTAAATGGATCCAAGTTGGAAATTGGTTTGGGAGATCTATGAATCCAAAATAGGTCATCCAATATGTCATTTTGAATCCAAACATCATTTTAAAAACAATGGTTCAAACACATTTTTGATTTGAAGCTTAAAAATGGAGGTTGCTTTGTAAAGTTGTTTCTTGCATCTTAAGGCAACTTGACAAAACTTCACCAAAGGCAAGGCTGAGCTTGTTTTTCACTCATTCCACTCCCAATATCTCTTGTAAGGAGATTTTGACACAAAACCAAAAGTCTTAATGCATGAAATGAGATGGTACAACATATCACTACATGAGATTTTCCATGATATTCTAGCTCTTTCTAGATGGATCTAGAATCTTCTATGGATTGTTATATAACAAGTGGATCATAATGAAGAAGAGGTGGGTGGAATTCATTGGTGAAGAGTGAGGGAGAGAGTTCCATTCAAAGGATTTCTTCAAGAGCAAGCCACACACGGATTCATCTCTACAAGCCTTCTCCTTCAAGATTCCTGCAAACAGAAACCTCTACACCATTAGAGGATCCCTTGGAAGCAATTACAAGCTCTGAAACCATCTTTACACACCTCTACCATCACCATTTGACAGGTTGGTAAGTTGCTCCATACCTCCTTATTTATGTGCTTTCTGTTAGGTTTCTAGGTGTAGGATTAGCATGCTAGGTTAGTTGATGATTTTCTGAGAGTTAGAGGAAGATCCATGAGGTTTTATGGCAGGGTGATGTTTCTTCAAGATTCAAGAACAAGCTGTGTATTGAGTTTTAATGATCATGTGATAGCATAGAATGATTAGGGCAACGCCATGAGCAAGTTTATGCCATTAGATTGGAGTTTCATCAAGGTTGGTGTCAAGAGAAATATGCTGGAACCATGCTTTTCATGTCCTCTGTTTGCGAGTTATAGGAAGTCTTAAGGAAAACCAAGACCATGGTTACAATCTTGGAAGAAAATGGCACGAATTTGGTCTTTGAATTTTATGTTTTCATGGAGTGAGCAGAGAGATCGAGGAGGTTGAAGTATGGCGCGTGGAAACTGGTTTGGGAGTAAACCCTAGCTGGAGGTTGAAGACAACCTCTCAACCGTCCGATCACCCTAAGACCTTTGACTCGATAATCTGATCCGACGGCTCCAATTTAATTTCAGAAACGGAGGGAAAGACTTGAGCAATACGCAGCGTTTTAATTAAAACTGAACCCTGGGCCTAATGCAAGCTTGTTACTCACACCCCCACCAGCGGCCCAATCAGCTTTTGAACTAAAATTGGTTGCTATTCATACCGTCTTCGTTTTATTTTTTCCTTAATTTTTCAATTGTTTTTTCTGAGCGCATTGGGCCTTGCTCGTTTACTATCCGCACCACCCACATCCCTGGCCCATCTAGAAACAACTGGGCGCCTCTTCTTTTGACACCCCCTCCCCATTTTATTTTAATTTCTTATTTTTAATTTCTTCTATTTTTCTTGCATCTTCAATAATTCATAGAAAATTGAAAAAGGATTGTTTTTTAATTCTTGTTTTTTCTATAGGTTTATGATCCTGTCTAGAAAAATATCAATAAATAAAATTGGCATTTTATTTTCTTTTAATATTTTTAGAATATTATTCTTTTAAATAGCTTTTAAATAGGTTTAAGTAGATACCTCAATTTTGTAGAATTTCTTTTAGGACCTTCCCTTAATCTTTTTGGTTCATTCTTTTTGGTGTGATTAGATATTGAGCCTTAGTTTCCCATAGGATTTAATTCATGATTTTTAGATTAAAATTCGATTAGTTTAATTAGGTTAGCATTAGGGTACCAAATTAGGGTTTAAGAATGCATAGGTGAAATTGTTTGGAACTAAGCCAAGTGCTTAAGAATTGTTTTGATGAGTCGGCGCAGGACAGTGTTGAGATGTTTAATTTTGATGGGAGTTTTGAGTGTTAATGAAGGTAGTGATAACCAAGACGTGAAGTGGGGTTGTGATCGGCTTAGTTGCGGAAACTAGTCTCATATTGAGAGCTCCATGTTATATGTCTATTTGGATAGTCAATGAATTAAATTGATTGAGTAGTTTTGAGACTTGTGTTGATGTGTGCCAGGAAAGAGTGTTGTACTCGGACCTGAGATTGTGCAAGAGACGACAAGAAAGATTAAAAGGACCCAAGAAAAGACGTGTTTCGAGAGTTACAATAGTAACTGGTGTCGGTCGAGCTTGAGGTCTCGGAAGCACCCACTGTGTTTTGTTGATCTGTATCAGAGTGGCGCAGCAGAAGCATGGAGAAAATAGCATGTTAGATTGTTTTACTGTTGTCGCTTGTGGGAATTGCATGATGTGTTCATGTGTCTAAGTTGAGGAAGTGCATTGATTCAGATGGATAGTGTACGAGTGAGAGAGGATTTGATTGTTGAGACATTGCCAGTTCAGGTTGATGAACGAGAAGCAACTTCAAGGTATAGAGATTCCTTTGGTGGAGGTAGTTGGGAGATTAGGATACGAGAGTCGTATCCAGAGTTATTTGAATTAGGTAACATTTTCGAGGACGAAAATTCCTAAAGTGGGGGAGGGTTGTAACAGCCCAATTTTTCAATAAGTGATTAATTGTGCTAATTAATTGGTTTATGTGATTTATCTGATTTAAATAAATTATTGGATTTATTTAAATGAGTTAATGGATTTAATTAATTTATTCTACTTGGTAGAATAATGTGGATTTATTAGATATTCTCTAATTAATGATAAGATGAGATATTTTGTGAGAAATGAATTGATAGGTATTTTTAGAGAAGAATTATGATGGAAAGAAAATAGAAGGATATATAAGGGAAATTGGAGAGAAAAGAAAAGAGATAGAAACATAAGAGAAAGAAAGAAAGAAAAGGAGAGAAAGAATAGAGAAAGAGGAGAAAAGAGAAGAGAAGAGGGAAACTTGGAGAAATCACCAAGAATCAACTTCAAGCTTCAATCTAATCAAGGTAAGGGTGAGAAACATTATTATTTGATCAATGTGTATGATTATGTATGAGTTGTGTTGGATTTGTTGGGTGTTTTTCTCTATTTTTCATTTCTAGGGCAAATGAGTTAAATCGATAGAATCGAGTTTTGAACGGTTAGAATTCAAAATAAATTGCATGGTTTAGTCGGGTAATATTTAGCCGTGATTATTGGATTTCGTTTGATTGAATTTGGTTGAGTTTGTGAGTTTTGACATTTTTGGATAATTGAGGGTTTGAGATTTGAGTGAAAATCGGACGTCGTAGAAATCGTGTTTAATGGTTCTAATTCACTACTATATGTTAGGTGAGTATGAGTATGTGTTTGTTTCGAAAAAAGAAATTGAATCGATCGGATTTTCGGGCGAAAATGCAAAATCCCGTAGCCGTGTTTAGGCAAAATTCTGGTTTTTCGGAAAACTTCAAAATTTCATAACTCTTGAACCGTAAGTCGGTTTTGACCCCCGTTCGAAGTGTTGGTAAGTTAACGAGATTATCTTTCTAGAAAAAATGGCTTTGAGGCCTGTACCTGGTTCAATTATAGCATAAAATTGAAAACATATTGTTGTGTTAATTTTTACCGTCGTGAATGTGTGTGATTGATGGGTTATTGTGCAGAATACTTTTGTTATATAACGTATAGCTTGTGCATGTTGTGATATGATATGCTGTGGGTAGCCGTATGGCGTGAATCCTAGATGGTGGAATCGATTATGAAATATAGTCTTTTGACAAATATATGCATATTGTTTGTATGTGAAGAATGCATGAGAACATATTGTGAATATGTGTGCATTGCTTGATAAATATGGTAATGATATTGAAGTGTAAATGCATATTGATTGTATGCGATATTGTGAATGCATGAGAACATATTGTGAATATGTGTGCATTGTTTGAAAAGGTAATGAGGTTGAATTATGAATGCATATTTGTTGTATCCGATTATTGTGAATTAATGCATGAGAGCATATTGTAAGATATGCGTGCATTGTTTGACAAATATGTTGATGAAAAGTATGAATACTTGATTATATGTTATGTTGTGTGTGCAATCTTGTTTAATTCTTGAAGGGAGGAATTATGTGAATGCATGGGATTAAGACGTGTGATCGGTCTTAAGTGCATTTTGTTGTTGATTGCATATGCATCATTTAGTCAAGAGGCAATGTTTGCTAGTTTCGTGGAGGCTAGTGACTTGTCCCAAACCTAGAGCGGGGTTTGAAAGCTTAGGGAACGGGCTTTTGTTGTTATCGGTCTAGGGAACGGACCCGGTTTAAATGTAAAAACCGAAAGATGATAACAAGTGTTGGTACCACATGGCATGAGTTGCATTGAGTTGTATTGAGTTGCATTGAGTCTCATGGAATGAATATATGATTGTTATATGAAGTTAGGAATATGCGTATGTGCATTACTTGTGTAATTGAGAGTTGTGAATATGTGATCATTGTATGAAAGTATGCTTATGAACATGAATTGTTGGTTTGAGAATTGTGAATGTGTAATTGTGAATTGGTGATTAAACATAAACGTAAATATTTATATGAAATGAGTATGATCGTGAATTGGTGAGATAAACATAATTATAGATGTTTATGTGAAGTATAGTGATTAAACATATTGTGTATGTTTATGTGGATTTTTGGGATAGTAAAAATATGCATGGTGATATGCTTGGATTATATATATGTACATTGTGATGTATATGAGTGAATTATGAAATTGTGGTGAGAAAATATGGAATATATGTATTTTGTACTTGTGCATTTATACATGATTATATGCATTGTTATTATGATAATATTTCTCACCCTTCTGCTGGAATGATGTCCTACATGACATCGTGCAGGTATCAAGGAGTAGTATTGCTCGTAGTTACGAGGTCGTTTTTGGTGTAGCCGTTTAGTGATTTAATTATGTTGGGTCGAGTCATGCTCTGGTCATGTAACACTGGGATCGCTTGGGTTGTGTTTAAGATATACCTTGTGTACTCTATAAACGTGTTTATATCCATTGGAATATTATGATGTTGGCCTTAGTGCCTAAGTGATGTTGTTTTATGTGATAAAAACAAATGTTTCTTTTATGAAAATTGTGGTATAATTGAATCCGCTGCTACATGCAAAGTGAAGTTTTGTAAAGTATAATTTTATATTAAAATAGTAATGAGCATGACAGGTGGTTTTGATATTTTGAAAGTTATGTGTAATGCCCTTTTGTAAATGCGTGGAAATTTACTCTGATTATTCATATATTATCCGTGGGGTTTAGAAGGGTGTTACATTAGTGGTATCAGAGCAGGTCGGCCCGTCCGGCCAAGTTGTCTAATGTTGTTTGTTCCCTGGTATATGACATGTGTGTGAAAACACTGTCGATACATGTTTGTTGTCTAACCTTTGTCTGCAAGAGTGAGAATGATTCAAGTGGGGGAGAAACTGGTGCTTCTCCAAGATGCTGCAAGTGTGGAGTTGTAGCTTAGTGTATAGTTGAACGCTCTTATAATTTGGAAAGGATGGTTTATGCCCCATTATGATTGTCGACTGTCTATTAAAAAATTGAGGAACTGATCACCCTTAATCTCTTGTTGATAGTAGTTGGGATTGTGTTGGATGGGATAGACGTGTCTTGCAAGCTTAAATGGCGTGAGCAGTGAATTGTTTGGAACTAAGCCAAGTGCTTAAGAATTGTTTTGATGAGTCGGCGCAGGACAGTGTTGAGATGTTTAATTTTGATGGGAGTTTTGAGTGTTAATGAAGGTAGTGATAACCAAGACGTGAAGTGGGGTTGTGATCGGCTTAGTTGCGGAAACTAGTCTCATATTGAGAGCTCCATGTTATATGTCTATTTGGATAGTCAATGAATTAAATTGATTGAGTAGTTTTGAGACTTGTGTTGATGTGTGCCAGGAAAGAGTGTTGTACTCGGACCTGAGATTGTGCAAGAGACGACAAGAAAGATTAAAAGGACCCAAGAAAAGACGTGTTTCGAGAGTTACAATAGTAACTGGTGTCGGTCGAGCTTGAGGTCTCGGAAGCACCCACTGTGTTTTGTTGATCTGTATCAGAGTGGCGCAGCAGAAGCATGGAGAAAATAGCATGTTAGATTGTTTTACTGTTGTCGCTTGTGGGAATTGCATGATGTGTTCATGTGTCTAAGTTGAGGAAGTGCATTGATTCAGATGGATAGTGTACGAGTGAGAGAGGATTTGATTGTTGAGACATTGCCAGTTCAGGTTGATGAACGAGAAGCAACTTCAAGGTATAGAGATTCCTTTGGTGGAGGTAGTTGGGAGATTAGGATACGAGAGTCGTATCCAGAGTTATTTGAATTAGGTAACATTTTCGAGGACGAAAATTCCTAAAGTGGGGGAGGGTTGTAACAGCCCAATTTTTCAATAAGTGATTAATTGTGCTAATTAATTGGTTTATGTGATTTATCTGATTTAAATAAATTATTGGATTTATTTAAATGAGTTAATGGATTTAATTAATTTATTCTACTTGGTAGAATAATGTGGATTTATTAGATATTCTCTAATTAATGATAAGATGAGATATTTTGTGAGAAATGAATTGATAGGTATTTTTAGAGAAGAATTATGATGGAAAGAAAATAGAAGGATATATAAGGGAAATTGGAGAGAAAAGAAAAGAGATAGAAACATAAGAGAAAGAAAGAAAGAAAAGGAGAGAAAGAATAGAGAAAGAGGAGAAAAGAGAAGAGAAGAGGGAAACTTGGAGAAATCACCAAGAATCAACTTCAAGCTTCAATCCAATCAAGGTAAGGGTGAGAAACATTATTATTTGATCAATGTGTATGATTATGTATGAGTTGTGTTGGATTTGTTGGGTGTTTTTCTCTATTTTTCATTTCTAGGGCAAATGAGTTAAATCGATAGAATCGAGTTTTGAACGGTTAGAATTCAAAATAAATTGCATGGTTTAGTCGGGTAATATTTAGCCGTGATTATTGGATTTCGTTTGATTGAATTTGGTTGAGTTTGTGAGTTTTGACATTTTTGGATAATTGAGGGTTTGAGATTTGAGTGAAAATCGGACGTCGTAGAAATCGTGTTTAATGGTTCTAATTCACTACTATATGTTAGGTGAGTATGAGTATGTGTTTGTTTCGAAAAAAGAAATTGAATCGATCGGATTTTCGGGCGAAAATGCAAAATCCCGTAGCCGTGTTTAGGCAAAATTCTGGTTTTTCGGAAAACTTCAAAATTTCATAACTCTTGAACCGTAAGTCGGTTTTGACCCCCGTTCGAAGTGTTGGTAAGTTAACGAGATTATCTTTCTAGAAAAAATGGCTTTGAGGCCTGTACCTGGTTCAATTATAGCATAAAATTGAAAACATATTGTTGTGTTAATTTTTACCGTCGTGAATGTGTGTGATTGATGGGTTATTGTGCAGAATACTTTTGTTATATAACGTATAGCTTGTGCATGTTGTGATATGATATGCTGTGGGTAGCCGTATGGCGTGAATCCTAGATGGTGGAATCGATTATGAAATATAGTCTTTTGACAAATATATGCATATTGTTTGTATGTGAAGAATGCATGAGAACATATTGTGAATATGTGTGCATTGCTTGATAAATATGGTAATGATATTGAAGTGTAAATGCATATTGATTGTATGCGATATTGTGAATGCATGAGAACATATTGTGAATATGTGTGCATTGTTTGAAAAGGTAATGAGGTTGAATTATGAATGCATATTTGTTGTATCCGATTATTGTGAATTAATGCATGAGAGCATATTGTAAGATATGCGTGCATTGTTTGACAAATATGTTGATGAAAAGTATGAATACTTGATTATATGTTATGTTGTGTGTGCAATCTTGTTTAATTCTTGAAGGGAGGAATTATGTGAATGCATGGGATTAAGACGTGTGATCGGTCTTAAGTGCATTTTGTTGTTGATTGCATATGCATCATTTAGTCAAGAGGCAATGTTTGCTAGTTTCGTGGAGGCTAGTGACTTGTCCCAAACCTAGAGCGGGGTTTGAAAGCTTAGGGAACGGGCTTTTGTTGTTATCGGTCTAGGGAACGGACCCGGTTTAAATGTAAAAACCGAAAGATGATAACAAGTGTTGGTACCACATGGCATGAGTTGCATTGAGTTGTATTGAGTTGCATTGAGTCTCATGGAATGAATATATGATTGTTATATGAAGTTAGGAATATGCGTATGTGCATTACTTGTGTAATTGAGAGTTGTGAATATGTGATCATTGTATGAAAGTATGCTTATGAACATGAATTGTTGGTTTGAGAATTGTGAATGTGTAATTGTGAATTGGTGATTAAACATAAACGTAAATATTTATATGAAATGAGTATGATCGTGAATTGGTGAGATAAACATAATTATAGATGTTTATGTGAAGTATAGTGATTAAACATATTGTGTATGTTTATGTGGATTTTTGGGATAGTAAAAATATGCATGGTGATATGCTTGGATTATATATATGTACATTGTGATGTATATGAGTGAATTATGAAATTGTGGTGAGAAAATATGGAATATATGTATTTTGTACTTGTGCATTTATACATGATTATATGCATTGTTATTATGATAATATTTCTCACCCTTCTGCTGGAATGATGTCCTACATGACATCGTGCAGGTATCAAGGAGTAGTATTGCTCGTAGTTACGAGGTCGTTTTTGGTGTAGCCGTTTAGTGATTTAATTATGTTGGGTCGAGTCATGCTCTGGTCATGTAACACTGGGATCGCTTGGGTTGTGTTTAAGATATACCTTGTGTACTCTATAAACGTGTTTATATCCATTGGAATATTATGATGTTGGCCTTAGTGCCTAAGTGATGTTGTTTTATGTGATAAAAACAAATGTTTCTTTTATGAAAATTGTGGTATAATTGAATCCGCTGCTACATGCAAAGTGAAGTTTTGTAAAGTATAATTTTATATTAAAATAGTAATGAGCATGACAGGTGGTTTTGATATTTTGAAAGTTATGTGTAATGCCCTTTTGTAAATGCATGGAAATTTACTCTGATTATTCATATATTATCCGTGGGGTTTAGAAGGGTGTTACATTAGTGGTATCAGAGCAGGTCGGCCCGTCCGGCCAAGTTGTCTAATGTTGTTTGTTCCCTGGTATATGACATGTGTGTGAAAACACTGTCGATACATGTTTGTTGTCTAACCTTTGTCTGCAAGAGTGAGAATGATTCAAGTGGGGGAGAAACTGGTGCTTCTCCAAGATGCTGCAAGTGTGGAGTTGTAGCTTAGTGTATAGTTGAACGCTCTTATAATTTGGAAAGGATGGTTTATGCCCCATTATGATTGTCGACTGTCTATTAAAAAATTGAGGAACTGATCACCCTTAATCTCTTGTTGATAGTAGTTGGGATTGTGTTGGATGGGATAGACGTGTCTTGCAAGCTTAAATGGCGTGAGCAGTGAATTGTTTGGAACTAAGCCAAGTGCTTAAGAATTGTTTTGATGAGTCGGCGCAGGACAGTGTTGAGATGTTTAATTTTGATGGGAGTTTTGAGTGTTAATGAAGGTAGTGATAACCAAGACGTGAAGTGGGGTTGTGATCGGCTTAGTTGCGGAAACTAGTCTCATATTGAGAGCTCCATGTTATATGTCTATTTGGATAGTCAATGAATTAAATTGATTGAGTAGTTTTGAGACTTGTGTTGATGTGTGCCAGGAAAGAGTGTTGTACTCGGACCTGAGATTGTGCAAGAGACGACAAGAAAGATTAAAAGGACCCAAGAAAAGACGTGTTTCGAGAGTTACAATAGTAACTGGTGTCGGTCGAGCTTGAGGTCTCGGAAGCACCCACTGTGTTTTGTTGATCTGTATCAGAGTGGCGCAGCAGAAGCATGGAGAAAATAGCATGTTAGATTGTTTTACTGTTGTCGCTTGTGGGAATTGCATGATGTGTTCATGTGTCTAAGTTGAGGAAGTGCATTGATTCAGATGGATAGTGTACGAGTGAGAGAGGATTTGATTGTTGAGACATTGCCAGTTCAGGTTGATGAACGAGAAGCAACTTCAAGGTATAGAGATTCCTTTGGTGGAGGTAGTTGGGAGATTAGGATACGAGAGTCGTATCCAGAGTTATTTGAATTAGGTAACATTTTCGAGGACGAAAATTCCTAAAGTGGGGGAGGGTTGTAACAGCCCAATTTTTCAATAAGTGATTAATTGTGCTAATTAATTGGTTTATGTGATTTATCTGATTTAAATAAATTATTGGATTTATTTAAATGAGTTAATGGATTTAATTAATTTATTCTACTTGGTAGAATAATGTGGATTTATTAGATATTCTCTAATTAATGATAAGATGAGATATTTTGTGAGAAATGAATTGATAGGTATTTTTAGAGAAGAATTATGATGGAAAGAAAATAGAAGGATATATAAGGGAAATTGGAGAGAAAAGAAAAGAGATAGAAACATAAGAGAAAGAAAGAAAGAAAAGGAGAGAAAGAATAGAGAAAGAGGAGAAAAGAGAAGAGAAGAGGGAAACTTGGAGAAATCACCAAGAATCAACTTCAAGCTTCAATCCAATCAAGGTAAGGGTGAGAAACATTATTATTTGATCAATGTGTATGATTATGTATGAGTTGTGTTGGATTTGTTGGGTGTTTTTCTCTATTTTTCATTTCTAGGGCAAATGAGTTAAATCGATAGAATCGAGTTTTGAACGGTTAGAATTCAAAATAAATTGCATGGTTTAGTCGGGTAATATTTAGCCGTGATTATTGGATTTCGTTTGATTGAATTTGGTTGAGTTTGTGAGTTTTGACATTTTTGGATAATTGAGGGTTTGAGATTTGAGTGAAAATCGGACGTCGTAGAAATCGTGTTTAATGGTTCTAATTCACTACTATATGTTAGGTGAGTATGAGTATGTGTTTGTTTCGAAAAAAGAAATTGAATCGATCGGATTTTCGGGCGAAAATGCAAAATCCCGTAGCCGTGTTTAGGCAAAATTCTGGTTTTTCGGAAAACTTCAAAATTTCATAACTCTTGAACCGTAAGTCGGTTTTGACCCCCGTTCAAAGTGTTGGTAAGTTAACGAGATTATCTTTCTAGAAAAAATGGCTTTGAGGCCTGTACCTGGTTCAATTATAGCATAAAATTGAAAACATATTGTTGTGTTAATTTTTACCGTCGTGAATGTGTGTGATTGATGGGTTATTGTGCAAAATACTTTTGTTATATAACGTATAGCTTGTGCATGTTGTGATATGATATGCTGTGGGTAGCCGTATGGCGTGAATCCTAGATGGTGGAATCGATTATGAAATATAGTCTTTTGACAAATATATGCATATTGTTTGTATGTGAAGAATGCATGAGAACATATTGTGAATATGTGTGCATTGCTTGATAAATATGGTAATGATATTGAAGTGTAAATGCATATTGATTGTATGCGATATTGTGAATGCATGAGAACATATTGTGAATATGTGTGCATTGTTTGAAAAGGTAATGAGGTTGAATTATGAATGCATATTTGTTGTATCCGATTATTGTGAATTAATGCATGAGAGCATATTGTAAGATATGCGTGCATTGTTTGACAAATATGTTGATGAAAAGTATGAATACTTGATTATATGTTATGTTGTGTGTGCAATCTTGTTTAATTCTTGAAGGGAGGAATTATGTGAATGCATGGGATTAAGACGTGTGATCGGTCTTAAGTGCATTTTGTTGTTGATTGCATATGCATCATTTAGTCAAGAGGCAATGTTTGCTAGTTTCGTGGAGGCTAGTGACTTGTCCCAAACCTAGAGCGGGGTTTGAAAGCTTAGGGAACGGGCTTTTGTTGTTATCGGTCTAGGGAACGGACCCGGTTTAAATGTAAAAACCGAAAGATGATAACAAGTGTTGGTACCACATGGCATGAGTTGCATTGAGTTGTATTGAGTTGCATTGAGTCTCATGGAATGAATATATGATTGTTATATGAAGTTAGGAATATGCGTATGTGCATTACTTGTGTAATTGAGAGTTGTGAATATGTGATCATTGTATGAAAGTATGCTTATGAACATGAATTGTTGGTTTGAGAATTGTGAATGTGTAATTGTGAATTGGTGATTAAACATAAACGTAAATATTTATATGAAATGAGTATGATCGTGAATTGGTGAGATAAACATAATTATAGATGTTTATGTGAAGTATAGTGATTAAACATATTGTGTATGTTTATGTGGATTTTTGGGATAGTAAAAATATGCATGGTGATATGCTTGGATTATATATATGTACATTGTGATGTATATGAGTGAATTATGAAATTGTGGTGAGAAAATATGGAATATATGTATTTTGTACTTGTGCATTTATACATGATTATATGCATTGTTATTATGATAATATTTCTCACCCTTCTGCTGGAATGATGTCCTACATGACATCGTGCAGGTATCAAGGAGTAGTATTGCTCGTAGTTACGAGGTCGTTTTTGGTGTAGCCGTTTAGTGATTTAATTATGTTGGGTCGAGTCATGCTCTGGTCATGTAACACTGGGATCGCTTGGGTTGTGTTTAAGATATACCTTGTGTACTCTATAAACGTGTTTATATCCATTGGAATATTATGATGTTGGCCTTAGTGCCTAAGTGATGTTGTTTTATGTGATAAAAACAAATGTTTCTTTTATGAAAATTGTGGTATAATTGAATCCGCTGCTACATGCAAAGTGAAGTTTTGTAAAGTATAATTTTATATTAAAATAGTAATGAGCATGACAGGTGGTTTTGATATTTTGAAAGTTATGTGTAATGCCCTTTTGTAAATGCATGGAAATTTACTCTGATTATTCATATATTATCCGTGGGGTTTAGAAGGGTGTTACACAGTGTGGAAGTACGTAGGCATAAGATGCGATATCCTAGCGAGCAACCTTCCCCCGTAATCCTTCGTAGGCCGAACTACGTTGACTCTGATTTCTCATTCTCTGATGAGAATACGTAGGCATAAAGTGCGACGCTTTGCCGAGTCATTTTTCTTTTCTTTTTCAGCCAGCCTTGATAGGTAGATAGAATAAAACCAACCCGTCCAAGTAAACAAACAAGCGTGGATCCCGTCGAGTACGACGGACGTGAGGGGTGCTAATACCTTCCCCTTGCGTAACCGACTCCCGAACCCAGACAATGGTTGCGATGACCTTGTCTTACCCTTTTTCGTCAGGTTTTTTCCGATCGTTTCCTTTCCCGCTCTGAGGGATAAATAACGAAAGGTGGCGACTCTTCTGTCATGCCGACACCTTATATTTTCGCGCAAGCGACACCTATCCATGCTATTTTTCACAAAGCTAATTGCAATGGGATTTGGATTGCCACAATCTTCAGTCTTTTGTGTTGCAAACATGTTCTTCCTGAACGACCTCACAGGTACCAACCTACCACTTGCCGATCTACAAGATTGACTTTTCTATATTATGCTAAACACTTATCATGTTTTGAAAGTGATAAGACATTACACAGCTGGATACAATTCAGTCACCTAGCTATTTAGCTTTTGCCAATGTCCAAGTTTATGCAAAACCACTATAGTCTTACATGTTATCATACAAACACTATGCTTTTTATATTTTTATTACTTGTCATGTCACACCTATTGAATACATCTTTATACTTTAGTTAATATTTTATACTTCTGTTGCTGCAACTTTTTGATGGCAGGTTTATATACATGATGACTAATTTATATAAAATTGTATTGTAGTTGCTCCTAAAACTTATCAAAAGCAGGTTTAAAACATGATGGTTGACTAATTTATATTAAATAATATATTAACTGCCTCTGCAACTTTTGAAAAGCAGGTTTTTAATAACATCGTAGAGTTTTTTCAAATCATGATGCTTATTTAATTCTGAGTCTTCGCTTGATATTTTTTAATTCATAGCACCTGTTCCAATTTATACAAGAAATAGTACGTGATTTAATTCTATTTTGTTATTGTGGATACAAATTGTAAATGGATAACTTACACATGATTAGAAAAGTATGTTTTGGTTTGTAAGTATATACATGTTTATTCTGTTAACTTGATTTGAGTGTGAAAACTTTGCTATTCTAACCATGTGTTAACTTAATTTAATGCCTTATGTTGTTTCTGTAATAGAAAGAATGCTGAGGAAGCTATTCAGCGATCGAAATGGAACAATTATTAGAAAGCAGACCGTGCGTATTTTTTGGGCAGCAGTCCGAAAAATAAGCATGTGAGTTATATTTTCTTCTACTCTGAACTTAATTTATTCGTAATCTGGTCCAGTTTGATGGTTGCGTACTAAAACTTATAATCTAAAATTTTTCATCGTAAACATGTACATGCATCATCAACTTAATGTTTTTATATCATCATTATTTAATGTTCTGTAAGTATGTTAGTTAGTCATGATTTGACTATGTGAATGTTGTAATTAGTGTGGAATAACTCTGCTGTTGATTTCATGATGCAAGTTTCATGTTAGTAGAAAAATAATCTAGAGTTGTAGGATGTTGATATGTAAGTTTGTTGAAATGGAAGGGATTTATGCTAAAGTATCAACCATATAATATAAACACAATTTTAGTATTTGAAATTGTAGGTGTAGAGCAGTTTGGTCTCAGAGGTAAAGGAATTTCAAAATGATTAATGAAAATTTTTCAATCTTAGATGGCATTAGTTTTTTTTGTCTGGAACCTCACCCATTTTTGAAATTTTTGTTGTGAATTGTGACAGGAGTGTAATCAGGTCCGTTGATTTAGCAGTTGTCTTCACTATTGCACAGAGAAAGAAATTTGACAAGATCATGATTTATTCAAAGCAGGTTCTTTTAGTATTGTTAAGGTAATCTGCAAAAAATTGTTGTGAATTATTGTGCATATTACTCTGCAATTTGTAGAAAAAATGGACATTTTTATTTTATCACGTGATAAATTTGTGTTTAATGTTGCATATTACCTTTAAAGAGGAACATATTCCATATGGTCATTTCTTGACCAATGCGTGTGCAATTATCGGAGGTAAATAACTCAGTTGTAGTATTACATTTTCACTTATTATACCTATACTTTTCTTGACTAATATTCTTACCACTTCTTATGTAAACATATTTTTGGCCCATTATTACTTTATTTAATGTTTTGGTTTCCAATGCCCCATCTTAAATAACAATGTATTCAAAAATGTATGATAAACTTGACCATCACTAATCAATAACCAGCAATGGTTTTTGAATTACCCAAGCAATAATGACAGTTCAACAAAAACTTATAGATTTTCAATGTAAAGAGAAGACAAAGAATCAGAGAAACCATTATAAAAACGTTATTCCTCTTCTTACCATCACACAAGCAACATCATTGAAGAAGAATAATCAAAATGAGTTCCAATAATGCTATCCAGGTCCAACAACCTGTAGAGGTCCAACAAGTTCACCAGGTCCAAGAGGCTGTAGAGGTCCAACAAGTTCACTAGGTCAAAGAGGCTGTAGAGGTCCAATAAGTTGTCCAGGACGAAGAAGCGGTCGCCTTACAAAGAAGACGAACCAGAAGGAGAATAAGAAGATCAAGAAGAAGGATAAGGAGGAAAACTATGTTCAATTCAGATGATGATGACGTAACACCATATGGTTGGAGTAACTTTATGTCAGCTAGGGCATTTAGATTTGATAATTAAAACTTAAAAGTGTCTTTGTTGTCTTCAAAATTCAGGAGTTTTAGTTGTATTAAATATGAAACTTGCACTTGTGAAACATTTTGTTGTCTTCGATGTGGATCACACTTCTTATTAAAAGTACTTGAATGAAAATTTTATTGATCTAATGTTTCTCATTTATGCGTTAGATATAATGGTTGTTCATAGTGTTTATAGTTCTACTGAACTAACTAGATTGTGATGATGATTATTTGATTACCATAGACATTTCTCCTGCTATTCGACCAAGTAGTGAAACAATCATGATCGAAGATCCCACACCATTCATCAGGTATATTTTTCTTCACCATGTTTTCATTTCTCCATGTTATAATAGTAAGCTGGTTGTTTTAAATTAATGAAAATTTCCAAGTTGAGAAAGCAAAAGTTGATCCTTCTGGTTTTCTTGATACCCTTGGAGGAAATGAGTCCCCTAAGAGAACCTGGATGTTGATTTTTAATACAAATGTTAACATATTATTATTATTATTTTGTATTATTCTGGTTTAAACTATCTTTAGCAGTATATACTTATTATAGTTTTTTTTTTGCTGAATTTTAGAAAATATTAGACCATGGTCTGTATTTTCCTCTCACAGTTGTTCAGAGATTTGATGTTTCTGTAAGTATCTTATGATACTATCTAAATTTCATTCTTGATAGTCCATTTAGAGTGAATTGTCACTTTCTTTCGTTCGAAAAGGTTCTGATCTGGTCCAAGTTCGGAAGTTGATAGGAATACATGCTAAGACCATTATTCTCATGTCAAAGGTATGTCAATATGGTATGTTAAGGACTTATGGTTTTATTTCATGGAAAATATGTGATTTTTGATCGGTTTAAAATTGTTTTAAGAGTTATGAAATATACATGATCACTTGATATCATAGAGATGCTTATTGCATCTGCATTGATGTATGCTATTGGACATCATCTAACAATATTTTGGATGCTTTTAAAAGCAAACTATCTCTTGAGTTCCTACTGTTATTTGCTATCTCTGGTAGGTCTTATGACCATGAAATTATCTCTAAAGTTCAACCATATGTTACATTTACAACTTTAGTTTTGATTAAAAATTTTTATACACGAAAAAATATTATTGTTATAAACGGGGACAACTTTAATTTTGATTCAAATATTTTTATATACGAAAAAAATACTATTGTTATAAACGGACAAAACTTTAGTTTTGATTCAAATTTTTTTATATACGAAAAAAAATACTATTGTTATAAACAGACACAACTTTACTCTTGATTCAAATTTTTTATATATGGAAACAACTTTACTGTTCATTCAAATTTTTTGTATAAATAGTGTCAAAACAAAACTAATATTTATATATGCAAAAAAATACATTAGTGATCAAAATATTTTTATATACGAAAATAATTACTATTGTTATAAACGAGAACAATTTTACTACTGATCAAATATTGAATAATAGAAATTTATCGACAATTATATTCTCTCTTATAACATAATTGTTTTATTTGTTAAAAAAATCCAAACGATTAATTGATGTATTTCAACTTAAATTTACTATTATTCTTACGTTTTTTTTTCTTTCTATTTTCAATTTTCAAATTTTATGACAGTCTGCGTACAAATGCGCGCCCAAAAATCGTATTGACTTTTTTTTCTTTCCATTTCTTAAATATTGCTACATATATACCACCACTTATAGTGTGAAGTGTATAACATCATTCAAACAAATAATATTTGTATCCTAACACAATTAATTCTTAATTTTATTTAACTTCAATCTAACTTTAGTTTCATTTGTTTTTGATCTACCTATTAATTAATATTTTTTATTTAATAATTTCAATCATTACATTATTTGAATTTATATTAATAATTAATTTAAAACTTTTTTTACACCACACAACAATTTCTTATATTTACCGATACAAATTTTTAATTTTAATTATATCTATTTTTAAAATTTTACCATTTTTTTTTAATTTGATTAATAATTACACGTGCATAATATAAAATCTTCCAACAAATGTCCGGGAGAAAACACAAGTTAGTTATTAGTTTTTAAATTAAAAATAAATCATCAAAGACAAAAATATAAATTAAATTATATATTCAACGATCAAGATCAATCCAACGACCTAGATTTCATGTTGGATCACCCTGTAGCATTCTCTCTTTCCACCATTGGTACTTGAGAGAAAACAAGAAGATAATCTCGGGAAAAACCTCACCTATATATAAATCCCTAAACCACTCGCACATGCACGCAAACAACAAAAATCCCAATTTTCTATCTTTCATTTTTCAATGTCAGCGTTGGATTATTATCTATCTCCTTCAACAATCTATCTTCATTCTCACACCATCAAATCCAATTTCCACCACTGGCGAAACGCACGTAGTTTTGTCCCCAATTCATCACCCGTTAGGGTTCTTAAAGACGTCAATTTCTTGAAAGATTTTGGAAGATTCCATTTATGGAGAGGCTTAAAGCTCAATAACATTGATGGATTCAGAACAGCTGCAACCGGTGGTTCGGAAACCGATTCCGGCGAGAACAGTGGAGAGAGTACAGAGGTTGAAGCTGAACCGGGTTCAGGTGTATCCTGGGAATGGTTAGGTTCTTCTAAACCTGGGAACTGGAAATGGGAACTTTGGTTGAAAGCTCAACTAGTTGGGGTTTTACTGCTTCAATTAGGGATTGTGGTTTTTTTTATGAGGTTTTTTAGGCTGGAAATTCCGTTACCTGGCTCCGAACCGAGCTCTTCCGAGGTGATTTTGAGTGTTCCTTATAATGAGTTTTTGAGTAAGATTAATAGTGATCAGGTTTTAAAGGTGCAGGTTGATGGGGTTCGTATAGCGTTTATGCTGAAGTCTGATTTGGAAGGTGGTGAAGTTCCTAGTAGTAATAGTAGTAGTGGGTTGAATCTTGAATCAGAGTCTTTGGTTAAGAGTGTTGCCCCGACGAAGAGGGTTATTTATACTACAACTAGGCCTAGTGATATTAGAACTCCTTATGAAAAGATGCTGGAGAATAAAGTGGAGTTTGGATCGCCTGATAGACGTTTAAGTGGATTCTTCAACCCTGGTTTGGTAAGAAACTTTTGGTTATTCATGGTTTGTTAGAATATTTTAGAATTTATCTCCACAAAAATGGTCACTAAGATGAGAAATGAGAGATGTCCGTCATTTTTCATTTACAATCAATCAGTATGATGAGTGGCCTCATGGTTTAGGATGGACTTTGACACTACCTTAGAAGTTGGGTTGAACATTACTCGACCGCACAAAATAAGATTGTAAGGTGAGGGATCTCCGTTCTCCACTACGTATAGTCACGGTTAACGTTAAGTCCATATCACTATCACTATCTCTTGTGGTCATATCACCCGCACTGTTATTGTTCTGGAATAGAAAGTGGAAACTCAAATGATAAGTTATACTTACCTCAACAATTGAATCTACATAGGGAGTGTTTGTTTTTATTTTTCTAAATTAAACAAGCTATAAAATGTTTCTAAAAATGAATGTAGTGTGATTGAATTGTTTCTAAAAATGAATGTAGGGATCTCCGTTCTCCACTACATATAGTCACGGTTAACGTTAAGTCCATATCACTATCACTATCTCTTGTGGTCATATCACCCGCACTGTTATTGTTCTGGAATAGAAAGTGGAAACTCAAATGATACGTTATACTTACCTCAACAATTGAATCTACATAGGGAGTGTTTGTTTTTATTTTTCTAAATTAAACAAGCTATAAAATGTTTCTAAAAATGAGTGTAGTGTGATTGAATTGTTATATGATCATATATCGTTCAATTTTTTAAAATTCAAATATATATTAAAATATAGACCTAGGTCTAGCCCTCCCAAACCCTTCCAAACAGACCCAAGGTTGATGTTGGAAGGAGGCTGGTGATTTGAGGGCTAATGTCTATTTGATGTGCAAACCTTTGGAGATCCAAATATATTTAATTGTTTAGAGGCAGCAAGCCTTTGGAGACCCAAAAAGAGAAATATAAGAGTAATGGTTCTTTGATTCTTTCTCCAATTACAGTCTTTCTATTAAACCACTTAAAATTGTGTGACTGCTCAATGTCAATGAACTAAAGACTTTCACCTTAAGTCTTTCTTAACTTTTGTAGGATGAGAATTTGAAATAACATTTTCATAAAAGAATTGAATGCTTTGAGGTGGTTAATAGAAGTTAATGTTTGCTTTGGCTTCAGGAATTAGACTTGCTTACAGTTTAAAAAATCCTTCAAATCATTTACTAAATATTCCATATGTTGTAATTTGTTATATTACCAGATAAGTTTCTCTTTTACTAATGTAGTTGCTTGGTATTTTGCTAAAACATACAGTTGGTTAAGATATTTGACTTCCTATTCCAGTTCATTATTAATTTCCTTGATTTGTTGCGTTTACAGTATATCATGTGACTAGCTGACTTTGTTTCTCAATTTCACAGATAGTCATGGTTTATGTTGCTGTACTGGCGGGGCTTCTCCATGATTTCCCTGCAAGCTTTTCTCGTGTGAGTTTGATTTCTTCCCCTCTTATCTTCTCTGCCCTACCAAAATCATTTTTCTTAAACCATTGCAATGATGTCTTATAAGTAATTACATGTTATGGCTAAATACTCCTGGTCAGATTAGGAGCGACATATTAGGAACTTCCACTGGTACAAAATCATCTGAAAAAGGTGAAACAATAACTTTTGCTGATGTTGCTGGTATTGATGAGGCCAAGGAGGAGCTAGAAGAGATTGTGGTAAGCTGGACTCTCTTCAGCTCATTTTCAGCACTTAAAGTCTTTATGGTGCAAATGAGGCTTTCTAGTTTTTATCCTACAATAACCTTCTATTTTCATTCAGATTTTTATTTTTTCTGGTGATATAGGGAAATAATTTTGGTTGTGATGATACTCACTTGCCAGGAATTTCTTCGAGATCCGGATAAATATGTACGACTTGGAGCTCGTCCTCCTCGAGGTGTTCTCTTGGTGAGATATAGTCAGAGATATGTGTTTGCTTGGGAAGGGATTGTATATGGGAAATGTCTCTTTCTTGGAGAATATTGTGTTAAAATCCAACAAAACTTTATACTGTATTATACTATTATGTCAACTGTACTTTCTCTTGCTTAAATGAGCTTCACCTTGCGAAATACCAGAACACAATTATGTTTCATTGAGCTCATCGTTCCAGTAATAAATCTTTGGTTAGCTTCCACTTACACCTTTCCTGCATTTTTGTGCTTGTACTTCATATACGGACTATTTATGCCTAAGCTATATGCAATCATATATTGTTATTTTTTGAATTTGACTTGTATGGAGTAAATATTTTTTGGTTT
This sequence comes from Lathyrus sativus, assembly GCA_963859935.3. Classification (NCBI taxonomy): domain Eukaryota; kingdom Viridiplantae; phylum Streptophyta; class Magnoliopsida; order Fabales; family Fabaceae; genus Lathyrus; species Lathyrus sativus. The sequence goes on from OZ012735.1 coordinate 610,167,265, forward strand.
ATCTTACAGGTAGGTCCTCCAGGAACAGGTAAGACTTTACTAGCAAAGGCTATTGCTGGAGAAGCTGATGTGCCATTTATAAGTTGTTCCGCTAGTGAGTTTGTTGAGTTGTATGTTGGTATGGGTGCTTCCCGGGTGAGAGATCTCTTTGCAAGGGCAAAGAAAGAAGCACAGTGCATTATATTTATTGACGAGGTAAGAATATGGACTCTTTTATTGTGTAAGAAGTTTAATATAACATTTACTATTTAATATTCAACAAAACCAAAATTTATTTTGGTCTGCAGATAGATGCTGTGGCTAAAAGTCGGGATGGTAAATTTCGCATTGGAAGCGATGATGAACGAGAACAGACCTTGAACCAGTTGCTCACCGTTAGTATTCCTTGTGTTATTTATTTCTTGTGATTATTTGGGAGGTGGGATTATGGAACAATCAGGCTAGTATTTTGAAACTATATTGCAGGAGATGGATGGGTTTGACAGCAATCCAGGTGTGATTGTTATTGCAGCAACTAATCGTGCTGATGTCTTAGATCCCGCACTTCGCCGACCAGGAAGATTTGATCGAGTAGTTATGGTCTGGATTCAAGTTGTAATGCATTAATTCATTTGGTTTTTATAATGCTATAAAAAAATCTTTTTATATATCTTTTAAAAAATGTCATGTTTTCTCTTAGGTGGAAACACCTGATAGGATTGGAAGAGAATCCATCCTGAAAGTTCATGTTTCTATGAAAGAACTTCCTTTGGCCAAAGATGTTTACATTGGTGACATTGCTTCTATGACTACTGGGTTCACAGGGTAATTGTGATATTTCTTTCACATGATATAGCTTTTCCCCCTTTAAATACATTGAGAAGATTGGAAGTTTGATCTGACACACGGTACGCATCATTGAAGGGCTGATCTTGCGAACCTAGTAAACGAGGCTGCTTTATTGGCGGGAAGAAAGAACAAAGTTGTTGTGGAGAAAATTGATTTTATTGAAGCTGTGGAAAGGTCAATAGCTGTAAGTAAATTTGTTTTGGATAATATTGATTTCATCCACAATCTCTCTTGGTGGATGCACAGTTGTAATTTATGCCAACAGTTTGTTCAGATTTTTCTGTCAAATCACAATGTTAAAATGAAAATTTAGTTCTGTGAATTGGCTTCTACTTTACCAATTGTGGATAAAAAGACAAAACTACTTGTTTCAGGGCATAGAAAAGAAGACTGCCAAGTTGCAAGGATGTGAGAAGGGTGTAGTTGCACGACATGAAGCTGGTCATGCCGTAGTTGGCACTGCAGTTGCAAATCTTATTCCTGGACAGCCGCATGTTCAGGTAGATCATAGAAGATGCTCTGTTCTTGATTTCTTGGCTATTTGAATATGCTGTTGCCATTAAAGACACTGGTTTTCTTTGACCACTTAAACCTACTTGATTTTTGTGGAATTATCACACTAATAAACTATATTTTTACGCTTGAAATTACTCTGATGTTTGATGATTTCTAGTTCACATAGGCTCTGGTTATGAGATTCTTAGTTTAATGACCTGTGACAAATTATTTTATTTCCTTTTTCTTTGAGGGAGATGGTTTTACTTTTAATTTATTTCGCTTATTTTATGGTGGGAAATTAGAGCAAATAATATATTTGTTGTGCATGATTCAATAAGTATAAAACAAATTACAAATCAAAGCATCTTGCTACTAATAGATAAACATTTCATTGACGTATCTATTCCCACTCACTCCTATTTTTCCTACTACTGCCCTACTAATTTATTTTTTCTTTTTTTAGAAAATTCCTTTTGATGAATAGTAGTAGTTCCTCCTTATCAGACTAGTAAATAATAATTCTATCTAATAGTTACTTATAGTAATTTTTGTTAATTTGAAAAATATTAATTGTTTTTAATCTCCTAATTACCTAATCATTTTCAGTTATGTGATACTTCTTCTTTTCATTTTTCTATACAACAAGACACACTATACTCATCTTAATGATAAAAACTGAATAAATAAAATATGGATAGGGATGAAATTCAATTTTGAAGGATAAACCGCGTCACCCCTTAACTGATCTCTTTTAGGGATATTTCAATGCCTTGCTGTCTTGTGTATGTTTTCAGAAAGTAAGCATATTGCCTAGGTCGGGAGGGGCCTTGGGCTTCACTTATATTCCTCCAACAAATGAGGACAGATACTTGCTTTTGATTGATGATTTGCGTGGTCGTCTGGTGACCCTTCTTGGAGGACGTGCAGCAGAAGAAATCGTTTATTCTGGTCGAGTTTCAACAGGTGCACTTGATGACATTCGTCGAGGAACTGACATGGCATACAAAGCTATTGCTGAATATGGTTTTAGTCAGACAATAGGCCCCGTGTCAATTTCCACTCTTTCTAATGGTGGAATGGATGAATCTGTGGGATCAGTTCCTTGGGGAAGGGATCAGGTTAAATATTTAATTAACTTATTTATTTTCTTCAATTCAAAATTTTCTTTATGCTCATTTTAATAATATGGAAACAACAGGGACAACTTGTTGATCTTGTTCAAAAAGAGGTGAAATCATTGCTTCAATCTGCGCTGGAAGTAGCACTTTCCATTGTACGAGCTAATCGTACTGTTGTAGAGAGTCTTGGTGCTCAATTAGAAGGTAACTGTACCTTCTTTATTATATATAGCAGCAGTGTTAGCGTTTTCACTGTCTTGATTTCATCATTTTATATATTTGAATTACATTTCTTTTGATGCTTTCTTCTTTTGTTATCGTTACTATCATCAGAGGTGTTGCTCTTGTAAGCAAGGCTAAATCCAACTTTCTGGTCAAGATTCACATTAAATTGTTGGGTGAAATATGTAATCAAATTGGGTGAAATATGTAATCATGTTAATTTGAAAATACAATAATATCTAGGGGCATTCATGTGTGCTGTTTTTATCTATGGGATCAATTGAATTTGCATAAAAAATTAGATTGCAGATTTTTAATTTTCAACTTTACCCCAGCAAAATTCTGTAGTTTGATATAATAAAATGGTGTCAAAATGTCAATGCTGTATGCTTTTCTATCTACTCTACGCCATGATGTTGTAAGTTGTAACACTGCTTTATTGCTTGTGTTCTTCAGAAAAAGAGAAAGTAGAGGGTGAAGAGTTACAGAAGTGGTTAAGATTGGTGGTTGCGCCAACAGAACTTGCAATTTTTATGGAAGGAAAACAGCAGACCCTTCTCCCATTGCAGTCCGGTTCCTGAAACTGTTAAAAAAGGCGTCTATTATGTGTTTCCGGTGTGATGTGGAAGTTGAGGTATGATTTTTGATGTGTTTCCGGTGTGATGTGGAACTTGAGGTATGATTTTTGACACGGTTCAACTAAAGTTAGTGAAATTATATCTCAAATAGCATGCCTTGCAACATTGTATATTCCTAGTTTATGCCATTGCCAACCTGTTATTTGTATTTAGTCACCATTCACTCAATCGAAGCAACAAGGAAAACAGAGAATTATGACGAAATACATAACATTAGTGCCTCTCTCCAACTACATGAGTAATGGTAATTTTATTTGTATATTGACTATTATTTCAGTCATGTCACAAAATGTAATTAATATATATATTTTGTATACGTTAATGATTCTGTTAAATATGTTGCATACATTAAAGATTCTGTTAAATATGTGGTCCTGCATCATGTTACAACAAAGTATTTTATTGAAATTGCAAGTAACATGGTTAGTTAAGGAGTCTCTTTTCAAATTTGTTAAGTATAACAAGTGTGACTAGAATGGGTAATAGTTCCACATTGGTTAGAAATGTGAAGACTTGAGTATTTATAAGTGAGAGAATTCATACACTATTACCTTAAGGTTTTGGGTGAAGACTTGAGTATTTATAAATGAGAGAAATGTGATGTGTATTTCGCAAAGGTGCTGCTTTAGAAAAAAAAGTTCCACAATGTTCAATGCTCTCTAATGAAAATATTCACAATAGTGGTATCATGAGCCGTGTTAACGGCGGTACAAGTGTACGTGGAAGTAGTGGTGGGTAGAGTGTCCCGTTGAAGAGTGTTAACGGCGGTAGAAAATATTCACAATAGTGGTATCATGAGCCGTGTTAACGGCGGTAGAAAATATTCACAATAGTGGTATCATGAGCCGTGTTAACGGCGGTACAAGTGTACGTGGAAGTAGTGGTGGGTAGAGTGTCCCGTTGAAGAGTGTTAACGGCGGTACAAGTGTACGTGGAAGTAGAAAATATTCACAATAGTGGTATCATGAGCCGTGTTAACGGCGGTACAAGTGTACGTGGAAGTAGTGGTGGGTAGAGTGTCCCGTTGAAGAGTGTATGTGGCGGTACAAGTGTACGTGGAAGTAGTGGTGGGTAGAGTGTCCCGTTGAAGAGTGTTAACGGCGGTACAAGTGTATGTGGAAGTACAAGTGTACGTGGAAGTAGTGGTGGGTAGAGTGTCCCGTTGAAGAGTGTTAACGGCGGTACAAGTGTATGTGGAAGTACGTGGAAGTAGTGGTGGGTAGAGTGTCCCGTTGAAGAGTGTATGTGGAAGTACGTGGAAGTAGTGGTGGGTAGAGTGTCCCGTTGAAGAGTGTTAACGGCGGTAAAGAGGGTGTATGTGGAAGTACATGGAAGTAGTGGTGGGTAGAATGTCCCGTTGAAGAGTGTTAACGGCGGTAAAGAGGGTGTATGTGGAAGTACGTGGAAGTAGTGGTGGGTAGAATGTCCCGTTGAAGAGTGTTAACGGTGGTACAAGTGTATGTGAAAGTAGAAGAACTTTCACTTAAGAGAGAGCATTGTGGATAGACTTACATTTGAGGGGATGTGTTAAGCATAACAAGTGTAACTAGTATGGATAATAATCTTATATTAACTAAAAATGCGAAGGCTTGGAAATTTATAAGTGAGAGAATTTGAGGGGATGTGTTAAGTATAACAAGTGTGAGTAGTATGAATAATAATCTTATATTAACTAAAAATGCGAAGGCTTGGAAATTTATAAGTGAGAGAATCTCACAAAATATTGCTTTAGAAAAGAGAGTTCCACAATGTTCAATGCTCCTTAGTGAAAATCTCTGTAACAAAATTCTTCCCCATCAAATCAAACTTATTTATTAATCTACAGTTATGTTTGTGCAATTTCTTTTAGATTTTTGCTTATGATTTGATAATCATACCAAATGAGAGAGACAATGTTAGAACAGGTTTTGTTCTGGCCTTTTTTGGATGAAAGGAAATGGTGATGGGAAATTGGCCCCACATTATATTTATTCTCACTATGTTTTCTTTTGAACGAAGTGTTGAGAAAAACCAAATATGCTAACTTGCAATGTGCATCTGGTGCACCAGTGTCTTATGTGGCTGAATTTTATTCTTTGCTCTTTTGGGAAGTTACATATTCTCACAGTCATGTTCATGTAAATCATTATTATCTCACTCTTCTGCGCATAAGTTACAATTTAAACTAGATGTGGAGAAAAGCAGGCGTAGAGCCGCATGGTATTGACCGTCTTAAGGGCAATAAGATGATACAAAAATAACTTTAGTAATAGTATAATTGAGGAAGGGAAGGAACAAACTCATGATTCTAAGTATGTGCGTAATTGACAGTTCTAGAGTTGAAACTCATGGCAGGGTAAGCTCGAAAACTTGTATTTGATTTTGTGTGGTTATCACCATCAACTATTAAATCTATTAAAAATCAATTGCATGAATTCTTTAAATTGTCTTTTTACTACAAATAATTTACACTAAGATATTTAAGGGAGAACCCTACTATGATTTTGTTGCTTGTCTTTTACATTTTCGGTTCGTTTATTATTGTTTATTGTGTTTTCTTCATAATTGCGCATTTTTGAGTTAAGTTTTAAATTGATTCATTTTAACATTGTATAATTGGATTGTTTGTATTTGAGTATAATTACTATAGTTTTAGTCAATTACTTGAGTTAATGGAACAATAATTATTTTTGAAACTGGTTTAAGTAATGTGGGAAGTAAAATCTCAAACTATTTTGTAAATTTTGAAAAATTGAGATATGGTGTGTATGAATTGAGTCACTCATATTCCATAACTCGAAATAAATTAAACAGAGGAGAATATGATGATTCTGGTGTCTGTGACTCGAATCACATTTTACTCATGATTCAAATTATGCAACACTGATCCAAATCACAACTTGTACATACTCAAATCACATACTTCATATTGGTGACTGACTTATTTGATTCGAATCATACATCCTATATGACTCAAATCATCCACCATTTCACTTTTTTCTGTTTGGTTATGAGTTCTTTGACTCGAGTCAAGGTTTACACATGACTCGAATCATGAACCTTCATGACTAGAATCATAACCTAAATCAATTCGAATCACATGAAAATCACTTTTTTTTTATGTTGATATTGTTTCACTCTACTCGTTCATTCGACTCAAATCAACAAATTCTCTTAACTCGAATTTAAAAATCATTTTCACCTATTTTTGTGCATAATATTCAAGCATATAAATTTTTTTGTCACCTTATTTTAAATAGCACTCATAACTAACATTGTAAGTGTATGGAATTAACAACCTCTAAAATTTGAAAACTCAAAATCTCTTGCAAACAAAATTTTTATTTTGATTACAGATCTTAATCATGAGAGATTTGTAATTGTCGACGGAGACGTTGTCTTGAAACTAATATTTCTTTTAGGTTTGATAAAGATTTTAGGAAGCTTGCAAGTTTGCAGTTGTTGTGATTGGTAGTGACAAATTTCAGTGAAAAGGAGACTCTTCTCTCTAGGTTGATCTTGGTAGTGATGTGTTGAAGCCTACAGATAGAATAGGAGTTCTTTTAAATTTTTCAGACAATTCATTACTTAAGAAATCTGTGGGTTCAAAGATGATTACGAGCATATTAGTGAAGTTGGAGGATTCAAAAAGCGATAATTGAGTAAAGATTTAGTAGCGAGTTCAACGTCAAAATTATATACAAGTCAAAATCTAGATAACAAATTTATTTTTCTTAGCATTATTGTGAATTGGTGATTGTATGAACTCATAAATATTTGCTAAAGCATAGTGGAAGAAAAACATTCAATAGAAAACCATTGGAGAGTGAAGTAAACTCCTTCGAGGATGATAGAGCAAGGCCACTACACATTTCACTGCTCTCTCTCTCTCTCTCACACACACACACATTTAATTCTTGTAGGATATTACATGTTTAAGTTTTTGTTTGTTAGTATAGTTTATCATTAATTTCCGTTGATATCGATTTACTACATACATGTAGGTTTTGTTGGAATTAGAATCTAGTTGAGTTTTAGTGCTGATTAAAATCCGCGGACTAGTGGCATTAGAATCCTTCAATAATTGAATTTTTATAAAGGACACATCTCGTGTAATTTTCAATTTATCAATTTGATATAACTGACAACTTTTTGTGTATTATCTTTGAACGATCCATGATATTTGTGAATTATATACGTGTAATCGCGATTGATTGATTTCATACAAGCATAAACTCTCTATTTCCGCTTTAAGACTTCTGTGCGTTTAAAAAAAACTGACATTGCTTTTTGAAAAAGCATTCAATTTTTGAAAAAAGTCTATTCTACCCCCTATAAACCGTTCCTCTACTCCATATTCATATCCAACATTGATGAGACAAATAAGAGTTTCCATGAGATTTTACATCCTCTTCGTTAGATAGATACGCTTCTAGTATCCAATCCGGCTTGCACGCCTACTTTTTTATTTTTATTTTTCATTTTTTAATAGATTAGTAGGCTTGTTTTTACTTTTCATTTAGATTTTTTACTTATTTTTTAGAACAGTTTTTAAAAAGCATCTTTTTAACAAATTTTACTTCAAAAAGTATTACATATATTCTCAAATAAATGTATAAAATAAAATCATAAAAAATTAGAATCTCTAGAATTAACTAAAAAAGGGCGGGTTTAAGGTGGAACAAGTTGAACGAATAGGTGCGACAAGGTTTCGCGGGCGGCAAGTTTTGGCTGTACGGACTTTGGCGGAACGGATTTTGGTGGACGGCGGACCCAAAATCCCAACCTAACTCGCCATTTTTGGCGGATGAGTGGGCCGGTCCGGTGGGTCACGGTCTGCTTTGTCACTCCTATATATTAGTTATATAATATTTAATTAATAAATAATTTTTATATTTACTTCTATTAAATAATGACTCCACTAAAAATATTAAATTATATTATTTGATATGAACAATAGATTATATATTTGTGTGACAATAAAAATAAACTATACAACAACTATAAAAACATAGACAAATTTTAATAGAATAATATATTTTTTCAAGTATAAAATAATATATATTTTTCTATTATTTAATTATTAATTAAGTTGGTGTTATTATTATTATTATTATTATTATTATTATTATTATTATTATTATTATTATTATTATTATTATTATTATTATTATTATTATTATTTTAAAATTAAAAGTTGTTGACTTATTAATATAAACAATTTACTTTGTTGTCACTAGGAATTGAGCTCTAACCAAATTACACACATCTAATTCAACTATAATATATAAGTTGAAATCCCGCTTACTTTAACACCTTAAATAATTTTCCACGTAATATAAATAAAATCAGAGTAATTATCCACAACATCATATTTAAAAATGTCACACTTTCAACAAACACATACTCATTCAATCAGATATGTAACACATGTTCTTTAAAAAAAATTATTTATAATAACATTATCAGCAAAACATAACTGAAGGTTAATTCATATAGCAACAAAAATAACATTTAATCATTCAGTTAACAACTCAAGGCATATCATAATTGATAGTGTCATAAAAGAACAATAGTCATAGGAAATAAAACATGGTAATCAACCACCAACAATAAAAAGCATGCAACATTTTACAACCCCAGTGTTACATATCAGAGCAGACACCAAACTAAAAGAATAAACTGAATACTTCATCTTCCACTCACATCTGAGCTCCTACTGCGGATTATCTGCACATTAACTACGTGGAGGCAATATTCAAACAGAAGGGGTGAAATATCATGATAATATAAAGGAAAACATGATAAATAGTAAGTATTAGGTTAACACATGTGTTATCACCCATTCTACAACCCAACACCAACACTAAGTTATCCAAACATAAAGATAACACAACAACGATTCAACTAAATATCTCATATTAATTAACCAACAACATCATCACTAATTTTTCCACCAACCAATAAGAAATTCAAATGATAACCAATCCAATTAATCACAACAATATCACATATTAGCAACATAACGACATAATTAATATATAATGCAATGATACTCACAACCAGACTCAACGCATATGCATGTGATACCAATTTTTGTGAACACTCAGATTCACCATTCTGATCCCCACCCCATAGGATCAAAACCACTCACTGATCAATCACCTCCAGAATCAGCTACCGGCCCAATCCATACAATGGGATTTTAGGCTTTTCAACAACGGATCATTGTCCACAAATGTATGCAATGAGACTATTTATGCATACAACAACGACAATATTATCGTGCTCAATAATCCACCACCATGGTTATTGTACACCATCCAAATTGACCAACAAGCATAAAGTATAACTCATACAACATATATATCTTTTATGCAATCACAACAACTCTAAATAATCACATATCATGTATACATATTAAACACACACATCATCAATTTCACTCGTCATAACAACTTCACCAACATCATAACAACATCAACGTAACAACATCAATATAATAACATAATCATACTTCATCATAACATATAATATTACTCATCATTCACAATAATCAACAACCGACACAAATAGTAATAACTTTACATTTGCATAACTGTATACACTCAATCATGTTACTTCATTATAACTCCCCGATTCGCTAATCGAGCATGCAAACCTTTACAAACATCCATATAATAGACACCTGAATATTAATAAAAAAATTCACCAATCCTTTTCATGTTATAGCCCTGTGTGTTAGCTTTCTAACGCTTCGAACGGTGCCTCAAACGGACGTACGGATCAAAAGTTACGTCCATTCTGGCATCACTTGCTACAAGTTTGCTTCGCGACTTTCGCTACGCGAAATACAGCTCGCATCACGACTCTCGCTACTGCTCGCTACCCTCGCTTTCGCGAGCTCATTACAGAATGTAAACCATGGACTTTCGCTACAGGTTCGCTACTGCTCGCGTCGTGATCTTCTCTATGCGAACTATAGTTCGCATCGCATACTCTTCAGGACAACAAACCAGAAAAGTTTAATTTTTGCAATTTGGAGGCCTTTCGGACCTCCGAATTCGATTCCGTAAAAAGTCTCAGTCCCAGAATTTGAAATACTACCATTATATAACTATTATACCAGTCTACATCACATTTTTAGAGGTCCGAACATCATACATACATCATGTAATCATAAATTCATATATTCAACACATGATTCATAAACCACAGGGTCAACAAATAAGATACGGCAAAATCATTATCATCAACAACCCAACACAACATAATTGTACAACATCAAGATCAATGAGTTCATTAATTTCATCAATAATCATTATAATCAACAACAATTAACAACAATTTAAACCCTAAATCTACCCTTCCTCACATCATTCATAATTGACACCAATTATCTACTATTCATCATAATATCTCTTAGAAAATCAGAACCCCACCCTTACCCTATAATTGAGATTTCTAAACCTTCACAAATGGTGGTTCCCTCTTCTTCTTCTTCTTCAACCCTAGCCTTTCTTCCGTTCTTATCAAATGTTATGATCGTACATAATGACTTCTCTTTCCTTGTTTTACTTGTTTAACCCTAAGACCCTTTCTATGGTTTGCCTCTTATGCCCTCACTTACTCCTCTAACTCTATATTATATCATCAACATTCTCCCAGTTTCCAATCCTGCCCCTTAATCTTATTTTCACCTTAGTATTCTTATTTTGTTATTACTATTATTATAATTCTAATATTATTATTATTACTAATAATTTTACAACTTAAATAATACTAATAATATCTCTTAATAATATTACTCAATTATTACTAATATTACTTTATTAATCCTTCTCACCACCATCACCAATTTCTAAAAAATTAACCACACACCCCTCACCTTTGAGGTCATTAACATTAAGGTCACTACCCCCTACCGCAAGGTGCCCTAAAGACAGCAAAGCACACATAATCACATTTATACACACAACTTCACGAAATTAAATTACAAAAAATAATTTAAAATAAAACGGGGCGTTACAACTCTCTTCCACTTAGAATATTTTCGTCCTAAAAAATTACCTGATATGAACAACCCAGGATACACCTCACGCATCATGCTCTCTAACTCCCAAGCATCTCCTTGTTCAAGAATACAATCCTCCAAAAAATCCGCCAAAGACTGTATAGTCTTTTTTGTTTGACTATCTGTCTGCAGATGATAAGTTGAATTCAACCTCATCTTCAAACCTAAAACCTCTTGCAAACTCTCCCAAAATCTGGAGGAAGTGAACCTCAAATCTCTATCCGACACAATACTCAACAGAACTCCATGCAGCTTCATAATCACACAGATATAAATCTCTGCCAACTTCTGCAAGGAAAGCTGATGTTAATCAGAATAAAATGCGTCTTTTTCGTCAGTCTATCAACAACCACTCAAATGGCATCATGCCCTCTCTGAGTATTCGACAACCCAATCACAAAATCAATCGAAATGCTGTCCCATTTCCACTCTGAAATATCCAACGGTTGCATCAAACCAACAAGTTTCTGATGTTCCACTTCCGACTTCTAACAAGTCAAGAAAGCATACACAAATTGAGCCACATTCCGCTTCAATCCAGGTCACCAAAATATCTTCTTCAGATCTTGATACATCTTTGTAGCTTCTGAATGAATACTCAAGCTACTTCTATGACTTTCTTCCAAAATAATCTTTTTCAATTCAGAATCATCAGGAATACATATTCTATCACGAAATCTCAGCACACCTTGCTCATCCACTTTGAAGTCACTAACCTCAGTCTGATTACTTCCAATCATCAAGTCCATAAACTTCACATCCAACTTCTGAATCTCTCTAATATTATTTAAAAAAATCATTGTTGATCTTCAGCATACCCAACATAACACTCTACGGTGTTAGCTCACAAACCAAGCTCGAGTCTCTGAACTGCTAAATCAATTCCAATACTCTAACTATCATAGCAGACATATGCAGGGACTTCCAAATTAACACATCAACCACGACATTAGCTTTACCGGGATGATAATTTAAGCCAAAGTCATAATCTTTCAAAAATTCCAACCATCTCCTCTGCATCATATTCAACTCTTTCTGATCAAATAGATACTTCAAGCTCTTATGATCACTATAAACCTCAAATCAGGAACCATAGAGATAATGTCTCAAAATCTTCAACACAAAAACCACTGCAACCAACTCTAAATCATGAGTAGCATAATTCCTTTCATAAAATCTCAGTTATTGCGAAACATAAGCCACAACCTTTCCTTCTTGCATCAACACACCACCTAAACCCATCAAGGACACATCACAATACACCACAACCGGTCCATTCGGTTCAGGTAGAATCAAAACTGGAGTTGTAGTCAACCTTTTCTTCAACTCAATGAAATTCTTCTCATAGTTAATATCATACACAAAAGCTTTACCTTTGCAAGTAAACTGAGTCAACAAAAGTGTAGAAGCATACTTCAATCTCAAAGTTTTGATGATGTCAACAAGATTTAAGTTCATTCCGTGTTTGCAAAAAGTCAAGCTTTCAAAAGTGTTCATACTGTTCATATCATTTCACATTCAGATTTTTGAACACTTGTATTGATATTGAAAAGTGAGTTTTGATCAAAAGGAGAAGATCAATCATTGTATTGATATTATTGTATTACTCTCAAATTAAAGAATTACAGAATTGTTTCTATTGTGACTTGTGATCCAGGATTGTTGGACACAAAGGTTAGTGCTTGCAAGAGGATTGTTCTTGCATACTAGTTGTTGAATAGTTGTTAGATAGTAGGCCTCACCGGTTGATGGTGTGATAAGTTGTACATTCTAAAGCTATAGTGAAAAATCTCTTTCGTGTGGAAAGGGGAGTGGAGTACCTTCGGATTGTGAAGGGAACCACTATAAATCTCTGTGTCCTTTTTACCTTCTACTATTTACTGCTTTCATCATCGAGAATCTCTAAAAACCGAAAAAAGTTTCCAAATACCTAATTCACCCCCCTCTTAGGCATACTCTGAACTTTCAATTGGAATCAGAGCAGGTTAAGGTAACCTATTCCTATCGATTCAGTATGGCTTCCGCTAGCACCAACTCGGTTTTCAAAGACGGTGGAAGTAGTAACAAACCCCCACTGTTTTCTGGAGAATATTTCGATTTTTGGAAAATCAGAATGAAGGCGCATCTTGAAGCCCAAGGAGAAGGTATATGGGAAGCAATCGAAGAAGGACCACACAATCCAGTAAATGTGGTCAATGGCGTTGGAACCGCAAAGTTGAAAAGCACGTATGATGAAGACGATAAGAAAAAGATTCTTAATGAGAAGAAAACAATCAACATACTCCAAAGCGCTCTCAGTATGGACGCGTTCTTCCGTGTATCACAGTGTAAATTGGCAAAGGAGATTTGGGACACCTTGGTGGAAACGCATGAAGGAACCACCGAAGTAAAAAGATCAAGGCTCAACACGTTGAGTAAAGAATATAAGATGTTCCGTATGCAGCCCGGTGAATCTATTGTTGCCTTACAAAAGAGATTCGTTCATCTAACAAATCACTTGATTGCTCTCGCGAAGACCTTCACCAATGATGATCTCAACCTGAAAGTCCTAATATCCTTAACAAGGGAATGACGACCAAAAGTGACCGCTATTTCGGAAAAGAAGAGTCTCTCAACGATGACATCCGCATCCTTATTTGGCAAACTTCAAGAGCACGAATTGGAACTTGGAAGGCTCGAGAAGCACGAAAGTCAAGAAAAGAAGTCCAAAGGAATTTCCTTGAAGATTGACACAAAGGATGACAAAGACGACGAGACTTCCAAAGACGAAAATTTCATGCTTCTTGTAAAGAAGCTTGGCAAGTTTTTTAACACAAATAAAAATTCATCTTTTCCTAAAAAGAATAGACATTTCAGGAAAAAGGATGCTTCCACATCGAATCAAGAAGTCACATATTACGAATGTGGGAAGCAAGGTTACATAAAGCTGGATTGCCCGAAACTTGCAAAGAAAGGAGGATTCAAAGGCAAGAAGGATTTCAAGAATAAAAAGGCTTATGTTGCTTGGGACGATAATGAGATAAGTTCATCATCGGAATCAGAAAGCGATGAATGTGCAAATATGGCTCTAATGGCTTCACACCACTCTGATGATGAAAAAGATGAGGTATGCTTGAAGACAACTTCTAATCAATGGTATCTTGATAGCGGTTGTTCAAAGCATATGACAGGAGATATCAGAAAATTTTCAAGTCTATCATTAAAGGCCAAATGATACGTTACTTATGGTGATGATAATAAAGGAAAGATTCTTGGAGTAGGAACCATTGGTGCACCTCCATGTACAATCATTAAAGACGTTCTTTTTGTGGAAGGCCTTAAACACAACCTACTTAGCATAAGTCAATTGTGTGACAAAGGGTTCCGAATCAACTTCACAAAGGATGAATGTTTGATAGAACATGAAGTCACCCATGACATCTTGCTAAAAGGTAAAAGATTTAATAATATTTTTATGATCTCTTTTGATGACTCATCCTTGAAGGTAAAATGTCTAATGGCGAACAACAACGAGGCGTGGCTATGGCATAAAAGGTTTGCTCACATTCACATGGAGCATTTAAACAAGTTAATAAAGCATGATCTAGTTGTTGGTCTTCCCAAGATAAAATTCATCAAGGATAAGTTATGCGACACATCTCAAAAGGGGAAACAGACCAAGACAACTTTAAAATCCAAGCAAGTGGTTTCTACATCAAAACCACTTCAATTGTTGCATATGGATCTTTTTGGTCCATCAAGAACAAAAAGCTTCAGAGGTAGCATTTATGCTTTAGTTATTGTTGATGATTTCTCTCGATACACATGGACATTGTTTTTAGTGCAGAAAAATGATGCTTTCAAAGCATTCAAGAAGTATGAAAAGCAAATTCAAAACGAGAAGTCACTCACCATAGCCTCCATAAGAAGCGACCATGGTGGAGAATTCCAAAATTCAGATTTTGAAGACTTTTGCGAAGAGTATGGAATTTCTCACAACTTTTCCGCACCAAGGACTCCCCAACAAAACGGTGTCGTAGAACAGAAGAATAGGTCACTGGTGGAGCTTGCAAGAATAATGCTTAGCGACTCAAATCTTCCTAAGTATTTTTGGACGGATGCGGTTAGCACGGCGTGCTTCGTAAGCAACCGTGTCAATATTCGACCAATTATCAAGAAGACTCCGTATGAGCTGTTCAAGGGTATGAAACCAAGCAAGGCATTTTTTCACATATTCGGATGCAAATGTTTTGTTCTCAACAACAATAAGGACAATCTCAGTAAGTTTGATGAGAAGTCTGACGAAGGTATATTCCTTGGTTACTCTTTTTCTAGTAGAGCTTTTAGAATTTTTAATAAAAGAACTCTTACTATTGAAGAATCCATTCATGTTTCTTTTGATGAGACTAACCCCTCGAAAGAGGATAATATTATTGTGGATGATGATGATGATATAGTAGATTCTTCACAAGAACAAAAAGAGACTTCAAAGGATCAAGTAATACCACAAGAAGATGACACTCAAATCATTGAAGAACATCAAGATCTTCCGAAGGAATGGAGAACTTATAGAGATCACCCAATAGATAAAGTTATTGGTGATATTAGCCAAGGCGTTGCAACTCGATTAAATCTTAAGGATGCTTGTCTCAACATGGCTTTTGTGTCTCAAATTGAACCAACCAAGATTGATGAACCCTTAGGCGACGACCAATGGATTGTAGCTATGCAAGAAGAACTCAATCAATTTAAAAGGAATCAAGTTTGGAGTCTTGTACCAAGACTGGACCATAAGCACATCATAAGAACGAGATGGGTGTTCAAGAACAAACTTGACGAGAATGGAATCATAGTTCGTAATAAAGCAAGATTGGTCGCACAAGGCTACAACTAGGAGGAAGGAATTGATTTTGATGAAACGTTCGCTCGGTAGCACGGTTAGAAGAAATTAGATTATTACTTGCTTACGCGTGTTCTATGAATTTTCAGTTGTTCCAGATGGATGTCTGTTGCACCCCAAAATTTGCCCAACCTTTTCTAACCTAGGTTTATGTTTCAATTGCATAGTCATTTGCATTGTCATCATGTACATAGTGCATTCATCTGCATTGCATAGCATAGTAAAGCTAATATTAATCAGGGTATCAAGTACCATTCTTGTCTCAAGAGGCATATTCAAGGGGTTTCATTCATATTCAAGACTACTCAGGTCATCATAGAAGAATTTGAGCTTTAAAGAGTTGACAGATCAATCATGGGGTTCTCTTCTATCTTGAGGTTGTTTGGGGATCATCAGAGGGTATATGAGCTATGAGCCAAGAGCATGGAGTGTGTATGGATGTTATGGAAAGTCTATATGATCATTTTGAAGAAGAGCCAAGTCATTGGAATGATTACAAGAGCCTCAGTTGAAGTCAGTCAACTAGGGTTTTATCTGGGTCAACACTAGGTCAACCCTAGGTCAAGGACTTGATTTGAAAGGCATTAAGGATCATTTGAATAATGTGGAACTCATTATTTGCTACATGGATATGGATGTGGTGTTGTGGCAAAGAAAAATCAACAGAAGTCAAGGAGAAGCGAAGTTACCAAATTAGGGTTTCAGTGTAAAATCCCTTGATTAGGTCAAACTTCAAAGCAGTGTAACTCAAAATGCAAGCTTCATATGAATTTCTGGTCCACATGAAACTTGTAGAGTATCTTCATAGATTTAATTTGAGTGGTGGAAGTCATCAAGGTGATTTATAGAACTCAAGTTATAGTTCTTGCAAGTTACAGGTCATCTGAGGACACTAAAATTTGTCTGTGAAAGTTGTCTGTCATCCAAGCAACTTTTGACCTTCAAGGAGTTTTCAAATGAATTCTTGGAAAACATAAGGGTTGTTCTTCATGATCTCCCCTTTCCAAAAATGTATGGTATGCCTTCATCTGATTTGTGAAGCTCAAATTATAGTTTGTGCAAGTCAGGGATATTTTGGGAAAGTGGAATTATATGTCATTCTTAGCGTATGCCTAAAACTCATACAAGGAAGCTTCAAATGAAAAACTTCACAACATCAAAGTTGCTAAAAATTGCATTTTAAGTCTAAAAAAGAGGTCATGACATGTTGGAAAAGTTTGTAGCAAGAATTGACCAAAGTTGGTGAAAATGACTTAAAAAATGGACATAAGTTGAAAAAGTTCAAATGGAAAATTGGTTTGGGCAATCTATAAATCCAAAATGGGGCATATGATATATCATTTTGAGTCTAAATAACACTTTAAATACTTTGGTTCAGCCACAATTTTGATTTGAGGGTTAAAAAATGGACTTGCTTTGTAATTCCATTACTTGCATAATAAGGTACATGTGAGAAACTCAACATAAGGCAAAGGAATCCCTTGTTTTTCACTCATATCACTCCAATTTGTCATGAAAAGAGATTTTAAAAGGTGGTTAAGGGGCTGTTAGTGGATTGAAGGGAGATATCATGAGATTCCAAAATACCATATCATGAGAAATTCTTGAAGTTTCTAGAATCATCCTAGATTGATCTAGAAGACTCTAGATCTTTCCATGCTCTCCTATATATTGGATTGAGATCATTAAGAGTAAAGGTTGGTGATAGTTGATGTTGAATCCATTTTCTCCATTTGCAAATCATATTGAATCTTCATTTTTCTCTTCACCATTTTTCCATTTTCCCCACATTTTTCTACACTTGAAAACTCAAATTTTCAATTCCATTTTTCTCCCACTTTTGGTTCATTCCACCATTGCAAATACATTCCTTATCATTCTTACAATTGATTCAACACTTTTTTGGCCATAATTGATGCATGAACCAAGCTACACAACTCCATTAAAGTGAGCTCCAAGTGAAAAATTGATTTTTTGTTTTCCATCAATTCACTCCTTTCTTTCCATCCAAACACCTTCCTCATCAATTATAGGACGTGTCCACATCATTTTCTCAAAGAATTGGTGATCGAGTGAAGCTCCATAAGCCATTTTTCGGAGGTATAAAGAATTCGACATAACTCATGATTTATGAGTCTTTCTTGCATTATTGTTGTTGCATTACATTGCTCTCATCTCCTACATGGATTCTAGTACAAAAAAGATGGGTTTTATGACAATTTTTGGTTCTTGAGTTTTTCTTGAGGTGCCACGTTTTGGGAGTTAGAGAGAGTTTCAAGAAAATCTAAGACCATATTTGGATTCCTTGATTTTTTTTCTTCAAGTTTGACCAAAATTTTGTGCGAAACGGATAATTATTGATGGAGTTATGGTGCTTCAAAGTAGCAAAAAACTCATGTTCATGGAGCTGCGGGTTACTATTCACAAAGTTGAAAAATTTGATTTGGAGAAGAAGGTGTTAACACCGTCGGATGCATTTCCAAGTCAAGGTTTCTTCCATTCATCCAACGCCTCTCACTGCGCCACGCAATCGGCCACATAAGCCTCATGCCACTTTTATTTATTCATGTTATTTTCTTTTATTTTCCTATTGCCATGTTTCTTTTATTTTTTCTGTTTTATATGCTGACTTAAAATAATCATAAAAAATAGGAAAATTAGTCTTTTTGATCCCCATTTTTTTGTGCTGAATCTTTAAGATGTCTAAGATTTAATAAAACTGGAATTATAATTTTACCATTTTTTGACATTTTCTTTGGATTTTGTACATTTGGGTCGTCATAAAAAGGCCAATGCTGGTGCTATCATTTTGTTGAATTTCTTTGACCTATCAAAACACAATTTAAATGTCAATCCTTTTGCAGGGATCTCATACACACGTTGAGGTATTGTGATATATTTTTGTGGGAATTTTATTGTACCATTTTAATTGGTTTTGGATGCTTTCTTTAACATGCTCCACTTTAATCTTTCCTTTGGTATACATGAGATATCTTGCATTGTTTTCATCTTGTTTGACCATTTCATTGTGGATATTTTTATGGTATCTCTCACCTCTGGTTTGTGGCTTGATGTAGGGCATTGGAGATTTTTATTTGAATTTTTTAGCCCCTTTTGCTATTCTTCTTATATTTTTGTATTCGGACTTGTAATTTGGACTTCCGAACGAACTTTATTTTTGTTAAGGCTCCAACGACCGCTTTGTGTTTGCGTGATGAACGCCGTGGCTTATATTTATTATTGTAGATAGGTTAGAGGTATTGGAAGACCCTTAGGTGGCTGTTATTTGTATGTGTAGCTTGCCCAATTATCGACTTGTTTGCATGATAGCACGTTGCGATTCCAAATAGTGGATTACGCGTTTCATTCGGAGTTTTCACTCGATTCTTTGCATATGATCACTTGATATTTTCTTATTCCATCCATGAATGGACGGACCGTCCTCCCTCCTTTGCATTGCATTTACCATTGCTATATTCATGTTCACTTGTATGCGGTTATTACTTGTATTTCCGTTTCTTCCTTTCGTTTTCCTTTCCCGTAGGACTTCCATTCTTCCTTGTTCAAGGGAGGATGTGATAGACATTAGGAGCTAACCCATGTATGATAACATTAGGGTAGATTTTATTCCTTTTTTTTAACCCTAGGATTTTAGAGTGTCATCTCTTCTTTCTTCAAACAACAGAAAAACATTAATAAAGGTTATAACAGAAATCAATTCATTTCTTCCGTCAAAAGATTTGAACAAACACAAACCCTTTTGCAATAAGAAAACCCTTGTCTAAGGTGATATTTTTCATAAAAGACACTTGAACAGCTTGTGTCTTGCGTAGCCCGAACTACGTTTGCTCTGATCTTCCATGCTGTGTGGAAGTACATAGGCATAGGATGCGATATCCTAGCGAGCAACCTTCCCCACCTTCACCCGTAGTTAGGCGAACTACGTTGACTCTGATTTCTCGTTCCAGACGGGAATACGTAGGCATAAAGTGCGATGCTTTGCTGAGTCATGTTTTCTTTTCTTTTCAGACCTCATCCTTTAGTTTAGATAGAAGTGTAATCCGTACAAACAAACAAGCATGGATCCCATCGAGTACGATGGACGTGAGGGGTGCTAATACCTTCCCCTTGCGTAACCGACTCCCGAATCCAGGTTTTGGTTGCGATGACCATACCTTTTCCCGTCTTTGCGTTAGGTTTACTTCGAGCGTTTCCTTTCCCTCCTTTGGGATAAATAACGCACGGTGGCGACTCTTCTGTATTGCCGGCGCCGATTTTCGCAGTAGCGACAATGTCAAAAACGCTTTCCTGAATGGATACATCAATGAAGAAGTTTATGTCAAACAACCTCTGGGTTTTGAAGACTTCCAAAATCCCTCGCATGTTTACAAGCTGAAAAAGGCACTCTACGGCTTAAAGCAAGCACCAAGAGCATGGTACGACCGCCTTAGCAATTTCTTATGTGAAAAGGGATTTACAAAAGGAAAGGTTGACAAGAAGTTGTTCATAAAAAAGATCAAGGGTAACACCTTATTGGTTCAAGTCTATGTCGACGACATCATCTTCGGATCAACAAACAAAGATCTTTGCGAAGAATTTTCACTTATGATGCAAGGAGAATTTGAGATGTCCATGATGGGAAAACTGAAATATTTCCTTGGACTACAAATCAAGCAATCAAAGGATGGCATCTTCCTCAACCAATCCAAGTATTGCAAGGAATTGTTGAAGAAATTCGATATGGATAGTTGCAAGGTGATGTCCACTCCTATGGGATCCGGAACGTACGTTGATCAAGATGAATCCGGTACTTCAATTGATATCATAAAATATCGAGGTATGATCGGTTCATTACTATATTTGACGGCAAGCCGTCCTGACATTATGTTCAGCGTTTGTTTGTGCGCACGCTTTCAAGCAAGTCCGAAGGAATCACATCTCACCGTCGTGAAGAGAATTTTAAAGTATCTCAAAGGGACAACGAACGTCGGATTATGGTATCCAAAAGGTAGTACTTCTTCTTTAATTGGTTATTTTGACGCTGATTATGCAGGATGTAAGACCGATAGAAAAAGCACAAGTGGTACGTGTCACATTCTCGAAAGTGCACTAGTGTCATGGGCATGCAAGAAGCAAGCATGTGTTGAACTCAGTACAGCCGAAGTGGAATATATTGCAGCAGGAAGTTGTTGTGCACAAATATTATGGCTTAAGCAACAACTCCTCGATTATGGTGTAGATCTCGGTTGCATCCCTCTTCGATGTGATAACACAAGTGCCATCAACATCACAAAGAACCCGGTCATGCATTCAAGAACAAAGCACATAGACATCCGACATCACTTCCTTCGAGATGACGTACTTAATGGAGATGTATATGTTACTTTCGTCGATACACACAATCAACTCGCCGACATCTTCACCAAGCCATTGGCAAAAGAACCATTCTTCAAAATTTGACGAGAACTTGGAATTCTCGATGAAGGTGACATCTGACCTTTTCTCTTATTAATGTATGCATAATATACGTTTTCCAATCTGTGTGCATTCTGTTTTAAGCATTTTTTTCCAAAATTCGCGTGTGTTAACCGATTAACCTATATGGTTAACCGATTAACACTGTTAATTTTTCAATTATGATTTAATTTTTTAATGTGTTAACCAATTAACCTATATGGTTAATCGATTAACACTGATACTTTTTATTTTGGAAATTAAAATTTTAATGTGTTAACCGGTTAACCGATTAACATTGTTAAAATTTTCAAAAAAATCAGAAACGAAAAATTAATTCAAATTTTGGAAAATGTGTGTGTTAAACGTGTTTTTATGTGTGGTCAATATTTTCTTAAATATCCAAATCAATATCCTTGGAACTCTTCTTCTTCTTCTTTGACTACAAAGAGTTTTGGTCCAACCTCCAACCCTAATCCTTAAAAACACACTTACACTCTCTCACTACTTATTGGAATCACTTTACCCTCTCTTCCATCTCTCAAACCCTAAAACCTTCACAACACCTCAAAGCTTCATATTCTCAAAAAAACTCATCCATGGCTTCATCTAACCGAGGAAAGGGAAAACTACCGGAACACCATTCCGCTTCTGATGAAGAAGATATTCTCATGGAAACAACAAAGAAGCGCAGAATGGATTTCAAGGTCCGAGTTCGCCACATCTTACCGGTAAAGTACGTTAACCTTAAAGCTTTTCCAGCTTCGTCTTTTGATTTCCCAGCACTGCTAAAATTTCAAAAGATTGATAAGTTTGTATCTGATACCGGCAATTGCTATCCTGTTTTGATGAAAGCATTTATGAATAAGTTGTCTATTTACTTGAATGCTGATGGTGAACACATTTTGGAAACTACTGTTCGAGACTGTCTCTTGAAAGAAAATCTGTCCGAATTTGCTACAAAATTAAAGATACCATCCTCAGGCTACTTTCTCAGGAAAGGGGTTAACCATGATGATGGTCCATGAGCAAATTATGACAAAATGGAGTACTATTATCGCATTTGTAGGTTCCCAAAAGAGTCTGTTATTGCAAACCAAAAGATTGCTCGCACACTATGTTATGCGAAAAATATGACGGTAAATGATCGCATGCTGCACTATGTTATATCTTATGTTCTGCTTCCAAAGGAATCCAATCATGCTCAGATTAATGATTTGGAGATGCAAATGCTCTTTGCGATCAAGAACAAGATAAAGGTAATTTGGTTTCTTACAATAATGTATCATTTGCAACAACAACTGTCTCTGTCAACAAGTATTTAAGTATTTAAGTCCTAATTGCTCAAATCATTAAAAATTGTTTACATTACTTTTCACACTAACACAAGCTTTTTAAATGAGATTTCTTCTAATTTTTTGTAAGTGCAATCGATTGCATGATCAAAATTTTAACTCATTTTTGCTTCTGTTTCAGTAAGCAATCGATTGCTACTTTGATGCAATCGATTGCATGATTAAAAATTTCTCATTTTTTTTCACTTTTGTTTTGAAGTGAAATCATTGGTCCAAAGGTGCAATCGATTGCTCTATTGAAAATTTGAATTTTCAAGTGTTTTTGTGAAAGTGCAATCGATTGGGCTCTTTGTGCAATCGATTGCTCACTGAACGTTTTTGAAAAATCTTTCTGAAAAATTGCATCTCTTCAATTGAATTTCTGTGGAATGTTTCCTTTGAAACATGACAACTGTTCATCAATTTTTCTGGAGATTTGCATGTTTTTCTCAAGAGGTGTCTATGTAATATAAATACCTAACTCTTTCAAAATTCAAATAATCTCTTTCAATCAAAAAACTCTTTAACATACTTTTCAGTTTCCACATCTAAATCAGAAAACAATTTTCACAAAGAATTTTCTACATAAATTTCATATCCTTTGAAAAGAAAATTCTTGAGCAATAAGTCTTAGAAACTTGTGAAATTTCCCATTGAAAGAGAAGATCAATCTCAGCATTGATAAACAACTGTATACATTGTTATAAATCATTACAAAAATCAGATTGTATTTATTTCCCCTTGTTGTTCAGGATTGTTGAAAGCAAGTGTGTGCATTAGAGAGGATTTTTCTCATTTCACTTAGTGTTTAGATCTTAAAGGTGTTTAAGAGCCTTTGATATCCCTATAGGTTAGAAAGAAAAGTTGTACACTGATCCTAACTATAGTGAAATCTCTTTCGAGTCGAAAGGGGAGTGAAGTACCCTCGGAGTGTGAGGGGAACCACTATAATTTCCCGTGTCTCTTTTACTTTCTGCCTTTACAAGCTTTTATAACATCACTCTGCTAAAAGAAAGTAACATAACTCTCTTAAAACCAGAAAATTTCAAAAGAACCTAATTCACCCCCCTCTTAGGCGCAATTCTTACTTACATGAAGACCACCACAATTGATCCAAGTAAGTATGAAACATTTGATTCATATACTCCATGAATACACCATGTGCATTAGAAACTCCGAACAAAATCACCAAATACTCATAATATTCATACCGAGTACTCAAAGCCGTCTTCTGAATATCTTCATCATTCACTCTAGCCTGATGATAACCCTACCTCATGTCCATTTTACTAAACACACAAGCGCCCACCAAATGATCCATCAAGTTATCTATTCTTGGAAGTGGATACTTATCATTAATCTTCACTTGATTCAAGTGTCTGTAATCCATACACAACCTCATACTACCATACTTCTTCTTTACCAACAAAACCGGAGCTCCCCAAGGCGACACACTTGGTCTCATAAATTCCTTTTCCAGCAACTCTTCTAATTGCTTCTTCAACTCTGTTAATTCCGATGCTGACATCCTGTATGGTGCCATAGAAACAGGTCTGGTATCAGGGACAAGATCAATAATAAACTCCACTTCTATCTCTAGCAAAACATGTGAAACATCATATGGAAAAACCTTTGGGAATTTGCGCAGCACCTGCAACTCACCAATCATTGATCGAATTTCCACATAAAAGGACTCAAAAACACAAGCACCTGAGCTTCCTCTTCCAAAATCTCTTTCAACCCTCTAGCAGATAAAAAAACCAACTTCTTCCTTATTATTAGGAGCAAGAAACTACACCAACTTGTTATAGCAATTTATATGAACATGATTGAACTCCAACCAGTTCATTCCCAAGATAACATCAACACCAAGATTTCCCAACAACAAACAAATAACATCAACACCAAAGTCTCTATCAAAGATCGACAGAGGATAATTCAAACAAACTAAAGAAGTAGTCACCAATCCCTTAGTAGGAGTTTCGATAACCATTTCTCCCTTCATAAAAGAAACAACAAGGTCTAGCCTTTTCACACAAGTTCCACGTCCCAAGAATCCTTCTACCTGCGTAGCGGATGAAAAAAAAACTCTTTACCTTCATCGAACTCGACTTCACACTCTGAAGGCAAGTCGCAAATATCTTTCAAGAAAACATCGGGGATCACACACCACTGGCATAACACTAGCCATCACATCACTCTCTACACTCAGAGAATCAAACATCAATAATATCTTATCATTCTCTTTAAAGACATCCCAAATTAGTCAGCATACAGGAATCTCGAATCCACAACACCTTCAGTGTCAGAAACAACATAACTTCGGCATTGCCTGAGCTATCGTAATCAGTAGTACACCATGCCACCATTCAAACGATTGGTAAACACATGGTTTAATTCTCACCAATACGCTTCAGAACTAACATCAACTAGTTCCAACTAAAGACAAACTTTTCCTATCCTTGGGAAAGATGTCAGGATACTCCAACATCAATGGCCCAACTCTAGCCAAAATATCGCCTTCTCCATCACCAGGAAGCGACCATCGAGAACACCTAAATGTATTCCCTCAAAGATTACACCATTATCATAACAGTTGAACTACCCAACAATGCACTCACACATGCAGCAACATGATATCCAAGTTTTCAATAGTTGGAATATCCAAGAGAAGCAGACGCTTCTCCACCACTTGTTTCATTCCCAACTTGCAAATGGAAAACAAAACAAGCATCGACAATGTTTTCACACACATGTCGCATACTAGATAACAAACATAATTAAACAACCTGGTAGAATGGATCGACCTGCTCTGATACCACTATGTAACATCCTAAATAATTCGCCGTATAATATAAATAAAATCAGAGTAATTATCCATAAAATCATATTTAGGAATGTCACACTTTCAACAAACACTTACTCATTCAATCAGATATGTAACACATGTTCTTTTAAAAAAATATTTATAATAAAATTATCAGCAAAACATAACTGAAGGTTAATTCATATAGCAACAAAAATAACATTTAATCATTCAGTTAACAACTCAAGGCATATCAGTGTCATAAAGAAACAACAGTCATAGGAAATAAAACATGGTAATCAACCACCAACAATAAAAAGCACGCAACGTTCCACAACCCCGGTGTTACATATCAAAGTAGACGCCAAACTAAAAGAATAAATGGAAGACTTCATCTTCCACTCACGTCTGAGCTCCTACTGCAGATTATATGCATATTTACCCACATGGAGAAAATATTCAAACAGAAGGGGTGAGTGTCGCAACTGCGAAAAAAAGGGGCCGGCGAAAACAAACAGAAGAGTCGCCACCAAACATTATTTATCCCAAAGAGAGGGAAAGGAAACGATCAAAGAAAACCTAAAAGAAAAGGAAAGACAAAGTCATTGCAACCAAATCTTGGGTTCGGGAGTCGGTTATGCAAGGGGAAGGTATGAGCACCCCTCACGTCCGTTGTACTCAATAGGATCCATGCTTGTTGTCTAATCTATGGGTGAAAGCTATCTAAAATCTACTGCTAAACGGGTGTGAAGAGAAAGAACATACTCGATAGGACATCGACGCCCTATGCCTACGTATTCCCTCGTGCAATGGGAAAGTCAGAGTCAACGTAGTTCGGAAAACTACGGGTGATGGAGGGGAGGTTGCTCGCCAAGACATCGCCGTCTTGTGCCTACGTATCCTCATCTGGTATGAGAAATCAGAGCATATGTAGTTCAGGAAACTGAGACCACTGGTTGGTTAAGAGTTTTTTATAAATGACATTAAGTTTCCATTCTAGCAGTTAGGGACGATGCCTGTTTGTGGTAGAACGAAAAAGTAACGTACTCTTTCTGAAAATGAAGTTGAAACAATTCCGAAGGATGAAAAGGTTTGAGTTTTGTTTGTGAGTTTTAGAAGAAGTGGATTGAATTTATTTGAGACTCATGTTGCACTAAAGACTATGACACAAGAGCGAATGCGTCTCATATCGCCCAAAGGGCATACACTAAACACTCTAGATAAGTGAAGAGAGACCTCCCCACTTATCATTTGTCATGTACTTAAGGCTTGTATCGTACAACACTTGTCATTCTTTATTAAGTGTCTTAGAGGAGTTTGAGATGAGAAGAGAAGACACAAGGACACTAAAGGGAACTGAGAACCCTAATGTTGTCATGCAAAGTGGTCCTAAAGTTGGTATGAAAAGGTACTACCTAATGTTATGATACAAAGGATTGAAAGCCTAATGTCTCTCCTACTCCCATCTTAAACAAAGGGACTAGGAATCCTAAGGGATCATGTGAGCGAGCACAAGTAAACACATCACTAATCAATCACAAATGAAAATAGAAAGAAAGACTTAAACAATTCATGAAAGATGAAAAGAGATGAGAGAAGCATACACACCAACAACAATGATCATGTAACCATGAAACATACATCAATGACACACACAAGTCATATCTAAATCAACAAGATGAGAGATCAAAACACCAAAACAAACAAGGCAACCACACAAGATTACATGCCTTAAACATCTTAAGAAGAATGATGTCAAACATTGAACCACAAACAAAGAAATGAGGGGAGAAATAGAGTGGGGCAACAAACACATCATGATTATTAAAATCAAGCATTCATTCATGATCATTCAAAGGAAAACATCTAAACAGTTCAAACCATTTCAAACATTCAAATCATTCTCAACGTAAGACACATGCCACCAAAACATCAAGATCAAGCATCCAGTCAACAAGATTAGAATCAAACTCAAATGATATGCATCAATTTAAAATTCAAATTATCAAATAAGATCAAGAAGGATCACACTCAAGTTGAAGCACCAAAGTCATGCAAACACCTCACAAGTCAACCACACAAGGAATACAAGATCATACAAAGCACATGAGATGAAACAAACATTCAATGGCCCCCTAATCATGAAAAATAGAACCTCTAACATGTTATCAAGAGCAAACAAGACTCAAAAATCACTCATGGGATCATACAAGACCACACCTCAAAACTAGGTCAAGACATGCACACACACATAGTTTAAAAAAAAGAGATTTTGAGGCATCAACCAAAAATAGGAACAAGTCCAAATAAAATTTCAAACTCAAGTTAAGTTCATCCAAAATCAGTGTGCAAAAGATCATGGCAAGAATTGCATCAAAGCATCACCAATTGTATCAAACAAAGTAAGGTACTCAACTTATCGAGCATGCATCGAGGGTCAAATAAGATCCAATGAAAAACAAACAAGAAGTGATCATCAAGACCTTAAACCAGCCCTCAAATAATCCTCAATCAAACACCCAAGTGTGAGAGGAAAATTGGTCAAAGGGGGTATTCAAATGAGGTCAAACTTCAAGCCTAAACCATAAGGACAAACCATAAAACCACTTCACCAATTAAATTGATTAAAAATAAAATAAAAATAGTGACAAATATCTCAACATGTCAATTGATCAGAAACTATTTTTTGTGGAATTTTAGAATGGTTAAAACTATTTAAAATAAAATTAAAATGGAAATTGAATAAAAATAAAATAAAAGTGGAAAAGAGAACAAGGGAGGTGCATTAGTAAAATCCAGATTAACTGGCTTCATGTTTAACACGCAAATAGGCTGAACAAAGGGGGTGTGGATATCAAACTGGCCTAAGCCTAATCTAACAAAACCTCAGATTAAATGAAACGCCTCGTTTCATTAATGGACGTGGCATGACACATCAGGTTTTCAACGCCCACGCAAGCAAGTCAACGTCAAATCACAACCCACCTCAGTAATACACCTCAGACACCGGAGCCCTAGCTCCGGTCGTCTTCTCCGGTGAGCCTCATCGGTGATGGCTAAAAAACATCATAAAAATGAAAACCCAAGGTACATTCTTGAAGGAAATTTCACGTAGATTCCAAATATGCTATTAGTTTTTCAAAAAGGTACCTCTATCATAGTGAAATCAAGCCACGAAAATTTGTCACACAAACTGAAATGAGTTCAAACAGACACCACAAGCAATCAAATATTGCCTACACATGGTAGGACTTCAGATGCAACCAATATGAACTTAATTACATGCCTAAAATGAGAGTTCCATATGGTGAAAAGTTACCTAATGAAGCAACTCCGTTGGTCCTTCAAATGCTGTGCAAGCTTCAATCCAAAGCTACCAAACTCTTCCTTGTGCTTTAGTAAGTGAGAATCAAGCAAGAGATGGAAGAAAAAGCCAGAGAAAAATGCAACTCGAAGAAAGAGAAAACTTGAGAAATTTTGAATGAATCTCACTCACTCTGCAGCAACCAACCTTATCCCCGCGTTAGGGTTTCTTTAAACCTTATATATGAGAGCTTTGAGGTGTTTTTTCAGGCCCATGATGAGTGGTTCCCTTGATTTCACAAATTTGCCAAAAATTCCACTGTGAGGAGTACACGGGTTTGGGTGGGTTTGTTACTCATTCAAGTCACTCTTTTTGGTCAGATGGAGGTGAGGAAAAGAAATGTGGGGGTTAGCAAGAAGAGAGATGGCTTTGTGTATTGTTTTGAATAATTCCTTTATAAGGCATGAAATTTGAAAAATGACTTGAAAAAATGGATTCATGCTTGCTCATTTTAGGTAAAAATTAGAGTGGTCATGTGATGATGTTAGAATGGCACAAAAAAGATCAATACAATTCAATTTGGTGGCTTGTAATGTAAGAAAGTCAAATTAGATCCAAAATCCATGTTTTCAAGTTCATAATGCTTTAAATGCCTTGCAAATTACCAAAAGTCATGGAATTGGAGGTCATGATGGATTTAAGGTCTTAGCAAACAATTTTCATGTGGCAAGAATTTTGATTTGAGGTCTTGAAGTTCATGAATTTGGTCCTTGAAGTGAATGACCTAAAACTAGGTTTCCAAAAATGACCTTGACTTGGAATGATCATAACTAGAGCTTCACACATGGGAATGATGAGTTCTAACACTTTTTTTGGAAAGATTAGACAATAAGGAACAACTCATGTTTGTTGAAAAATGAGGAAGAGCTTGATTCCATGTGAAAAATGCCTTAGAAGTGAGTTACCCTTGAGTGTCTCTAAATTCTCTTCATTTTGTAACACCAACTTGTGAACATCATAACTTGAGATGTATGAACTCAATGGAAGAGTTCTTGTACTCAAAAGAAATGTTGGAATATGAGGAACAAGTCTCATGTTTTATGGAAAATGAGATAGGACTTGCATCATAGTGAAACTTATCCTTGAAGTTAGGTACCAAAAGAGGGGATTTTACACTTAGAATCATCTGAAACCCTAATTTAGCAACTTCTTGATCTCTTGAATCTCCTTAACTTAGCTTCAACATGATACTTGAGATGAATTAGGATGACTTCTCATGGCTTCAATGATCAAGAATCAAGCCTTGAGCTCTCTCAAACCCACAGTTGACTTTTGTTGACCAGATGAAACCCTAACACCTTATCCACTGATTGAGATTCTTGCAAATGGTTTGTGTAATCATATGACCCCCATAGAGGACCCTCAGGGTATACATTTAGCTCTTGAACTATGTCTCATCCAAGGAGGTAGCTACACGTGCCTCTAATCATCCTCAAGATAGGAGGAGATATCCAAACACCTACTTCCTCTCCTCAAGAAGCTTTGAGACCAACTCTGATGATAATGGAGACTTGGTGACTTGAAAATGTACCCTTTCCTGAGCTTCGAACATGAAGCTTCTTTCTTGAGTAGTAAATACAACATCTTGATCCCTTATCTAGAACCAATGCTATGCACAAATGCTAATGCAAGATGCTATAAAACATAAGCCAAGATAAAAGAAAAGGTTGGGCAAATTTTGGGGTGCTACAGTGAGATATCATGATAATATAAAGAAAAACATGATAAATAGTAAGCATTAGGTTAACACATGCGTTATCATCCATTCTACAACCCAACACACCCAACACCAACACTAAGTAATCCAAACATAAAGATAACACAACAACGATTCAACTAAATATCTCATATTAATCAACCAACAACATCATGATTAATTTTCCACCAACCAACATGGGAATCACATGATAACAAATCCAATTAATCACAACAATACCACAAATTAGCAACATCAAGACATAGTTAATATATAATAAGATAAGACTCACAACCATACTCAATGTATATGTATATGGTACCAATTTTTGTGAACACTCAAGTTCACCATTCTGATCCCTACCTCCTAAGATCAGAACCAGTCACTGATCCATCAACTCCAGAATCAACTATCGGCCCAATCCACATAATGGGATTTTAGGCTCCTCAACAACGGACCATTGTCCAAAACTGTATGCAATGCGATGATTTATGCATACAATAATGATAACATCATCGTGCATAATAACCCACCACCATGGTTATTGTACATTGTCTAAAAGGCCAACAAGCATAAAATATAGTTCATACAACATATATATCTTTTGTGCAATCACAACAACTCCAAATAATCATATAACATGTATACACATTAAACATGCACATCATAAATTTCACTCATTACAACAACTTCACCAACATCAACATCATAACAACTTCACCAACATCAACATCATAACAACATCTTCATAACAATATCAGTATAACAACATAATCATACTTCATCATAACATATAATATTACTCATCATTCACAATAATCAACAATCTATATCAATAGTAATAACTTTACATTTGCACAACTGTATACACTCAATCATGTTACTTCATTATAACTCTTCGATTCGCTAATCGAGCATATAAACCTTTACAAATATATTTATAATAGACACCTGAATATTAATAAAAAATTTCAAAAATCCTTTTCATGTTATATCCCTATACACTAGCTTTCTAACACTTCGAACGGTGCCTTAAACAAACTTACGAATCAAAAGTTACGTCCATTTTTCCATCGCTCGCTATAGGTTCGCTATTGCCCGCTTCGCAACTTTCGCTACACAAAATACAGCTCGCATCATGACTCTCGTTACTGCTCACTACCCTTACTTTCACAAGCTCATTACCGAATGTAAACCATGTAATTTTGCTATAGGTTCTCTACTTCTCGCATCGTGATCTTTGCTATGTGAACTATAGTTCGCATTATGAACTCTCCAAGACAGCAAACCAGAAAAGTGCAATTTTTGCAGTTTGAAAGCCTTCCAGACCTCCGAATTCGATTTCGTAAAAAGTCCCAGTCCCAGAATTCGAAATACTACCATTATATAATAGTTATAGCACTCTACACCACCTTTTTAGAGGTCCAAACATCATACATACATCATGTAATCATCAATTTATATATTCAACACATGATTCATAAACCACGGGGTCAACAAATAAGATACGGAAAAAACATTATCATCAACAACCAACACAACACAATATAATCACACAACATCAAGATCAATGAGTTCATATTTTTCATCAATAATCATTATAATAAAAAAGAATTAATAACAATCTGAACTTTAAATCTACCCTTCCTCACATCATTCTTAATTGACGTCAATTACCCACTATTCATCATAATATCCCTTAGAAAATTAGAACCTCACCCTTACCTTATAATTGAGATTTGTAAACCTTCACAAATGATGGTTCCGTCTTCTTCTTCTTCTTCTTCAACCTTAGTCTTTCTTTCGTTCTTCTCAAATGTTACGATCGTACAAAATGACATCTCTTTCCTTGTTATACTTGTTTAACCCTATGACCCTTTCTATAATTTGCCTCTTATGCCCTCACTTACTCCTCTATCTCTATATTATATCATCAACATTCTCCCAGTTTCCAATCCTGCCCCTTAATCTTATTTTCACCTTAATATTCTTATTTTATTATTACTATTATTATAATTCAAATATTATTATTATTATTACTAATAATTTTACAACTTAAATAATACTTACAATATCTCTTAATAATATTACTCAATTATTACTAATATTACTTTATTAATCCTTCTCATCACACCACCCATTTCTAAAAAGTTAGCCACACACCCCTCACTCTTGAGGTCATTAACATTAACATCACTACCCCCTACCGTAGGGTGCCCCAAACACAACAAATCACACATAATCACATTTATACACACAACTTCACGAAATTAAATTACGAAAAATAATTTAAAATAAAATGGGGCGTTACACTTACCTATTGTAATTCTGTTTTCTCTATGAATATATGTCAAACACAATGTGACAGACAATGTGGGAGACAAGATTAATGCAACAACATTTTTTAAAGCAATTAAAGTAAAATGAATATAAAGAGTTGGTAGCCCAGTTTGGTGCAACGACACCTACATCTAGAGGGTGTTAATTAGAGAAAGGAAATCCACTCTTAATAGTAGAAATACAAATTGGTCTTAGACAAACTCTCCTAGTTCAATTTCTTTTTTATTAATACTACACATGAATTTCTATTTAGGACCCCTTTTAAATATGAGATGTCTCTCACTTTATCTCCTCCCCCATGGAGACACTGTCGACGGACCTCTATCAGCCTCTCTCCCCCGTAGAGACATCACCGCCTGACTTCCATCAGCCTCTCTCCTTCCCCACGGAGGACATGGTACATAGAAGATTCCAAGAGCCCATCTTCCCCGACCGACAGGGCGCCGACCCTGGCTAGAATGACCCCAACCGACTGTTTCTTACAAGAGGGACAAGTCACCTCCCTAAGAGGAGCGACGCTCTCCGGTTCAGAAGAAGACGAAAGCCACTGCAGCCTCCTCCAGACCAAGGGCCTGGCCAAAGAGTCCACGTCGGCACAAAAACCACCTAGAATCAACCTCCCCCTCGTCGTCGCCTATCCGGAGCGACGAAGATACCCGATGCTCACCATTGTGCAGGGCCATCAGGGAGGCGCCATTGCCCATATGGATGGAAAAACCCCCAATCCTGGCAACCTACGATGGAACGACTGACTCGGACGATCACATCGAGAGCATAGACGCGATACCAGACTACCGAAACGTCTGGGGAGCCATCAAGTGAAAACTATTCCTCACCACCTTGAGGAAGGGGGCTATGGCGTGGTACAAACTCCTTGCTCTCGACTCCATCGCCTCATGGGACAAATTGGAGCGCCAATTTTCCAGAAATTTCACAGCTTCTCGACGCCATCTGAAGATAGAGGCGGCCCTAGAGGCCATCATCTAGGGAAAGAGCGAGCCTCTTAGAGATTACATTGAGAGGTTTAATCGCGAGGCCGTCCAAGTGTCCACGACGAACGACGTGAAGAAATTCCTGATTCAGAGGGGCATAAGACCACACTTTGACTTCACCAAAGCCGTCGACCTCGCGCGCCCCTGCACCTTGAACGCCCTTCTTGACATGGCTCTGTCACACATCGATTATGAGGAGATAGAGGTTGCAAACACCACCCATGCCAAATGCGCGAGGCTTGAAGAAACCCTTCCTGCTCCTCCTCGACGAAACAAACAGAGAAGGCGTGAAGATCATCCCCGCGAGCAGAGGGGACCAGCAGGTCGGTTCACCGAGTACACACTACTCACAGCTCCCTGCGAGCGCATCTTGGCAAAATATATCAATTTGGAGTTTCAGAGGGGCGGTGTCTGATTCCCAAAACCGACACCCCTGAAGCCTAACGCGGACAAGTCCAAATACTTCCGGTTCTACTGGAGCCATGGACACATGACGGAAGATTGCATTCACCTCAAAGATGAAATCGAGATTTTAATCAAAGAAGGGCATATGAAATAATACACCTGGAGAGGAGAAACCCCCCGACCTGAGACCCACGAGGCAAAGAAGGTCGAAGAAGCATCAATCCCCTCTGACAAAGCGGGACTGCAGGTGGCGCTATGCATCTCCCGACCAGAGGATTTCTTCTTCAACGAGCCTGCCAGACCGCTGACCGCCCTCATTCCGTGGGAGGACTTCCCAGCCACAATGGTGATATTTGGTGGAGGGCCCAGCCAACTGTCTTTCGGGTTGGTCAAGAGGAAATTCGAGGAGCTCATCGACAAGAGCTCGAAGATGAACGCTACCTCGACAGGTTCAAAGGAAAATCGAACCCGATCACCTTTTACCACGAGGAGCTTCCCGGAGGGGCACCCAACGCCAACATTCGCCTCCTGATCAGAGCATAGATGGCGAATTTTGACGTTCACCAAATCCTAGTCAACCAAGGTAGTTCGGTGGATATCATGTACGTCCATCTATTCACCACCCTGCAGCTGGACGAGAGCCACTTGACCCTGTACGTGGGCTTCAACGACACGACCACCAAGCCATGGGGGTATGTGGAGCTGCTTATCACCTTCGGGGCCTAGGAGACGGCCAGATAGGTGAAATTATGTTTTTTGGTGATTGAGTGTCCCTGATTGTACTAGTGCATCCTGGGACGACCAACCTTAGTCGAACTGATTGCAGTACTGTTGATAGTCTACCTGAAGATGAAGTACTACACGACCAGAGGGCGGGTCATCACCCTCCACGGAGACATTGAGGCAGCTAGAAGATGCTTCGAGGCGGCATTCAAAGGACTTATCTCCATCAACATTGCCCCTAAGCCGGCCAACCGACCAACCCGAACTGAGGAACTATAGCCCCTCTCTCACGTCAACTCAGTCGGCCTCGACATCTGTTTCTCTGGAAAGCAGGGATAAGGCAAAGACCCCGAGGACACGCATCCAACGGACAACTGGAAGCTCCCCCATCCAACACACCCTATCCCGGACGGAGACTTCGAGCTCATCATGCTAGAAGATAACCCTAAATGAGGCGTGAAGATCGGCACGGGCCTGCCCGACCTAGCAAGGAAACAACTCAAGGCCTGCCTCTGGGAGAATGCAGACCTCTTTGCATGGAGCATTTCCGAGATTCCTGGGCTCCAACCCGATGTGGCATGCCACCACCTCTCCATAGATCCGGCCGCTAGGGCCATAGTTCAACATAGGCGTAGGCAGTCTCCCGAGAAAGCGGAGGCTGCTAAAAAAGCTGTAAAAGACCTTATAGAGGCGATTTTTATTTCGAAAACCCGATATACCGCCTGACTGTCCAACGTTGTACTTGTTAAGAAAACTAATGGAAAATGGAGAATATATGTTGAATATACTGATCTCAACCGGGCATGTCCCAAAGATGCTTACCCGTTGCCTAAAATCGACAAACTCGTCGACAATTCTGTAGATTTCAAACTCTTGTCATTCATGGACGCATACTCGGGATATAATCAAATCCCCATAGAGAAGTCCGACAAGCAGCATACGACCTTCATGACCAAGTCGGGAAACTACTATTACAACGTAATGCCTTTCGGCCTGAAGAACGCCAAGGCGACCTATCAAAGGATGATGAAAAGAGTCTTTCAAGGAGAAATCGATGATATGCTCGAAGTCTACATCGATGACATGATCGTGAAGTCGCGAGACGAGGTCGACCATACCGCTCATCTCAGGAAAGATTTTGAAACGATGAGGAAATGCAGGATGAGGTTCAACCCTGACAAGTGCACCTTCAGTGTACGAGCAAACAAGTTCCTCGATTTCTACCTAACAGAACGAGGAATAAAAACTAACCTGGACAAGTGCAGAGCCTTCTCTGAGTTCTCCACACCAAACACAAAGAGGTCCATCTAGTCACTAAACAGGATGCTTGCGTCCTTGTCACGATTCGTCGCCAAATCCGCACATCACGCCCTCCCCTTTTTAAAACTATTATGCAAGGAATCCGCGTTCGAATGGACCGAGGAGTGCGAGTAGGCTCTTTTCCATCATAAACAGGTCCTTTTGGAGCCACCGTTACTATCAAGACTAGAAGTCGGGGAAACCTTATATTTGTATCTTGCAGTCACTACGGAGGCTGTTAGCGTGACATTGATCCATGAAACACCGGAAGGGCAGAAACCAATATACTTCACGAGCAAAGCTCTCCAAGTCCCCAAACTTAGGTACCAGAAGATCGAGAAGGTCGCCCTAACCCTCATAAACGCGGCCAAAAGGTTGCGACATTACTTCCTGGCCCACACAGTCATAGTTAGATTTGACCTGTCCGTCAAAAAATTGCTCGGACGACCAGATATGTCGGGACGAATGCTCAGATGGTCGCTCGAACAATCCAAATTTGACATCCTGTGCGAAAGCAGAAAGGCCCTTAAATCCTAAGTCCTGGCCGAATTTTTCGCCAAAATGACTTCTGCAGACTTCCTGACATCCGGGGCGCACAAATGGATAATCTTCTTCGATGGCGCCTCCAGCTCGACGGAAAGTGGAGCTGGAATTATCTTAGAAAATGACGAAGTTATCCCGATAGAAGTCTCCCTCACCTTAGCGTTCCCAACATCGAACAATTAGGCTGAATACAAAGCGTTCCTTACGGTCCTACGTCTGGTCGAAGATCTGGGTGCCAAAGAGGTGAAGATTTTCACAGACTCCCAGCTCGTGGCCTTCCAAGTGCGAGGGGAGTATCAAGCTAAGAGCGAAAACCTCGTAGAGTATCTTTCCTTGGTAAAAGAAAAAATGAAATGCTCTGATTCCGTGGAGGTAATACATGTCCCGCGCAAACATAATACCCGAGCGAATGTCTTGTCAAAACTAGCCAGCATGAAGAGGAAGGGCGGGAACAAATCTGTGATCCAGAAGGTCCTCCCTTACCTCAACATCAAGAGAGATGCAACATCCGCCGAGGTAAACACCATCGGTGACAACGACTACTGGATGACCCCGGTATATACGTATCTTTGTATGGGGTGCCTTCCTGAAAATTCCAAGGAAGCAAGCGTAGTTAGGCGTCGAGCATATACTTACGTCCTGGTCAAAGACAAACTGTACAGGCGGGGATTCTCCATCCCCCTCCTTAAGTGCGTCGATGAATCCCAGGCGCCGGGAATACTCCAAGAGATCTACGAAGGGATCAACGCCCAACACCTAGGCGAAAGAGCACTCGCCTGCAAGGCATTACAAGCAGGGTACTATTGGCCCACCATGCAGCAGGACGCCAAAGAACACGTTAAGAAGTGCGATAGATGCCAACGACACAGGGACATGCACATCGCCCCGCCTAACGAGTTGAAAATGCTTTCATCACCGTTGCCATTTGCCTGGTGGGGAATGGACCTCCTCGGACCCTTCACCATCGGCGTGGATTACTTCACCAAGTGGATAGAAGCCGAAGCTTTGGCCAAAATCATGGCCTAAAATATAATGCGATTCTACAAGTGAAACACACTTTCCCGGTTTGGCGTGGCCCAAGCCATCATCACTGACAACGGAATAAAATTCACCAACAAGAACTTCTAGGACTTCGTCGCTAAATTGGGCACAAAACAACACTCCACGTCGATCGAGAACCCACAGACAAACGGGCAGGCTGAAGCAGCGAACAGGGTGATTCAGTAAGGGTTGCAACGTAGCCTGGAAGACGCCAATAAAGGATGGGTTAAGGAGCTGCACAATGTCCTCTAGGCTTACAGAACCACTATGCACTCCACTAATGGAGATACCCCATTCCGACTGACCTACGAGACATAAGCGGTGATCCCTGTCGAGATAAGAGAGCCATCTAGAAGAACCGAATTCCCTCTACCCGAGGAGGCAAACGAAGAGGCGCTCAGGGAAGAACCCATCCTGGTCGAGAAGATCAGGTCGGGAGCATCCCTACGAGAAGCTTCTTTGAAACAAAAGATAAATTTGCGCCATGACAACAAAGTCATCAGACACGAGTTCCAAGCGGGCAGCCTGGTCCTGCGAAGAAACCAAAAGGACTCCCGCAAAGGCAAGCTCGCCACAAATTGGGAAGGCCCCTATCGCGTCCGGGACAAGACCGGCAACAGGGCCTACTACCTCGAAACCCTACAAGGAAACAAAATTGTTCGACCATGGAATGTAGAAAAACTTAAACAGTATTACAGTTAAACACTGCCCGCTGTCATACCCCGAATTTGTCCTACCTTTTTCCAAAATTTTCCATTCACCCGACTTAATTTGTGATTTACCTCGCTTATACAGCGTAGCGTATTTTTCAGCAAAAATAAACATTTTCACCTTTTTGTCCAATAAGAGTGCGTCATGTGGCATTTATTTATTTATTTATTCTATTTTATTTTTATTTTTGTTTTATAATTTTATTTTAAGAAAGTGTTAATATTTTGTTAATAGCATAAATGTTTATAATAATATAATGATGTTGATATTTTAATATAATCTTTATTGTTTTTTTTATTTTATTTTATTAATTAGAATTAGAAATAGATTTAGAACATAGAATTAGTTTGTTAATTAGAAATTAAATTTTTTATTAAGAATTAGAATTAGAATTAGTATAGATTTTTTTTAATATTAGATTTAAATTAGAATTTTTAGAATTAATTAATAGATTTAGAATAGAATTTTAATTAGATTAGATTAGATTTTTTTAATTAGAATAGAATTATTAATTAATCTAGAAATAGAATTAGAATATAGAATTTAAGTTAGAATTAGATTTAGAATTTTGATTAGAATTTTTAATTAGGAATTAGATTAGAATTTTTAATTAGGAATTAGATTAGAATTTTATTTAATAAATAGAATTAGTTTTTTTTAATTGATTAATTAGATTAGAAATAGTTAGATTTAAATTAGCATAGTTAGATTAATTAGTCCGGATTAGTTAGAATTTAGATTGGAATTAGTTAGAATTAGAATTATAATTAATATTTAGGATTTATTAATTAGATTAAAATTAATTAGATTTAGGTTAATTAATTAGAATATAAATGAATTAACTAACAGAAAAATTTAAAAACAAGAAAAAAAGAAAAATTGAAAAGGACACGGGTGGTAAGAGAATTAGGGTTATGGAATTGGGTATAAAATGGGCTCATCATTGCTCACCTTCTGCAGATGAAACCCTAGCCGCTAAAATCAACAAAACCCTAATTTCTTTTTGTTCATCCCCAATCTGAAAAGCATAAGCCGCCGAAGAGCCTCTCAAGCTCTCTTCATCGCGCCGCCACCACACCTTTCTCTTTCTTCTCTCCTTCGCCGCGTCACCACCACTCTCATTCCATCCAATTTCAGTGACGATCCGCCACTGTTAGAACAAACTTCTCACTCAATCACCTCCTTCATCCCTCATTTCTTCCTCCCAGCTTCTATTTTCCGCTTTCATTCTCCCTCCATCGGAAACCAATTCAACATTGACAAGCACTATAATCTCACTTCAAAACCAAAACCGGATAACACATTACCTCATCGTTTTTCCCTCATTGTCTTCCACTAACAACACTAACCTGTTCTCTGAAAAGCCATTGTGAATCATCACCCAACCTTCAACAGTTTTTTCTTCATATCCTACTTCTATTCATAACCCTCTTGCAGACACAACACCAACGACACTGTTCTCCAACGGCTTGACCTCACTATGCATTTCTCAGCACTAGCCCTCGATGCTGCGATAGAAAATGATCCAGTTTTCACGGTTTGCATCGGATCATCCACAACCTCCAAACGCCATCATGCGGCGTACCACCGTGATGGATTTCAAGCGATAAAGCAAGTTGCAACAACAATTGTGGTTTGAATCAACAAATGACGACACCACGAACTCCCTTCGATTTCGCCTTCAGTTGTAGTAACAAAAAACATCCCAGCTAGTTTGGTTTTCAACTCAGCCATCGTTGTTTCTGCAGTATCTTCTTTTGTTCTTGCTTGTGGCCACTGGATCGAGTTAGTCTTGGAGTTTTCGTTCATTGTTGGTGATTCCGCTGAAGGAGTCGAGAAAACCAAGGAAGCAATCAAGCTTCTGAAACATATCGGAGCTTTCCCTGACACGGAGAAAGCAAAGAACAGCCATGGAATCCGTCCAGAAAAAGGGTACAAATTCAAGAGCTTTCGCATCCTCAACAATGATAACCGTAACGACAACATCAGAGCATAGAATAACAACAACAACAACCAGTATTTCGCAGTAGTAGAAGACTATGTATCGATAATAATTTCATTTTCTTCCATAATATGCATCTAATATCATCGTTGTTGTTTTTGACGCCGACTGTGTTGTGTTTATCATGCTGGTATCAACATCATGTAGCTGCACATTTTCTATAGTTTTCAGAACTAACGTTGAAACTTAATGTTTGAGTTCTTTGTGCATATTACATTGTCGCTTGTGAGTTGTATCACCCTGTGACAGGCTGCCGCTGCAACTTATTGATATTAGAGTCATCTTCCAGTTCCTGTTTCACTCAGTCACATTATATTTGACACCGATAATGAGTCTAAGCTTCGCGACAACGCTTCGAGTAACACTCTACAGCAGTGGACAACAATCGCGAACTCACCCTCATTTGTTATCTCACTATGGCTTGGAACTGGCTGCTATGAAATCCCCGACAAAGTCTCGAACATCACATACAACTTGTTTCCATTTTCAGCAAAACCAAGCAACATTCGAAAGCCTACGCAAAAATGGATTTCGTTTTGTAGGTCTCAAATTCATGGAGGTTATTCTGTTAACTGTTGCAGGTTTTTGAGTAGATTCAAGAGATGAGTTAATATCATTCAAGCTTCGAAAGCAACCATCACCGAGCAAATAACATGGTTCCGCCATTTAGGACGTTTCTTCAGCATAAGAGGCACGTTCTGACGAAGCCAACAACGTTCGACCATGGCTTGCGGTCCTGCACATCTCCCTCTTCTGACACGACTCTGACGTGAATTTTCCACACCAACTCCAATGCTGTTTC
The DNA here is from genome assembly GCA_963859935.3 of Lathyrus sativus. Classification (NCBI taxonomy): domain Eukaryota; kingdom Viridiplantae; phylum Streptophyta; class Magnoliopsida; order Fabales; family Fabaceae; genus Lathyrus; species Lathyrus sativus. The sequence continues at coordinate 610,209,013 of OZ012735.1, forward strand.
GAAGCACTCATACCCAACAACCTCCACAACAGGGTTTCGTCATGTTGTTTCGAAATTTGGTAGTGTTTTGTTTCTGTAGATTGAATTCAAACTTTTCGAAATTTGGTAGTGTTTTGTTTCTGTAGATTGAATTCAAACTTTTCGAAATTTGGTAGTGTTTTGTTTCTGTAGATTGAATTCAAACTTTTTGTGGTTAATATGTACATACTGATGACTTCGTTTCAAATCCCTTGGTTTCATTTTTAAAAAAAGTAAATATATATACTTAATTTTTAGTTTAAAGTTAATATTGTTTGTTAAATTTTTCTTAAAAGTTAATATATATATATATATATATATATATATATATATATACACTTAATTTTTAGTTTAAAGTTAATACTGTTTGTTAAATTTTTCTTAAAAGTAAATATATATACTTAATTTTTAGTTTAAAGTTTATACTGTTTGTTAATTTTTTTTTCTTAAAAGTAAATATATATTTTAGTTTTAGTTCAAAGTTTAGATGCTAATTTAAGTTCTAATACATTTTTTTGGGCTCTTGAGTAATTGAGTCACTTGAAATTGAGGAGTTAGGTTCTTTTAACACTTTTATATTCACTATTTGCATTTCATGTATGATAAATAATTTTGGTTATTGTTTGATCTCCATTGAATTAATCGTACTTCAATCCATGGTTTCGACCTTTCGATGTCCATTATGTCACTAAGGGTTCTTACGCATTAATTGGAAATTTTTGCCGCGCCATAATGCACACTCATTCTGGTAAGTTTGATCTATCTATTTCATTATATTCATATCCCCATTTGACAAATGTATCCCACTCCCAAAATGTAATATAATTTTATCACTTTTGCCTTAATTATGCTTTAATACTTTAATACTTTAAAATCGTTTTCAAAATAAATTCTCGATTCGTCGAGCCATTTTCCACCCTTGCAAGTCGAGTGCTTTCAAAGCCTCGCCATCAACCTTTGATCATGATAAACAACATTTAAAGCTTACTCCTGGACTTCCTTACAGTGAGACCTATTTGATCAATTATTTCTATTGGTCATTTAGAAGACTAGTCCACTTTGCTAGTATACACGTTAAAAACTAAAATTAAACCTTGATTCACATCGAGTATTTTCCCAAATCAAATTAAAACACTTAATAACTACTCAAATACAATTTCAATGAAAGATGAAAAAGAGAGAGCTCCAAGTCTTTGGTTCACTCTCCCAATTGTTTGAGTCCGAGAAGTCTTTCTTAAGCTCGAACAATTGTCTTCTAAAATGATAAACGAATTCAAATCTATTTTCCTAAATACGTATATGAAAAAGAGAGAGTTCTAAGTCTTTGGTTTAATCTCCCGATTACTTGGGTCCGAGAAGTCTTTCTTAAGCTTCGAGTAATCGTCATCCGTTTAATTCACTCTAATTGTATCAAACATCTTTCATAATATTATATGATAAAAGGAGAGAGCTCCAAGTCTTTGATTTACTCTTCCGATTACTTAAGGTCCGAGAAGTCTTTCTTAAGCTTCGAGTAATCCTCATCCGCTAAAACACTTTAACCATATTCAATCGTTCAAAGCCTTCCAAACACAACCACTCTTTGGGATGAAAAAGAGAGAGCTCCAAGTCTTTGGTTCACTCTCCCGATTACTTGGGTCCGAGAAGTCTTTCTTAAGCTTCAAGTAATCGTCATCCGATTAACCCACTCGAACTCCATCCTATCCTTTCACATTTGAGGTTGAAAAAGAGAGAGCTCCAAGTCTTTGATTCACTCTCCCGATTACTTGGGTCCGAGAAGTCTTTCTTAAGCTTCAAGTAATCATCATCCGCTCACCTTACTCGAACCATATCCATTTCCATAAACACTTAGATGAAAAAGAGAGAGCTCCAAGTCTTTGGTTCACTCTCTCGATTACTTGGGTCCGAGAAGTCTTTCTTAAGCTTCGAGTAATCTTCATCCGACTAACCTACTTGAACTACATCCTATCCTTTTGCAATCGAGATTGAAAAAGAGAGAGCTCCAAGTCTTTGGTTCACTCTCCCGATTACTTGGGTCCGAGAAGGTATTTCTTAAGCTTCAGGTAATCGTCACCTCTAGCTAAACAACTAACCAACCTCGTTGTCTCGTCCCCGTGCGACTAGTACCCTAAAACCTATTCAAATCTACCCTCTTTTCCAAACAAAATACCTAACCAATCAAACACTCTTTCCTCGCCCCCGTGCGATTGAACTTTCACAATATTCTAATTCCTCGCCCTCGTGCGATTTTCAACCCAAACAACTTCTCTCAGAGGACATTATTTAGTTCGTTCTTCCGCGCATACAAACTAGTGCTTCAACCTCCCCTAGTGAGTAGACAAGCCAACGTTTAGCAGTTAGAATGCGACCTAAACTCTCGTTCGACTCAAACACACTTTCCCAAAGAACATTGTTTAGTTCATTCTTCCGCACATAACAAACTCATGCTTCAGCCTCCCCTAGCGAGCAGACAAGCCAATGTTTAGCAGTTAGATTGTGACCTAAACTCTCGTTCCATTCAAATACAACCTTCTTTTCACGATGAAAAAGAGAGATAGTCAAGTCTTTGACTCACTTTCCCGATTACTTGGGTCCGAGAAGTCTTTCTTAAGCTTCAAGTAATCGTCATCTGTACCACCCACAAACCTTTTACCGTAGTTGGCCAAACTACGACTGCTCTGATTCTTCATTCTCTTCTGAATGTAAGATACGTAGGCACAAGATTGCGATAATCTTGGCGAGCACATTTCCCCACAATTCCACAATCCCCTCTTTTTCCCGTAGTCCCACGAACTACAAACGCTCTGATTTTCCACTTCTTACAAGTGAAGATACGTAGGCACAAGGGCCCCAATCCTTGGCGAGCACCCTATCTTAAAACCACTATTTTCCCCTTAGTAAGCAATTCCTTTAGAAGATAAACAAGCATATCTAATTTCTCTCACGAATCGAATCAAGAGGTTCCCGTTGAGTACAACGGACATGAGGGGTGCTAATACCTTCCCCTCATGTAATCGACTCCCGTACCTATAATATTGGTTGCGATGACCATGTTCTTATCTCTTTAAAGGTTTTATCGATATTTTCCTATTCTTCCTTGGAATGAATAAAGTTCGGTGGCGACTCTGTTCGAACATATTTTTCTGCGTCCATCGCGAGGATTGTATTTTTCGAGGTATGACACCCGCGACCCATCGGCGTCGCGACACAGGGGTGTGACATGGTACCACCGTGATCCTAAAAAGTTTATAACAAAAAAGACAAGAGTCATCCTTTTGCGTGTGCGGGCATGACCCTTGCTCCAGCGGGGACCCCTCGACCTAGCTCCACCGCTGTCGTACCAATAGGGTAGAATATCCAGCTCGTGATGGGAGGTTCACGCTCGGGGAATAGCCTTTTCCAAGGACCTTAACCCCTAACCGACCGAGTACCATTTCCGACCACCCGACTAGTTCCCTGCACAGTCGGTCATGATGAATGTCGAGCAAGTAAACAAACAGAACATTCATACGTAGAAAATAAACATACAAGCACACGTAGTAGAAAATATCAAAAGATTCATTCAAAGAAAACGGGAAGAGCCTATTATACATAGTTACACAAAAAGGAACACCGTCCCAAAAAGATCACATCACAAAATGAAAATAGGTGCACAGGCCAGAAAAATCAACACGGGCACGCATGCCTGGTAATACCGAAACAAACACTAAAAGGTCTCCTGCCCCTCTCGCTCTTCCTCCTCGATCGCCGAGCTGTCATCATCATCCTCGGTCCCAGGCGCTACCACCCGTATCTCGATGTCCCGGTGATAGGGCCCCATCCCTTCAGTAATAAGAGCAACCTTGGGGGTTCGCTATCTTGAGTTGCTCCACGATGCTCTCATAGCCGACCTCGACAGCCCCCAAGAAATCCTGCTCGAGCTGCCAGATCCTCGTCACCAGCTTAGCCCGAGACGTCAAGAGCTTCTCCTCATCGGTCTCCTCCTCAGCAGGACAAAAAGCTGCCTCTAGCTCCATGATCCGCGCCTGCAGCTTTATCTTGTCCTCCCCGGCAGCCTTCAATTGCTCATTGGCCTCGCTGTTCCATTTGCACTGGGCGACGCTGTCCTCTCTGGCCAAGTCAAGGTCAGCAGCCAATTTTGTCATCTTCAACTCAACAACCGCGAGGTCCTCCCATAGTTTAGAAAGGTCAGTAGAGGAGCAACCATCGTTGCTCAGATCCAAGGCCATCGAAAAGACCCGCATCATCACGGCCAGGTCCTCCTCGCTTCCCGACTGGCACCGAGAACCGCCTTCGCCTCCGCGGCAAGCATAGTAGGAGACTTGACCCTGTGGAAGAAGCCAGGATGCAAATGGCAAGGGGGAATCAGAAACCCCTCCTCAATGTTGCCCTCGATCAGGTCGACGACAGTCTCCGGCCTAGTGACCCTCGGCCTCTTTGGAGTCCCTTGCGACAAGGGAGAGTGGCTCCCTTGAGGTGACACTGAAGAGCCCCTTCCTCCTTGCTCGACACTAGGCATCTGTTGCACCTGGGTGACCCTCCCTTTCCACCCTTTGTCCCGCCTTTGGTGGCCGTCAGTCGCTTCACACGTTCTTGCATGGTCGATATCTTCCCTGTAAAATAAAAGATCAAAAGGTTAGTGAAACACAAGAATGACAGACACAGAACGGGCCCGAGTAGAAGACGACCCACTACCTAACAGACGCAAGGCCTCCTCGTCGGACGCACATTCGAGCAAAGCCTTTGTATTAATGAGCCTCGACTCCTGGAGAATATCCCTGTTCTTATCGAGGATGAAGTTATCGTCGGGCGTCATGCATTTCGCAGGAGTGAAGTTGGTCACGAAAGCCACCAACCGTTGGTAGCCCACCTGGTCCTCTGCATCCAAAGTGCCTGCCCGCATAATATAGTGATCTGTGATCTGTTTGAAATGCTCCTCTATCCAGTCCAGGGGAACTCTTGGCACCATAATCTCTTCCTGTTTTCTATCCACCTCCTGGAGCTCACGACGGAAAAACGAGGTGCAGGCCTGATGAAACACATGCCTGACCATGAATAAACAATCCTTGATGGTCCGGACAGAGTCCAAATGTGCCCGTAATAACCTCCTCGTCTACTTCAAGGACACCTAGCCTTGTCGGCCATTGATCGTTTATCTTTGCAGATGAAAGAGCCAGAAGAACAGAGTGAGCATGGTCCCAATCCAAAGGTGTCGGCAAACGAGCTCGTATGCCCAGAAAAAGGCAATTGCATTGGGATGCAACTGCGAAGGTACCAGCCTCAACTAGTCAAAGACCCCTATTTGAAAAGCTGAGAAGGGCATACGGAGTCCCACCTCACGAAAATAAAACTCGTACATAGGAAACTGCACTTCCCATAGCTCGAGCAGATCAGATGATGGGCCCGTGGCTTATACACTTGCCAATTTACAGAAGAACCCTCACGATGATCCTCGACGGTGGCAAACATGTCGGAGTCATCCTAGACAAAACGGGAAGTCGTACTCAAGGGCTTTTCCCCAGCCCAGTCTTCAACTGTCCGACTCTGCCCTTCGATGGGTGGGGCCGTTGAAGACTCCGGCTCCTGGTCGACTTCTACGACTCCAGGTATCCACACAGCCATATTCACCTAAAAAGTAAAGGAAAATGGTGAATTCGATGTTTCAAGATTAAATTCACCCTTCCACCACAACTCAAGTGAAAGGGCGATGGGGACAACATCTATGACCTAGGCTTATCCAACCTCGACATCCACTTCCCCGTGCTATTTACTATCATATGCCCCGGGGCATTCATCTAAACCTATCATATATCCCCGAGAAATTCATCTAGATCTATAATATATCCCCGAGGTATTCATCTAGACCTACCATATGTCTCCGGGGTACTCATCCAGCCCTATCATCTATCCCCGGGGAGTTCATCTAGAACTACTATGCTTCCCCAGGAGCACCATCCTAGACCCACCCTTGGCCAAGGGAATCCCGCCGTAGTCGCCGAAAAACCTGCAGCCTCCTCGGGACACTTATCTTGTCCGCTATAGGAGTTGCCGGAAAATAAAGAAACATAAGGAAAAGGCCGAATGAACTTACTTGGTATGGTAGTTTGGGTAGAGATATGGCGGACTTCGCGGTGGACAGCGCAGCGGCGTCATTTGCACGATGATGTAGACTGTGGGGGAGCAGGAAACAATTCCGTTTGTTAGAGCTGGGAGCTAAAAGTGACAAATGGGCAGCCCCAACCTATTTATAAGCCTAGCACAAAACTTGAAGCGCCCCTAGGCACTCAAGCACCCCTACGACTAGCCTCCCTAGGAAGGGAAATGGATGCTTGACATGTGGCAACTATGACAGAGCATGTCCCTTCGCTTTCCCTCGAGCTCAGAAAGCTAGCGCGCCCGGTCGCTTTTCACCTCCCCAACATGATGTTCCAACGAGCGCGACTCTCGACCCCATCTTCCGGGCATAAGACCACTTTTCTAATTTGTCCTTGACCTTGGCTTATCCTTAAGTCGTCACTCCTCCACCTTGGAGCAACGACTTGGGTGGCTCCTGTTCTGGACTGGGCCGGGACCTGCCCCTTAGCCAGGCAGACCCAACCCAATGTTGTGCTGATGAGGCCCAACAAGGCCCAATCCTTCTCCGTCGGGCACAGGCTTCAACCAGACACATGCGTCGAGTAAAAGACCTTCCTGATAGGGAAGCTCACACACTTTCCACACATTCTCCACGCGTCCCCCACGCGGGGACACGTCATCAGACAACTACCCACCTCCGAAAGATTCGGTCAACCCATCTTTCGAAGACCACGAGGAAGTTGATCTAGGGCGAAGACCACGTGCTGGTGTTCACTACACCACAAAATCCCTGGCAGTTACTTGGGTTGGGCATGGAAGTCTGGCCCAACATAATGTAATCGTTGGCCCTACGCTAAGGGCACACTATAAATACCCTCTTTCATTAGAGGGTTAGGTAACTTCTTCTCCACACCTAATCTATGTGCTTGATTTCTCTCTGATCCTTTACTCACTTAATAATTGGGGTGCCTTGCAGGTACACCCCTTTCTTTCAACAACTTCGATGAAAATAATAACCCAACGACATATGGCAGGCCATTGATTCTTTTTGATCAGGTGAGGTCAGAAATCCACTCTTAATAGTAAAAATTCAAATTGGTCTTAGGCAAACTCTCCTAGTTCAACTTCTTTTTTATTAATACTACACATGAATTTCTATTTAAGACCCCCTTTAAATATGAGACTCCTCTCACTTTATCTCAACCACTAGGACAATTAAAAAATAGTTTGAATGATGAAACACTCACAATTTGAAAGCAAACAACTCCTAAATGATTCAAATGAATATAATTTCAAAAGACAAAAACCAAAACAAGATAAAGACTCAATATACTAAAACACGCCTTAGGGCTTCACATATAACTTCCTACTGAAGTAAAAACAAAGTGAAACTTGAAATTTCAAATTAATTTGATTTGAAATATATCATAAACTAAATCCCCATTAAACTGATTTGGTCTTGATCATTGATCTTTTGGGAAATCTTTTCTGATTCCGAAAAGTGCATAAATAATCAGATAAATAATAAAATAAATCAGGCGCAAAATTTTACTTATGCGTAGCTGGTATTGAGGCAGGATGCGTGGGACATCTTGCACCACATCATTGCCTTATGTTTTGAGCTCACAGAGACAAATGTCTCAACATGATATCATAGCATCTTGAATTTCACGTTGTCTATAAAATTCTACCAATCACTTGTAACACTACACCAAAATTGATATTTTGTATCGCCTAATTTAATAGCGCTTTTAAAGAAAGTGCTATTAAAAAGGAAACAAACACATCTATAATAGCACTTTTTAAAAAAAACGCTATTAATATTCTTCGCTAAGATAGCGATTTTAAAAAAAGTGCTATTAAAAAGGAAACAAACACATCTATAATAACACTTTTTTAAAAAAACGCTATTAATATTCTTCACTAAGATAGCGCTTTTAAAAAAACGCTACTAAAAGTTTTCACTAAAACATCACTTTTCACTAAGATAGCGCTTTTTTTTAAAACGCTATTAATATTCTTCACTAAGATAGCGCTTTTCAAAAAAACGCTACTAAAAGTTTTCACTAAAATAGCGCTTTTTTAAAAAACGCTATTATTAGACTATATTATAAAATATATAATAAATAATAAAATTAATTAGAAAACCAAGGTGTTTTCCCGGCCATAAGCTTTTCGTTTTGCCGCACAAATTTTTGCTACTACCGCAAAAAAATAGAACACGTTCTTCCACTCACTCATCTTCTTCCTCTGATTTACTCACTCATCTTCTTCCTCTGATTTACTCACACCATCGACCTAGCCTTCCTTTAAAACACGGTATCCACTCATTCATCTTTTTCCTCTGATTTACTCACGTCATCTCCTTCCTTCATTCATTGATTCACCAGCGGATAGAGGAAACACGGTCGATTCAGGTTCACCTTAGATTCACCACTCGAATAGAAAGAGGAAACACGGGAAAGAAAGAACAAAGAAAACCTATTCTCGGTCAAACTCAGCCCTTCATCATCTCATCGCCGTCGTCAATGATGATTCGCGACATTGGAGGCGGGAAGGGGAAATTTAGGGATTTCATATCCTCGGAAAACCTCTAGTGATTCTCGAGGTGGATCATCCAAAATGGCGCCGTTTTTGAGTTTTGCTGCTGTTGTTGAGGTTGAATTAGGGTTTAACACCGAGAATGTAAATCCTTCTGTATAAGGTACTCTTACGGTTTTTAGCTCACTATATTACTTAATTAAATTTTTTAGCTCACTATATTTGATATGTTGTTAATTCTTTTTTAGAAGTGGTGATTATTTTATGCCCGGTGTGTTTGATTTGTTGGTTATATGGTTAGGTATATAGATATTGTTAAAGAAGAAGGGCTAGAGATATCACAGCCTGCACTGGATTCTGGTAAATCAGAAATCTATCATCCACTCACAGCTCGTATACAAGGATCCAAAGTGCACAGGTTAACCTCTACATCCTTATTATTATCATATATAACCAATGCAGTGCTCGACGAATGAACTAGATTATTACTTTAGAATATATTTTAGAATACATGTGCACTCAGTTATAAGAAGGAAATTGGATTCTCTACATGTACTCAAACTTGTCATATTTGTTTAAGTGTACTTCTGCAATGAGCTCTTCTATCTTTTATTCAAATAATTTATAGTTCCCTTAACTTCTGGGACTGTATAGGGTATACTCATTCCTACATGTTCCGTTGGATTTTTTAAGTAGTTATATTTATGCTTTGCTAACAATTGCTAAAATTTACTGTTGGTATTATGATGTATGTGTACAGAAGGTATTATAAGACCAAAGGTAGTAGAATGTGTGATGACAATAGCAACGCCCCTCCTTGCGTTGGGTAAGAAGTTGCACTATGCTGTGTGATTTTCTTTTAACTCCATGTCAAATAGGATTTTTAATTTAACATGTAAAGAACATGTTTTGCAGGTGGGTGGAAATGATGGCACCGATGTTTTCTAAAAAATCTTGGCCATGTGTATGGCATATGATCCAGATATGGATAAGAATTACTAAGTTATGGTAGTACAAACCATACATATTGTGAAAGTTAAGATACTTATATTTGAATGACAGACAGTCGAAACTTTTATGAACCTGGACATATGAGGCCCAAACTTTTATGACCGCCTTTTAGTCTATAAGCTGATTTCTATTGAAATTCTATTGGTATACTCTTACGGGTGTGTAATTACAGATCAAGCTCAGCTGGACTTTGAGGCAAAGAAACTACAGAGCACTGTGAAGGAAAAATCACTTATTATATCAGATACAGGTGGTCTTGCAGACAAAATTAGTCCAGGAGTGCTTAAGTCACTTGTAACCTTAAATGACAAACCAAAGTAACGTGCTTTATGCCGACTATGGTGTCTTACAGTGTCATTGGAAATAACTTTCTCTAGGCAATCCAGGATGTGGTCGTTAATAGTACTACTATTAACGGGTCTGGAGTATCAAAAACACGATACTTTTAGCTGTATAATTCAGCAAACTTATGTAAGTGTTATATATAAAGATGTGTTATCAATGTTATGGTATTGACTGTTTTGGTTATGCTTAATGTAATTGGCAGGGAGCTGAACACAAGGAACGTTCTGGATTTAAGGGACCATGGACTTCTAATCCTCTCATTTTTGACAACTCATACTTCACATAAACATTGTGCTACAAGTATATTGATAGTTTTTGTTTCTGTCCTTAGTTTCATATCTAATTAATATGTAAACATTTTTTATTAAGACAACATGCATATATGTATTGTTTTTTGTTTTCGTAACCATTCTATATTGGTATGAGTTCAGATAGTTCTGATGTCGACACGGTGATGACAACGAGCTCGACAATCTCTGCAGCAACAATAGTTAATAACCTCATTCCACTCGGTGATCTTTGTCTCTCTTTAAAGCTTCAGAATCACTATTTTGAAGGAAAGCACATGTATTTCTTATGCATACTAGAATTGATATTGTTTGCTCTTATAATTGATATGTATGTTAGATGTTCGATTAAATGCCTAAGAGAAACAAATAGTTAATTATTCTGAATGATTATCATAACATAACCCAAGGACATGTAGGGAGCCATGTTGTTTGATAAGCGACTTGAGGTGAACTTCTCAAAGCATCCAAACATAACCCAAGGTGTTGACACACACGATTACAGCAACTCAAATCTCAACCGTTTCAACTGAAATGCTGCTAAATATTATCGTTACTGCTGCTCCCCAACAAAGATATCCGTTTGTCCACACTTCCACAAGACATCACAAGGTAGATTGTCCTCCCAAAATGCTCTTCATATGATATGGATTTGGGGAAATTTGGCCTTCCCTTTCACAAGTGAGAAAGAAGAGTCCTTGTGGAAGCAAGAGATTTGGAGCCTTGAGCTTCTTGTTGATGGCATTGATCCTACTGTTTTAGATTGGGTACGTAATTTTATCGCCTGTTTATTTTGATTATGTAGAGTCAGAAACATAAGCACAATTGGTTGAACTTCATGATCAATTGCTTACACTTTTTATCCCGCACGACAATTTTTTCTTGTCCTTTTGCAGATGACAGAAGGAAAAATCATATGTCTATATGGAGGAGAAGATCTAGAGTGGATAGAAACATATAATTTTAATTGTTGTGCTTTCCCCTGTTCCACCTTTGTACGTTTTTGATTGTTGTGCTTTCATTTCTATTTGCTCACACACGAAATTCAACATATAATTTTAATATCATAATTCTTGTAGGATCAAGTGAGAAAAGCGCAAAAGCGTGTTGCTGAAGAAAACAAATGTAAAGCTGTATTATTAACGGCTGAGAAGGCTGATCTAGCTGTTTCAGATGGGAAATCTTTTTGCATATCTCACGTTAATGTTGGCCTGGATGTTGCAGCAGTTCGTGAGGCTGTTACAAAAGTCATTGATCAGAAGGTATTTGTTGTTCCATAATTTATTAAGAATTTGGCTAGGTCTCCAACATTCTTTTGTATGGCCTTGTTATGTGTTGATTGTGATGCATAATAGGAACTAAATTTTCATTGATGTTTGTATCACTGTATGTACAAATATGCTCCTTGAATTTGTCTTATGTAACCTTGGCAATTATATTTTCTACTAATTTCACACAATAACTGGAAGCAATGTTTACTGATAAACAGGGGTTGTCACTGATGGTTTTTAGCACTGATGAATCTACAAACAAGGTTGTAGTTTGTGCTGGGGTGCCGGAGAAAGGAGATAAAGGTAAGCTGGATGTATCAGAGTGGCTGACTAATGCTTTGGGCTACCTATATGGTGGATGATATTTTCGGCAAGCCTACAATATATACATACTTAATACCTTACTTGCATATTAAAAGTTTGAATTGGTTGTACCATTTTCATCACTTAATGTGTTCATTTGAATCCTGTTGTTACCATTGAACTTGGTTAGGTAAAATGATGTTCTTTTTTAATTATATATTAAAATTTTGTTTTCAGGTTTTTGTTTTCTGATTATTGTACAATACATAATCAATATTCTTTCTATGATACAGGAAAACAAGAAGTAATGATTATGCCTAGCTAGCTAGCAAAGTGGTTGTATCTTTGGATGTAGCAGTGATTTGGTTCGCAAAGTGGTTACTAGCTACTTGATGTTGTTTTGTTGTCCTTTCTTGTTTTTTTAGATGTTTTTTTCATTAGTTTATAGAATATGCCTAGCTAAGTGATTGTACTTTTTGTTTGGAATTTGGTTTGAAGTACTCTTAGCCAAATTAATAACTACATGACAAAATATTTTAGCTGTGTTTTTAAAATATTTTGGTCTGAAGTACTCTTAGCCAAATTAATGGTATCACATTTGTCATTATTATTTTAATTTCAAATATTTTAGCTGCTTAGTCATTATTATTTTATGAATTCTAATGTCATAAAATGCAAATGTCATATATATATATATATATATATATATATATATATATATATATATATATATATATATATATATATATATATATATATATATATATATATATATATATATATATATATATATATATATATATATATATATATATATATATATATATATATATATATATATATATATATATATATATATATATATATATATATATATATATATATACACACACATACACACACACACCAAAAAAATTATTATGTGTAAAAAAAAAGTGTACTACAATAACGTTTTGAAGAGAGAGTGCTATAATAGCGCTTTGTTTGAAAGTGCTATCAAAATTAAAGCAAATTACCGGTACTTTAATAGCGCTTTGTTTGAAAGTGCTATCTAATATGTGTCTTATAATAGCGCTTTGTTTGAAAGTGCTATTAAATATGTGTCTTATAATAGCGCTTTGTTTGAAAATGCTATCAAAATTAAAGCAAATTACTGGTACTATAATAGCGCTTTGTTTGAAAGTGTTATCTAATATGTACCTTATAATAACGGTTTTGGAAAAATGCTATTAAATACCGGTACTATAATAGCGCTTTTGGAAAAACGCTATTAATTACCAATACTATAATAGCGCTTTTAAAGCGCTATTAAAAATTTTGTTTTACAATAGCGACTTGATTAATAGCGCTTTTAAGCGCTATCAAAAAGCAAAAAAGGCGCTATTAAATAGCTTTTTTGTAGTAGTGTAACATTACTTTTTTTTATAAGGCAAAATACCCTTTTTGGTCCCTTAACTATACCCTTGGGTTCAGATTTATCCCTTAATTTTTTTTGTGTCAAATTGGTCCCTTAACTCTGAAAATGTGCCATATTAGTTATTTTTGTCTAATTAACGACAAATTACTGATTTTTGAATTTTTCCGTCGCTAATTAGACAAAAATGACTAACATGACACAGTTTAAGAGTTAAGAAACCAATCTGATACAAACATAAATTAAGGGACCAATCTGAACCCACGGTATATTTAAGGAATCAAAAAGGGTATTTTGTCTTTTTATAAATATTATTAAGATGAAATTTTGGTTTTTCACTTTTTACCTCCTAAACATCACAATTAAGCAAAATCTAAAAAAAAATAGGAACCATCAATACGGGATACGAAGTGGGCGACCACTTGCCTTATTTATTTATTTATGGAAATGGATAAATAAGAAGGTCATGATACTAATTTAGAAAGTAATAGAAGACTTTGAAGGTGGCAGAAATACACAAGAAGAGGGGGGGAGGTTGAATTGTGTAAGATGATTCTTTTTCACTTCTGAAAATAGATTTAAAATCTGAAAAAGTTCAGAATCTGATCAAAAATGTTAATATCAGTGGAATAAAATAGACTTCAGAATCAATAAAAAAATCAATACACAAAGTTTATCCTGATTCCTCTTCTAAACTGAGAGTAGTCTAGTCCATTTGACCAACAAGAGATTTTCATTATAATCAAACTGATTACACTTTGCTCAAGTCAAATAGCAAGAGACTTCAATTGCTCAATCACACTAGAAAGAGACTTCTGCTCAAGCAACCTAGCAAGCGACTTCTGGTCAAGCACACATGCAAGATGGTTTACTTAAGAAAACCAACAAGATACTTCCAATGCTCAAGCAAACTAGCAAGTGTCTTCCTCTACTTTAAACAAATAGTTTAGTAGAAAAGATAACAACTATACTTGTTGTACAATTAGAAGTATATAAGTAATACAACAACCACAAAGGTTCTTAACACTTAATATTTCTAAGATATACAAAGGTAGGAAATCTTAAGAGCTTGTGTAATAAACAGACAAATACATAGGTTAAAAGTTATTCTTGTTAGAATGCTCGTGAGTTGTTAACCTTCCTTGAAATATTCAGCTTCCTTTTGTAGAGGTAGAAAAAGAGTAATTGGAAAGTAGCTTGCACAAGATTTATTTGTTTAAAACCAGTTTAAGAGAGGCGTTGGAAGATGAATCTGGTTTAGATTATTGTCCATTGAGTAATAACATTGTCCATAACGTCTTTCTCATACTAGGTATCTAAAAAAATGTTGGGGTAGACTTAAGAGATCACATCACCTTTCCTTGAGCCTTGCATAACGAAACCCTAGTTGACTTTTTCCATAATATGGCGTTTGATAAGACTGATGTGCTTTAGAGATAAATCACAGACCAAAAGCTGAGCACCTTTAGCTGAGGTCTTCAGAGTCTGAGCTGTCACCAGAAGCTAAGATACTATGATCAGATTCTGATCCTTCAGAAGCTGATATTCATGTTCAGAGTCATTAGATTCCGATTCTTCAGATTTTGAGTCAATTTTCTTCTCCACATATGCTTTCATCAGAGTAAATTCATAGTTGATTTTTAAGCTTATGATCATGCATAGTTGAACATATGTTAGTATATCCAATTGTTCTTTAAGTACTTTGTTATCATCAAAACCTAAGGGATTTGAACAATTTTGTTCAAATCTCCCCCTTTTTGATGATGACAAACAAAGGTATTCAAGAATAATGACATGTTAGTTTAAGTAACTTGACACATCAGAGTTTGAGGTTTGTAATGTCCCTCTGAGTCTAACAATTCAAAGATTGAGTTTTGTAAGCTTCCCCTAAGTCCTATCCAAGTTAATTAAATTATCTTGATAGCATAAGAAAATAATATTAAGATAAATGCAATAATAATGTGGGTTCAGGTATATAAAAGCATTCAAAAATAATTTTATCCTCTTTAAATACTTTCATGAATTTCTCCCCCTTTTTAATTAACAAAAAGATAATTAAAGTAGGATAACAAAGAGAGAGAGAGAGAGAGAGAGAGAGAGAGAGAGAGAGAGAGAGAGAGAGAGAGAGAGAGAGAGATAGAGAGAGAGAGAGAGAGAGAGAGAGAGAGAGAGAGAGAGAGAGAGAGAGAGAGAGAGAAGATACTGAGAATAGATGAACTGGTGATAGATAAGCATTTGCATCACAATTTTCAAGATAGTGAAAGTTAAATTCTGACTGAATGGTCTTCGAGGAACAGGATTCAAGAAGGAACATAACTCAAAAGAATGCAGTTTTCAAGACTAAAAAGAGTTTGGTCACAAACTTCTCTATAAAAGCAGATGTTATAATACCAACCAAATCACATTTCTCTTGAAGAGTTTTTCTTTGCAGCAAAACATGGGCAAAGCAAAACGATTCAAGGAAAATAAGAGAGATTTTACATAGGAGATACGTAACTTGATGAGAAGGGAGGCAAGGAAAGAAAAACGCAAAATGTAGGAAATGGAAAAGGCTCAGATATCCACAACTGCAGAGGATGAAGGCACATATGCAGAAGTCTTTGAAGAGGGCAAGAAGAAGGAGTGGGATGAGGATGAGAGGCTTATTTGGTATCACAAGAAAGAACAGAGGATCAAATCTAATACTATCAACTATCTTTAGAAGAAGAACACGTGTAATTGCTTTTAGGTCAAGATCATGTACTTTCTTTTAAATGAATAAACATTATTTCCATTCCTTCACCATGAAAGCATTTAACTTCCCTTGATATCCTTAAAATCTTGGTAATGCTTATCAATCAGTCAGTAAGACAAACTAGAGTAACAGAAATAATGTAAGCAAAAGTTAAAACAAGAATACAAATAATAAACAGAGAAAGCAAAAAGATTTAATTAAAAGAAGGATGAGATACATAACACAAATAAAAAACTAAACAGAAGAAGAAGAAGAAGAAGCGAATCCATCTAGAGATACCACCTTGACCTTAAAAGGGTCAATGACTTTCATAGCTTCTGGTATCTTTAATTTATCACCCCATATTTTTGAAGCAACCTCAACCATATCTTTCTCTACTCCTTGTTGAATGAAGAGTTCAGAAATAACCCTTTCATAAGGAGTGAAACATGACTTTCCCTTGTTAAAGGATATGAGAGTCATCTTCAGATAATCAAACATAACTTGGGGAAGGTTGATCTTCAAATCTAAGTTGATAAGAAGCAAAAAATATTTTTCATCAATATCTAAATAATCCAGATTCTTGTTCTTTGGCAGGAATTTTGAGATCAAAATTTGATACCAAATTGATGCCTTAGAATTAAGATTAGAGACTTTAGATAGGTCATATATACCATCAAAGATAATATGAGAAGGAAGAGAAACTTCCCAAAATAGCATATCTGGAACAACACCTTCATCCTTACAGTTTATTACGTGAGCAATAGAGGTAGGGGTGATGGTGATAGGGACACCAGATACAACAGAAATAATGGAAAACTCTAGATTTAGTTCTTAGATAAATGCATTAACCCATAATTATTTAACCAAAAAAGGGTAGGTAGGACCATAGAGCATATTAAAGAAACCATCCCAACCATTATGGTAGACAATACTTTGAAGATTAAGGCCTTGAACCATCATTTCTTCAAAATCAACAAGTCCTTCAATGATAACTACCAACTGGGTTCCCATACCAAGAATAGATCTAGAGGCTATCTTAGAAAGTAATTTTCATAAAAGAAAGAATACAAAGAAGGTAGAGAAAAAATAAGAAAACAAAAGAAGGAAGTTCTCAAGGATATAGTCAAGTGTATTGTCAGAAAGTTGCAAAACAACTGTCTTCACTTTAAGACCATACAAAAATAATCTTGAGAGAAAATACAAGCATAAAAGAAATAAAACAGATAAAAAGATCTAAAGAGATGACAAAGGAGAGAATACACAGAAAAGAGGTTTCACATCATTACCCAAAGGTCTTTACCCATACAATCACTATACAAATAAGACGATTATCATGTATGTGAAATTATTAAGTGGGACAGTTGTCAAATGAAGATAAAGGATTTTTCCACTTAAATGCTATCTGAAGCAAATAGTCCACTTCTAGAGTCTCAGAGTCTGAGGTTTTTCAAAAGCTACTTTTCATCAGAGGTAGCTTCCCTGATTTATACTAAGCTACTTCTAAGCAACTTCAAACTTTAATACTCTATTCAGAAGCAAGAATTGTTCTTTAATAAAGACCATGTTCAGGTTCTTTTTTATAAAATCAAACCTTTCAATAGATAAGAATTTTGTAAATGTGTCATCCCATTAATGATCAGTATCAATGAATTAAATATCTATAACACCCTTATGAACATCATCTCTAATGAAGTGATGTTTAATTTCAATATGCTTGGTTCTGGAATGTTGAATCAGATTATTTGTTATACAAATAATAATAGCATTATATTATCACAAAAGATAGGGATACTATTTTCACAAATCTGATAATCCTCTAGCTAATATTTCATATAGAGCAACTGTGTATAACATTTTGCAGCTGATATGTATTATGCTTCTGTTGTAGATAGAGCAATAATTGCTCGTCTCTTACTAGCATAGGATATTAGGTTTTCCACCTATGAATTGAGAGTTACAACTAGTGAATTTTCTCTCAATTCTATCCCCATCATATTCAGCATCATAGAATCCAACTAGCTTATAATCTAAAGTTTTTTACAAAGAAGTCCCAAATTTGTTTTTCCTTTCAGATACCTAAAGATTCTCTTAACAAAAATTAAGTGAGTCTCTATAGGATTTGATTGAAATCTTGCGCACAAATAAACATTGAACAATATGTCAGGCCTAGAAGTTGTGAAGTAAAGCAAGGAACTAATCATACCTCTGTATAGCTTTTGATCAACCTTGGAGTTACTTTCCTCCTTGTTCAAACTGTAGGTTGGATGCATATGAGTTATCATAATCTTTCAGTCTTCAAGATTAAACTTCTTCAGAAGCTCCTTTGTATACTTGGTCTGATGAACATAAATTCCACTATTACTTTGATTGATTTGGATTCCCAGGAAGAATTTCAATTCTTCCATCATGCTCATCTCAAATTCAAGTTGCATAGCCTTAGAAAATTCTTTGTAAAGAGAGGCATTAGTAGAACTAAAACTTAAATCAATTTTCTCCAAACCTCATGGATTCACTCATTTTTCTGATTTTTCTACACATCTCACTCCAATTCTCTCAATTTTTCTCTCATTTTCACTCTCATTTCAAAACCCTCACAAAAGCTCGATAGCCAAAAGCTTCACAAATTATGCATTGCAATTTTTGAATTTTAAAGCTAAACCTCCATTTTATCATCATCCTTGGTTCAATTCTGAATTTATAATTCATTTGGATCTTGATAAAGTTTTTGGAATCACTTCTTGAAGAATTTTTGCTTACTTGTGGATTATTGCTTGGATCTTCAAGTTTTCTTGCTAAAACTTCACAGATCTCTGCTTTTTGTGCTTGGATTCATCAAATTCAGCCTAACAACACTCACCAAAGCAATTCTCACCTTTGTAGGTTGGTAATTTCTAGATCTAGCTTTAATTTTACTTAATCTTGCATTTCACAATGTAGATCTATTGATTCTTGGTGATAATTGGTCCATAGATTGTTTTGATTATTGATTTTGGCCTCTGAAGCAGCTTGTGAAGCATGGCTGGAGTCTGAAGCAGCTTATGAAGAGTGGCTGAAATCTAAAGACACAGAGTCTGAAGTATCAACTCCTGATGTGTATCAATTGGTGAACGTTTGAATTAAGGGAGTGTTTTATGTGTGTGTGTGTATATATATATATATATAATGAATAATATGATTAATTAATTAATTAATTAATAATACAAATTATTTGTGTCATTTATCTTACATATCCAAAATTTTGTACATTCTAGCTTACGTGAGACTTAACCACGACATTTGAATCCCAACAATCTCCCTCAAACATAAGATATGCATTCTCATCTCATACTTACACTTGACTCACTTTAAACTATATAATTGATTTGAATGTTGTAGTGTTAATCTTGCTTATCCACCATTATGCATCATATCAGAAATCTGTACCACTATTAAAAATTCATCATCACATATCAATCATAAAACATTTCCAACCATCCAGAGTATTTGAAAAACAGAAACAATTCTATTGAAATTCAAATATACAAATAATTTATATTATTAATTAATTAATTAATCATATTATATATATATATATATATATATATATATATATATATATATATATATATATATATATATATATATATATATATATATATATATATATATATATATATATATATATATATATATATATATATATATATTCTTGTATTACAAAATTTTTGAAAAGAAAAGTTATAATAATGAATTTATTAAACTACATCACTTTGTCTTTCCTATTTTAATTTTAATGCAAAATCATTTAAATATTTTTCTCTACAAACATGTGTAGCGACTAATAATTCTTCATCAATAAATTTAACATACATTTTCATAATTGAATTTAAATTTAAAATCTCTGGAAGGGTTTAAATACAATTTCCTTTTACATAATTTTGACGAATATAAAATTTAATCTCATCTCAACATTATTTTGACTGTTTAATTGCATAACCCAAGAATCCGGATCCATTTTCATATGTCACCCAAATAAATCTCTCTAACTTCATTTATTTATCAAACTTATTTATTTATTTGTTTGTTCGTTATTCTTTCTCTTCATGTGTTTTGATATCAGACAACAACTCTGATTCTGTTTGTGTATGAGACACTGACACACAATTCAGACAATAACAATAATGATGTTCTTCCCTTTCCTTAAACATTGTTCATGCATTCTTCTCTTCCTCTTGTTTACGCTCTTTTACACTTCAACAGGTTCTTATTTTTCTTCTTTCATTTATGTAACGCTCATTTATTACATTTTTCACATTAAAGTTTTCAACTTTTTACTCCTCCTGTGTTTTTAGTTCATGGAAAGTTTTAACTGTTACAAATTTTGTCTTCCACGCCTTCAAAGACGATATTCGATCCGATTTGGAGTAACCCTTCAAATTACTAGACTGTGAAAAAATTATTTAATTTATTAGTATCTGTACATATGTTTTTTTTTATAGTAGCCTAATAGCAAGAAATGTTTCCAGAAGCTTATGATCCACTTGACCCAAATGGAAATATCACAATCAAATGGGATATTCTAAACTGGGCACCTGATGGTTATATTGTGAGTACATTCTCTTACTATTATTAGAAACATTTTTAGCTATAACGCACAGACACACAGACATTAAACACGATATCGACGTATATCAGTAATAATTAGAAAACATAAATAAATTGAAGTTAGTCATAGTGTGTTGGTGCTGCGTTGGTGCAGGTGTTCGGTATTGACATGGACACACATTTTTGCTACAGAGCATTTTACACCAGTTGTTTTCATGTGCTATCCATATGTTCTTAATTTGATGTCTAAAACAGTTGAAAATGGACAGGCCCTTGTTACAATGAACAACTACCAACGGTATCGTCATATAACGACGCCAGGATGGTCATTAGGATGGAAATGGGCAAAGAAAGAGGTAATATGGGCCATGGTGGGAGGCCAGACAACTGAACAAGGAGATTGCTTAAAGTTCAAGCAAATCATCCCACATTGTTGTGAAAGAACCCCAACAATCGTCGATTTACTTCCCGGTTCCCCTTACAATCAACAAATCGCAAATTGCTGCAAAGGCGGTGTACTCAGCTCATGGACACAAGATCCAATAAATTCGATCGCATCGTTTCAAATCACCGTCGGTAGAGCTGGCACCACGAGCAAAACAGTCAGACTGCCACAGAATTTCACATTGAAAGCACCGGGACCAGGCTATACATGCGGCCCGACGAAAATTGTGAAACCTACTAAATTCATATCGCGAGACAAAAGGAGAGCCACACAAGCACTTAGTAAGTTACTCATCTTTTATGTTCATTTAAGCACTTTTCGTATATACTATCTCGGAGAGTTTATGAAAATCAACTGAAAACAACTTATGAACATGGCGAGAAATTATGATTTACTTAGACCTTAACATTGCTGTCTGATTTTTTCGCAGTGACATGGAATGTGACATGCACATATTCACAATTTCAAGCTCAAAAACTTCCAACTTGCTGTGTTTCCCTTTCATCTTTCTATAACGATACTATTGTACCCTGCCCAACATGTTCGTGCGGCTGCCAAGGCAACACAGTCCAATCCGGACGCTGTGTAGAGTAAGATTTCATTACTTTTGACACTAAGATTTTCTTCTAAATAGAAATTAATATTATACACTCACACTTATCCTTTTTTTGTGTGGTTACAGTCCAATCGCGCCACATTTGGCCTCGGTTGTTAACAGCTCTGGAAATAATAGCACTACGCCTTTGGTTCGATGTACTAGTCATATGTGTCCGATCCGAGTTCACTGGCATATAAAGCTCAACTACAGGGAGTATTGGCGCGTAAAGGTTACTGTAACTAATTTCAACTACAGGATGAATTACTCGGATTGGAACTTGGTTGTTCAACATCCGAACTTTGATAATCTGACTCGAATTTTCAGTTTCAATCACAAATCAATGATTCCCTACGGCTCGATAAGTAAGTTTGTGTAAGATTTTTCAAGGATTTTCTATCTTATTATCGACATCAAATCTATAGAGTTGATCATTGGCACAAAACTTTTTGTTTCTTTTAACAGATGATACAGCAATGCTATGGGGAATTAAATACTACAATGATTTACTCATGCATGCGGGTCCTAGTGGCAATGTACAGTCGGAACTACTTTTTGGCAAGGATAAATCGACTTTTATGTTCGATAAAGGTTGGGCGTTTCCTCGGAGGATCTATTTCAATGGCGACATCTGCGTGATGCCACCACCCGACGTTTATCCGCGGTCACCTAATGACGGTTCCAAGCAAGAAGTTTCTTTTCTTGCTTTGATGATGGCGTTCTTAGTATCATTGGTGTTTTACGCATATGTTTAAAGTTCATATCCGTGGCACGCTCAACTCGGCTACCTAAAATTTTGATTCTTACGAGTTTTGACTCGATTTCGGGCTACCAATTTTGAAATTCTAACCAAGTCACTCCCACTGGCAATTCAAGAATAGCTGCTCATATGGCCAATGATTTGTTTCTTACTTTCAACATAAGGATTGAATTTGAATTCCCAACTTTATTGTTATTTTTGTCTATTCTAATGTTTTGATGTATATGAATTCTGTGCTGTAATTATAGAAAATATTTAGAGGAACAAAAACAGAATCATGGTAATTGTTCTGGTTATTGTTGTTTGTATTGTCCTTAATATTGTTAGTTAAATTACTATGGTTCAGTTTCTTGTGCTACAAGTTAATTGTGCCATAACTAATTTGCTTAGGTAGTGTAACTAGAGGAATTCTAGGAGAACATAACTCACTTTACTAACTCTAATTTTGTGATCAATTAACAAGCTTCTATGATGAAGTTTGTCTTCTTTTTTTTTTTCCCCTAAAAGAGGGAAAATGATTAAGTTGCATCTAAAAAAAACAATTTGAAAAGGGTTAGAGCAACGAACACAATATTTTTTTATACAGTTCGACTAAGTGTAAAGTGTGTCTATATCTACGATTATAAAACAATTGTTGTTCTATACTATTATTTGAATGAGTTATAATTCTAATTTACAAGTAATATATATAATATTACGATTCATATTACAAGAAGGCTTCAGATCCGTACTATGGAGGGACTATCTCCCCCCACACCCCAACAATCAATTAGGCCTAATATTTATTTGAGCCAAACAAAAGGGCAGGAGTAGGTTGAGATTTTGAATTTTGTATGTGATTAAGTCATACTCATAACTTCGAGTCCTCCCATTTGATTTTTTTAGGTATCACTTATACATGACGTACCTAATTATTGAATTTCGAATCCTCCCATCTGAACCCCATCACCGAATTATTTTATGATTCTATCACCGAATTCTATGGAAAGAGTTTCATCATTGATATCAATTTTTCTAACAATTTTCAAGACCGGTCTACTTAAAATGATAGGCGCCTTTCTAGCCTTTTGCCACTTTTAGACTCTTATCAAAAATCGCTCTTTCATTAGAAGTATCTAAGATGTTTTTATTCATAGAAAACAGGCTTTCACTAAAATATTAGATAAATAGTTGTTCGCTAATCTAGTATTAAGGACAACTTGACACTAGTTTCTAGAATTTCTCCTAATGCTCATTCAAAGATTATCTGTTAATCTGATAAATGTCGCATATTTCTTTTTTGATCGAATCAGATCTTAAAGCAGGAAAATATCTCTTTAGAAGCAGCTTCTTAAATCAATCTAACTTATTATGAAGTTTGGTTCAAGAAGGTAGTACAACTAATATTTTGCAACGCCTTATAGTGAGAATGGAAAAGCTCTCTTGTTGATATTAGCCTATGTGACTCCCTTAGGCTTCAGTGGTGTATATCAAACTGTAGCAATAAATATATCAAACAATGAATTCAAATGATAGCATGTTAAAGATCTTCAATACATAATGGATGATAAGTGACATTAGGTGCAATAAAATATCTTAAAGTTTTTTCATGTTCAACCGTATTATGATTAATAAATTTACTATCAAAATTAAATAAAGTAGGATTCAACAATAGCAAATTTTTTTAACAATGTCCCTATTACAAAAATCAAAGTGGAAACTAAAAATAACGATTAAAATAAAATCTAAAAATTATAAAAATAATATCAAAATATTCTAACAATTAAATTACAATAACACGATTTTTTTTTAAGATACAAAAATTCAAAGATAAAGATAAACAAAGGAATTTGAGAGTTTTTTTAGAATCCTCTCTAAGGAGTCTTGTTCATTGATTTATTTGTATTTTCATGTGAAAAATTCGAAACAATCCGAGACATTAGCTCACATATCACCTCCATGACATGCGAGAATACTTACTACTATATATACTACAATTTTGTAAATCAATAAAATACAAAAACAAATTTAGGATGGTTAGTAGAACTCTAAAACTAGAATTCTATAACTAACATTATTAGTATCTCATGCAATAACATCAATTTGATCACCAGTCGCACACTAGTAAAAAAAAATTATTAAAAATGTAATTTAGGGAAGTGATACTCGAATTGTATTGCATGAACTTCTAATTCAATTACCTAAATTTCAGTATAGTTATGAAGAGGTTTGATCAACTAAATTGAGATTTCTTGCCTATCGATTCTTAGGGGTCAATTTTTATTTTCAATCCTATTCTCATTTGACTATAGAGTAAATTAAATAAGTGACAATCAATCCTAGTTGAATTTGAGTTCTTATTATCAGATAAAACATCATGTTGGCAGTAAACTATAGTTGAACATTAGAGTACGATTCTGTTTTCCTTACAAATTTCATAAAATAAATTATGTAATTCATGACTACGTTTTTTATTTTAAAAAACAACAAATGTTTTGGGCCTTAAGAGCACCAAGCCCAAAGACATAAAATAACAAAAAAGAAACATAATTTTATAACTTTACTTTAAGTTTAGTACGAAAAACAAATAAATGACTAATCAACACTCTGAAATAGCTTACATAATCTATATGGAAGTTGTAGTCTTTACTCTTAGATTATCAACACTCTGAAATAGCTTACATAATCTATATGGAAGTTGTAGTCTTTACTCTTAGATTTTCAACGCCTACTCGATATCCTCAATCTAATACTCGTAGATCAAGTTATAATTTGCGCATCAAACAAGCATCAAAATGAAGTTTATTATGCAAATAAATAAAATAAAATTTATTTATGATTCAAATTTAAAAACATGTTAAAACATAAAATTAAATTTAAGACACCTTCAAAATGTTGAAATATAGAGTATGTGAGGGCAAGGTTTCTTTTGTATTATGTTTTAATGATGTCAAAACTAAGATAGTCGGTACTTGTGTATTTTGGACGGTATCACATTGTCTAAACCATGCATTCATCTCTTGCAAATGTGCATAAATATCCTTATTCACGTTTTAGACCTATAGGATCATACACAATGTCAAAAATGGTCTTTGAGTTATTTTTTGAGCCTTAGATCGACTCGTAGTGGTCATAGGTCGACTCACACTGTAGAAAAAATATTTTGAAATTCTCTGCCTCGCTTGCGTCGACCCTGGGTCGACACATGGTCCCCTTAAGGTCGACACATACTGTAAGAAACAAGTTTGAACGTTTCTGCCTTGCATGTGTCGACGCATGGCTCCCTTGCAGGTCGACGCATGAACCAACTTTTATGTAGTTTTAGTCACTGCATTGTTTAGGTCGACTAATAGATACTTCAGGTCGACCTCTTGTGTGTATTTACCCATTTTTCTGTGTCTTTGTGTTCTCAAAATCAGTTTTTTTTATTACTCATTCATGTACATATATATACTCATATGCATCACTTTTAAAAACAACAAGGAAATTGAAAGATAAATTGCAATGCTCTTCATCTTCACTCTCACAATTCCATTCATCAATAATCACACATAATGATCTTTATTGATTGTGCTTTGTCAAGAGTGATAACGTCCAAACGTAGGATTTGTAAATTAAGTTTGGGTAGAGATTCAGTGGGATTTTCTTGAATAAAACCATAGGGGTTTTGTCCTTCAAGATCTTAAGAGATTTGGGGGATTTTTGCACAAGTCTTTGCATCACAGATTCAGTCGAGTGATAGACTTGAAGAACGAAAGGTTTGGTCAAGTGAATAACGGTAACCAGAGGATTATTTTGAAAGATTTGGGGTCAAACATCTTGCAATCGAAATTAGCCGAGTGAAAGACTTGAAGAACAGAAGGTTCGGTCAAGTAAGTAGCGGTAACCAGAGGTTTGTTCGAAGTGTTTGATGCACTTGATTCAGCTGGAATCAAGGGGAGAGAAGTGGTTAGATTGTTGGTTAGCTAGGACTTCTCTTGTACTGAATATTGCACACAGATATTATACATATCTCAATTCTATTTTTACAATTGGGGACAGACGTATCCGAAACGAGGACAAAAGGGGAACTGTCTAAACAAATCGGGTGTCGTTCTTTCTTTCTCTATCTCTTTATTTTTATGTTGTTGAATTTTGTGTAAAATCAATTGTTAGCAATATTTCAATTGATTTGTGGTGTTTTAAAACTGCTGTAAAAAAATATTGCAATCACTTTGATTGCAAGTGTGAAAAATTATGCACTACAAAGTCAAAGAAAATTTGACTTGGTGTGTTTTGCACGCCAAATGTTTGATATATTGATAACACACAAACGGTTCGATATATTATCAATTCAAATTTTATCGTTAATTAACTATTGAAAATTGGTTCATTTTAAATGGCTTTTATTTGAATAATTGATTGAAAAATTTATTGATTCTACTATCTCATCAAAATCATTTCATTCAATTTCGCATATTCGATCTTTTCAATAATGGTTCATTTAGACAAGTTTTGATCCGATGCCGCTTTTAAAACAATTTTTAAGCACAAATTATTACAAATTAGTGATCTATTCAACCTCCTCTTTTAGATCAATGTCATCATCTAACAAAGTCTATTGTACATGTTGTGATTCTATGGTGGAATATGCGTGTTGTCTTATCAGTACGCTGATTTAGACCTTTATTTATTTATAATTTACTAACATCGTATTATAAGTGTCAAGTGCCGCTTATTTTATTATGGAACCTCTATCCGTGAGTTCATGATAGTCATTTTGTGCCTTATTCTCTATGAATTTGATAACTTTTGTATCAGATTTGTTTCTCATCAGCCTCTGCTTGAGGCATATAAGAGTATTCAAGTGTTACTTCTAAGTTTCTGTGTGAAATATGTTACATGTGCCATTACATCAAATTCATTTCGAATTAAATGACATTCCGATCAATGGGTGTAACCCCATGACAATGAATCATCAATCTATACTCATAGAACTCCAAAGCATCTTTTCTTTAGTAAAAATTTAGCCCCTTGAAAGCTAACATGTTTTCTATATTTTTTTCTTGATAGCTCATAGAACTTATCGAGTTAGAATAATTTTCAATCGAATCAAGCCTTTTCATAATGCTTTAATGCTTTGAATTCAGATTAAAACTTTACAAAAACAAAAATTATTAGTAGTAAAAAAACAATTAAATATAATATAAAATTCACTAATGATTGAATATCATTAAATGTTTAAAAGAGTTTGCAGGAATCAAATCCTTTATGAATTAGCTTTTCAAAATAAATGATCTTGGTAAACAAATTCACTATATCATTAAATGTTACATAACTGAAGTTAGTTAGATAATTCAAAACGGTTACGAGGTCATTCAAAGTTAGTTAAAATCTAAAACTTGGTAAACAAATTACTTATTTCATTTCATATATATATATATATATATATATATATATATATATATATATATATATATATATATATATATATATATATATATATATATATATATATATATATATATATATATACACTTAGAAATTAGTTAAATCAATAATTACTCTACAATTTGCTCTTCTTTTTAATCTCATAATATTATTAAATCCAAACAAAAAATAATTCCCATAGAAATATAAATAAATACAGACAAAAATTAATTGTGCTAATAATTTTAATATCATAAAGAAATATAAAAATGTAAAATAAAGTATTCTTTGTGACCCTATAAAATAGCTTGTTTTGGCTCCAAAAATAAATAACAAGAGTAACCAATCATTAATCGATTTTTCTTTCATCTTATTCTTTAGTATAAATAAGTGCTTTTTTTTCACTTCTTCTCATTCTTCAAAATTTTCTCTTCCCTCCCTTCCATTTACTCTCAACCAAACAGACGGTAACAAGAAATTCAAAAACCGTTTTCTGCAAACTCTCAACTCTCTTCTCCAATGGCTGCTCCTGAGATTAACTGGGATAGGTATCATGCTACTTCCTTTCTTCATTTCCGATTTTTGTTTCCT
The DNA here is from genome assembly GCA_963859935.3 of Lathyrus sativus. Classification (NCBI taxonomy): domain Eukaryota; kingdom Viridiplantae; phylum Streptophyta; class Magnoliopsida; order Fabales; family Fabaceae; genus Lathyrus; species Lathyrus sativus. The sequence goes on from OZ012735.1 coordinate 610,237,357, forward strand.
TTCTTTCAATCTTTTTATTCAATTTTCTTTTCTGTTATATTTGTTTCATGAACTGTTCATATGATCAAAGATTCTCTAAATATATGGAAGAAACGGAAGAAAATTTACTAAAAAGGAAAAAAAGTAGTAATTAGTTGTAATAATCACTGCTTCAGAATGCTTATGAAGCTGAAAAGATTTATTCAAGATTCTAGGTTAAATTGTGGTATGTGCAACCGCAATTATGGTGGAAAATGTGAAGTTTTTAAGCCGTGTTTTAAAAATTGAGCCGAATCGGTTTGGTTATTTCAGTAATTCGATTGTGTTTTTGTATCGGCTCGAGTAGTTTAAAGTAGTTGAGCGATGCGCTGAATGTCATTACAGTTTGGTGTTTGATTCGGCTTTTTAAAACATTGGTTATATGATACTATATAATAGGCATGTGCAACTGCATAGTTATTACAATTGTGGCCATATCAGCAGCATTTTCTTTTGGTGGTTTTCTATAATATCATAGATAATGAGGTCGTTGTAACTTTGATCACAGTTGAAATTTGAAAGACTGACTGAAATGCTAAATTTTGTGAGTATTCTTATATGGAAGCTAGAACTTGGTGTGGATTAATATTGTAGTTACCAATTAACATTTTTTATAGTATTGTGAAGCTCCTTATCCTTATTAACTTTAAGCTGTTTGTTTCTGTAGGTTAGATATAATGAAATTCTATGCAAGGGGAGTTGGACTATTTTCTGGTGTTACCATGTTACTCCACCCTGTCTCTGTTGTGAAGACTAGGATGCAGGTTGCTTCGAAGGATACTGCAGAGAGAAGTGTGTCTTCTGTTGTGAAAGGATTGCTTAAGCAAGATGGTATCCGTGGTTTGTATAAAGGGTTTGCCACCGTCATCACTGGAACAATACCTGCCAGAATCATATTTCTCACTTTCTTAGAGACCACAAAGGAAGCTTCCTTCAAGATGGTTAAGCCGTTTAAACTATCTGAAACTAGCCAAGCTGCCATAGCGAATGGCATTGCAGGCATGGGAGCGTCGGTTGTGTCACAAGTTGTGTATACTCCAACTGATGTGGTAATGTTGTCCAACCGTGTAACTTGAGCTGCTGAGCATGACTGCCTTTATTACAGTTTATAAGTCTCAATTAATATAGTGCTTTGTTTTTCTATTGCATCATAAAACTCCATCAGTTTAATATCATATTTTCTTATTCTATTATTGTCTTCCTTATCAAAATGTTTTAGCATTCACTGATTCTTATATGCTTATTACCTTCAGATTAGCCAAAAGTTGATTGTGCAAGGATACTCAGGCCATGCCCGGTATAGTGGTGGTTTGGATGTTGCTCGGAAGTTGATAAGGTCAGAGGGCTTCAGAGGATTATACAGAGGGTTTACTCTATCTGTTATAACGTATTCACCATCTAGTGCTGTATGGTGGGCAACTTACGGCTCAAGTCAACGCTTCTTATGGAGGTCACTTTTGTATTACCTTTTTCTTTAGTTTATGTATTTTATCAACTATCAAATGATTAGAAAATCAATATCTGTAACCTGGCGTAATTTTCTTTTACCTGTTACCTAAATTTAGACACTTAGGTTATTATGCCATTAGTAGCATTTGTGTGTTGACTGAGCACATAATTTTGTACTCCATTCACCACTAAGGTTTATTAAGTAATATGCCTGGTATATGTAAATCGTATTATGCATGATATATGTAAAGTCTCATTATAGCATAATTCCAAAACTGTCAAAATTTTGATACAGAATATGAATTTTAGCCTGGTTAGATCATGTAATGGATTATTCATCCTCAAAGGATAGAATTACACTGTTTGAAATTCATGAATTTGTAACTGTGTTGAACTGAGGAATGTTGGGAAAAATTACAGAAAATTTATCAAGAGCTTGAACCAGTTTTTCCCGAGATGAATTTTTTTAAATGGTTGATTTTATTTCTGCATAAATAGGCAAACCATCAATATTAAGGAAAATAATTATCTTCGCTGGTTGCTTTGGCAGATTCTTGGAAGATGATGTCAAATCTGAGGAAGCTACTCCTAGTTTGCCAAAGATTGTTTTAGTTCAGGCAGGAGGGGGTCTCATTGCTGGTGCTACTACATCGTGCATTACAACTCCACTCGATACAATCAAGACACGGTTACAGGTATTCATAGACTTGTTTGACAATGTTCTTTCTCTTGCTTTAGTGATGACAATGTAATCATTTAATCCAAGTGCCATGTTATTTAGCGCATCAACCGACTCCTGAGTTTTTTCTGACTCAATGGCTTGCGCCACAGGTGACAGGACATGGAAAGAAAATCTCTGTTAAACAAGTTGTTAAAGAATTGATTAGGGAGGATGGTTGGAAAGGTGTGTATAGAGGATTTTGTCCCAGATTGATCAGCACGTCAGCATGGGGTACTTCAATGGTATTGGTTTATGAATATCTGAGTAAGAACTCTTGTTCTCTGATTAGATTCTGTCTGTGTTCATAATCTTGTTTGCTTATTATGATTTTATCTATGTAGACTATTTGTAGCTCATTTTTAACAGTATTTCATTGTCATTCACTCAGAGCGCATATGCATAAAGAAAGATGAAGAAACGGCTGGTCAGTAATCTGGAAATGCTTCAACTGAGTTCCTTTTGTGGTTATAGAATCTGTTGCTAAAGTTTAAGCAGGCAGCCATCCTAACTGGTTTTCAAGAAATACTCATTGGATGGGATAGATATGGAATTTTTCCTACTATAGAAAAATATTATTTTCATTTTTTTAGATAATTACATTGGATTTAGGTGTATTCTTTTCTAGCATTGGTATGGATATTGTACAGTGGGAGGAACGAGACTATACATAGGTGTATATAAAAAAAGTTACACATGTTTGTTTTTGGTTTTCATTTTCCCTCTAATTTCTTATCTGTACCTAAATAGACGAATGTGAGAATTTTATAGATACACAGAGAAATATAATTTTGCTAAGTAGTAGATATTGTGAATAGCATCTCATAAATTTCTATAGATCTGAATGACAGCATAAGTCCCTATCTACATTGGGTTTTATACTATCTGTAATTTATTTTATTAATAGTAATATCTGTAAGCCAATATTTGTTAGGAGAGCAGCATGTGTAAAAAAGGCCAAAAAAGGTGTTGATTTCTGAAATTATAAAATAATAGTAAAAAAAGTTATAAATAATAATTTGATTTGATTGAACAATGGCAAATTGGATTAAGCCTGAAAGGCAATGTGGATTTTACAGTTTGAAAATAAATCTCATAAATAACTATTTAATTTTAAATGTTATTTTTCTATAGTTATTTATATTTATACATAGATATTATCATCAGGATTGAATCCTAAATAATATAAACACATTTAAATTAAATAACACGTAAATGTTAATGCAAAAATATCCTTCAACTTTAATGATAATCAATTCTCTTAATCACTTTTTGCAGTCTTTTTTAATGATGTTTTGTTCATTCGTAACACTTAAACTTAAAATCTTGGAAGATTCAAGTTCCATGATAAGGTATTTAAAATGATATTTGTCATATTACAAACATAGATGGCAATCAATTCATAATCTACTTCACTCAATAAAAATCGAGTGAATACTCTAATTCCTGATAAGTATCAATATTTTAAAATTTCCCCTTAAGAATGTTAAATTTTTATTAGAATCAAAAAGCCAGGAGTACTCAAGAGGAATAAGCTTGGCAAAGACAAGGACAAAAACAACACTAAAAGAAAAACAATAAATCCGCAAGAAAACAAAAAACACGCCAAAATGACTAACCACCCAAGCAATCCAAAAGGCGACAAACACACTAGAACTCCAGAGAAAGCAAGCTTGAGGAAAGAAAACACGACCGCTACACAAAACACAAACTAAAAAAAGACAACTAGTCATCTAACACGCCCTAAGTGCCTAGTCACTTGAGTGGGTTTCACTCTTAGTAAACTAGAGAAACAGTAAATCCCAAAACATGAGTATGAACCCACTTCTAAGTCAAGCTGATAATTGAGGACATCTAGTGAGTAACTGTCAAACTTTCTCGACTAAAAATAACTTTGTTTCACATTTTCTAAATAGCTCATATCATAGAATGTCAAATCGAGACCAAGGCTAAAGATGTCTTTTTTCCATAACCCAAACATTGAAACAACTCAAACACCCCTAAAATCGATTAAAGTAAAGGCCCTGATCAACCGACTCCCCATACCACACACACAAGACATGCCCCCTAAGACTATATGTCAAATGGTTGAAGCAACCTCACACAACACAGAGATGATCAATCGACTCTCTCTGCTCCACACACATGACATTGCGCATTACTAGAGTAAAAAAGAATATGACGTCTCAGGAGATTCTTCCATATCGAAAACCTATTATGGATCAACGGCCAAGAGAATACAACAACTTTAGTAGGTGCCCAACTCTTCCAAACCCTAGCAAGCCCCCACAAAACCCATTATGACCTACTTTCCTTGACCCAAACCAAAACAAAAAGGATAGCATAAGTTGGCCTAACCAAAAAAAACCTAGAGGGATCTGGATTCCACACATGAATATCTACTTAATCACGCCTAACAACTTTTGAGATAAGATTGAGCAAATCGACAAAGAGTTCCTCCTACCAAACAAGAAAAGACCGCCTTTACCTGAAACTCTAAACTTAGACATCCCTACCCAAAAACCCAAATAGCCCATCACCTGATACTTTTGCTCGGGAGTGAGAAAAATCGTCTCAAAAGAAACACACAAAGGGAAATTCCCCACCCAAACATCAGGCCAAAACCAAGTCTTGTGGTCGTCCTCAACGAACTTAACATACGATGAGGCAAACTAGATAGGCTTCTGATCTTGTGGAGATCAAAGGAGAGAGACGCCTCTCCACTAATGAGACACCCTCTAAAATCTTTCCACTCTTCCTTTCAAAGGAAATTCAAAACCCTAGGGATCATACCCCGCCTTGGTAATGTAAACCCACAATGACTCCAAGTTCAAAAGAATTCTCCACCTCCACTTACTTAACAAGGTCAAATTTACACATCTAAGATATTTCACCCTTAAACCACCTACCTTTTTGGCCTTACACACATTATCCCACATAGTCCACGCAACCTTTATTCCTCCTTTCGAGCCTTTCATAGAAAACGTCTTTGCAAATCCACCAACTTCCTCCACACCGAGACTGGCATCTTCATGAAAGACAAAAAGAACACAAGAATTGATTTTAACACCAAATTCAAAAGTACACCCTAAAATCAAGGCTCACAAATCTATTCCTCTAAGAGGCTAATCTCTTAAAGACTAGCTTAATAAGAAGATCTTAACTCCCTTCTTTTTTTTCAGGGTCACACCCACAGAAAGCCATAAATATTTGAAAGGGAGGGAGTTCATCTTACAACGAAGAAAAACTTCTGCCAGATCCTGACTGATCTTACTCACATTAACCCCAAACAGACTACTCTTGACAAAATTCATTAAGCCCTAAAGCAAACTTGAAACTCGAGAACCTCTTTGATAGTCAAAAAGTTATAAATAGATATGACCTTAACTAGTAGAGTGTCATTCGCATACTAAAAATGAGACACCACAAACTCATCTGGATCCACCTTGAAGCCTTCAAACCAAGTGACAAAACGGGTTCTGCCCATTTGGTATGTCCGCTTTGCACGCACTTTAGTGCGGGACAGACCAAGTGTTTAGGCCTTCACCCTCTAATATGTTCTTCCGTCCCGTTTTCTCTGCGGACTTTTGCGGACATAGCGTTTACATAAATTTTTATGTTTTTAGGCTTAAAATATTAAATGCGCGCAGACTTTTCCCACCTCACTGACACTTTTTTATGTGACGGAGGATCTAGATTTTAGGCATTTATGTTTTTAGGCTTAAAATATTAAATGCGCGCAGGCTTTTCCCACCTCACCGACACTTTTTTATGTGACGGATCTAGATTTTAGGCTCACACTCTCAACTATACAACCCCACCCCATTTTTTTCAGACTTTTGCGAGACAGGTCTAAACAGAACGAACATTCTCGTTTGCTACCCCTACTTCAAACGCCCTAATTGAAACAAGATTTTTTTTAAGGAAGCACTAAGATCCTCTATCACAAGAAAAACAAGGGGGGCTAAGAGGTCTCCTTATTTTAGACACTTTTGGAATATTAATCTCCTCAAAAACGTTAAACCTAATAAAATTTAAAATACATCTCAACCTTTGAGTGTCTCTCGTATTACCGAGTTCTAAGATTAAGTGCAGTGAATCCATGTAGCTAAAAATGCAGCTACTTTGATAATAAACCATAGTCATGCTCAGAATAATCCATGTAACTGAAAATGCAGCTACTTCGAAAATAAAGCTCAGAAGAAAAGATCAGGAATCAATTAGTGTTTGATTAAGCTGAAAATCAACAATATTATCAATTATTATACTTCAAAAGTTAAGAACACTCGAGACTGATATCATATTTTCATACAAATCTATTCATTGTAACTCAATGAAGATACTTAATATCTATTTTTGTTACTTTTGATTGACAGAAGAAAGATAAAATTCAAAATTTGTATTCCACAAAAACAAAATTCACCCAAAATCTAGTAATAAATATGGGAAAACAAGTTACAAAGAAGTCGGTATTCCTACAAGGTAATTTCTGCAAAAATGACATACTCAAATATCCTTAATCCTCCTTGGCCACACTTTCATCTTTGTCACGGTCAAAAATGACATACTCAATTATCCTTAATCATTCCTTCTTGGCATTTGTTTGATCATGATAGTTCTCATCTTTGTCGCTGTCATCCTCGTCACATTCTTCATTCGCACTATCATTATCATCTTCATCATCATTAACTTCCTCCTCACTTTCATCGTCATTATCATGTTTGCTATCACAAATTTTATCATCATCATGTTTCCCGGCAACTCCATTCTTTTTGGCATAATCTTCCAGGGATGCATTTGGAAATAATTGTCCTACTTTGTTATCATTTGTATCTGCCAGAGTTTGTTTTGAACTTTTAGATTTACCTTTGTTGTTCATCTGATAGTAAAAGTAGAAAGAATGATCAGAAAAACATGCATGTTTACCTAACAGGACATTATGTCAAACATGGTATGAACAATATATGTATTGCCTTTAGCACAAAAGAGGAAATGAATCATGCCTAACAAATCAATAGTCATGTTTTATTTCAAGATTCGTCATGATTAGATTGAAAAAGTTAGGAGAGAAGAGAGACTGGATATTCTGTAAAAAAACAAATAGGGTTGATATTAGTATATCTTACAGCACGCAATAGGGATCTCCTTTCTCTCTCGCTAGCGTTCTTAATGGCCTGAAACAAAAATATCAGTATTATTTCGAGTTTCTACTATGCAGAGATGATCAAGTCTGACATTCAAAAGTAAGGCAAGAAAAGATGTGAAAAAGTGGGTGGGAAACAAAAATTAACCTCCTCAAGCATCTTTTGCTCAGCCTCAACTTCTGAAGAGTCCCTACAAGAAACAAAAATTCATATCAGCCAAGATTCATCTTTTCATAAGTTTCATACCATATCAAAAATGATTTATCTTTGCCTTTGTTGAGTGTTTGGGTCAGGAAATGCCAACTCTTGTTCATTATTTTGCATAATAAAACTTAATCTTACAAACAAACTGAATTGGTGAATCTTTCATCAAATGTGAAAGACAGCGATTATCAAAAATAAAATGTGAAAGACAACCTTCCAACTATACGCTCCACACGGCAACAACACTTTGCGCAAACACGATGCTCCTTAGCACAAGCTACATCAACATAAAAGTGAGTCAGTGGCATACACATAATCACAAAGGAAATTCCACTTTCATTTTTTTAATAATTTCATCTAAGCTAGAGACCTTAAGTTTAATAACTACTCACTCACAGACCTTCAAACCCTAAACAAGATTTGTCTAGAGGCCAAATCATATTTTCACCATCTTATGACACAATTGCATTAATTGTTCGAATCTTTTGGTTTACACTCTATTTTATATGTATCTCCTTAAATCACTTTTCACACACTCACAAGCTCCAACTAATTGAACTCACGCCCTATTTCTCTTTCCACCTCCACGCTCCCAAAAATCAATTATTTTCTTCCATATCAGACTAAATACTAATAGGCTGTTTGTTTTCATGGTGGGTTGAAGGTCAAACTCATGCCTAAGTGGAACCAACAGTTTGTAGCTTCTGTAAATCACAGTCAAAATTGCATTGGGAAGCGATTTGAGTTGTGCAAAAGCTAAACCAAACGTAAACTAAATCTGCAGATTTTCACAAACACATGTTTCGTTACAAAACTCACAAACTCCAACTAATTGAACTCATACCCTTTTTTCTTTCCAACTCCATGCTCCCAAAGATTCAATCTATTTTCCATATTCAACTAATAATTAAGCAAATAACAACTAAGCAAAGCCCCAGACTAATAAGAAAAATCAAACAAATTAAGTGTAAATAAATAATACCACTAACCAAAACATAAATTATGGTAAGCTTGACGAACAGCGCGCTTTGAACATCTTTGACTGCAAGAAACCAAACAACAAAAAAGACAACCTAATTAACTAATCAATCAACCAACAAAATGCCAAAAAATGTGAACAAAACAAAAAAAATTATGTTTATTAATGTAAATATAACAAAAAGAAGAAGAAAGAAAAACGATATAGTACCATTTAGCAGGTTCATGAAGAGGCTTGTATTTTCCATAACGCCGTTTCCAATCAATTTGTTCCTTACAGCGAGGGCACACTCCAGTTATCTCAGATAAAGGTCTAAATCGCCCTCCAACTTCCTGTGTTGTAGGTGAGTGATTATATATAAATATGCATGTATCTATTTAAAACATTATATTAGAAAAAGTAGGGTGACTTTGGAAGAAGAAAAAGAAAGAGTTAGATACAGTTTCATTGATCTTGACACCAGCGTTAGGTTTCCAAGCAATCTTGTTCTGATGTTTGGGGGGGCCAGTTTTCTTGGAGGTGCTCATATTCGCTGCTTCCCTTCCACGTATCAAGGACTCTGCGTCAAGGAGTGTGAATTATTTACTAACTTTTATAGCATCAATCTCCATAATTAGGTATCACAGTTACTAACAGTAACCTCTCAATTTTTATAATCAATATTGAAAAAACTTAAACTTCCACAAACTAAAATTAATGACATGTTACATACAATCTAAATGCATACTAAATCAATCCGTGAACCACCTTAAAGGAAAACCTATTCATATGAATTTTTACTCAACCTAACAAGAAATCGTGAATTCTCAACAAATAATATCTACTTGCAAGTATATTATATCATTATAAACATGTTCAGCTCAAAACCAACTCATCCAAACTCAGTGTGACATTTCAACAAACACCATGTTTGCAAAATCAAAGATATGCCAAAAGATTAACTAACTCTAGACACATCAAAACCACATAAAACACTATCAGTTGCACAAGAAAAATACGTACTCCCCATGCAATACCCACAATTTTGGATTCAACCAAAACCCTAAAAATGATTTTTTTTTATCAACAAAATTAACCAAACACAAACAATAATGGAATCTATAACTGTCCATAGACCATAAAAAATAAAAATCGTTACGATGACAGGAATTCAGAAATGAATAGGAATTAAAAAATGAAAGACAGTGTATGTGGTTCACCTCACACAGGAAGCTAAAGGAAGAGGAAGAGAGAACGAGAAAGATGCTGCTTTTGGCGGAGCTGGATGACGGCGAATCGGCTTGAGCGTGTGTGACACTAGATTTTCCTTTGATTGGGTTTTTCACCCTTCTAAAGGTTTTTCTTATAAATAAAGTTCATTTAATTTAAATAACTAAACATTCATCCTTAAGCGATTCAGAGTTTTTACAATATAAAACAAATTATAAAATTTAATAATGAATAAGGGTCGAATTTTTTCAGAGTAGCTTTTTTCCCCCTCCTATTTGGTATTAAAGTTTATGTTAAAATTGGACGATTGAGACTTTTGTCTTATTTTTTATAAAATCGACATTGTAATTGTGTTTTAGGGTTTAGAGAATAGTTTAGTTTTATTCATCAAATGTTATAAGAGTGTCATCTTTTTATTCATTATTTTGCTATCATTTTACAATTCGCATTAGACTTTGACTTTTTCATGAAAGTTGTAGCCATGGAAGTTAGCTTTCTTTTGTTGTCGATTTGACCTCACCCGTAGTTATAAAACTCCATATATGATATTTTATGGACCGGCCAAATGTCCAATGGACCAAGGCCCAATCTATCTCAAATTTATTCTATTTGACCAAAGGTATAAAATCAATTCACGCATAAGAGTGAGATATAATCTCTGATCTTCACTTTTCATTATACTCATCTTAAATTTTGAACTGACTTTGACGTTGGAGTGCTAACCATGCAGGTCCATCCTGCGCCATAGTAAAGAAGATCAAAGTCATCATTCAAGATCATTAGTTTTCCAACTGCATCCATTTATGGTTTCTGAGCGGGACATTGGCGCCATCTATGGGAATCAACTTCTGATTCCTATGATTTTTATGATTTCAAATCTAATCTTTGACTTACCGGTTTGTAACCTCCTTAGGTCATATAATCAAGAATAAATTGAGTTCCGATTTCCACACATTCTACGAATCTGCAATCGCCTTCCAATTTCATCATGCATAACCTTCTAAGATCTCAAAATCAAGAGTCTTCATAGGTAAGCACGAGGATATACCGCAGTCGATTCAGTTAGTCGCCATTTCTATCGCGATCCATCAAATTCAGATATATGATTCCATTATGAACTGTGCAAAAAAAAAAAACAAAGGGAAGGGTTTGAGAACCAGATATAGGCTTGTGTTGGGGTATGAAGGAAATCTCCCAATAGGTCATGCTGGAGATTTGCAATTCTCCTTCCGATCTAACGTTGCCCTCATATTTCCACTTACTAGGATCTTTAACGAGGCGACTTCACTAGGATATGACACATTCATAGTTAACGTCATGCGTGGGGTATTTGTTGGGATTCCCGTTATCAGTACCAAAGGACCTCTGATCGGGAGAAACTTTCCCCTTGGACCGTGTTTAAGGATTCCCTTATCACCTAGTCCAGTCTTTACCAAAAAGGCTGGCATGAAGGCACCTCTTAAGGAATAGAAGCTTTCGGGCTCAAATATCAATCCACAAGTAAGCGAAGAACTTCCATTATGGTCGGGGTCTAAATGAGGATGCTCATAGACAACGTCCCATGAGCAACGTCACCCATCTTGGATAAGCTAATTATTGAGTTCCCAGAGTCAAGCTAACAAAAGCACACGGAAATGAGTGATCATGCAATCAGAGAGAATGCACCGTAGATTCTAGTCATGAGGGGATCAGTTGACCATAATTCCAAACACCCGGTTGACATCACTATCCTTAAAGAAAGACTAAATGAGGAGTGTTATACGACCTCTCCCGGCATAGGTCAAAGAGGTAGGCCTCCCAAAGGGAGTCGTCTGCATCTACTTGTCACGTCTGATTTAAGGAAAGTCGATTGTCATACCACATCACTTAGAGACAAACCATCAACCACCCAAACTACTTTAGGTAGATATGCACTATGGAGTAGAAAGATGTTGAAAGTTCTCTTGATGACAAGAAGCACTTCACCAAAGCATTGGACAGAGCAATTCGACGAGTCTAAAGTTTCAACGGTCGCCTTTAAGCTACTTCCCTTGGAAAGCCGACCTTCTGACTATATATTGGCCAGAAAATACAAAGCGGGGTACCACGATACCTCGTCCAATCAAATAAGACGCTTTGAACCATATAATGCACTTAACCTAATAATTGGGGGAAAGACAACGACCAGACACCCCAAGCATTGTCTGCCTACACCGAAGTCACCATTAAAGGTTTATCTACTCATTCATTTCATTATTTATTTGTAACAAATTCAATTCATTATCAATATAAATACATATAGCTCACTTTTTCCTCTGTTATATGCTTCTTTGTTTCTCTTTCTCTTAAAGTGATCAAGATTGGAACAACAAAAACGAAATACACAATTGTGTATCCGATACAAACTTAACGCATTTCTGCGATCCTGACACGGCTTAAACACATTCCTCGCTTGATTGTGTATCCTATACAGACTTAACATATTTATGTGATTTTGATACGACTCAAATGCATATATCATGTGAGGCATATTAAACACATTTCTCCGTAGTTAGTGCACCCCCTATTCGAATTTAGTCAATCCAAGGGCGTAGGTGGTGGAGCTTGGAGACGTCCACCACGATCTAAGCCAAGCCTCGGGGGCAGGTACAGGGATTATACCCTTGGCTGGGGAACGGTCTTTAGTGACAAAAAAACATAATACAAAAAAATGACCGCATGACGTCGATTTCACCGATCCCAAACCTCGCCCCGAGAAACGCAAGCAAATTAGAAAACGTTATATACAAATCAATATATTACCACAAAAAATGATAAATACATCAAGCAAGTATATCAACCAAAAATGGCAGCTAACATCAATTGATACATTATGTTGCGATTCGCAAAAGCAAGAAAATTCTAGAGGGACATATGCCACTTTATTACAATAAAATGCAGTGTAAAGCATGCAACTAGGGTTCTCACACTCAAAACAGGTATTTTGTCGTAGTCGATAAATGTCAATGGTCCAGCCTAAACAAACTAACTTCATAGGGTAAAAGAAGAAGCCTCGAAGTTACAACAATTCATAAATAACAATATTGATAAATTAAAGACAAACGCAATGCTCTAAACTAAATAACACTTGAATCATCAAGGTAAAATATTTTCATTCAAGGTTATATGTTGTTACACATGAGGCATAAAAGTTTGGGAAGCATTACAGAAAATAAAACAATACAAAGAAAAATAATCAAGTTAAAGCGTCTAGAGTCTCAGCAATAGAAATTGGAACCACCTCTCTAAGTCACCTCGGGATCAAACTTGAACGGGTCCAGAGTCTTGGTAGAAATTATAGTATTAGAGCAGAACTTCCTTGCATGCTCCATAACGTGTTTACAAACTCAAAGCATGTCCTATATAGTTCACTGAAGAAAGTCATAAAGTGTCCGCTTCAAACCTAAAACCTCGTCCTAGAGAGCTCTCAAGGCCTCTGCATGGGCCTCGGTTTCTTGTAGAAGGGATTTTTGGTGCTTCTACATCTGGAAAGTCTTCTCCTTAATAGAACTAGAAGCAACCCGATACTTCTTCTCTACATCCTTGAGGAAATCCTCCAGATTAGTCACACGAGCATCCAAAATAGAAGGAGAACCATGTATTTTTGTTGCCTCTTGCAAAGATTTGGCAGCCTTAACCCCCTCCCACATCGTAACAAGCTCCTTTTAGAGAGCAATGCACCTTAGGTCCATAGTTTTGGCCTTCCCTTTCCAAGTATCTCTTTCCTTGGAGAGTAATCCAACAAAGACAAGATAAAAGATAGAAGCAACTTAATTTGAACATGTTGTAGGAAAGCTCGGAAGCCAGTTCCATCTTATCCAGCTCAGGAAGATTTTGAACAAAAGGATAAAGCGTACATAGAGACAGTAGTGACTGCCTCTTTAGGGGTCCGAGAAAGCCGATAAGAAAAGACATCTGACACCCACATTAAGGGAGTTACCTGTAACACCCTTCTAACCCCACGGAATAATACATAAATAATCAGAGTAAATTAACATGCTTTCACAAAAGGGCGTCACACATAATTCCAATACATCAAAACCATGTGTCATGCTTATTAACACTCAAATAAAATAATCATGCTTTTCAAAGTTCACTTTGCATGTAGCAGCGAATTCAATTTATTTACATAATTATTTTCACATAACATTCATGTTCATTACGTAATCATCAACACTTAGGCACCAAGGCCAACATCATAATATTTCAATACATTAAAAACACAACTGAGAAGACATAAAATATCTCTAAGGCATAAACCCCGCGATCCCAGTGTTACATAACCAGAGCATGACTTGACCCAACATAATTAAATACTAAACAGCTGCACCAACAGCGAACTCGCAACTACTAGCAATACTACTCCTTGATACCTGAACGATGTCATATAGGACATCATTCCAGCAAAAGGGTGAGAAACATTACCATAATAATCAATGCACATAATCATATGTAAATGCACAAGTACATAATACATATATTCCACCTTTTCTCACCACAATGCATATTAACACAATAACAAAGCATATAATATATATCTATAATATAGAATATCCATATTATACTTCTTACCACAATACATCACCACTCACTAACATACATTACAATGTATACATACATATATATAACCAAGCATCTCATCATGCATACATTCACGATTCACTCATATACATCGTTATCTATATATGAACAAATATGGATAATCATCAAGCATATTTATCATGCGCACATCCATAATTCCAATCAATCCATATAAACATACAAAATATGTTCTTTTCATCACCAATTCACATAAACACTCACATTCATGTTTATTTCACCAATTCACAAAAATATTCGCATTCATGTTTATTTCACCAATTCACATAAACATTCACATTCATGTTTATTTCACCAATTCACATAAACATTCACATTCATGTTTATTTCACCAATGCATCATATAAAGATGATAAATGCAACTCATAGAGACCGACTCACGACTCTATGCAGATGCAAATGCGGTACCGAATCAATTCAGCAGGTTCAATTGAAGAACCAAATGGAACCATCGCTCGTTACCGAAGTAACTCCCTGTCGGGCCTACGATGTTCACCCATTGCTCACACCTCACATGGGCACACAATGTTTATGGATTGCTCACACCCCACATGGGCACACAACCCGATTGCTCACACCCCACAAGGGCACACAATCGTTCTGCAGATTCTACGCGGAATCAATTATAACCATCGCATCATACGAGGTTCTGCAGATCATACACGGGATCAAATATAACCATCGCTCACATGAGGTTCTGCAGATCCTACACGGGATCAAATAACACAAATGCATAACATGATGCTTCACATGCAAACATGACTCAATGAACTATAAACCATCGCTCACACCCCACATGGGCACACGATGTTTCTGCAGATCCTACGCGGGATCAATCAACACAAAATGCATATATATTCGCAAATATATTATTCATGCATTCTACATATATTATCACATACAATCATCATACATCATGTATCAACACGTATATTCAATATGCATTCACAATATATATATCACAATGCATATATACATATGTTCATCATTCACCTCATATCGCTTCATTCTAGATTCACATTTATAACTCACAATTCAACAATTCATACACATCAGCATCCTTCGTACAACAATGATATTTATGCCATATGGCTCATATAAAACTCATCAATTAACACCAATCCCCTTTTTGGGAGTATGGGTACATCACTTAGACCCTACCAAAAACAACATCTCAGTTATTTTACCCCGGTAATACAACCACGATACTATACCTCACTAGGAATAACATCCTGTTATTCTACCCCAGTGATTACTCCACTAGGAACGACATCTTGCCATTCTACCCCAGTGAGTACGACTCAACACTTATACATATTTCCAACATCATTCTTACATTACCAAACAATGCACATGTACTCGCCATATATATATATATATATATATATATATATATATATATATATATATATATATATATATATATATATATATATATATATATATATATATATATATATATATATATATATATATATATATATATATATATATATATATATATATATATATATATATTCTCATGCATTCTTCACTCACCATCGCATACAAGCAATATGCACTTACAAATATTGTGCCAAACGGCAACAAATTCAATCACATTCATCATGCATTTTAATCAATTTAAACAATGCATCACATATGCCAAAATGCCACATATTCACAATCGATTCATAATCTAGGATTCACGTCATACGACTACCCACAACACATCATATAACAACACACAAGCTATACGCTACATAATTATATCAAATACATCAATATTGGATGAAACCAACCAAAATAAAACAAATGTTGTCACATTTGCTGACGTTCGCCTGACGAAGCATTCTAGCGAATGCTCGCTGCCTCATTCGCCTGGCGAACTCGCTGGCGAAGCTAGTCAGTAGCTACTGGAAGTATTCGCTACCACTCGCTGGATTCCCTCGCCTGGAGAACCCTCACCATTAGCCTTCGCCTGGCGAACTCGCCAGTGAAGACTGAGTTTGGCTACTGACTTGGTTCGCTGCCCACTCGATGGGCTTCGCCTGGCGAAGCTTCGCTACCACTCGCCTGGCGAACCTGCAAACTCAGAATCCCTAACTATCCAAAATCATCCAATCATCCCGAAATCAACCGATTCAAACCCAACGACCTCAGTAGCCTTGGCCCAACATCACCCGACTAAACTACACCGTCAATTCCAGATTCTAACCGTTCAAACTCGGTTTCTACCGATTAAACTCATTTTGACCTAAAATGGAAAATGTAGAAAACACCCAACAAATCCAAACACACACATACATAATCATACACATTGATCAAGATAGTAAGATTTCACACCCTTACCTTGATTAATCGAAAGCTAGAAGTCGTTCTTGGTGATTCCAAGCTTTTCTCTCTTGTCCTTCTCTTTTCTCCTCTTCCTCTTTCTTTCTCTTCTCTTATGTTTTCTATTCTTTTCTTTCCACTTCCTCATATATATATATATATATATATATATATATATATATATATATATATATATATATATATATATATATATATATATATATATATATATATATATATATATATATATATATATATATATATATATATATATATATATATATATATATATATATATATATATATATATATATATATATATATATATATATATATATATATATATATATATATATATATATATATATATATATATATATATATATATATATATATATATATATATATATATATATATATATATATATATATATATATATATATATATATATATATATATATATATATATATATATATATATATATATATATATATATATATATATATCTTTCTAATATATTTCCTCTCTCAAAACATCTACCAATCCATTAAACAATCCTCTAATTATTCAAATAATTAGAATAATCCAAATAAATCAATTAATTAATGGAAATAACTAATTATTGAAAATTGGGTTGTTACAACTCTCCCCCACTTTAGGGATTTTCGTCCTCGAAAATGTTACCTCCACGCACAGAGTCAGATATGACTCTCTCATCCTAATCTCCCAAATCCAGTTTTCTCTAGTTGGTTCCCCCAACTATCTTTACCGAAGAAATCTTCATTACCTCGATGTTACTTCTTGCTCATCAATCTGAACTAGCAATGTCACAACAGTCAAATTCTTCCTCACTAGTACACCATCTATCTGAATGAATGCACTTGCACTTCCTCAATTAGGCACATACCACATCACTTAAATTCACAAGCGACAGCGGTAAAACAATCTAACATATTATTCCTACCATGCTTCCGCTGCGCCACTCTGATACAAAGTAACAAAACACGGTGTGTGATTCCGAGACTTCAAAGCTCGATCAACACCCGTCACCACTGTAACCCTCAGAACATGTCCTTTCTTGGATCTTCTTGATCTTTTCGGTTGTCTCTTACACAATCCTCAGGTCCGAGCACAATACTCTCGCCTGAATCATAACAATACAAATGATTCCTACACCTCCTACCATACGATGTTTCAGATCCCTATCTGACATAATATTCGGCGACACCTCATACAACTTCATCACCTCAGCGATATCCATCTCAACCAGCTCCAACATAGAATGATTAATCCTCATTGGTAGGAAAAGAGCCAATCTAGTCATTCCATCCAAAGTCACTCAATTAAAATCATATTCCTCAAATTCTCCGGAAAACCCAACGCAAAATCCATGTGAATACTATCCGATTTCCATTCTGAAATATACAACGGTTACATCAGACCCAACGGTCTCAGACGTTCATTCTTCGACTCCCGACAAGTCTAACCAACACATACAACTAAACCACTTTTCTCTTCATCTATGGCCATCAAAATAATTTCCTCAAATCTGGTTACATCTTTATAGCACTAGGATAGATACTCCATCTACCACAATACTCTTATTCCACTTAATAATATCTAGAACACAACTCTATCACGACATCTCATGATACCATTCCCATTAATACAAAAATCAGTCTTTCGACTTAATTCATCAAATTCAACCATTCTACCAACTCAATCCAGGGTTCTAACCTTATCGAATCTCATCAAGAATACCACTAGTAAGGTCCAACATACTAAGCTTATCTCCATAAGAAGTCTCTTAACAAACCAAACTCATATCACAAAATTGCTCAATCCGTTCTAACTCTTTTCACCATCATCATTGGCATGCGCAAAGATTTCCAAATCAGTGCATAGCTCCCAAGTTTTCTTCACATGAATGGTAATTCAATCCAAAACCATAATCCCTCAAGAGTCCCAATTATTTTCCTCTACCTCATATTCAACTCTCCCAATTCCAACCAATACCTTAAGCTCTTGAGATCACCAACTATTTCAAATCTCACACTAACCAATTGGAGCCTCTAACTTCGGCACAAACACAATAACAACCCACTCTAAGTCACTTGTCAAATAATCCCTCTTATATACTTTAAATTGCCTCCAAGCAACTGAACTTGTTGATGTTGCACTTAACATAACTCTCAATCATACCAACGAAGCATCACAAGACACAACAAACAGTCCTGTCGGATTCGGCAAAAATCAACATACGAGCTGTTGACAGCTCTCCCAAAACTCTTTGAACTTTCTTCACAGTGGCATATCACTGTTTCTCCTCCAACACTGATAACTCAAGTTCCCGATGCTCAACACGATCTTCTATATTCTTCGAATGGCAAAATATCCTTCTTGGTCCCTTAACTATACCTCGGGGTTCATTTTGGTCCCTTAACTTTAAAAAGTTCCACATTGGTCCCTTAACTCTTCAAACGTTCCATATTAGTCCTTTTTGACCTATTAGCAACGGAAAAAAATAAAAAAACTGTCGCTAAATCCGTCGCTAATAGGTCAAAAAGGACTAATATGGAACATTTGAAAAGTTAAGGGACCAATATGGAACTTTTTAAAGTTAAGGGACCAAAATGAACCCCGAGGTATAATTAAGGGACCAAGAAGGATATTTTGCCTTCTTCGAATTATCAAACACATTCCATCAATAATTAATGAATTTCCATGCCACTACTTCACCATCACATAGAGAATTAAAATAGCGTCCAACGCTACGAATCATGCGTCAAAATACGAAAACAACATTTTCACACTCCGAAGGCCACTTAACACATTTTCATCTCTTGAAATTTCAAAGGTCTAATTATACCTGTCGCGGTGAAAATTGGATACCAAACTATTGATTAGTTTGAATCTTTAATTCATTTTGCAACCGAACTTTGATTTGTCCAAAGGAAGGGATAAAGACCGAAATTCCCACAATGCAATGCAAATGCAAGGTTTAGAGAGTTATAGGTTCGGGGGTTGGTTAAACTTAGGGAAGGTGTTAGCATCCTAAGTTTCTGTAGTACTCTACAGGAACCTCTTGTTTTATGTTGTTTATTGCTATGTGTTTATCTGCTTAAGGTTAAAAGACCTAGGGGTTTATTTCTAATTATACTCGATAAGATATCACATCTTATGCCTACATATCCTTACGGGAGTGGAATCAGAGTATTTTGTAGTTCTCCTAAAGGGTTTGAGGAGTTCTTTGACTGTGGTCAAAGTTCCTACGGGTTTAGGGCAGTTGATTGATTGAGTTTAGGAGAAGAGATGTGTTGTCATTTTAAGGGAGATGTAACCGCCACAAGTTGTAGGAAAGTGGTCTTTGCATCGTCCTAAGAGAAAGGCTCAAGTACTCGGATAGGGATTGACGAGGTACGCCTCTATCTCTCTTAAGGCAAAGTTCCTACGGTATTGACTGTATTGATGTGGGGTGGAGATTCTATCTCGTTTAAGATGATTTGGCATCTTTCTCTATTGTGTTTGAATGTTTGAATATTGTATATTGAGTTGTATTGTTGGTTTTTATTTCTATGTTGTAAAGTAAAGAACGATCCTTCCTATGGGATAAGATCTATCCTAGAGAGATCAACTTGAATGAGATCAAGGATCGTGGGGAATATGATGCAAATGATATGCACTACACACGATTGTTGAATCATGTGTAGGATTTTCCTTTGGACGGAATGCAATGCGATAAAATAAGTTACGATAATATAAATTGCTCGTGAAATAAATTGCAGAAAATAAACCATACACACGCATGAAAGCGCTGAAGTGTGAATTGTGTCGTGAGTATGCACGATTGAGGTTGTATTTTATGTTGTTGATTGATTTTAAGCGGAGGAGTTGAATTAGTTTAGCGAGTTGATTTTAATGATTAATTTGAGAAAAAAAATAGATTAATTGATGAGGTTGATTTTAGAAAATGTTACTTTAATTTTATTAGCAAAAAGATTTTAGATGCGTATTAATTTTAAATAAATTGAAATTATTAAATAAAAATGGTTTTTTTTCAGATATTATCATAAAAAATAGAAGTTAATTTAGATTAAGTAAAAGGTTTATTATAATTATTCTAAAAGTTGTTTTTAAGTACAAAATGGTTTTTTAAAACAAAAAGATATATTATTAATTATTTAGAAAAGAATTTATTAATTTATTTAAAATAAAAAGGATGATTAAAAAAGATCAAAAAGTTAATTAATTAAACAGTTAATTTAAAAGAGTTATTAGTTTAATTTTATAAGAAAAGTTGATTAAGGTTAATTTATTTAATAAAATGCTGATTAAGTAGTTGATTAAGGTGGTTAAGTGGGATAATAGGGATTATGTGTGTTTAGTGGTGTGTGTGTGTGATTTTAATTATATTACAAATAAAATAACGAAACAACAAAAAAGAAAACGGAACCCTAATCTCCCCAAATTGGCCCCTCCCCCTCTTCGATTGCGCCCTCTCCGCCATTTCCTTGCTCGTTCTCTTCTTCTCCTTCGTTCATTGTTCTTTTCCGTTTCACTCTCCATTCTCCGTTTTATTCTGGTATCTGAAACATGAATTGAAAACATTAATAGTTCAACAATTTCAATACGAGTGAAGATTTACCGAGAATTTGGTGGAGCGGCGAAAATCCGTGCGGCGAAGACGAGGCTTTTGACCGTCAGATATGCGGCGCCGGTGATGTTTTTGCAGTTTTCGCTGATTGAGATAAGTTCCTCTTATACGAAGTTCTCTTTTCACGCCTAGGTTTTTTTTGTCCTGAATTCTTTCTCCTCCTCAACTTATATAGACTTTTGAGAATAAATTATGGAAATCTGATTTAAAGCATTTTTTAAAACCTGATTGGACCTTCTGTTTTGGTATGGATAAATTTAGAAACTTTCCTTTCTCGTTTCAACGAAAATCTCATCTCTGATTTGGGCGTATCAATTTCGTTAAATGTTCAAAGTTTTGGATTTGGATATTCTTCGAATCTTTTTGTGGAATATTCTCTGATTGATTTGTTAATTTGATTTTGCGTTTTGTAGGTGCGAGTAGCAAATGAACTTGGGCCTGGGAAGAATTTGGCGAGAAATCAATCATGTCTTTAGAACAAAGACTTGAAAGAAGTTGAAGAAGAGCACACAAATCCTTATACTCGTCTGTTTGTGCCTCACTAAGTAAGTTGCTTGAAAGACTTAGCGATATCTTGCCAATATTGCGAGATGAATACAGCTGAAGCAAACGTGTGCAGAAACTGACAACATCGGCAGTTTCTTGGGTCTCCAAGTAAGGAATTTGTCCATCAACCCAATCGACTACAAATTTTAGTAGCAGGTACACAACTGCAGACTCGTGTTTATATACTTCAAGTAAAACTAGTATGGGATTCATTACAGAGAATTCTAGCTCATATATAGCTTTCTGTGTTCGAGGTTCAGAAGCACATGCAGCTCCGCGTAGCCATTCTAACATGCAGCTGACCAACAGGAGGATATCTAGTTGTTGGGCAATGTTTGTAAGATTACTCTTACTGGACATATCCACTATGTATGTTGCGATATGTCCCATAAGATTCCTTACATACTGACTTGACTTTTTCTGAAATCTTCACACCTGAAGCTGAACGAACAAGTGTTTGTGTAAGAGATCTCTGATGTGAAGTGTCCATCAAGAACAAAGTCTTTTCAGTGGAAAATGCAGTTGCAAGTTCATGCCATAAATTCAGAGCAACAAGGTGAACACATATATGCTTTTGCTGAACCCGTGAATGGAGTAACATATAACATGTGAGGCCCTGCAAATCCTTTTCCCCTGGATATGATGTAAGTTCGATCAAAGATATATGGACAATAATATCAAGAACAATTCTCCCTTGGTTATGCTCTCCGAAGAAACTAAGTAACACCTTTTTCGAACTATGTTCATAATGATGACCTGAATCTAATATTTCTCTCCAATCCCGTCAGAAGACATCAGATATGTGCTAGACCACCTTGCAAGGAACCATACAATTGACTCCATAAGCCGGGGACTAAAAATTGATGCTCTCATATCTGGATTTAGGCATTGTTCAGCAAATTTATGATTGAGCTGGAAAGTAAAATAACAGGATGTTTATCTGTTTCCACGGAATTAACAACAAATTAAGTTTGAATGGCATTAGGAACCAGTGGCATTTCCCCCCTCCCCTTCGTCTGCAATTACGTGGCCTATTATGAGCAGTAATGAATGAAGTTCTTCCAAAGTTTCAGTCAAGTCAAATAACGCCCCTGCCCTGATTAAGTCGTGTGACGCGCTCTGAAAACACACTTGTGAGCAAAGGGATTGTAACATCAATAGAAGCTCTTGCAATAAGTGCATATGAGCTTAACCTTTCATCCATGGCAGATACAGAAGCACGAAGATAATCTGAGTCACCCTCATCATTAAATGTTGATGCAGAGGCCATTCTTAGCTCGCATTCTACGATGAAACCAAAGAGATTGGCAGCAGCTTTTATTCCTTCGGGTGGTAGCAAAGTATTTACAGTGGTGGTACTTATTGGCATTAGAAAGGCGATCCAAGTACCCAGTAAGATATCGCAGGCTTCCCAGCTCCAAGTCTCCTCTTCAGTATTGCTAGTTATGAGGACTTTAAATACTTCAGACATTCACATTGACAAAAACGTAAGAGTCCCGATGGCCCTCATAGTTTTTAGGAGTAGGATTTTTATCAGGTGGGCTAATTTGATATAATTCCATCCATTAGATATATTTAAGGGCTCACTGTTTTGAATGTTTTCATTTATTTCTAAACCTGAGGAATTGGCAGCGTTTCCATAAATATGACTTCCTTCTGCTGCAGGTTTAGTTCTGGATAAATGTCGGCGTGGGAAAGCTCATACAACAGGTTGAAGTGGCACTTGTTGAGCTCTGCCTTACAGTTCTTGCCTACCGACCAACGTGAGATGCGGCACCGGAGCTTGAGGATATAACTGGGGTGCAGGTGGAAACTTCTGAGATGCTTGAATAGGTTTCTATGGTGGAAGTATTTGTAACGAGTACTTCTTCAAAATATGTTCTGTAAATGGTTTCGTTTAGATTTGGCAATTATGCTCCAAGTGTTTATTTGTTTTGGCACTGATTTCGTTTTGATGATTATTTGCAGCAGCTGGATATGAACGGTGAGGTGTTGTCGGTTATTCTTCAATCTCGTGCTCTGTATTTGAGTTCTCCTTTAAAATCATCATGAGTGTTGTTGCTGACTCCAGGACAAAGTGTAGCAATGTAGTCTTACGTGTTCATTTCAAAGTTTATGGGAGAACTTTCTAGTGCCACCATTTGCTGAAAATAACTAGATGGGATATCATTCTTGCAACCATGGTACTTAAGAGGAACCCAACACTGATCATCGTCACTCTTTTGCTCAGTTGCAGAATTCATTCGCTTATTCTACTTCTTTAACGTAGCAACATTCTTCTTTTTCCTCTATTTTCCATAGACTTGTAAACGGCGTCAAAATTGACGTAAACTTTGTAAAGAATTATTTTTATACCCTTAAAATGGTAGTTGCAGCATGTCTTGAAATTAAACTGCCAATGCTTGGAGGGTTTCACGAGTACCTTCTTGTAACAGTCTTAGTAATATTAAGTATTTTTGCAACTCATGACTTTGTAATTACCCTTGCACCAATTTAGAAAGGAACACCATTAAATAATTGGATTAATGACCTGTTATGAAATTCTTGCAAATTCCTCTTAACCTTAATTAGTAAAGATGTGTCATTCTTGTGATTTGTAGATGACCCTTAATGATGCTATACTCTGAACTTTGTGCACCCCCTTATGTGCTTTGTGATGACAAAACAAACCAAAATTCCTTGAAGTTCAAACCCTCCTTTGTGACTTTGTGTTACCTTAACTCTTATGAAAAACACAAAATGATTAAATGACCCTGGGCTTTGGATTGATGACAAGTGATGTAATCTCTGAAACTCGTCCGGTGGCCTCAAGACTTTCGGATTCAATCTCGTAAGGAGCCTTGAATGAATACACCTTAAACTTGTGAAATCCACAAATTCAAGTAATTAAACCGAAACGAAGATTCGAATTTGAGTTTTAATCCGAGCTCATTGAAGAATAAAAGTCCTGAGATCCAATTAAATCCACATGAAGCACATCGAGCATAAAACTACCAAAAGGATTCCAAAAGAAACAAACAACACCATCATGAGCCCGTGGTCTCATTTCTCACGCAACCCTTGACTTGATGAACCTTTCTTGGCAGAGAGAAGACTTTGAAGAAAAACCAGAACTTTGATTTGAGGGAGTGCAAATCATAAAAATCCGCCAGAGATATCTTTAAAACAAAATGACCCTACACACGTTCATTAGTCCTGATAAACATGCACATGAAAGTATAAAGATAAAAAACGTAAGAAAACACAAAAAACGAGGCAGGATCTTATGGTAAAAAAATTAGGGTGCAACAGATGCCCCTATTTAAGTTACTCCTATTCGGAGATATGGAGATTGAAATC
This sequence comes from Lathyrus sativus, assembly GCA_963859935.3. Lineage (NCBI taxonomy): Eukaryota > Viridiplantae > Streptophyta > Magnoliopsida > Fabales > Fabaceae > Lathyrus > Lathyrus sativus. Next base: position 610,262,549 of record OZ012735.1, read on the forward strand.
TTCATCTCGACGAGATAGCAGGGACTTAAATACAAACATTGCACGGATTTTTGGCCTTAAGAAGCCACCAAATGCACATGATATGCGATGATATGGAAATGCAAGACAAACAGGGGGTCCTGTGGAGAAATGGCGCCACAGGGGAGAAACTAAACACGACACACGGGAAGAATATGCTCAACGAGCGAGGCTCCGCGGGGGGAAGATTGACAATCACAAAGTGTTTGTAAATATGTTGTGAAGAAACTTTGGAGAAGAAATCCTCTTGAGGAATCTACTGTATATGTCAAATGTAATTGATTCAAGACATCAGTTAGAGAAGTCTAATGTCAAGGCTTGTAACTGTAATTGAGAATACTTTTGCCAAAATATTTTTTGTTAAAATTTGTAAGGAATCTACTGCCGAGATTCTGTATTGAAGTTTTTTGAAGAACTACCTACTGCCGAGGTCTTCTGGGAATCTACTGCCGAGATTAACCAGGAGATGAAATAGAACTACCTACTGTCGAGGTCTTCTGGGAATCTACTGCCGAGATTAACCAGGAACTACCTACTGCCGAGGTCTTCTGGGAATCTACTGCCGAGATTAACCAGGAACTACCTACAGCCGAGGTCTTCTGGGAATCTACTGCCGAGATTAACCAGGAACTACCTACTGCCGAGGTCTTCTGGGAATCTACTGCCGAGATTAACCAGGAACTGTAAGATGTTTGAATGATTGTTGTTGTAGACTGTAGTTGTCGTTGTAGACTGTAGATGTCGTTGTAGACTGTAGTTGTCGTTGTAGACTGTAGTTGTCGAGCTTCACCGGGGATCTTCGGAAGAAATGTGAGCCGGTTGAATTGTAATGTATGTCCTCTAAAGGGAGACTATTGCGATTAACTTCTTCGACTTCTTCGGGGAGATGTCACCGCTGGAAGTAAACTTATGTGATGAACTCACTGGGGAATATATTCCTGGGGAGTACCCTTTGTTGTTGTAAAAATATGCGAATTCTCAAATAAAGAGAAATGTCTGTAACTGTCTTCTCTGATGAATCAATAATGTTGACGGACCCACTGAGGGTAAATGAACTGTCTTGTAGAAATCATCGTTTGTCGTTTTGAATAAGATCCTGATCAAAATGAGTTACTCGAATAAAGAGATTGATGTTCGAGAAAATCCTGTGACACTATTGTTGAAGAAATGTCTGTCTTCATGAATATTCTTCCTGAGGAATAGGGTGCAAAATAAATGCACACTTAATCCATGTTCCGAGGTCGGAGATGTCCACGATGTGATTGCCAAAGACCGAAGTTCAATTCAAGAAGTAGCCGAAAAGAAACTATCAAGCAAGACTCGACCATTGAGGTATGAACTCAAATGGAATTGTACTAAAATAACCATCTTCCATGAGGGTTGATCATCATGGGGAAAGTGAAACATTATGCTCTTTCTGCCTAGGGCTAACAACTCTATTTGGAGGGAGAAGACACACCCAAGCACCTAGAGATAACTATAGCCAAAGCGATGGAACTAAAACAAACACAAAGAATGCAAAGAAATGCTATGCTGTCTACTTATATGCTATGCATATGCCTATGCTGACAAGACAAACAGAAAGAGGTGACTGGAGATGAAATAAACATCTCGAAGCAAGCATCTCGACCAATCTTCAAAGATAGAAGTACCACTAGGGATAGACAGAGAACTGAATATGGGATCACACTCATGTTTCAAGGCTTCAAAATTTCTCTTAGGGAATAGAGATCGATCCATTTGGGATGTAACATCTTGATAAGTCTGAAAGGTTGTACAAAGTTGTAGACGGAGGTACCCAAGCTGATGTTCCAAAGGGGATAAAATAAATATCCTGGGTCATCACAGTTGTTGATCATGTCGGAGTTGAGTTCCTGGGGGTGAAATAAACATCCGCTTCGCTTCAAGTTTCAAATGCCCTAAGACACATGGTTATGAGAAGAAAATCATTCTGAGAGGATTTTACAGAAAACATGATGTCCAAATGCCCCACTGTTTTCAAACTCTCGGAGAGATTCGCCGAATCTCGACGTAACTGCCCCTGATTGACGGTATAACTGAGTCTTTCAATTTGTGCTTTAGATGAAGCCAAGACTGGTACGGATCAAAACCTCTTGGAAAATAACTGGCCCCAGGTCAGCAGAGTCTTCAAATTCCAATAATAATGTCTGTATGTAATCTTTCTAAGATATCAAGCAAATTTAGCAAGTCATAAATGTTAATTCTGAAACGGTTAATGCAACACACGTTTGTCTTGAAGTTTTGAAAAGGGATATCGTTATAACTTGTGATCGAAACCACTAGTTAGGATACAAATTAAAAATTATTTATAAAGCCGATTTAATTTGAGCATAGCTCAAGGAGTCAGGAAACAATATCTCATCGAGTATGCTTTCGAATTAGACCTTACTTCAATTAGGACTTTGAAGGTCGTATAGGGGCTTAATTTATGACTTGTAAAGTGGAGTAATAAAGGGTTGGTATATTTGTGCCCACCCCATTTTTGGAAGATGTTCATTATTTTTTGATATTACCCTGCCCCAGGCTAAAAACGAGGTTTCGGTTTGGGAGAAAAACAAATCTTTCCTCAAGGCTTAAAGAAGGGTTAGCTATTTTGGTGTCTAGATGGTTGGAAAAATGCCTTACATCATCAGTAGGGTTTTTATTCGAAGCATACAACAAGAGATCATGCGTTTTACTTCATCCTCCTCCTCCCAATTCTCTGTCAGAGCAAGAGATCGGGTAGAGTCGGCATTATAAATAATTTTGAAAAAAAAAATTTGAGTGAAAACGAATGGATCTCTTCAAGACAAACATTTATTGTATTACTTATTCAAAATAACAAGTTCTTACATGCCAAAAATACTTTTAATCAAAGAAACAAAACACGAAAGCAAAACAAAGTGAAAAGCCGGATAAGCCCTTTTACTACGCCTTGAAATGGAGAGGCTTGCAGAATCGTCTGATGTGTAGTCTTCTGATAACCTTGGATCATGTTCTCGGAGGATGAACCATGTTGAGGTCAGGATTAGAATCTCCGAAGGATAAGATTCCGCCCTTAACCAATTCTTGAACGTCTGCCTTCAAACCGTAGCAGCTCTCAAGGTCATGGCCAGGAGCACCTTGATGATATGGGAAAATTTTGTCAGTTTTGTACCAGTACGGGAGTTTCTCGGGTACTTTAGGTGGAACTCTTGTTTGGATGTGACCTTTCTGAATCAAAACTGGAAACAGATCAACATACTTCATAGGGATGGGATCAAACCGTTGAATTCCCTCTCTTGGAGTATCCAGAGGCATCTTCTGATACCTTCTCCGAAGCCGTCGATTCTGTGGTTGATTTGGAGAGGCCAACTTCTGCTTAGGAGGTGGTTGTTGTTCGCGCTGAGCGGGCATTGCATACTGATGTTGAGGACGGGGTACCAGAGCTATGAATTCTCTAGGAGGTCCACTGTCATCTTTATTGTCTGGGGCTATACCCAAGTTGTGATGGTATTGCTTCACAAAAGCAACAACTAAGTCTTCCCAAGACTGAATATGGTTACTTTGCAGCTTCGTGTACCATATCAAGGATGTCCCACATAAACTTTCTTGAAAGCAGTGAATTATCAGCTTGTCGTTGTCAATATAAGCAGTCATCTTTTGACAAAACATTGTCAAGTGGTATTTTGGACAGCCGATACCCTTGTAAATTTCGAAGACAGGCATTTTGAACTTTAGAGGAATAATTACACCTGGAACTAAACATAGTTCATGAGCACCAAGACCTGATGCGGTAGTTCCTCTCATCATCTTCACTTGTTCTTGAAGACCACGAAGTTCTTTCTCCATTGCTATGAATCTAGGATCATCCACTCCTTTCTCAGTAGGAGTGTTCTGGGGGTCAACAAACAGGTTGTCTTGCGAAGGTTGAAGTTGCACAGGAACATCCACTTGTTGCACAAAGTCGTCGGAGGAATAGTTGAATGTCGAATCAGTCCTTACTTTGAAGCTAGACATGTGATTCATATCTTTCGTTCTCCTTATTATCCCTTAGTAATACTTCGAGCTTGGTCAGACGGTCAAGATGTCATCTGACAGACAAAGACAGAAGACGAATGAGGACGCAGAGGAGAAGGGACACATGCACATGCTAAAAAATGAAAAATGCTAATGCAAAAAATGCAGATGCAGGATGAGTAGGACTTCATGGGATTCCTCTATTTATGGGCATTGCGGTAAAAAGAAACATTTTATTAAATCAAAATGGATTTCATAAATATTCTTTTAAAGAGTCCCAAATAAAAGCTAAATAAAAGCTAGTAAAGACACTAAAGAAGTTTTGAATTATGTTGCTTGAGCTGCTCCTCCAACTGAGCCTTCTCACGGGTGAGATTTTCCACAATCATGTTCCAGACGGTACACTGAGAGTCGGAGGAAAATAAATCCTCCAACACCTTCCTTTTCTTGTAGGGGAGTAGTTCTTCATCCTTCAATAGTAATTGCTCTTGAAGTTTAACATTCTGCTCCTGAAGTTCATTCTCCTGTGTCTGAAATTCTTTCTTCTGTTTCTGAAATTCCTTTTCTCGTTCTTGAGATTCCTTCTTCTGTTTCTGAAGCTCACTAATCTCTGCAATAGCCACTTGCTATTTGTTTTTCCATGCCTCTGACTCATGCTGCGATTTCCTTAAGGCAACCTCCAACTTCTCAGCATCAGACATAAAAACATAAACAGGCTCTCTCCTTGGAGGTATAGGGTTTTGACGAGAATAAGGCATCCTCAGCTTGATTGCCCTGTCTCCTACCCACTAGAGATACGATTCTAGAGATACATAATTAGGCCTTCCTAGACTTCTTTTCCCCTTCTTGTACACACTACGCCATGCATCCAGAATCTTTCCTCGAAGCTTCCCATCATTGTTGAAGAAAATACTCTCTACATGGGCACTCTTAGGAGGTCCCTTCAACGGGTATCCCAACTGTCGACGAGCTAAAACGGGATTGTAGCTGATTCCTCCATCGAAACTGAACAATGGTACATTAGCAAAGTTACCACAACTATCAATGACTAATACCCCATCATATACTCGGTTGTACCAATCAATGTCAGAATGAGTCAATGCCATAACCCTCGGAGACCAAAGCTCTTTGCCAATGTTTGTAAAAGAGCTAGACTTTGGCAAGTGCGAAATAAACCACTTGTAAAGTAAGGGTACACAACAAGTAATCATCCCTCCACCACGAAGGTTTCAGAGATGTATAGAGTGATACGTATTACCCAACAGGGTTGGCACTGGGTTGTTCTTCATAAAGATCTTGAATGCTTTGAGATCGATGAAACCTTCAAAACTGGGAAATAGAAACACCCCATAAACAAGTAAGACGAAAATTGCCTCAAACGGAGCCTTATTAGAATAATCAACATAAAATAAAGCCTTCTCAACTAGGAAACCTGTCTTTAAACCAAGAATTCCATCCTTAGTAACTATGTTGGCCTTGACGTCAGCTACCTTTAAACGGAGGGCCTTAGCAATATCTTTCTCATAGGGGTCCTTTACCAAGAAGGGAAAAGGAGATTCTTCTAGGATAGTGTCGCTTCCGCGAAAATAAGGTGCCGGCAAAACAGAAGAGTCGCCACCTTTCGTTATTTATCCCTCGGAGCGGGAAAGGAAATGATCGGAAAAACCTGACGAAAAGGTATAAGACAAGGTCATCGCAACCATTGTCTGGGTTCGGGAGTCGGTTACGCAAGGGGAAGGTATTAACACCCCTCACGTCCATCGTACTCAATGGGATCCACGCTTGTTGTGTTTATCTGACGGGTTGGTTTTACTATCTACCTATCAAGGATGGCTCAAAAAGAAAAGAAAATGATTCGGCAAAGCGTCGCGCTTTATGCCTATGTATTCTCATCAGAGAATGAGAAATCAGAGTCAACGTAGTTCGGCTAACTACGGGTTATGGGAGAAGGTGGCTCACCAATATGTCAGTATTGTGCCTACGTACCCTCAACAAGTATGAGAGATCAGAGCTTACGTAGTTCGGGATAATACGGATTACGGGGATTCAGATTCATCTGTTTTATCGAGTAGGGTTAACAAACAGTTCCATCAGTTGGATGTACGCAGCTCGACCCTTGGATACTTAGGCGTTATCGTTTGCGGTAGAACTGGGAGTTAACGACACTCTTTTCTTCAGAAAAGCTTCCTTTGAATTATGGGCCCACGGGGCAAAAAGGTTTGAAGTTCGTTTTCTGTCTTTTACGGAAGAACTGTTTTTTATGGATGTTTGCAACTAATATCGCACTAGAGACTATGACCTGAGAGTGAATGTGTCGCATGTCACCCAAAGGGTGCCATACTAAACATCCAGACTGTTGAAAAGAAACTCTCCAACAATCCTTTCTCAGATAGCTTAAGGCTCGTACGACGTCATTTAACCTTTATTATTGTATTTTAATTTGTTTTGAGATGAGAAGAGAGAACGAGCTCAACTAAGGGGAGACTATCAAGTCCTAATGTTGTCATGCCAGGGATTCATCCTATGGTTGAGGTTTGAAACAGGGAACTCCTAGAAGTTATCATGCATAGGTTTCAACCTAAAGTTCCAATCATCACTTCCTTATCAAAGGAAGTGAGATTCCTAGGGGATCATGTCAGGGTAAACGGAAACAGATAAAGCATCAGCTTAAATAGTAAACAGTAAACGACTGTAAAATGCATGCAATGCAAGTGAGGGAGGAAATGTGTGTGGGGTGTTGCACCCTAATTTTTGACCTTAAGAATCTTACCTCCATCATACGTTCGTTGTGTTTTACCTTTTATCGTTGTACGCATGTTTATTTTGGCTAACCAGCTCGTGCAAGTGTACTCACCAACCAGTGACAGGGTCAAGAAAATTCTCATGCGGATCTCGAACTCGAAGTTTACAACAAGCTCACAAGTTGACTTGAATTCAATGGCTTTATCTGGTTCCGAAATTAAAGACAATCTAGATTTATGCGTGAAGAGTGGGATCTTATAGGGAGGTCATCATGTTCAAACTCATGATCAAAATTATACTACTAAATTGTCACATATATTGAAATAAAGACGCAAGCTGCGCAGAAGGGAATCACCTAATAACCAAACTCATGATTCTCGATTCTTAAGACCCATCCTTATTTTTATCAAGGGGCTAAAGGGGAGTTCGTGCTCTAAAGTTCCAATTCAAAATCTTTCATAAGATGGTTTTTTTTCGTATTTAAAACTTGCTCAAAGATCATAAGTTGGATTTATGATTTTGCCAAAGAGGTTCAATTAAGAGAGCAATACTTTTACACAAGCTTCGAGACTGCCAAGCTTTGTCTTTAGGGCCAAAGCGTTTCTGTTTTACAAGAAGTATGTGTGCTGGAGTCAATATTGGTCAAGCAACCTGAGCAAGTTATCATAAGTTGTTTACAAGATACAAACCACCATCGTGATTACAATAAAGGAATTTCCCTGTAAAGGTTGACATAACTACATCTAAGAAAGTTCCACAAAATAAGTTCAACAAATGCCAAAGGACAAGTTAAAAAGAACCAATTACACATTACATCAGAACACAAAATTACTCCTGCAAGGGTCCAATTGGCGATGCCGCCGGCGTGATAACAAACTTGATGTATCATGATTACGGCTAGTTGATACAAGGTGTTGGACCATTGATAAGAGAAGGTGATGTCGTTTGGGTAAGAGCACTTGGCGGTCGAATGAATGTTGCTACGTCACGGATATAATAAACCACAACGTTTGTGCCAGCAATCTCGCCGGCGGTAACAGCTCCAAGCAAACCCCAGGATACCGCCACTTCAAGACAAGTTTCAAACCTGTTAGAATAAGTTCAACTTCTTTCTGATAGCATACATGTTCGACTGAAAATAGAAGTAGCCCGCAGTTCGCTTCAACTCAAACGGAAACGCCGCAACGTACGCCCTATTGTCGGCATCTACAACCTGCATGAGAAGGGAAGAAGAAGTAATCAGAGAACATGGGTATAAACCACAACAGAACAAAACATTGATGATAAAATATATATGTTGCTGCACCTTGAATCTACCTGTCCCGTTTGTTCCATGGGAAGGCAACATATCATCTCTGATCTGCAAGTTGGCTGATGCTGTGGCACGAAGTTGACATAAGCTATCAACAAAACCAAACAACTTCGCGGCCTGTCAAAGCAACACCAATTAATAATCGAAGCAGCCACGGCAGGTATTCCCATAACTACAAGCTAATATTTACCGACAAGTGATATTGAAGCATCATCCGCATACCAGCAACAAGGGCCATCATTACGGCTCCAGCATCATGCAACCTGGACAGCAACATAACAAATTTACGAGCAGCTTGACCAATCACCAGAGGCGCGAAAGGAAACCGGCGGCGAACGTAGACCATTAAACCACCTGCATCAGGAAGAACAAAACAACTCAATCAAACTAACCAAACATATTATTAATTGCATGATTAGCGGTATTATGTTCAGCACCGTATGCACTCCTCTCACCAACGTCTCGCACAGAACAGGGAGGAGAATGTTAGAAGCAGTTCATATGCAGTTTTAATTCACCGATACCAAGAACAAGTTAAAGGAGAATGCTGAGCAGACTGAAAAGACCGCTGAAGCTGAATACATTGATCAAATTATTGCTGTTGTAACGCGTATGCACGAGGGCCTTGTTATGCTTAAGCAAGCCCAGAGTTGTACTCCAGTTCCAGTACCTGCTGATCTTTGTTGTCCACCTTCTTTGGAGTTAATGACTGATCCGGTGATTGTGGCCTCAGGGCAAACCTATGAGTGAGCTTTTATCAAGAACTGGATTGATCTTGGTCTTACTGTTTGTCCAAAGCCCCATCAGAGTCTGGCTCACACCAATCTAATACCTAACTACACTGTAAAGGCACTAATTGCAAACTGGTGTGAATCAAACAGCGTGAAGTTGGTTGACCCCACTAAATCCACAGTCTTAAATCAAGCATCTGTCCTTCATGGGTATATGGAGTCTGGTGCAACCCAGGAATCTCCTATTTTTCCTCATTCCAGGAGCAACCTCCCATCCTCACCTGAGTTGGCTCGTTCTCGTTCTTTTAATTCACCAGGTAATAACATACCTTTTTCCGGTGGAATCCAGCGAGAGGGAACATCACCTTTACACCCTCGCTCAATTTCAGAAGGTTCCTTAAGTGGCATAATTAACGGGCAATATATGGATGCTGCTAGAACATCACCCACAGGTTTAGATGACAGATTTTCAAGAAACACAAGGTGATGACAACAGTGCTTCTCAGCTGTCAACAAGTCCAGGCTGCAGTAAAGATACTTCTGGCGAGTTAAATCCCGGATCATGATACTCAGAGAGAGGCAACTTCCGAAATTCGTCTGCTTGCTAAGCACAATATGGATAATCGAATTGCAATTGCAAACTGTGGAGCCATTAACATATTAGTTGACTTACTCTAATCAACTGATACAGAGATCCAGGAAAATGCTGTTACAGCACTTCTCAACTTATCAATCAATGATAAAACTGCAATTGCAAATACCGTTGCAATTGAACCTCTGATTCATGTTCTTGAGAACGGGAGCCCAGAAGCCAAAGGAAACTGCTTACTCGCTGATTTAGCGCAGATGAAGTATACTTCCTGAAAGAATAAGAATTTGAGGGAGGTTATCATTGATAAGAAAGCTTGTGCGCGGAGCCAGATTTGAAGATCACCTGAGTTTTCGAAGTCGTAAAAGATCACTTTACGGATATGAAGACCTGCAGATTTTGCAACAAAGCCCTCAAGGTTGTAGAACAGCTGGACAAGTCACATTTTTTTGACTCCATTTGTTAGAAGACATTTTTCATCAGAATGCTGCTAAACCAATCCGCCTCCTCAGCGACCAACTTCTGTCCCCCCAGACTATGAACACCTTACCGACATTGTAATACGTCACCCTGTGATAAAACGTTAAAGCTTAAGGCACCGGCCGCAGCTGCAATAGAAGACAATGCCTGCAAGATAATAACAAGATCACATAAACATTACAATGATGTTAATGCCAACACCAGTATTTGAAGAAATTGAGGTACCCCTGAAAATCTGATGCTTAGAACATCAAGAGGGATTGCAGCTCACCACAAAGCGTATTGTTTGAGTTCGTTGCAAAAAGTGTCAGATACAAGTTTATCGCTCTGGGCTATTGATCTTCCCTGGCCCAAAATCATCTGCTATCCACACCTGTCAACAATGATCCACAAATCAGAGGCCCATTAGGGAATATATCGGGTTAGAGGAAATATTCGACTCAGACAACTAGCATATTCTCAGAATAATGAACCTGGACAGGACAAGAGCATTAAACATAATTGATCCAAATTGAGATTTTCATTAACAGATATCAAACACCATCAGACAGAATAGGAAATATTTCAAATTTCGCATAAATCTAAACGGAAAGATCCAATCACGATTTTAAGTCAGCAATCAATAGCATTCAAATTTGCTTTCATTCGAGAGCCTATAAGAAGCGGAAATCGATAGCCAGAAGGGGGGGACGACAGTTCGCAAGCAAATCACAAAAAATCCAAAATCCCAAACTCAGCAGAAATTCCCCAAACCAAAACCCTAAATCGAAGAAGGAGACACTTATCTTTTGGAGCCACCGCCGCCGTGAAGCTTCCAATCCCAGCCACCGCAAAATCAAAACCTCCGCGAAGCCACTCCGTCGCCCCAACGCCGTCACTCAGCCTTCGGTAATCTCTCGTTCGAACGAAGTCCGTGAATCACCAATGTTTTGATGTTGTTTCAGGTGCAGGGGATCACGCAGGAGGGAAAAATATGAGGGAAGGGCGATGGAAGCGAGTCAGAGAGGGTGAGGTTGAGAACACGATGAGGACGATCAGAGAGAAAGCGAGAAAGCGAGGGGGGGAAATTGGGGAATCTAGGGTTTCCATGTTTTTTCATTTTCTGTTTTATTTTCTTTTTTTTCACACACACACTAATCACCCACCATATTCACTAACCACACACCTAATCATCCGTAAATCAACCCTTTTTTTATTATTTACTTAATTAACCCTCTAATTAATAATTAAAATCTATTTAATCCTAGGTTAGTAATATAATCTTTTTTCATCAAAATAATTTTTAATTAAATATGTCCTGATTTAATCTTGAATCTAAAAAACAAATAAATCAATTAATTTATTAATTCTAAACTTAGTAAACCTTTTTTAAATCATTAATATAATAACTCAATTCCATCTTTATTATAATCAACCTTAAAAAAATTTTAAACCTTTTGTTAAACCTTTTATATTATCCTAATATTATTTCTTTAATAGGGAAATTTTCTTTGAATAAAACATGACCATTTAAAATAATTTCTATCAAAATTTACTATATCTAACTAGTATAACTTTTTCTTGGAAATCAATTCATACAGTCTAGCTCAACTTTTTCTTAAGATAAGATAATACAACATTTTTCCTAAAATCAACCAACATCGTAATACAATCAATTGTGCACTCACGACACATGCACCTACACCATAGCGCTTACATGCGTATATCTTTAATTCTCTGCTCTTATTTTGTATGTAGCTCACCTACACCCAGCGCTTACATGCGTGTGTATGGTTTATTTTCCGCACTTTATATTTCCGCAATTTATTTACATCATGCTCATACATCGCATCCGTCCAAAGGGAAAACCTACACATAATTCAACGTTGTGTGTAGTTGCACCTCATTTGCATCATTCTCCCCACGATCCTTGATCCCATTCAAGTTGATCGCTTAGGATAGATCCTACCCCATAGGAAGGACCCTAATCTTTACAACATAGAACAAACAAAACAATACAACTTAAAAATAATATAAACACAATAGAGAATAGATGTTAATCATCTTAAGCGAGATATAACTTGTCACGCCCCACAACATAAATACAATCAATATCTCTTGATCGCTTAAGAGAAGACAGAGGCGTACTTGTCGACCCTTCCAAGCGCTCGAAGCCCTTCTCTTAAGACGACATACACAAATACAAATTTTTTTCTACACACTTGTGGTGGCTAAAACTGAGTAATCTCTCTTAAAATGAAGACTCGTCTCTTCTCCTAGACCCAATCAACCAACTACCCTAAACCCGTAGGAACTTTGACCACAGTCAAAGAACTCCTCTAACCCTTTAGGGTGAACTACAACATACTCTGATTCCACTCCCGTAAGGATATGTAGGCACAAGGTGCGATGCCTTATCGAGTATACTTAGAAATAAACCCCTAGGGTCTTTCAACCATTAAGCGGATAAACACTTAGCAGTAAACAAACATAAAACAAGAGGTTCCTGTAGAGTACTACAGAAACTTAGGATGCTAGTACCTTCCCTAAGTTTAACCAACCCCCGAACCTAAACAATCTAGCTTGCATTTGCATTGCATTGTGGGAATTTCGATCTTTATCCCTTCCTTTGGACAAATCAAAGTTCGGTTGCAAAATGAATTAAAGATGCAAACTAATCAATAGTTTGGCATCCGATTTTCACCGCGACAGAAATGGCGACTTCACTGGGGACTCTCTAGTGGGTTTCCCTATCTTATTTGTTTTGTTTACTGCTTTATATATCTGCCTACTTGATTATTTGTTTACATGCTTTCTCTTATGTTTCTTTTGGGTTTGTTGTCCTTGAGTGGTGAGATAAAGTTCTACACCCGAACTTTGAGAGAAATTAAGATAGGATGGGATATATTCGAGGAGGCTTATTGGGAGTAGAATCCCTACTAAGTTGAATTGAGAATCCCGCTCAGTTGAGGCCCTTTCGAAATAGTACTGTTGAACGATCCATCGTGAAGACACTCACTACTTTCGACTTTGGAGCCTATGATATTGAGGACCGTAGTTACCTTAACCCAACTTTGGCCTTTATTAGGACGTAGTGCGGGGCTATGAGGGGGTACCCCCGAAATAGTGCTACGCGATGCTACACTCAAAAGAAGTTCTCTTGAGAATATTATTAACCCTCGAGTACTTGAGAAGTTGATAATATCCGAAAGATGGGCTAATGACTTTGGGAACCTTATTAGAACCTTGTTCTACAGGTACAAACAACCTTTAGTCCTTAAACCTTTGGGAAGGGTACACCTTTTCTCCATGCTCGTTGCAAACCTAGGGCACCCCCTTGTTTGTTTATCTTTATCGTCCTTATGTGAATACTTGTGTTTGCTGCATTCATATAACATCATTCTGCATTGGACTTCATGGGATTTACTCTCGTTTATGGACATTGTAGGTCACTATGACTTCAGATAAGAGACATACTGTGAAATATACTTTTAAGAGTCCCAAATTGGATGACCTAAAGAAGTTATGGGGTTTCATCGAAGATCAAGAAGGATTCAAGACCAAGTATGGGAAGCTGATATCTCTATTGGGTTGCTCAGTGAATGAAGGACTTCTTGCCACTCTACTACAGTTCTATGATCCCCTCTACCATTGCTTCACCTTTCCAGACTTTCAGCTGTTACCCACATTGGAAGAGTATTCTTTTTTGGTCGGTCTACCTGTCCTTGAGGAATCTCCTTTTCCCTTCTTAGAGAAGGACCCTGATGAGAAAGATATTGCTAAAGCCCTCCGTTTGAAGGTATCTGACGTCAAAGCTAACCTAGTTACTAAGGATGGAATTCTTGGTCTAAAGACAGGTTTCCTAATCGAGAAAGCTTCCTTCTATGCTGGTTATTCTAATAAGGCTCCGTTTGAGGCAATCTTTGCTCTGCTTGTTTATGGGCTGTTCTTATTTCCAAGTTTCGAAGGCTTCATCGATCTCAAAGCATTCAAGATCTTTATGAAGAATAACCCAGTGCCAACTCTGTTGGGAAATGCATATCACTCTATACATCTCCGAAACCTTCGTGGTGGAGGGATGATTACTTGCTGTGTACCTCTACTTTACAAGTGGTTTATTTCGCACTTGCCAAGGTCTAGCTCTTTTACAAACATTGGCAAAGAGCATTGGTCTCCAAGGGTTATGGCTTTGACCCATTCTGACATTGATTGGTACAACCGAGTATATGATGGAGTATTGATCATTGATAGCTGCGGTGACTTTGCTAATGTACCACTGCTCAGCTTTGATGGAGGAATCAGTTACAATCCTATCTTAGCCCGTCGACAGTTGGGATACCCTTTGAAGGAACCTCCCAAGAGTATTCAAGTAGAGGGTATGTTCTTCAAAGATGATATAGAGCTTCTAGGAAGAGTTCTGGACGCGTGGCGTAGGGTATACAAGAAAGGGAAGAGAAGTCTAGGGAAGCCTAACTGTGTGTCTCTAGAACCATACCTCCAGTGGGTCAGACAAAGGGCAACCAATTTAAAGATGCCCTATTCCCGTCAAGATCCCATAGCTCCAAAGAGAGAGCCCACTTATGTCTTTATGTCTAAAGCCGAGGAGTTAGAGGTGTCCTTAAGGAAGTCTCAACATGAGCTGGAATCTTGGAGGAACAAGTACCAGGTAGCAGTGGCAGAAAATGATGAGTATCAAAAGCAGAATGTTGAACTTCAAAAGCAGAAGGCTGAACTTCAAAAGCAGAAGGCTGAACTTCAAAAGCAGAAGGCTGAACTTCAAGAGCAGAAGGACGAACTTCAGAAGGAGAAGGATGAACTTCAGAAGCGGCTACAATTGAAGGATGAAGAGCTACTCCCCTGCAAGAAGAGGAAAGTCATGGAGGATTTATTTTTCTCCGACCCACAATGCACTATCTGGAAAATAATTGTGGACAACCTTATCCGTGAGAAGACGCAACTAGAAGAGCAGCTCAAGCAGCAGCATTCAAAGCTTCTTTAGTGTCTTTACTAGCTTTTATTTAGCTTTTATTTGGGACTCTTTAAAAGAATATTTATGTAGTCCGTTTCAAATTTAATAAAACGTTTTTTACCGCAATGCCCATAAATAAGAGGAATCCCATGAAGTCCTAATCATCCTGCATTCTTTTTCCATTGTTCACTTCAAGAAACTCAAATTCGTTCCGTAGGTGTTGTAATTATGGATTTCAGAAGAGAAACCCTGAAGTACACTTTTCAGAGTCCCAACCTCGAAAGCTTGAGAGAACTAGCCGAACTCATCGAGGATCGCTTTGCCTTCGCAGCAGAATATGGAGGAGTTTTCCGTTTCCTTGAGCTAAGGATGAAAGAAGGATTGTTGGAAACATTGGTTCAATTTTATGACCCGACGTACCACTGTTTCACTTTTTCGGACTACCAATTGATGCCGACCTTGGAAGAATACTCAGAACTTTTGAGGATGCCTGTGACTGTTCGACCGCTATTCACCGGAAGGGAGGACACGCCTAGTCACCAAGAAATCGCAAATGCCACTCATCTTAGCCTTGAAGATATTCAAGCACACCTGATCACCAAGGAAGGAGTCCTTGGGTTCCCCGCCGACTTTTTGATCGAAAAAGTCCGTTACCATGCTGAAAGAAGGGAGGTTCTCATATCGGAAGCCAATTTCGCTTTGTTGGTCTATGGGACTTTCTGGTTCCCTAAAATTGACGATTTTGTTGACATGGATGCAATCAAGTTGTTCATACTCAAGAATCCAGTACCCACCTTGCTTGCTGATGCGTACTTCTCGATTCACTCGAAGAACGCCGAAGGAGGAGGACACATTGTATGTTGTACCGCCTTGCTGTACTCATGGTTCATCGCTCGTTTGACTTTGTATCCGTCCCTTTGGGACAAAGTAGCAACACCCCGATGGTCCGAGATACTTATGGCCCTTACCCATTCGGACATTGTTTGGTATGATCCCGCCTATGGAGGCGTACCTATGATTCCTAGCATCGGAGGATTCCCTAACGTACCGCTTATTGGAAGAGAGGGATGTATAAGTTATAATCCTGCCTTAGCCCGTAGACAGTTTGGACACCCTATGATCCAAGTACCAGACCCAGCTTCGTTGGAAGAGATCTATTTCAAGGGAGAAGAGGATCTAGATCTAAAGACTGTCATCATTTATACCTGGAAATACATTGATAGGGAAGGAACAGCTGCTTCAGGATACCCCGATTGTACTGTCTCTGAAGAATATCTACATTGGGTGCGAGAAAGGGCTCTCGATCTCAAGATGCCTTTTCCTTTTCACGAACCTATGGTATTGTCTCCTCACGACCCCGACTGGTTCGAGGAAAAGGAAATAGAACAAGTAAGGATTGCTTTGGATGAAGCCCGGAAGTTGAGGACTGCCTGGAAGAATAAGTTCTTCACCCTCAAAGTAGAGAAGGAAAGACTTCAGAAGACACCAGAAATAGAAGTTGCCAGGAAGAGAAAGGCACAAGGAGATTTATTTTCTCCTCACGCCTCTTCAAGTGCTGTTACCAGCAATGATCTCCCATCAACTACCATGGCTTGGAAGGAGTGTGTGGAACGACTCATCATCGAGAAAGCGGCACTGCAGGAGCGCATTGACCAGTTGACAGAGGAGCTCCGTACAAAGAAGACCGTGGAGTAGAGTTCTAAGCGTTCTTTTGCTTTCGTTGTAATAAACTCTGAAAGAGTACTCTGTTTTCATCGTTTCTCAAAATAAAAAGTTTTTCAATTGTCCTACATTATAACACTGAAAAACACTTTGAGTTTCTTGAAGTCTCCTCCTGCATCTGCATTATGCATTAGCATTCTGCATGGCATTTTACATTTATGCACGTGTCTTTCCTTTGTTGTGGCTCATTTCGGTTTCTATCTTTGCTGTCAGTCGCCGTCTCGACCATCTGACCAAGCCGGAAGTATCACTAAAGGATAGTGAGGAGAACAAAGACATGGATCGCATGACTAGCTTCAGAGTAAGGTCTAACCCGACGCTTCGCCGTCCCTCCGACAACTTTGTTCCTATGCAACTTCAGCCTGTGCAAGAAAAGGAAATGGACGATCCAGAGCTTACAGCATTCAAGAACGAATTTCGTGACTTCGAGGAGCGATGGAAAATAATGAAGAGGAACCGTGCGCCTGATTTCCATGCTCATGACCCGCACTTAGTTCCAAACTCAGTTATCCCCCCAGGATTCCAGATGCCCGCCTTTGAAGCGTACAAAGGTACAACTTGTCCAAGGTATCATTTGACGATGTTCTGTCAGAAGATGACCGCCTACCTTGGGAATGACCAACTATTGATCCACTGTTTCCAAGAAAGTTTGGGTAGAGCACCATCAGCATGGTATATGAAGCTGCAAGCGAATCACATTCAGTCTTGGGAAGACTTAACTTTTACTTTCGTGAAGCAATACCATCATAACTTGGGTATAGCCCCGAACAATAGAGATGACTGTGGACCTTCCAGAGAATTCATGGCTCCGGTACCCCATCCTCAGCACCAATATGCGATGCCCGCTCAGCATGAACAACAACCACATCCTAGGCAGAGGTTGGCCTCTCCAGATCAACCACAACACCGACAAATTCGGAAAAGGTATCAAAGGATGACTCCAGATGCACCAAGGGAAGCAATTCACCAGTTTGATCCTATCCCGGTGAAGTACGCTGATTTGTTTCCAGCACTAATTCAAAGAGGGCATATCCAGACTAAAGCCCCACCCAAGGTACCTAAGAGGTTTCCATACTGGTACAATGCCAACAAATTTTGCCTGTATCATCAAGGTGCTCCGGGGCACGACATTGAGAGTTGTTACGGCATGAAAGCAGACGTCCAAAATTTGGTCAAAGATAGAGTCTTGATCTTTGAGGGTTCCGTCCCTTACGTACGAGATAACCCCCTATCGCAACAAGGTTCATCCTCCCCAGGCATGATTCAAGGTCGCCAACGCCGCGTCTGAAAGCTGCGCACCAGACATTTCTGCATGTCTCTCCAGTCTACATGAAAGCACAATAAAGATCCTGGAAAGGACTCTCAGAAGAACTTTACATGTTTCTTTCGTTTATTTGTGTGTTTATTTCTTTGATTGAAAGCATATTTTGCATGTAAGAACTTTCTGTTTCAAATAAGTAATGCAATAACTGTTTGTCTTGAAGAAATCCATTCGTTTTCACTCAAATAGTTTTCAAAATTATTTATAATGCCGACTTGTACCCGATCTCTTGCTCTGACAGAGAATTGGAAGGAGGATGATGAAGTAAAACACATGATCTCTTGTTGAATGCTTCGAATGAAAACCCTACTGATGATGTAAGGCATCATTTTAAAACCTCTTGAAAGCCAAAATAGTTAACCCTTTCTTTTTAAACCTTGATTGAGGATCCATCCTCTTTCTCCCCAACCCTTTCAAACATCATTTTCTTAACCTGGGGCAGGGTAATATCAAAAGAACATCTTTCAAAATTTGGGTGGGCACAAATATACCAACCCTTTCTACTTCCATTCTACAAGTCATAAATTAAACCCATATACCAACCTCAGAGTCCTAATTGAAGTGAGGTTCAATTCGAAAGCATACTCGATGAGATACTGTTTCCTGACTCCTTGAGTTATGCTCAAATTTAAATCGGCTTTATAAACAATGATTCAATTTGTATCCTAACTAGTGGTTTCGATCACAAGTTATTGCGATACCCCTTTTCAAAACTTCAAGACGAACGCGTGTTGCATTAACCATTTCAAAATGGATATTTCAAATGCGCTAAATACGCTTAACATCTTAGAAAGACGACATACAGACATTGATGATGATATTTGAAGACTTTGCTGACTTGGGGCAAGCCATTCTTCCCAAAATCCCATCCGTGCAAGTCTTGGGTTCAACTAGAAGAAATTCAAGGACTTACTTACCGCCAATCATGGGCAGTTACGTCGAGATTCGGCGAATCTCTAGAGAGTTTGAAAACAGTGGGGCATTTGGGCATCATGTTTTCTATAAAATCCTCTCAAGACGTTTTTCTTTTAAACTATGTGACTTGGGGCATTTGAAGATTGGAGCAAGATGTATATTTCATCCTCAGGAAGCTCGACCCCAACGTATTCAACAAACTACGAAGACCCAGGATATTTATTTTATCCCCTATGAAACTTCGGTTTGGGTACCTCCATATACAATTTCATACAACACGTCCAGCTTATCAAGATATTACATCCCCAATTGGATTGATCGCTTTTCTCAAGAGAAATTTTGAAGTGTTGAAGCAGTATTGGGACCCTACATTTGGTTCTTCATTTATCCCTAGTGATACTTCTATCTTTGAAGATTGGTCGGATGTTTGTGCCGAGACATTTATCCCGTCTTCAGTCATTTGCTTTCGTCTGTCTTGTCAGCATAAGCATACACATATCATATAAGTAGATAGCATAACATTTGCATTTGTGCATCCTTTGTTTGTTTTACTCTATCTATTCGATCGCGTTTACCCTTGGGTATTTGGGCGTGTCTTACTCCTTCTAAATAGAGTTGTCAGCCCTAAGCACAAAAAACTCAATATTTCTATTTCCCCACGAAGTTCGATCCTCGCGGAAGACAGTTGTTTCAGTACGTTCCTATTGGAGTTTATGCCTCTATGGTTGAGTCTTGCTTGACAGTTTCTCTTCGGTTATTTCCCGAATTGAATTTCGGTCTTTGACAATCACTATGAACATCTCCAGCTTTTGAGCATGGATCAAAAGTGCATTTATTTTGCGCTTTGACATTATGAGGATCACCATTTGAAGACACACCGTTTCTTCAACAACATTACAAGATCCACTCGACAACTTACGGCTGAATAACAGAAGATCTCTTTATTTGAGCAACTCGTTTTGGGCAGATCCTTTCTCAAAACGACAAATAACAATTTCATCAAGACAATCTGTCCTTCCCCCAATGGATTATTTCAAGATCATCAAGTCAAGGGACATTACAGATACTTCCCCATTTGAGGATTTCTGCTACTATAATTTCACATCTCTTTTACAATTACGGCAGAGATACTACAAAAATGATCTTCCTCAGAGAGTTCATTACGAGTACAATCAATAACATATCTCCTTACAAGAGGACACTCCACGTATCAACCGGTTTACAACTCTTTTGAAGATCCCCGGTGCACATTCTACAAATTGCCAATACAATACAAACTGCATCTACAAGTTACAATTACAAGTACAAGATCACATCTACAAAATTCTACAATTACAGATGACATCAACAACATTTACATCAACAATTCTACAATGTTACAACTTACAAACATACAATCTACAATGACACTATGGCTCACAGCCGAACATCTACATCAACATTACAATCTACAAATTCACAACCCCTCTTTGAGGACGCTCTCGCGAGTTTCCATCATTTTGGGTAGGAACCGAGACCAGCTCATGGTTCCCATACCATGGAGCAAGGGGAAGTTCGACATCAGAGACTGAGACTGGCGCATGACTCCCATATCATGATGCTCGGGGAAGCTCAACAATTACAGTTACATCTACAATCTACAAATTTACAACCCCTCCTTGAGGACGCTCTAACGAGTTTCCATCATTTTGGGTAGAAACCGAGACCAGCTCATGGTTCCCATACCATGGAGCAAGGGGAAGTTTGACATCTGAAACCGAGACCAGCTCATGGTTCCCATACCATGGAGCAAGGGGAAGTTTGCAATCAGAAACCGAGACCAGCTCATGGTTCCCATACCATGGAGCAAGGGGAAGTTTGACATCTGAAACCGAGACCAGCTCATGGTTCCCATACCATGGAGCAAGGGGAAGTTTGCAATCAGAAACCGAGACCAGCTCATGGTTCCCATACCATGGAGCAAGGGGAAGTTTGCAATCAGAAACCGAGACCAGCTCATGGTTCCCATACCATGGAGCAAGGGGAAGTTCGACATCAGAGACTGAGACCGGCGCATGACTCCCATATCATGATGCTCGGGGAAGCTCAACAACTACAGTTGCATCTACAGTCTACAAATTTACAACCCCTCTTTGAGGACGCTCTCGCGAGTTTCCATCATTTTGGGTAGGAACCGAGACCAGCTCATGGTTCCCATACCATGGAGCAAGGGGAAGTTCGACATCAGAGACTGAGACTGGCGCATGACTCCCATATCATGATGCTCGGGGAAGCTCAACAATTACAGTTACATCTACAATCTACAAATTTACAACCCCTCCTTGAGGACGCTCTAACGAGTTTCCATCATTTTGGGTAGAAACCGAGACCAGCTCATGGTTCCCATACCATGGAGCAAGGGGAAGTTTGACATCTGAAACCGAGACCAGCTCATGGTTCCCATACCATGGAGCAAGGGGAAGTTTGCAATCAGAAACCGAGACCAGCTCATGGTTCCCATACCATGGAGCAAGGGGAAGTTTGCAATCAGAAACCGAGACCAGCTCATGGTTCCCATACCATGGAGCAAGGGGAAGTTCGACATCAGAGACTGAGACCGGCGCATGACTCCCATATCATGATGCTCGGGGAAGCTCAACAACTACAACAATATCTACAACTACAATGACATCGAAGACCGAGACTAGCTCATGGTCCCCGTACCATGATGCCAGGATAGGTTATACATTTTACCGTTTCAGCTGAGTTACAAAATATAAAATGAAATAAAAAAAAAGAGATCCATTTTGAGTTACTATTGACCACCACCTCGGTAGCAAAAGTATCTTTCGATCACAAATCGTCAAAATCACTGCATCCCTGATGCATGAGTTACCGTTACACGTTTGGAGATTTCCAATGAGTGATTGTTCATGTCCTCGTGGGGTCCTACCTTGTTGGATCCGTTGCTTTTCTGTCTAGCATGTCGTACCCAGTTATTCCCCTGTGGCGCTCTTTCTCCACAGGATCTTTGGTCTTGCATTTTCATATCATTTCATATCATATGCATGCGGTGGTTTTCTTATGGCCAAAAATTCGCGCAATGTTTGTATTTAAGTCCCTCCTATCTCGTCGAGACGAAGATGTCAATCTCCGTATCTCCGGATAGAAGTAACTTAAATAGGGGCATCTGTTGCACCCTAATTTTTGACCTTAAGAATCTTACCTCCATCATACGTTCGTTGTGTTTTACCTTTTATCGTTGTACGCATGTTTATTTTGGCTAACCAGCTCGTGCAAGTGTACTCACCAACCAGTGACAGGGTCAAGAAAATTCTCATGCGGATCTCGAACTCGAAGTTTACAACAAGCTCACAAGTTGACTTGAATTCAATGGCTTTATCTGGTTCCGAAATTAAAGACAATCTAGATTTATGCGTGAAGAGTGGGATCTTATAGGGAGGTCATCATGTTCAAACTCATGATCAAAATTATACTACTAAATTGTCACATATATTGAAATAAAGACGCAAGCTGCGCAGAAGGGAATCACCTAATAACCAAACTCATGATTCTCGATTCTTAAGACCCATCCTTATTTTTATCAAGGGGCTAAAGGGGAGTTCGTGCTCTAAAGTTCCAATTCAAAATCTTTCATAAGATGGTTTTTTTTCGTATTTAAAACTTGCTCAAAGATCATAAGTTGGATTTATGATTTTGCCAAAGAGGTTCAATTAAGAGAGCAATACTTTTACACAAGCTTCGAGACTGCCAAGCTTTGTCTTTAGGGCCAAAGCGTTTCTGTTTTACAAGAAGTATGTGTGCTGGAGTCAATATTGGTCAAGCAACCTGAGCAAGTTATCATAAGTTGTTTACAAGATACAAACCACCATCGTGATTACAATAAAGGAATTTCCCTGTAAAGGTTGACATAATTACATCTAAGAAAGTTCCACAAAATAAGTTCAACAAATGCCAAAGGACAAGTTAAAAAGAACCAATTACACATTACATCAGAACACAAAATTACTCCTGCAAGGGTCCAATTGGCGATGCCGCCGGCGTGATAACAAACTTGATGTATCATGATTACGGCTAGTTGATACAAGGTGTTGGACCATTGATAAGAGAAGGTGATGTCGTTTGGGTAAGAGCACTTGGCGGTCGAATGAATGTTGCTACGTCACGGATATAATAAACCACAACGTTTGTGCCAGCAATCTCGCCGGCGGTAACAGCTCCAAGCAAACCCCAGGATACCGCCACTTCAAGACAAGTTTCAAACCTGTTAGAATAAGTTCAACTTCTTTCTGATAGCATACATGTTCGACTGAAAATAGAAGTAGCCCGCAGTTCGCTTCAACTCAAACGGAAACGCCGCAACGTACGCCCTATTGTCGGCATCTACAACCTGCATGAGAAGGGAAGAAGAAGTAATCAGAGAACATGGGTATAAACCACAACAGAACAAAACATTGATGATAAAATATATATGTTGCTGCACCTTGAATCTACCTGTCCCGTTTGTTCCATTGGAAGGCAACATATCATCTCTGATCTGCAAGTTGGCTGATGCTGTGGCACGAAGTTGACATAAGCTATCAACAAAACCAAACAACTTCGCGGCCTGTCAAAGCAACACCAATTAATAATCGAAGCAGCCACGGCAGGTATTCCCATAACTACAAGCTAATATTTACCGACAAGTGATATTGAAGCATCATCCGCATACCAGCAACAAGGGCCATCATTACGGCTCCAGCATCATGCAACCTGGACAGCAACATAACAAATTTACGAGCAGCTTGACCAATCACCAGAGGCGCGAAAGGAAACCGGCGGCGAACGTAGACCATTAAACCACCTGCATCAGGAAGAACAAAACAACTCAATCAAACTAACCAAACATATTATTAATTGCATGATTAGCGGTATTATGTTCAGCACCGTATGCACTCCTCTCACCAACGTCTCGCACAGAACAGGGAGGAGAATGTTAGAAGCAGTTCATATGCAGTTTTAATTCACCGATACCAAGAACAAGTTAAAGGAGAATGCTGAGCAGACTGAAAAGACCGCTGAAGCTGAATACATTGATCAAATTATTGCTGTTGTAACGCGTATGCACGAGGGCCTTGTTATGCTTAAGCAAGCCCAGAGTTGTACTCCAGTTCCAGTACCTGCTGATCTTTGTTGTCCACCTTCTTTGGAGTTAATGACTGATCCGGTGATTGTGGCCTCAGGGCAAACCTATGAGTGAGCTTTTATCAAGAACTGGATTGATCTTGGTCTTACTGTTTGTCCAAAGCCCCATCAGAGTCTGGCTCACACCAATCTAATACCTAACTACACTGTAAAGGCACTAATTGCAAACTGGTGTGAATCAAACAGCGTGAAGTTGGTTGACCCCACTAAATCCACAGTCTTAAATCAAGCATCTGTCCTTCATGGGTATATGGAGTCTGGTGCAACCCAGGAATCTCCTATTTTTCCTCATTCCAGGAGCAACCTCCCATCCTCACCTGAGTTGGCTCGTTCTCGTTCTTTTAATTCACCAGGTAATAACATACCTTTTTCCGGTGGAATCCAGCGAGAGGGAACATCACCTTTACACCCTCGCTCAATTTCAGAAGGTTCCTTAAGTGGCATAATTAACGGGCAATATATGGATGCTGCTAGAACATCACCCACAGGTTTAGATGACAGATTTTCAAGAAACACAAGGTGATGACAACAGTGCTTCTCAGCTGTCAACAAGTCCAGGCTGCAGTAAAGATACTTCTGGCGAGTTAAATCCCGGATCATGATACTCAGAGAGAGGCAACTTCCGAAATTCGTCTGCTTGCTAAGCACAATATGGATAATCGAATTGCAATTGCAAACTGTGGAGCCATTAACATATTAGTTGACTTACTCTAATCAACTGATACAGAGATCCAGGAAAATGCTGTTACAGCACTTCTCAACTTATCAATCAATGATAAAACTGCAATTGCAAATACCGTTGCAATTGAACCTCTGATTCATGTTCTTGAGAACGGGAGCCCAGAAGCCAAAGGAAACTGCTTACTCGCTGATTTAGCGCAGATGAAGTATACTTCCTGAAAGAATAAGAATTTGAGGGAGGTTATCATTGATAAGAAAGCTTGTGCGCGGAGCCAGATTTGAAGATCACCTGAGTTTTCGAAGTCGTAAAAGATCACTTTACGGATATGAAGACCTGCAGATTTTGCAACAAAGCCCTCAAGGTTGTAGAACAGCTGGACAAGTCACATTTTTTTGACTCCATTTGTTAGAAGACATTTTTCATCAGAATGCTGCTAAACCAATCCGCCTCCTCAGCGACCAACTTCTGTCCCCCCAGACTATGAACACCTTACCGACATTGTAATACGTCACCCTGTGATAAAACGTTAAAGCTTAAGGCACCGGCCGCAGCTGCAATAGAAGACAATGCCTGCAAGATAATAACAAGATCACATAAACATTACAATGATGTTAATGCCAACACCAGTATTTGAAGAAATTGAGGTACCCCTGAAAATCTGATGCTTAGAACATCAAGAGGGATTGCAGCTCACCACAAAGCGTATTGTTTGAGTTCGTTGCAAAAAGTGTCAGATACAAGTTTATCGCTCTGGGCTATTGATCTTCCCTGGCCCAAAATCATCTGCTATCCACACCTGTCAACAATGATCCACAAATCAGAGGCCCATTAGGGAATATATCGGGTTAGAGGAAATATTCGACTCAGACAACTAGCATATTCTCAGAATAATGAACCTGGACAGGACAAGAGCATTAAACATAATTGATCCAAATTGAGATTTTCATTAACAGATATCAAACACCATCAGACAGAATAGGAAATATTTCAAATTTCGCATAAATCTAAACGGAAAGATCCAATCACGATTTTAAGTCAGCAATCAATAGCATTCAAATTTGCTTTCATTCGAGAGCCTATAAGAAGCGGAAATCGATAGCCAGAAGGGGGGGACGACAGTTCGCAAGCAAATCACAAAAAATCCAAAATCCCAAACTCAGCAGAAATTCCCCAAACCAAAACCCTAAATCGAAGAAGGAGACACTTATCTTTTGGAGCCACCGCCGCCGTGAAGCTTCCAATCCCAGCCACCGCAAAATCAAAACCTCCGCGAAGCCACTCCGTCGCCCCAACGCCGTCACTCAGCCTTCGGTAATCTCTCGTTCGAACGAAGTCCGTGAATCACCAATGTTTTGATGTTGTTTCAGGTGCAGGGGATCACGCAGGAGGGAAAAATATGAGGGAAGGGCGATGGAAGCGAGTCAGAGAGGGTGAGGTTGAGAACACGATGAGGACGATCAGAGAGAAAGCGAGAAAGCGAGGGGGGGAAATTGGGGAATCTAGGGTTTCCATGTTTTTTCATTTTCTGTTTTATTTTCTTTTTTTTCACACACACACTAATCACCCACCATATTCACTAACCACACACCTAATCATCCGTAAATCAACCCTTTTTTTATTATTTACTTAATTAACCCTCTAATTAATAATTAAAATCTATTTAATCCTAGGTTAGTAATATAATCTTTTTTCATCAAAATAATTTTTAATTAAATATGTCCTGATTTAATCTTGAATCTAAAAAACAAATAAATCAATTAATTTATTAATTCTAAACTTAGTAAACCTTTTTTAAATCATTAATATAATAACTCAATTCCATCTTTATTATAATCAACCTTAAAAAAATTTTAAACCTTTTGTTAAACCTTTTATATTATCCTAATATTATTTCTTTAATAGGGAAATTTTCTTTGAATAAAACATGACCATTTAAAATAATTTCTATCAAAATTTACTATATCTAACTAGTATAACTTTTTCTTGGAAATCAATTCATACAGTCTAGCTCAACTTTTTCTTAAGATAAGATAATACAACATTTTTCCTAAAATCAACCAACATCGTAATACAATCAATTGTGCACTCACGACACATGCACCTACACCATAGCGCTTACATGCGTATATCTTTAATTCTCTGCTCTTATTTTGTATGTAGCTCACCTACACCCAGCGCTTACATGCGTGTGTATGGTTTATTTTCCGCACTTTATATTTCCGCAATTTATTTACATCATGCTCATACATCGCATCCGTCCAAAGGGAAAACCTACACATAATTCAACGTTGTGTGTAGTTGCACCTCATTTGCATCATTCTCCCCACGATCCTTGATCCCATTCAAGTTGATCGCTTAGGATAGATCCTACCCCATAGGAAGGACCCTAATCTTTACAACATAGAACAAACAAAACAATACAACTTAAAAATAATATAAACACAATAGAGAATAGATGTTAATCATCTTAAGCGAGATATAACTTGTCACGCCCCACAACATAAATACAATCAATATCTCTTGATCGCTTAAGAGAAGACAGAGGCGTACTTGTCGACCCTTCCAAGCGCTCGAAGCCCTTCTCTTAAGACGACATACACAAATACAAATTTTTTTCTACACACTTGTGGTGGCTAAAACTGAGTAATCTCTCTTAAAATGAAGACTCGTCTCTTCTCCTAGACCCAATCAACCAACTACCCTAAACCCGTAGGAACTTTGACCACAGTCAAAGAACTCCTCTAACCCTTTAGGGTGAACTACAACATACTCTGATTCCACTCCCGTAAGGATATGTAGGCACAAGGTGCGATGCCTTATCGAGTATACTTAGAAATAAACCCCTAGGGTCTTTCAACCATTAAGCGGATAAACACTTAGCAGTAAACAAACATAAAACAAGAGGTTCCTGTAGAGTACTACAGAAACTTAGGATGCTAGTACCTTCCCTAAGTTTAACCAACCCCCGAACCTAAACAATCTAGCTTGCATTTGCATTGCATTGTGGGAATTTCGATCTTTATCCCTTCCTTTGGACAAATCAAAGTTCGGTTGCAAAATGAATTAAAGATGCAAACTAATCAATAGTTTGGCATCCGATTTTCACCGCGACATGGGGCATCAACCTCCACAAGCTCATCTCAACCTCAAGCCAGATATGAATAACTGCAATCATACAGAAAGAATAAAATGCCATCAAGCAAACACAAACCACATAGGCAAGGGAGCTGGGCTCTACCGAATACCAGCAAGCAAAGCCATACAGTAAAATACAAGCAGAGGTAGCAACTCAACCTCTAGTGCAATCATGCTCCTAATTTGAGTCAGTCTAAATATGAGCTCATTCTAATGCATCAAACAAATCACACAAGTCACATCAATACAGTTGCACAACAAGCAAAACAGACAAGAAAAGAAATAGATCAACAGCTTCCACAGCTTCACAACAAAGCTCCTCTGACATCAGTTCAGCCCTCAGTCTGCAACCACCCTTCCAGGCTATCATCTCCAATAGCAAATATCAACTTGCTTCTCTAAGCTTCTAACACATCAAACATAAGTATCAACTTATTCCCTCTTCTCCAAGCCTCAGCTTTTCAGTGAATTCCACCTTCAGGCTTCACTCCTAATATCAAGTATCAACTTGACTCCTTCAGGCTCTCAATGTCTCAACATAAGTATCAACTTATCCTTTATTCCTCAAGCCTCAGCTCTCCATTCAATCTCAATTTGATCTTCTTCACAAGTGTCAACTTGGTCTTCTGGACCTTCAAGCTTCAGCTCTCTCCTCCTTGCAAGTATCAACTTGCTCTTCCTGATCTTCAAGCTTCAGCTTCAATGGCAGTCTTCAAATACAAAGAAGTATCAACTTCTAGCCTTCAATCTCTCAAGAAAGGAACTCCATCGTCTAGCAAGGGAGAAAGACTCATCTATCAAGAGCAAAGTTTGGATGATTGGTAGCAGAGTGAAGACCAAAGGTCACCACTGAGCATCCTATCATCAGAGAAAGGGACCCTCAAAGGTTCTACCAACTTGTGAAGAGCCACACATCCTACCAAAGGAGGGATGAGGCCTTTACAAGGGGACCTTACATCATAGGTAAGAATGGAAGTGATCAACATCTTCCATGTTTATGAAGGAAGAGAAGCTATCTAGGAGCTCTGCCTACAAAACCCTAATCTTAACACCTAAACAAAACTACACCAAAAGAAGGGAAGATCCTCACATCCAAGCCTATTCAAGCACTCCATTGCATCTTCAACTTGTCTTCAACATCATCCAAGAACAAGTAAAGCAAAACCCTAATCTAAGGGAACTAAAGAAGTCAATCTATTTGAATTAGTGCATTAGAATCATCTAAAGTTAGTATCTAAACTAAAATCAAACTAAAATAGAAAACTACATGATAAATTCCTACAAAAATTCCTAAGGGATCCTAATTCAATCATGAATCTATCCTACAAAAATCAGAGGTTGAATCATCCACCAAGCTCTAGAAATAAAATCTAAACCATAAGGTATCAACCATAAACCCTAAAAATGGAGCTCTTAAAGTTCCAACCTAGAACTACCACTTATGTTCATCACAAAAATGTAAGAAAAACCTAGGGGGATCATGCATATCTATGCTAGCTACATACAAAAAATCAAGGCCAAAATCATTATCAAATGATCAAACCAAATTCAACAAAATCAAGCATCAGCCATGATTATTTTAATGTCAATTAAAATGGAAAAAATCCCAAAAAATCAGAAAATGCATGGAATGTTAATATTTTTTCTCTAAAAAAAACTAGATTCAATCATGAATCAATGGAAAAAGGAATGGAATTATTTGAGTTATTTTTCCATTTTTTATGAATTAATCACTAACCATGAATAAAATGAAAAAATAATGAAAATCAAAACGAAATAAACATGCGCGCGGTGCAGATAGCAACAAAATCCAGTTCAATATCCAAGCTGGGCCACAAAGGGGGTGTGGTTATCAATCAATGCATAAAGCCCAAAACCAGCAGATTAATGAAACGCTGCGTTTCATATAATCTCATAACTCCTTCATAACTTTTCCTTCGCGCATGGCCATTGGATCTTCATCTGGTCAAAGGTCCTACCTTGATCCAAGGGCTCTGGGATCATCTTCAACCTTTTGAATCTCTGAACCTCGCGCGCAGCCACGGCCACCGCCGGTGGTGCTCCGGTCATCATCCCCAACCGTAATTCTCTCCACAGGCCTCCATTCCAAGAGGTCTCTACATGAATCTTACCCCAATTTTCCTCACGAATCCATTCATGCCCTTAATTCACTCTAAAACCTCAAGATTCACAAGAACGCAATCTCAACCGAAAATTGGAACAACCCTAATTGGTCACTAATCTCCCAAATTATGATCCATAAACCTTCCTACATCAATCCACAATGCATCTAACACCCTAATTCTTCTTAATTCTACCTAATTCAAGTTGGAGATTGAAAGTTACTAACTTGAGAATTTCGTGTGCACAGAGGTAGTGAACCTTCAAATCAAGCTCTCAAATGCTCCAGACTCCTTCACTGAATCAATTCAAAGCTTATGTATGCAATGAAATGGATGGAAATGCTCTGGATTCTTGGAACCAATTCTGAGTTGCAGGTGAAGAAATCTGAGATCAAGAACACTATTCAGCCACGAATTTGCCTTGATTATGATCTGGAATCATTCACTAGCATCCATGGAAGTGATTACAATCAAAAAAATGGAGGGAAAGTGAAGAAAATGGTGTAACCGAATTCAGTTGCAAGCAAGAAATTTTCACACTCAATCTCTATTCTCTCCTTCAATTATCACCAACTTTGGCCTTGGATCATCTCAGCATTATATATAGACCATGTATGGATGATCTAGAAAGCTCTAGATCCTTCTAATGAGAAATTCAATATCTCACTTCATGGAAATTTCAATCTCATGGTATGCACACATCAGTTCTGCTAGCAGCTTGTATTCACCCTCATTCTCTTCCAATTTCTCTCCTAATGGTATTTTGTATGTGTTTGGATTGAAAGGGACCTTGGTCCTGCCTTGAATTTTGGTTTGGCAATTGTTACTTATGATGTAAGTAACTACTTTTCAAAGCAAGTCCACAAATTAAACCTCAAGTCAAAATTGTGGTAATACCAATGTTCTTAAAATGTGTTTTAGAATCAAAATGACATATTACATGCCTTGGTTTGTCCATGTAGATCAAAAATCCCAATTTCCATCTTTGGTTCATTTGAAATTCATCCTTATTTTAAGCCATTTTTGTGATTTTGAGCTACAAGCAATTACAACCTCTCATGACCTATTGGCTAGTCTTAAAACATCATTTTGAACAAGTTTGATGTTGAACATTTTCCCATTTGAAGCTTGCAAATAGGAGTTATGGCCTTATGGTTGAAATGACCTATAATCTCCAAATGACCAAAATACCCTTGACTTGTCAAAGCCATAACTTGAGTTCTACAAATCCTATAAAGGACTTCTAGTACTCTCTAGAAAGCTAAGAGGATAAGGAACAACATTAATGTTGACCAAAAGTTCATAGGAATCATCCTTCTAAGGCAAAAGTTTCATGCAAGTTGGATAACTTTCAAGCTCCAAATTCACATACCTCAGATGACCTGTAACTTGTCAAAGTCATAACTTGAGTTCTACAAATCCTATAAAGGACTTCTAGCACTCAAATTAAAGCTAAGATCATGATCTACAACAATCATATTGGGGGTAAGATGAGATGACAATCACATCTTGAGCTATATTGCCTTGAAGTCAGGGGTCAAACTAGGGGATTTTACACTATCAAGCCTTAGAAACCCTAGCTTGAAATTTCTCAAGCTCTTCAATGATGATGAGTTAACCTTGGAATCATCCTTATAACATCTCAATGCATCAATCCATGATCACATGGCTCTTGGATTAGGTCTCAACCTTCTTCAAATCCTCAGTTGACTTAGGGTTGACCCAATCAAACCCTAGCTACACCACTCATGGCTGAGGCTTCTTAATCTTGCACAATGACCTGTCTAGGCTTCAAAGTGATCTTAAAATCTTCTCATGAGCTCTCTCAAGACCTCAAGTCCAACTTCATGGCTTCAGAATCATCTGATGACTTCCCACAACTCTTAAGTTAGGAGACCCACATACTTGGTTTCAACCACTCTCTCTGAGGATCCTTTAACTTCTCTGACAAGGATATCAACCCTTGAACACTTGAATAACCTTCTTAGCTAGCTTCATAATCTTATATAGCTCTTGATTGGTAACCATACCTCTTGATCTCCTGCATACATGTCAATGAAATGCAAATGATAATGCTAATGTGAATAAAATGAAACATAAGCTAGGTACAGAAAAGTTGGGCAAATTTTGGGGTGCAACAGCTGCCCCTATTCAAACGGCTCAGACCTGATTGGGTGAGAAGCGAACGGCTCTCAAACAATCAAGGTAAAAGACGGTTGAATACCGACAAACCCGGAAATTTGCCAACTGCACAAGTACACGGTACTCTGATGGGAACAAATCTTCGAAAACTGAAATATTAGCTGCACGACACTAGCTGAGGGATTGGTCACACGGTAACCGGTGAAGGGTCTAATCTCAAATCTCCGTCAGGATGGTCATCTGATTTTGCTGTAGCTTCTTCCTCAGGTCATCAAGGGATCACTGGTCACTCGGTAACCGGCGATACACAGCTGGTATTGCCTTCAGGCATTCTGCGGCATTGCAGCGGAAGAATTCCTCGGGACCCGTCAGGTCATTAGGAACTTTTAACAATCCAGTTAATCATGCCATCGGGCATTCAAAGAAGCTCTCGGGCGTCAGCCGGACTTCGTCAGTAAGTCAGAAATAGAATTCTTGGTCAATCATGAACCAAATAGGGATATCTAAACTTCTGCCATCAGGCACTCCGCATCAGCGGAGAGAACTACTTTGACATCGCAGTTAGACTTCATTAGTAAGTCTGAGGTTTCAGCATCGCTGCTGGACTTCAAGCATCAAGTCTTCAAGGAAAATTTCAACTTTTCTGTTTAAAACCTGCCGGGGATGACGCATCTCCGCTGGGGATTCTAGAGAACTATCAAGTAACTCTGCTTCGGGGATCCAGAAATCATTCTGGGTGAATCAACTCTGCTGAGAACTTCAAGAATCATCTTGGACAAATAACTCCGTCGGAGACTTCAAGAATCATCTTGAACCAATAACTCTGCTGGAGATTTCAGGAATCATCCTGAGCAAACACTCTGCCGGGGACTCTAAGCATCAACTTGAGCAACCCTCTCTGGCGACTTCACAGGGGATTTGAAGAATCATCTTAAGCAAACACTTCGCTGGGGAATTCAAGAATCCTCCTGAGCAAACCATTCTGCGGAGGAACACCTGCAAAACAAGAACAGTAACGCCCTAGCTCATGTTTCATATGCATATGTTTGACAATGGCGCAATGCTCCACACAGTGGAAATGCTACGCGTTTAGGGTAAATGCTATGCAATCATGCACAATGCTACGACCCCATCAGCAAAATAAATGCTGACGGGAGAATCCTCCTGTCAAGGAGAAAGGACCACTCTGGTGGAGAGGAGGAATCATCCTGCCAAGGAGAAGAAGTTACACCAATCTCAATTGGATTCCGCCTGAGGAAACGAACTTCAGTCGACTGCTACAGGGGAATAAAGCTCCACGAGAACATGAACCTGCTCATCTAGGTATTCAAACCACAAGCTGCTAAGGAAAACGATGTCAGTCGCAGAAATAAACTGCACAGCCTTCGCGGTAAAACTTTCCTGGAGATAACGACTCCGGTGGGGAAATACAGCATCAGCTACTCAACACTCTACTGGGGAAAACCAATCATGGCCCGAACGCTCTCCAAGGACTCGACTCTCTTGGGGTTTGCCTACTTGGCTGGGGAAGACGAAATCATCCTGCTTACTGGGGAGAATACAACTCTGTGGGGAATCTCAATTCCACTGGAGACTTCAGTCTGTACTATCGGGTGCTGCACGCTTCAGCATATGACTCAGCTGGGGAGACGATGATCCTTTAGGATACATCTGATTGGGGAGAGAATCTTCTCTGCTTGGGGAGACATATCAATACCTACGATCTCATGTTCAAACTCCACAGGGAGACGCTGCTGGACTTGCTGGAGGAGAAGGAATCATATTGCTTGGGGAACATACAACGTACCGTCTGGAATGTGCTACCTGTAACAACACAAACAAACAGACAAGATACCCTTCTCAAAGGGACCTATCAAGGTTATCATCTTGTGACAATGTTCAAGTAATTCATTGTTTCAACAATCAGCGGCCTAGGCCAGTAAGTTTATGTATGCGCATTTTATCAAAAACATCGGCGTTCTTTTTCGCAAACAAAACAGATAAATGCTAAACAGACAAACATAATTGCTGAATAGTATACATTTCATTGATAACGAACCCCTGAATGGGCAAAAATGTTTTACAACAGATGCAAGCTCCTGGAATGAGGAAGCTGCGCAAATATAAAACATAAATATACATCAATATATACACAAATGTCGGCAATGAGGCGTAGACGAACACCATGAGTTGATCCCTCTATGACCCACTCGACTTCGATACTTCTCCGACGCTTCGGCTTAAGAAGAGATTGATTCAGATAAGCGGCCCTCAGGTCTTCCAAACCACTAAACAATGAAAGTCCACACGCGGAACGCAGTCATTTGCTTTTTCAAATCCCTAACTTTTGCCTGAATCGCCCTTTCGGGTTTTCGATTCACCGGGATACCCTTTTTTGCCAAAGTCGCCCTTCCAGGTTTTTGACTTTGCGGACGTACATTCTTTTCTTTATATCCCTAATTTTTGCCCGAACCTTTTTTCCTTTTTTATGGTTTGCCGGGATGCCCCATTTTTGCCTGGATATTCTTTTTCTTTCCAGTGGGTCATTTTTTAAGCAAAGTATTTTTTAACTGCGTCCGCGTTCATTGGGGATGCAAAATCTTCGCCATCCATCATGGATAACAACAAGGCTCCTCCCGAGAAGACCTTGCTAACGACGTACGGACCTTCATAATTAGGAGTCCACTTGCCCCGGTGATCGAAGTGTGGAGGAAGAATCTTCTTCAGGACGAGATCACCCGTCTGAAAGTTTCTAGGACGCACCTTCTTATCATAAGCTTTCTTCATTCGGCTTTGGTACAGGCGACCATGTGCAATCGATGCTAACCTCTTCTCGTCCATCAGGCTGAGTTGGTTTAGTCGGTTCTTAATCCATTCTGCCTCATCGAGTTTCACATCAACCAAAACTCGTAAAGAAGGGATCTTAGCTTCTAACGGTAGGACAACTTCCATACCGTACACTAATGAGAAAGGAGTTGCCCCGGTTGATGTACGCACCGTGGTACGATAACCGTGCAGTGCAAACGGCAACATCTCGTGCCAATCCTTGTAGGTCACAACCATCTTCTGAACAATCTTCTTTATGTTCTTATTGGCCGCTTCAACGGTGCCATTCATCTTCGGCCGGTAAGGAGATGAGTTGTGGTGTTCAATCTTGAAACTCTGGCACAGCTCCTTCATCATCTTGTTATTCAAATTCGAACCATTATCAGTAATGATCCGCTCGGGAATTCCATAACGACAGATGATGTCCCTCTTTATGAATTTAGCCACCACCTGCTTGGTCACATTAGCATACGAGGCTGCCTCCACCCACTTGGTGAAGTAGTCGATAGCTACTAGAATGAAGCGATGACCGTTAGATGCAGTGGGCTCGATCTTGCCTATCATGTCGATACCCCACATGGAGAACAGCCACGGGGAGGACATGACATTCAACGGGCACGGCGGTACATGAATCTTATCAGCATAAATCTGGCATTTATGACATCTCTTTGCGAATTTAAAGCAATCCGATTCCATTGTCAGCCAGTAATATCCTGCTCTCAGGATCTTTCTTGTCATAGCGTGCCCGCCGACGTGCGTACCAAATGTGCCTTCATGGACTTCTTCCATGAGCATACTCGCTTCTTTCTCATCTACACATCTGAGTAGCACGAGATCATGGTTTCTCTTATACAAAACTCCATCAGGATTGAGATAAAAGTTTCCAGACAGCCTCCTCAGAGTCTTCTTATCCTGGGTTGACGCTCCCGCAGGATACTCCTTAGTCATAAGGAAAGTCTGGATATCATGGAACTATGGCTTGCCATTGGAAGCTTCCTCGATCGCAAAGACGAATGCGGGTCTATCAAGACGAGAAAGGACAATTCTTGGAGCTTCATTCCAAAAATTGACTTTATACATCGAAGCCAACGTGGCTAAGGTATCAGCCATTTGATTCTCCGCCCTGGGCACATGATGGAGTTCCACTCGATCAAAGAATGGAAGCAGCCTTCTGACATAGTTCATGTACGACACCAAATTCGATTGACGAGTTTCCCACTCCCCTTTAATCTGGTTAATCACAAGTGCCGAGTCACTATATACATCTACGTTCTTGATTCTCAAATCAATTGCCTCTTCTAGACCCATGATGCATGCTTCGTACTCCGCTTCATTATTGGTGACTGGAAACGTCAGTCTCGCAGTGAACGGGATATGGGATCCGTGGGGAGTCGTGATGATCGCCCCTATGCCACTTCCATAAGAATTAACCGCCCCGTCGAATATCAATTTCCATTGGGATTTCCTATCTGGCCCCTCGTCGGGCAACGACTCATCGCAATCTTTTGCTTTGAGAAACATGATATCCTCATCAGGGAATTCAAATTTCATCGGCTGATAATCTTCGATCGGCTGTTCGGCAAGGCATTCAGACAATACGCTTCCCTTGATGGCCTTTCGGGAAACGTACTGAATGTCATATTCCGTCAACACCATTTGCCATCTGGCAATCCTGCCTGAAAGCGCTTGCTTCTCGAAGACGTACTTGATCGGATCCATCTTCGAAATTAGCATGGTCGTGTGATTGAGCATGTACTGTCGTAAACGTTTGGCAGCCCAGGCTAGTGCACAACACGTTTTCTCCAGCACTGAGTAACGAGATTCATAATCTGTGAACTTTTTACTCAAATAGTAAATGGCATGCTCCTTTCTGCCCGTCTCGTCGTGCTGACCGAGAACACACCCCATACTATTCTCAAGAACTGTCAAGTACATGATTAAGGGTCGGCCGGCCACTGGGGGTATCAAGATTGGAGGTTCCTGCAGATACTGTTTTATCTTATCAAATGCCTTTTGGCAATCCTCGTTCCAGATAATCGTCTGATCTTTCTTCAGCAGTTTGAACATCGGTTCACACATGGCCGTGAGCTGAGAAATAAACCTTGCAATGTAGTTTATTCTGCCCAGGAAACCACGAACTTCTTTTTCTGTTTTTGGTGCTGGCATCTCTTGTATCGCTTTTATCTTCGCAGGATCAACCTCAATGCCTCTTTCACTCATGATAAGCCCCAATAGTTTTCCAGACCGTACTCCGAAAGTACTCTTGTTAGGATTCAGCCTCAACCTGAACTTCCTAAGCCTCTCAAAAAGCTTCAGCAAATTGACCAGATGCCCCTCCTCCGTTTGGGACTTCGCAATCATGTCATCAACATAGACTTCAATCTCATGATGAATCATATCATGAAACAAAGTAACCATTGCTCGTTGGTAAGTGGCCCCATGCGTTCTTTAGACCAAAAGGCATTACCTTGTAGCAAAACGTTCCCCAAGGTGTAATAAACGTAGTTTTCTTCATGTCCTCCGGCGCCATCTTGATCTGATTGTAACCGGAGAAGCCATCCATGAACGAAAATACGGAGAACTGAGCTGTATTGTCGACCAACACATCAATATGAGGCAGCGGGAAATCATCTTTAGGGCTCGCCCTGTTCAAATCCCGATAATCGACGCACATTCATACCTTACCGTCCTTCTTCGGTACAGGCACTATGTTGGCGACCCACGGAGGGTAAGTAGTGACCGCTAAGAAGCCAGCATCAAGCTGCTTCTGCACTTCTTCTTTGATCTTAACGGCCATATTTGGTCGTGTCCTTCTAAGCTTCTGCTTAACGGGAGGACAATCTTCTCGCAGCGGCAAGTGATGGACCACGATGTCAGTGTCAAGTCCGGGCATATCTTCATATGACCAAGCAAAGACATCACTATACTCTCTTAGAATCTCGACCAATCTCTGCTTGACACCATTCTGCAATGCGGCTCCTATCCTGACATTCCTGACCAGTTCTTCAGAACCCAGATTCACGATCTTAATCTCTTCTTCGTGAGGCAGAATAACTTTCTCTTCTTGTTTCAACAAGCGGGCCAACTCTTCGGGAAGGTCTTCGTCTTCATCAATCTCTTCTTCGACTTGATAGATCGGGCAATCAAAGTCGAAGTGAGTCGTAGAAGGTCCAGAGTCGATGTCATCTGCTATATGGATCCTGCAATAACAAGGGTTAAGCTTAAAACAAGGATATGCAGGTTAGCACAAACCCCATTGCCATTTTATTATTTTTCAAAACAAAGATAAAACAGGAATAACAGAGATCACAACATTTGAATACGAAGAAAAACGCCTTTTGATTTATTGGTAAAATGCATGTACATAATCAAACAAGGTCCTAACAATAAAACCACTATGCCCTGGGTAGGACATAGGGTTGTACAATGATTGGAGAAAGTAAATCATTACTCTTTGCTTATCATTTGGACGATATCCCTGACAGACCAGTTGTTGAGGCTCTCGCCTGGCTGGATCCAAGAGTCCAGGTCGCAGTCGATGTCTTCGCCGTCTTCAGACACCGCGTTGGCACTTTCAAATATCACCCCGCCACTGGTAAACTGGATCGGCCCTTTACCGCGCGACGCACTGTAAGAAGAGGAGGCTTCAGCCGCAGGAGAGTACCCTAACCCAAACCTGTCCTGTTTGTTAGGTATCTCCAGAATTCGCCCCCAGCCTGGGGTAGATCCGGCTTGAACAACGGCCCGGGCTTCCTTGAAGGACGAGAGAGTCATCTCTGGTTTCTCCGTGATTGCAGGAGCTACGCTCTTGACGTTAACAGCTTCGAACGCTTGACATAGGGTTTCGTGGATTTCCCCATCCATCTCAACATACTTGAAGGACGACAAATGGCTCACCATTATGTCTTCCTCGTCACATACGGTCACAATGCTTCCTTCGACAGTGTACTTGAGCTTCTGGTGCAACGTGGAGGTCACGGCGCCAGCAGAGTGGATCCATGGCCGGCCTAGGAGACAGCTGTAGGCAGGCATGATGTCCATAATGTAAAAGACCACGTCGAATGTTTCCGACCCAACTTGGATTGGCAACGTCACCTCCCCGAAAACATGACGTTTGGTTCCATCGAACGCTTTCACGACCAGATCACTGGGCGTGCAAATCAATCATCGAGTATCTAACTTCATCAATGCTTTCTTCGGAAGAACATTGAGTGATGACCCTGTGTCTACCAACACATGCGACATAATCGTTCCCCTACATTCTATCGAGATGTGCAGGGCGCTGTTGTGGTTCCTCGCCTTCGGTGTCAGCTCCAGGTCAGTGAACCCTAACCCATTTCCGGCATTCACGTGGGCTACGACCCCTTCCAACTGGTTGACCGATATTTCCTGCGGTACATACGTGGCGTTCAAGACCTTCAACAGCACGTTGCGATGCGCCTCTGAACATAGCAACAAATTCAGGATGGAAATTTTCGAGGGTGTTTGATGGAGATGATCCACGATCTTGTAGTCACTCTTTTTAATCAATCTCATAAACTCTTCGGTGTCTTTAACAAGTAAGTCTTTTTCTACCCCACGAGGGGTTTCTTCAATGACTTTACTTTTACCTTTATCCGTTGCATCAACTTTGTCCGTTTTGTCCGCCACGATCTCAGGTGGAGCAAATACTCTTCCGCTGCGAGTGATTCCGCCGATTCTCGCTAGGTTATCCACACACGACCTTGGGGGTTCCAATTCCAACTTCTGCCCGTTGCAGTAGACGTCCGCCCCATAATGCCACGACACAGCATTGGTGCTTTCAAAAGGTATCGGCCCGACCTTGGTGATGGTAATTATGGGCGGCCTGGGTGCAGAAATGGTGATCGTCCGGCGAGGGATGGTGATGGTGGCAACCTCACCATCTTGCTTCAGCATTACCTCTCCCGATCCGCTCTCGGCCCTTCGGTTAAACTGCAGGACTCCCTCGGTCATCAGACTTTGAATCCCCTCTATCAACTGTTCACATCCATCAAGACTTGTCGCACAACCCATACATAGTTCTCCACAACCTGGAAAGAAACCTCTTTTCATCAGCTTAGCTTTAACGAAGCTAAGCGGTGTCTTCAGATCTCTGACGTCAGTCAACAAATCCAAGCTCTCGTCTTCAATAATGGCATTCACTCCACCTCCCTTATGATTCGGCATAGGGTTCTTCGTGACGTTTGGCATATTATCTGAGAAATTGATGATCTTAGCATCCACCAACACCATATCCTGCACCTTATGCTTGAAGGCTTTGCAGTTCTCTATCGTGTGGCCTGGCGCCCCTGAGTGAAATTCACAAGTTGCATTCGCATCATAACCTGGCGGTGGTGCCCCTGTCAAGGGAGCCAAAGTTCTCTTCTGGATCAGCTGTAACTGAAGCAGAGTCTGTAACAGTTGAGCGTAGGACATGGGCGGTGTCTCGAGGTGACGACTCGACAGAGGTGCCCTGTTCTGATACTTTCTGTACCCTTGTTGATTCGACTGCTGCTGCTGCGGCTGCTGCTGTTGCGGATGGGGTTGTTGGACTGCCAGGATAGTTATGCTGGCCACCTGCTGGTGAGGGCCTTTACCCTTCCTTCGAGCGTTGGACACGGCGCTCGTCTCTCCTTCCCTCCTTTTGCCACTATAAGGTTTCTTTCCTCCTCCAGCCGAGGACAGATCACCTTGAATTTTCCCCAGTTTGATCCCATTTTCAACGTGCTCACCCGTGATAATAAGATCTAAGAAGCTTCCAGACATACTGCTGACCAATTTCTCGTAGTAAACCCCTGGGAGGGTGGCTACGAACATTTCCACAAGCTCCCGTTCAACCATCGGCGGCTGAAC
Source organism: Lathyrus sativus (assembly GCA_963859935.3). Taxonomy (NCBI): domain Eukaryota; kingdom Viridiplantae; phylum Streptophyta; class Magnoliopsida; order Fabales; family Fabaceae; genus Lathyrus; species Lathyrus sativus. The sequence goes on from OZ012735.1 coordinate 610,303,271, forward strand.
CCTGGCTGCCAATTCACGCCACCGCTGGGCGTATTCCTTGAACCCTTCGTTGTTCCTTTGTGACAGATTCTGCAGTTGGACTCGGTTCGGAGCCAAGTCACTGTTATATTGGTAATGGTGCACGAATGCTTCAGCAAGTTCCTTCCACGTGCACACACTGGTAGGTTCTAGACTCATGTACCATTCCAGGGATGGCCCGGACAAGCTATCCTGAAAGAAGTGCATCAGCAACTTCTCGTCCTCAGAATGAGCGGACATTTTCCGGTAATATGATCTCAGATGGACGCGAGGGCAAGTGGTGCCCTTGTACTTTTCAAAGTCAGGTACCTTGAACTTGGAAGGCACCTTGAAATCAGCAATCAGTCCTAACTTGGACATATCAACACCCATGGTGTTTTGGTTCTCGAAATTCCTCATCTTGTCCTCGAGTGCCTTAAACCTTAGCCGTGCTTCAGCAGTCAGCTCCCCTTCAGCACCTCTCTGCGAGAACACATCGTCCTGACGGTCTTCTAACCAGGGTTGGGGCCCAAACAGATTTCCAACACCTGCGTTGCCGTTGCCGAGCCCAACATTGACATTAGCTTCGAAATTCCCATTACCGACGCCAGTCGCATTACCGTTGAGTCCCATGTTAGCTATCACATTGCTGTTGGCACAGCCATTCCCCCCGGTCACGGGGACGCCATTCTGAGGAGTTTCAACAGGTGGAGGGGTTGGCACAGTCCCCCCATGGAGTACACCATTGCTGTCGACCCTTGAAATCAGAGGCTGAACCAAGGTTCTGAGCTGATCCTGGCCATTGGCGACCACTTGCATGAGCTCCATAAAGCGGTCCATCCTTTCTCGGAGTTCTTGAACGTCAGTTTGCATTTGCTCCATAACTCTAGCTTGATTTGCTCTGGTCGGATAGCGGTGGATAGGTCTCTAATCAATCCTGAAATAACCTGTATACACAAAAAGGGTTAGAAAAAACGACAAAGTGCTCGTTATGCAAATGCTTCATGCAAATGCAAACGTGTGTCTGTGCGTTGGGGAGATTTCCCCCGATCCTAGTGCCTGAGTGCCAGTGCTGATAATAAAAAGTCTGAGTCTAGTCATGGAAATAACATCTCATATATATAAAGAAAGCCCATCAAGGCGGTACACAACGTCACTGAGTACAAGTAGAATCAATAACGTGACCTCAACCAACAAGCCTGGTGATGGTCAGCATACAACAATGATCAAAACAAAAGGAATACAAATAGTCAAGCACGGCCACGGGTGCGAAACTCTTCTAACAACCCCTTCGTTTCTGGATGATCAGGCCGAGTGAGCAACCCTTCGACGAGTAACTCCCTTTGCATAATGGTGTATTGAAGACCTTCAACTGAGTCTTCCCATGCTCCTTCGCCGAAACAATCTTCTAACCTTCGCTTCTTGGATTCAAACATCAGCTTGCGCTTCTTCAGGTTAGCAAGAGCCTTGTTGAGCTGGCCTTCAGTAGCATATCTGCGAGCGGTTTCTTCATCAAACCTCCTCTCACTAGCCTTCACATGGGCTTTCAACTTGGAGATCTGTTGCTTCAGCTTATCCTCCCGTTCTTTGCCGTTGGCTAGGGTGGCCTTCCAATGCTGGTTAAACTTGGATATTCTCCGATACGCTTCATCCAAGTGCTGCTTCTTAGTGGCCAGTACGTCATTGACAGCTTTGAAGTCCCGACCCAAGCGCTCACGCTCAGCCATCTGCTTAGTCAAATCTGTCCCCAACTAGTTCACCAGCTCTGTCTGCCTCTTGAAGGAATGAACGGCTTCGCTTCTTTCGCTTCTGAGCTGAGCCAATTCTTTCTCCAGTTCTTCATTTGCCTTCTTCAGCTCATCTCTCTCAGCTAACACCTGATTATGCTGCTGAATAGGCACGGTGGTAGGCTCTTCAATCACTGGAGGGCTTTCTGGCTTGGCAGGAGGAAACGACATCCCTATAGCATCTGCTCTGGCTCTGATCCAAGTCACATATGAAGCGTAAGCTTGGCTGTTACTCTTTCCCAGCGACGGCTTTCCCCTCTTACTGATACTATTCCAAGCGTGTTGCAGCTTAGATAACAAATCCCCCTCTAGAAGACCAGTGAGGTACAAAGATTCCTGCACTTCTTCATCCTTCGGCGGAGCTCTCAAAGCATAAGCAAACTGTCGGACCAGCAGGGATGGATTATAGTTGATGCAGCCCTTCCTGCCTATCAAAGGCACATTCGGAAACCCCCTGCAGCTGAAGATGATTTCGGTGCCCAACCTATCTCTATCAAACCAGGAAATATCCTCCGCTGACAGACTCATCAAACGCTCAGGCCACTCAGCTGTGGCTGAAGACGAAGCAGAGGGACCCTTCTTGAGTAGGTGACTATCAAGACATCTATAGAGCAGGGGCACACTGTTGCACCCCAAAATTTGACCAACATTTCTTTACCTAGCTTGTGGTTCATCTCATTCACATTAGCATTATCATCTGCATTTCATTGATATGTATGCAGGAGATCAAGAGATTTGAGTACCAACCAAGAGTTTGAAGCTAGCCAAGAGGGTTATTCAAGTGTTCAGGGATTGATATCTTTGTCAGAGAAGTTAAGAGATCCTCAGAGAGATTGGTTGAAACCAAGGTTGTGTGCCTCCGGACTTGAGAGTTGTGGGAGCTCCTCAGATGATTCTGAAGCTATGAGGATGGACTTGAGGCCTTGAGAGAGCTTATGAGATGTCTTGAAAGACATCATGAGGCCTAGAGAGGTCATTGTGCAAGTTTAAGGAGACTCAGCCATGAGTGGTGTAATTAGGGTTTGACTGAGTCAACCCTAGGTCAACTGATGATTTGGAGGGGGTTGAGACCTAAACCAAGAGCCATGTGATCATGGATTGATGCATTAAGATGCTATAAGGATGATTCCAAGATCAACTCATCATGATTGAGGAGTTTGAGAAGTTTCAAGCTAGGGTTTCTAAGGCTTGACAGTGTAAAATCCCCTAGTTTGATCCCTATCTTCAAGGCAGTTTAGCCCAAAATGTGATTGTCATCTCATCTTACCCCCAACATGAATGTTGTAGAGCTTGCTCTTAGATTTAATTTGAGTACTAGAAGTCCTTGATAGGATTTGTAGAGCTCAAGTTATGACTTTGACAAGTTACAGGTCATCTGAGGTATGTGAATCTAGGGCCTTGAAAGTCACCCAACTTGCATCTAACTTTTGCCCAAGAAGGATGATTCCTATTAACTTTTGGTCAACATGAATGTTGTTCCTTATCTTCTTAGATTTATAGAGAGTACTAGAAGTCCTTGATAGGATTTGTAGAACTCAAGTTATGGCTTTGACAAGTCAAGGGCATTTTGGTCATTTGGAGGTTATAGGTCATTTCAAGCATAAGGCCATAACTCCTATTTCCAAGCTTCAAATGGAAAAAGCTTCAACATCAAACTTGCTTAAAATGATGTTTTAAAGCTAGTAAAAAGGTCATGAGATGTTGAAAAGGCTTGTAGCTCAAAGTGATAAAAATAACCTAAAATGGAGGCATAAGTTAAATAAGTTGAAGTTGGAAATTGAAATTTCCAAGTTACACATCCAAACCATGGCATGTAATAGGTCATTTTGACTCCAAAGAATATTTTAGAAACAATGGTTCAGCCACATTTTTGATTTGAGGTTTAGATCATGGGGTTGCTTTGGAAAATGGTTGCTTGCATGTTAAGGTACAAATGCAAAACACAAGGAAACTCAATATACAAGCTAGTAAAGTGTCTTAACACATCACATATCTCATCTAAGGATATTTTCAGGTCAGAATAAGTTGCTGCAAGAGGCATATCATGAGATGATACATGAGATTGATTGAAATCAAAAACCCATGGCATGAGAATCCCAAATTCTCATTGGATGATTCCAGAAAGTTCTAGAGGGTTTAGAACCCTTCTATATATGGATTAGAACTTGCTCAGATGCAAGGTTGGTGAGAGATTAGAGAGGAGAGTGAGATAGCCATTTCAATTGCTTCCATTGCAAGTTGAAATCAAATTCTACATTCTGCTTCATTTCCATTGCTTCTTTCCATCCTAACACCTTCCATTGATCATACTGAATGTGTGCATACCAAATTGAAGGCAAGATCATGAAGAATTGAAGAGTTGGCATTTGGATTTTGGAGGTTGCAAGTCACCATCGAGTTTGGAGATTCAAGCTTTCTTGATCAAATCTTTTGCAAACAGAAGCTTTATCATCAATCAAGGAAGGTTTCTGAAGAGTTTGAGAGGTTGAAGTGGAGCTTTGACCCATCTGATAATCAAGATTTGACAGGTTTGTAACTTTTCTTTTACACCATGATTTAAGCATAATTAGTTAGAATTGTTAGGTTAGAATGGTTAGAGACAAGTAGGAGATGGATTCTGGGAAGTTTGAGATCAATTGGTGAAGTTTGAGTTGGTGACACCATTTTTGTTTGGATCAAGAACACGATGTATAGTGAGCTATAACATGAGTTTGATATCAAGAATTAACCAGTGTGAGGTGGTGATCATTCTGAGGTAATCAATTTCAAGAATTGTTAGAATTGAAGTTTGAGCATAGTTTTGATCTTGGATCGGGTTTAGAGATTAAGGGCATGTCAATTGATTCTAAGGCTATGGTTGTATTCAGGGTTGAATTTAGAGTGGATTAGGGTTTTGAACCATGGATTTTGGTTGAGAATTGAGGTGATACGAATTAGGAGAAGCTTGAGCTATGGAGCTCTGTTTCCATGGCTTCTCCATTTGAACCCTAGCTGGAGGAAGAAGATAAAGACATGGCCATTGGATCATGCGTGGACTCATTGACTGAGTGGAGATCTAAGGGCTGAGATTCAATTTCGCGTTTGAAGAGGGAGTCTGAAGACACCAAAACGAAGCGTTTCATTAAACATGAGGTCTTGGGCTTTAGTGGACTGATTGATATCCCCACCCCAGTTCTTGGCCCATTTGCATATTGAACTGATTTTTGTTACTCTTTGCACCGTGTCCTTTTCTTTTTCTTTATAATTTTTGAATTGATTTTCTGATCAATAACTGGGCCTAGCGCATTTGATATCCCCACCCCCATTTCAAGCCCATCTGGAATTTGAACTGCATATTATTACTATCTGCACCAATGTTTTCCCATTTTAATTTCTTTTTCTCCATTTTTATTTTAATCTTTGAAAAATCATATTAAATAGAAAAATGATGATTTTTGCATGGGGATTTTTGCTCCCATTTCATGATAATGTCTAGAAAATTATGAAATTAAAATATTTGCATTTCATGCATTTTTAATATTTTTTTGTGTATTTTCTCTTTTAATAGCATTTTAATTCATCTTATGTTGATGCATAGATTTGTAGAATTTTGTTTAGCTAGTTCCCTTCATATTTTTATGCCATTCTTTTTAGGATAGTTAGATTAGGACTTTAGCTCCCCCCTGGATTTACTCCATAATTTTGTGATTAATCTTTGATTAGTTCTGATTAGATGACTTTAGGTTGTATAGAATTAGGTCAATCCTTAACATAGGTCCACAATAACACTAGAATTTTGGGTTTCTAGGTCAAGATAGATATTGGGACATATAGGGTATTAAGGGTAGTCATATAGAATCCCCTAGAAATTATATTAGGTTTTAATATAATAGTATACTATTTTTAATTGATTTTTGTAGTTGATTGTTGTTTGTGTTGCCCTTGTGGGCTTGTATTTTGTTTGCCTTGCTTTGTGGGTGTTTGCTTGGCTTGGTGGGCTTGGTCTTGCTTTGAGGAGCATGGAGGAGCATAGTAGAAGACTTGAAGGTTGAAGAAGGAGCTTGAGAGCTTGTTTGTTTTGTTGTTGTTTTAGGGTTAGGAATTAAGTAGAGCTTAGACTTAGATAAGTTGCTTTCTTAAACATGGATGGTATCTTTCACCTCCATTCTTCCCCATGATTCAAGGTCCTTCCATGGTATTCACCTCCCTCCTTTGGGGGGATAAGTGATGGTACCTAGGAGGTAGAACCTTTGAGGGAACCATTCTTTTGATGTTAGACCCTTATAGGTCACCTTTGGTGGTCAATAAGCAGTTTAATATCCTAGCTTATCCAGTTAAGTGATTTCTCTTGGTTTGAGTATCTTGAGAGATGTTGGGCTTGAGTGTGAAGATGAAGACTTCATTGAAGAGTATGGAAGAGGATGATTCCCTGAGCATTGCCATTTCAGCTGAAGCTTGAGGAGCAAGGAGAGCAAGTTGATACTTGAAGACCCAATGAAGATCCAGTAAAGATTGAATGAAGAGCTGAGGCTTGAGAAAGAATTGAAGGATGAAGTTGACACTTCTAAATGATTAAAGACTGAAGAGGATTCAATTGAGATTGACTGAAGCGCTGAAGCTTGGAGATCCTGAAGGAATCAAGTTGATGCTTGTGGTTAAGGGTGAAGCCTGAAGGTGGAAATGATTAAGGAAAGCTGAAGCTTATAGAAGAAGAAGGTAAGTTGAAACTTATGTTGAAGGGTTGAAACCTGGAGAAGCAAATTGATATTTATCAAGAGTGATGGAAGTCTGGAGACTGAGTTGCTATCAGAAGAGCTAAGGCTTGGAGAGGGAGAGGAGTTGATCTGCTTTCTTCTTTGTTTCTTTTCTGTATTGATGTGCCTTGTTTGACTTACTTGATGCATTAGAATAAGTCCATATCTAGACTAGCTTTAATCTAGGAGCATGACTGCACTAGAGGTTGAGTTGCTCCCTCTGCTTGTATTGTTACTGTATGGCTTTGCTTGCGGGTATTCGGTAGAGCTCAGCTCCCTTGCCCATGTGGTTTGGTTAGCATGATATTATTTTATCTGTATGATTGCAGTTTACTATTTTGCTTGATAGCATGTTATCTCTTCAATATGATTACTGTTATTCATTCTGACTTGAGGTTGAGATGAGCTTGTGGAGGCTGATGCCCCACACACATTTCCTCCCTCACTTGTATTGCATGCATTTTACAGTCGTTTACTGTATTGCTGTATTACTGTTTATTGTGTAAGTTGATGCTTTATCTGTTTCTGTGTATCATTGATATGATCCCTTAGGACTCTCATTTCCTTTGATAAGGAAGTGATGATAGAACTTTAGGTTGAAACCTATGCATGATAACTTCTAGGAGTTCCCTGTTTCAAACTTCAACCATAGGATGAATCCTTGGCATGACAAAAGTAGGACTTGATAGTCTCCCCGTAGTTAGCCGAACTACGTAAGCTCTGATCTCTCATATCTGTTGAGAGTACGTAGGCACAATACTGACGTATTGGCGAGCCACCTTCCCCATTAACCCGTAGTTAGCCGAACTACGTTGACTCTGATTTCTCATTCTCTGATGAGAATACGTAGGTATAAAGCGCGACGCTTTGCCGAGTCATTTTCTTTTCTGTTTAAGCCAACCTTGATAGGTAGATAGATGAACCAACTCATCCAGTAAACACAACAAGCGTGGATCCCGTCGAGTACGACGGACGTGAGGGGTGCTAATACCTTCCCCTTGCGTAACCGACTCCCGAACCCAGACAACGGTTGCGACGACCTTGTCTTACCCTTTTCGTCAGGTTTTTTCGATCGTTTCCTTTCCCGTTCCGAGGGATAAATAACGAAAGATGGCGACTCTTCTGTTATGCCGACACCTTATTTTCGCGGAAGCGACAACTTGCGACTCTGCTGGGGATCGAACCCAGAATCTCTGGTTCTCCGGTTCCCCTGCGAGAGTCAATCCTAGCGCTTGTATGATTACTTGTTGGGTTGTGTTTATTTACCGCATTTTATTTCCCGCACTTTATTTTCAGTATGATATGATTATCTGTGCTGTTGTGGGAGGGGCATTCTGATGAGTGAGAAGCCAGACCCAGGCTTGAGTGAACATAGCATTAGTTGTGGAAATTAATGGGCGCGTGCTTGCTTTGCAGGCACTAGTGTCTCATGAAATCCACGCTCAGACGAGGTTCTCCTGGTTGACTTCTCTTTCAACCCTTTGGGTTGAGACGGTTGTTGGTTTGGAGGATTGTCGACTCTAGGGACCGATCATTTGTGATTCAGCCGAGTGAGGCCGCTTCATGAGCTGGTGATGCCACACCTTCTGGGTATCGTATCACCCCTCTTGAATGTCTGTGACGCTGATGAACGCATAGGATGCCGAACTTGAGTCAGTTTAGGTCCATACCTGTGAGCGGGGTTGGGTTTATTGCAGGAAACTTTGACCTTCAGACTACCTGGTTTTCTTGACAGCGAATCAGTTTTGTTGCTACCGGAGGTTCTCATCATCAGATATATGATTGTTCTTGACAGAACAGGTTTTTGATTGGGATCTGAGGATCTTATCATCAGATGTGTACTTGTTCTTGATAGAGCAGGTTTTGATCAGAGGATCTTATCATCAGATGTGTATTTGTTCTTGATAGAGCAGGTTTTGATCAGAGGATCTTATCATCAAATGTGTATTTGTTCTTGATAGAGCAGGTTTTGATCTGAGGATCTTATCATCAGATGTGTACTTGTTCTTGGTAGAGCAGGTTTTGATCAGAGGATCTTATCATCAGATGTGTATTTGTTCTTGATAGAGCAGGTTTTGATCAGAGGATCTTATCATCAGATGTGTATTTGTTCTTGATAGAGCAGGTTTTGATCTGAGGATCTTATCATCAGATGTGTACTTGATAGAGCAGGTTTTGATCAGAGGATCACATTATCAGATGTTTGTTCTTGATAGAGCAGAGTTTTATCATCAGTTGTTTGTTCTTGACAGAGCAGGTTTATGACTGAGGTCTGAAGATCTCATCAGCAGATGTATGTTTGTTCTTGACAGGGCAGAGCTTCTTGGTCCTGTATCAGAGGTCCTTATTACCAGACGTTTGTTCTTGACAGAGCAGAATTATGGTCCTAGGTATATGGCCCTATCAGATGGTTGTTTTTGACAGAGCAGATTTGTGGTCCGATACCAGGGTTTTCTTCTTATCAGATACAGTGGTTGTTCTTGACAGAGCAGCGTTATGATTTTGTTGATACAGAATCTCCACAGCACAGTTGCCTTGATCTTTTGATGCATGATTGCATTTTACATCATTTTACATACTCATTTGCATTTCATTAATGTGTGTCTGTGTTGCAGGTACCGTTTTCCCCGATCCAGGATTTCTTGCCTCCTATTGTATTGTTATGGGTTCTCTGAGGAAGACCGTGGCTTACAAGTTCCCTGCCCCTGATGTGGTTCGGCTGACCGGTTTGATAGCTTTAGCAGATGATTCTATGAGGGATGAGTTCAGAAAATCTTACGACAAATTGCTCAGTTTGGTTCGTAAACCTTTTGCGTTCGAGTTGAATGGGTTGCACGCTCTGCTGCAGTTCTACGACCCTCCGTTGAGATGTTTCACATTTCAGGATTTTGTTCTTGCACCCACGCTAGAGGAATATGCTGATTTGTTAGGTGTGCCTATCAAGAGGCAGATGCCTTTTGTTCATATGGATGCTGAGCCTGATCTGGCTGGTCTAGCTCCGTCATTTCATCTGGATGCCTCCGAGTTGGTATTGACTAGTTGGAACAAGGTTCCTGGTTTCTCCTTGCAGTTTTTAGTGGGGAAGGCTCAGCAGTGCGCCAAAGGCGGATGTTGGGTCGCGTTCAACACCATTCTCGCTCTGTGCATATATGGCATCATTCTGTTCCCTAATATGCCCGATTTTGTAGACTTCGATGCATTTCATATCTTTGCTTCAGGGAATCCAGTCCCTACCTTGATAGGAGATGTCTACCATTCCATCCACTACAAAAACGAGAACAGGAGGGGCAAGAATGTCTCGTGCTGTATGCCCTTGCTTTTTAAATGGCTTGATAGTCATCTGCCCAAGAGGGGTCCTTTTGTTTCGTCTGCAGCCACAGCTGAGTGGTCCGAGCGTCTGATGAGTTTATCTATAGAGGATATTGACTGGTTTGACAGAGATAGGCTGGGTACCGAGATTATCTTCAGCTGCAGCGGGTTTCCAAACGTGCCTTTGATAGCCAGGAAGGGCTGTATAAACTACAATCCATCGTTGTTGGTCCGATAGTTCGCGTATGCTTTGAGAGCTCCGCCGAAGGATGAAGAGGTACAGGAATCTCTGTACCTCACTGGTCTTCTAGAGGGGGATCTATTATCTAAGCTTCAGCGCGCCTGGAATGGCATCAGCAAGAGGGGAAAACCATTACTGGGAAGAAGCAACAATCAAGCCTACCCTCCGTATACGACGTGGATCAGAGCCAGAGCAGATGCTATAGGGATGCCGTTTCTTCCTGCCAAGCCAGAAAGCCCTCCAAGGATTGAAGAGCCTACTACTGTGCCCATTCAGCAGCATAATCAGGTGTTAGCTGAGCGAGACGAATTGAAGCAGGCAAATGAGGAATTGGAAAAAGAATTGGCTCAGCTCCGAAGCGAGAGGAACGAAGCCGTTCATTCTTTCAAAAGGCAAACAGAGCTGGTGAACCAGCTGGGTACAGACCTGACTAAGCAGATAGCCGAGCGTGAATGCATGGGCCAAGACTTCAAAGCTGTCAACGACGTACTGGCTACGAAGAAGCAGCACTTGGACGAAGCGTATCGGAGGATATCCAAGTTCAACCAGCACTGGAAGGCCTCCCTAGCCACCAGAAAAGAGAGGGAGGATAAGCTGATGCTACATATCTCCAAGCTGGGGGCCCAGGTGAAGGATAGTGAGAAGAGGTTTGATGAAGAAACCGCTCGCAGATACGCCGCCGAAGGCCAGCTCAACAGGGCTCTCACTAACCTGAAGGAGCGCAAACTGACGTTTGAGTCCAAGAAGCGGAAGTTAGAAGATTGTTTCGGCGAAGGAGCATGGGAAGGTTCGGTCGAAGGTCTTCAGTACACCATTGTGCAGAGGGAATTACTCGTCGAGGGGTTGCTCACTCTGCCGGATCATCCAGAAACGAAGGAGTTGTTAGAAGAGTATTGCGCCCGTGGCCGTACTTGACTATTTGTATTCCTTTTGTTTTGATCATTGTTGTATGCTGACCATCACCAGGCTTGTTGGCTGAGGTCACGCTGTTGATTCATCTTGTACTCGCCGATGTTGTGTACTTCCTTGATAGGCTTTCTTTATATATGAGATTGTTATTTCCATGATTGGACTCGGACTTCTTATTATTATCAGCACTAGCACTCAGGCACTAGGATCGGGGGAGATCTCCCTAACGCACAGGCACACGTTGGCATTTGCATGAAGCATTTGCATAACGAGCATTTTGTTGTTTTTCCTAACCCTTTTTTGTTGACAGGTTGTTTCAGGTTGTCTCAGGTGGTTCCAGGATTGATCAGAGACCTATTCACCGCTATCCGACCAGAGCTAATCAAACCAGGATCATGGAGCAAGTGCAAACTGATGTTCAGGAACTCCGCGAAAGAATGGATCGCTTCATGGAGCTCATGCAAGTGGTCGCCAATGGCCAGGATCAGCTCAGAACTTTGGTTCAGCCTTTGATTTCAAGGGTTGATAGCAATGGCGTACTCCACGGGGGGACTGTGCCTACTCCTCCACCAGTTGAAACTCCACAGAATGGTGTCCCCGTGACCGGGGGCAACGGCAGTGCCAACAGCAATGTGATGGCCAACATCGGACTCAATACGACGGGCGTCGGTGATGGGAGTCTGGGAGCGAATGTTAATGTCAGGCTGGGCAACGGCAATGCAGGCGTCGGGAATCTGCTTGGGCCTCAACCATGGCTAGAGGATCGTCAGGACGATGTGTTCTCTTAGAGAGGTGCTGAAGGGGAGCTGAATGCTGAAGCACGGCTTAGATTCAAGGCACTTGAAGGTAAGATGAGAGATATCGAGAATCAGAATACTTTGGGCGTTGATATGTCCAAGTTGGGACTAATTGCTGATTTCAAGGTACCTCCCAAGTTCAAGGTACCTGACTTTGAAAAATATAAGGGCACCACTTGCCCTCGTGTCCACCTGAGATCGTACTACAGGAAAATGTCTGCTCATTCTGACGACGAGAAGTTGCTGATGCACTTCTTTCAAGACAGTCTTTCCGGGCCGTCCCTTGAGTGGTACATGAGTCTGGAGCCTACTAGTGTGCGCACGTGGAAGGATCTTGCTGAAGCATTTGTGCACCACTACCAATACAATAGTGACTTGGCCCCGAACCGAGTCCAGCTGCACAATCTGTCGCAGAGGAATAATGAAGGGTTTAAGGAATACGCCCAACGGTGGCGTGAGTTGGCAGCCAGGGTTCAGTCGCCGATGGTTGAACGTGAGCTCGTGCAGATGTTTGTTGCCACCCTCCCAGGGGTTTACTATGAGAATTTGGTCAGCGGTATGTCCGGAACCTTCTCAGATCTCATTATCATGGGTGAGCATGTCGAAAACGGGATCAAGATCGGGAAAATTCAAGGTGATTCATCCTCAGCTGGAGGCGAAAAGAAACCTTATAGTGGCAAAAGGCGAGAAGGAGAAGCGAGCGCTGTGACCAATGCTCGAAGGAAAGGGAAAGGTCCTCACCAGCAGATGGCCAGTATAATTATCCCGGTAGTTCAGCAGCAGCAGCAGCAGCAACCGAATCAGCAGGGATACAGAAAGTATCAGAATCGGGCACCTTTGTCGAACCGTCACCTCGAGACACCACCCATGTCGTACGCGCAACTCTTGCAGACTCTGCTTCAGCTACAGTTAATCCAGAAGAGAACGCTGGCTCCCTTGACAGGGGCACCTCCGCCAGGGTACGACGCGAATGCCACTTGTGAGTTTCACTCAGGGGCACCAGGCCACACAATAGAGAACTGCAAAGCCTTCAAGCATAAGGTGCAGGACATGGTGGATGCCAAGATCATCAACTTCTCCGATAATGTGCCAAATGTCACGAAGAATCCTATGCCGAATCATAGGGGAGGCGGGGTGAACGCCATTATCGAAGACGAGAGTGCAGACTTGTTGACTGACGTCAGAGATCTGAAGACACCACTTAGCTTCGTTAAAGCTAAGTTGCTGAAAAGAAGGTTCTTTCCAGGTTGCGGAGAGCTATGTATGGACTGTGCCACACGTTCTGATGGATGCGAGCAGTTGGTAGAAGGGATCCAAAGTCTGATGACTGAAGGGATTTTACAGTTTAGCCGAAGGGCCGAAGGTGGGTCAGGAGAGGTAGTGCTGAAGCAAGACGATGAGGTCGCCACCATCACCATCCCTCGCCAGACGATAACTATTTCTGCGCCCAGGCCGCCCACAATTACCATCACCCGAGCTGGGCCAATACCGTTCGAAAGCACGAATGCTGTCCCGTGGCATTATGGGGCTGAAGTCTACTGCAACGGACAAAGGTTGGAGCTAGAACCGTTTGGGTCGACTGTGGAAAACCTTGCGGGAATCAATGGTATTACTCGCAGCGGAAGAGTGTTTGCACCACCAGAGGTCGTGGCGGATAGAGCAGTCAGAGCTGATGCGGCTGATAAAGGGAAAGGTAAAGTCGTTGAAGAGGTCCCGCGTGGGGCAAAAACAGACTTACTTGTTAAAGATGCCGAGGAATTAATGCGGTTGATTAAAAAGAGTGACTACAAGATTGTAGATCACCTCCATCAGACGCCCTCAAAGATTTCTATTCTGAACTTGTTGCTGTGTTCTGAAGCACACCGCAACGCGCCGCTGAAGGTGTTGAACGCCGCATATGTACCGCAGGAAATATCGGTAAATCAGCTAGAAGAGGTCGTAGCCCATGTGAATGCTGGAAATGGGCTAGGTTTCACAGACCTAGAGCTGACGGTGAAAGGGAGGAATTACAATAGCGCCCTGCACATCTCGATAGAGTGTAGGGGCACGATTATGTCGCACGTACTGGTGGACACGGGTTCGTCGCTTAATGTTCTTCCGAAGAAGGCATTAATGAAGTTGGATACTCGTGGAGTGATCTGCACACCCAGTGATCTGGTTGTGAAGGCGTTCGACGGAACTAAACGACATGTTTTCGGGGAGGTGACCCTGCCAATCCAAGTTGGTCCGGAAACGTTCGACGCGGTGTTTTATATTATGGACATCATGCCTGCCTACAGTTGTCTCTTGGGCCGGCCGTGGATCCATGCTGCTGGTGTCGTGACCTCTACGTTGCACCAGAAACTCAAGTATGCTGTCGGAGGTAGCATCGTAACCGTGTGTGGCGAGGAAGACATAATGGTGAGCCATTTGTCGTCCTTCAAGTATGTGGAGATGGATGGCGAAATCCATGAGACTCTATGCCAAGCGTTCGAAGCCGTCAAAGTGAAGGACGTAGCTCCTGTGGTCACTGAAAAGCCAGAGATGACTCTCTCCTCGTTCAAGGAAGCTCGGGTCGTTGTCCAAGCCGGATCTACCCCAGGCTGGGGGCGAATTATGGAGATACCTAACAAGCAAGACAAGTTCGGGTTGGGATATTCTCCTGGAGCTGAAGCTTCTTCTTCTTCTAGCAGTGCGTCTCGAGGTAAAGGGCCGATCCAGTTTACCAGTGGCAGAATGATTTTCGAAAGCATCAACGCGGTGTCTGAAGACAGTGGAGATAGCGACTGTACCTCGACTCTTGGATCCAGCCAAGCAAGCCAGGCGAGGGTCTTACCAACTGGTCCGTCAAGGATATCATCTAGATGACAAGCGAAGAGTAATGCTTTACTTTTTCCAATCATTGTACAACCCTATGTCCTACCCGGGGCATAGTGGTTTTATTTTCAGGGCCTTGTTGGATTATGTACATGCATTTTGTTAATAAATCAAAGGCGTTTTCTTCGTATTCAAATATTATGATCTCTGTTATCCCTGTTTTATATTTGTTTTGAAAAACAATAAAATGGCAATGGGGTTTGTGCTAACCTGCACATCCTTGTTTTAAACTTAACCCTTGTTATTGCATGATCCACATAACAGATGACATCGACTCTGGACCTTCTACGGCTCACTTCGACTTTGATTGCCCGATCTATCAAGCCGAAGAAGAGATTGATGAAGACGAAGGCCTTCCTGAAGAGTTGGCCTGCTTGTTGAAACAAGAGGAGAAAGTTATTCTGCCTCATGAAGAGGAGATTGAGATCGTGAATCTGGGTTCTGAAGAACTTGTCAGGAACGTCAGGATAGGGGCTGCGCTGCAGAGTGATGTCAAGCAGAGATTGGTCGAGATGCTAAGAGAGTATAGTGACGTCTTTGCTTGGTCATACGAAGATATGCCCGAACTTGACACGGACATCGTGGTCCACCACTTGCCGCTGCGAGAAGATTGCCCTCCCGTTAAGCAGAAGCTTAGGAGGACGAGACCAGATATGGCCGTTAAGATCAAAGAAGAAGTGCAAAAACAACTTGACGCTGGCTTCTTAGCGGTCACTACTTACCCTCCGTGGGTCGCCAACATAGTGCCTGTACCGAAGAAGGATGGTAAGGTACGCATGTGCGTTGATTATCGGGATTTGAATAGGGCGAGCCCTAAAGATGATTTCCCGCTGCCTCATATTGATGTGTTGGTCGACAATACAGTGCAGTTCTCCGTGTTTTCGTTCATGGATGGCTTCTCCGGCTACAATCAGATCAAGATGGCGCCGGAGGACATGGAGAAAACGACGTTTATCACTCCTTGGGGAACATTTTGCTACAAGGTAATGCCTTTCGATCTGAAGAACGTAGGGGCCACTTACCAACGAGCAATGGTAACTTTGTTTCATGACATGATTCATCACGAGATTGAAGTCTATGTTGATGACATGATGGCGAAGTCCCAAACGGAGGAGGGACATCTGGTCAATTTGCTGAAGCTTTTTGAGAGGCTTAGGAAGTTCAGGTTGAGGCTGAATCCTAACAAGTGTACTTTCGGAGTACGGTCCGGAAAGCTACTGGGGTTTATTGTGAGTGAAAGAGGCATCGAGGTTGATCCTGCGAAGATAAAAGCCATACAAGAAATGTCAGTGCCGAAAACAGAAAAAGAAGTTCGTGGTTTCTTGGGCAGAATAAACTACATTGCAAGGTTTATCTCTCAGCTCACGGCCACGTGTGAACCGATGTTCAAGCCTTTAAAGAAAGATCAGGAGATTACCTGGAATGAGGATTGCCAGAAGGCATTCGACAAGATAAAGCAGTATCTGCTGGAACCTCCAATCTTGATACCCCCAGTGGCTAGACGGCCATTAATCATGTACTTGACAGTTCTTGAGAATAGTATGGGGTGTGTTCTCGGCCAGCACGACGAGACGGGCAGAAAGGAGCATGCCATTTACTATTTGAGTAAAAAGTTCACTGACTGTGAATCTCGTTACTCGATGCTGGAGAAGACGTGTTGTGCACTAGCCTGGGCTACCAAACGTTTACGACAGTACATGCTCAACCACACCACCATGCTGATTTCGAAGATGGATCCGATCAAGTACGTCTTTGAGAAGCAAGTGCTTTCGGGCAGGATTGCCAGATGGCAAATGGTGTTGACGGAATATGATATTCAGTACGTTTCCCAGAAGGCCATCAAGGGAAGCGTATTGTCTGATTACCTTGCCGAACAGCCGATCGAAGATTACCAGCCAATGAAATTTGAATTCCCTGATGAGGATATCATGTTTCTCAAAGCGAAGGATTGTGATGACCCGCTGCCCGACGAGGGGCCAGATAGGAAATCCCAGTGGAAATTGATATTCGACGGGGCGGTTAATTCTTATGGAAGTGGCATTGGGGCAATCATCACGACTCCCCATGGATCCCACATCTTGTTTACTGCAAGACTGACGTTTCTGGTCACCAATAACGAAGCAGAGTACGAAGCATGCATTATGGGTCTAGAAGAAGCAATTGATTTGAGAATCAAGAACCTAGACGTATATGGTGACTCGGCGCTTGTGATCAACCATATTAAAGGGGAATGGGAGACTCGCCAATCGAATTTGGTGCCGTACATGAACTATGCCAGAAGGCTACTTCCGTTCTTTGATCGAGTGGAACTCCATCATGTGCCCAGGGCAGAAAATCAGATGGCTGATGCCTTAGCCACGTTGGCTTCGATGTATAAAGTCAATTTTTGGAATGAGGCCCCAAGAATTGTCCTTTCTCGTCTGGATAGACCTGCATTTGCCTTTGCAATCGAGGAAGCCGCCGACGGCAAGCCATGGTTCCATGACATCCAGACTTTCCTTATGACTAAGGAGTATCCTGCGGGTGCGTCAACCCAGGATAAGAAGACTCTGAGGAGGCTATCTGGAAATTTTTATCTCAATCCTGATGGAGTGTTGTATAAAAGAAACCACGATCCCGTGCTACTCATGTGTATATGAGAAAGAGGCGAGTATGCTCATGGAAGAAGTCCATGAAGGCACATTTGGTACACACGCCGGCGGATATGCTATGACGAG
Source organism: Lathyrus sativus (assembly GCA_963859935.3). Lineage (NCBI taxonomy): Eukaryota > Viridiplantae > Streptophyta > Magnoliopsida > Fabales > Fabaceae > Lathyrus > Lathyrus sativus. The sequence continues at coordinate 610,320,617 of OZ012735.1, forward strand.
AAAGATCCTGAGAGCAGGATACTACTGGCTGACGATGGAATCAGATTGCTTTAAATTCGCGAAGAGATGTCATAAATGCCAGATTTATGCTGATAAGATTCATGTGTCGCCGTGCCCGTTAAATGCCATGTCCTCCCCATGGCCGTTCTCCATGTGGGGCATCAACATGATAGGCAAGATCGAGCCCACTGCGTCTAACGGTCATCGCTTCATTCTAGTAGCCATCGACTACTTCACCAAGTGGGTGGAGGCAGCCTCATACGCTAATGTGACCAAGCAAGTGGTGGCTAAATTCATAAAGAGGGACATCATCTGTCGTTACGAAATTCCCGAGCGGATCATTACTGATAATGGTTCGAATCTGAATAACGAGATGATGAAGGAGCTGTGCCAGAGTTTCAAGATTGAACACCATAACTCATCTCCCTACCGGCCGAAGATGAATGGTGCCGTTGAAGCGGCCAATAAGAACATAAAGAAGATTGTTCAGATGATGGTTGTGACCTACAAAGATTGGCACGAGATGTTGCCATTTGCACTGCACGGTTATCGTACGACGGTACGTACGTCAACCGGGGCAACTCCTTTCTCCTTAGTGTACGGTATGGAAGCTGTCCTACCGTTAGAAGTGGAGATCCCTTCTTTGTGAGTTTTGGTTGATGTGAAACTCGACGAGGCAGAATGGATTATGAACCGACTGAACCGACTCAGCCTGATGGACGAGAAGAGGTTGGCATCGATTACGCATGGTCATCTGTACCAAAGCCGAATGAAGAAAGCTTATGATAAGAAAGTGCGTCCTAGAAGCTTTCAGACGGGTGATCTCGTCCTGAAGAAGATTCTTCCTCCACACTCCGATCACCGGGGCAAGTGGACCCCCAATTACGAAGGTCCGTACGTCGTCAGCAAGGTCTTCTCGGGAGGAGCTTTGTTGTTATCCACGATGGATGGTGAAGATTTTGCATCCCCGGTGAACACGGACGCAGTTAAAAAATACTTTGCTTGAAAGCGACCCGCTGGACAGTAAAAAGAGAGTCCAGGCAAAAAAGGGGCATCCCGGCGAACCATAAAAAAGGAAAAAGGTTCGGGCAAAAATTAAGGATATAAATCGAAAAAATGTACACCCGCAAAGTCGAAAACCCGGATGGGCGACTTTGGCAAAAAAGGGTATCCCGGTGAACTGAAAACCCGCAAAGGGCGGTTCACGCAAAAGTTAGGGATTTGAAAAAGCAAATGACTGCGTTCCGCGTGTGGACTTTCATTGTTTAGTGGTTTGGAAGACCTGAGGGCCGTTTATCTGAATCAATCTCTTCTGAAGCTGAAGCATCGGAGAAGTATCGAAGTCGAGTGGGTCATAGAGGGATCAACTCATGGTGTTCGTCTATGCCTCGTTGCCGACATTTGTATATACTGATGTGTATTTATGTTTTATTTTTGCGCGGCTTCCTCATTCCAGGAGCTTGCATCTGTTGTAAAACATTTTTACCCATTCAGGGGTTCGTTATCAATAAAATGTATACTATTCAGCAATTCTGTTTGTCTGTTTAGCATTTATCTGTTTTGTTTGCGAAAAAGAACGCCGATGTTTTTGATAAAATGCGCATACATAAAATTACTGGCCTAGGCCACTGATTGTTGAAACAATGAATTACTTGAACATTGTCACGAGATGATAACCTTGATAGGTCCCTTTGAGAAGGGTGTCTTGTCTGTTTGTTTGTGTTGTTACATGTGTAGCATACTCCAGACAGTGCGCCGTGCGCATCCCCAAGCAGGATGATTCCTCCTTCTCCAGCAAAGTTCAGCAGCCTCTCCCTGCAGAGTCTGAACACGAGATCATGAGCATTGATATGTCCCCCCAAGCAGAGAAGACTCTCTCCCCGATCAGATGCATCCTGAAGGAACGTCGTCTCCTAAGCTGAGTCATACTGAAGTGTGCAACAGTTGATGGTTCAAGACTGAAGTCTCCAGCGGAATTGAGATTCCCCACAGAGTCGTACTCTCCCCAGCAAGCAGAATGATTTCTTCTTCCTCAGCCGAGTTTGCAGATCCCCAAGAGAGCCGAGTCCTTGGAAGCCGCTCAGGCCATGATTGGGTTTTCCCTAGTGGAGTGTTGAATAGCTGATGCTACAATTCCCCACTAGAGTCGTTATCCCCAGGGAAGTAGCCGTGAAGGCCGTGCAGTTTATCTCTGCGATTGACATCGCTTTCCCTCAGCAGGTCCAGGTTCTCGTAGAGCTTCGTCCCCCGCAGCAGTCAACTGAAGTTTGTTTCCCCTGCGGAGTCCAATTGAGATTGGTGTGACCTTGTTCTCCTCAGCAGGATGATTCCTTCCCCCTATCTGAGTGGTTCTTTCTCCTTGACAGGAGGATCCTCCCTTCAGCATTTATGTTGCTGACGGGATCGCATCATTTTGCATGACTGCATAACATCTATCATAAACGCATAGCATTTCCACCGTGTAGAGCATTGCGCCGTTGCCGAAGCATATGCATAATAAGCATGATCTGGGTTGTTACCGTTATTGTTTTGCAGGTGTTCTGCCGCGGAATTGATTGCTCAAGATGATTCTTGAATTCTCCCCAACGAAGTCGTTTGCCCAAGATGATTCTTGAGTTCTCCAGCGAAGGCGCTTGTTTAAGATGATTCTTAAAATCCCCAGTGAAGTCGCAAGAGTTGGTTGCTCAAGTTGATGCTTAGAGTCCCCGACAGAGTGTTCGCTCATGATGATTCCTGAAATCTCCAGCACAGTTATCGGTTCAGGATGATTCTTGAAGTTCCCCGATGGAGTTATTTGTCCAAGATGATTCTTGAAGTCCTCAGCAGAGTTGATTCATCCAGAATGATTCCTGGGTCCCCTAAGCAGAGTTACTTGATAGTTCTCCAGAATCCCCCAGCGGAGATGCGTCATCACCAGCAGGTTTCTGAACAGCGAAGTTGAAACTTCCCTCGAAGACTTGATGATTGAAGTCCGATCGTGTTAACGAAGCAGTTCTCTCAGCTGATGCGGAGTGCATGATGGCAGAAGTTTGGATATCCCCAAGTGGTTCATGATTGACCAAGAATTCTATTCCCGACTTACTGATGAAGTCCGGCTGATGCCCGAAAGTTTTCTTTGGATGCCTGACGGCATGATCGACCATGTATTACCGGTTACCGTGTGACCAATCCTCCAGCTAGTTGCCGTGCAGCTAATATTCCAGTTTTCGAAGATTTGTTCCCATCAGAGTACCGTGTACTTGTGCAGTTGGCAAATTTCTGGGTTTGTTGGTATTCAACCGTCTTTTACCTTGATTGGTTGAGAGTCGTTCGCTTCTCACCCAGTCAGGTTCAAGCCGTTTGAATAGGGGCAGCTGTTGCACCCCAAAATTTGACCAACATTTCTTTACCTAGCTTGTGGTTCATCTCATTCACATTAGCATTATCATCTGCATTTCATTGATATGTATGTAAGAGATCAAGAGGTTTGAGTACCAACCAAGAGTTTGAAGCTAGCCAAGAGGGTTATTCAAGTGTTCAGGGATTGATATCTTTGTCAGAGAAGTTAAGAGATCCTCAGAGAGATTGGTTGAAACCAAGGTTGTGTGCCTCCTGACTTGAGAGTTATGGGAGCTCCTCAGATGATTCTGAAGCTATGAGGATGGACTTGAGGCCTTGAGAGAGCTTATGAGATGTCTTGAAAGCCATCATGAGTCCTAGAGAGGTCATTGTGCAAGTTTAAGGAGACTCAGCCATGAGTGGTGTAATTAGGGTTTGACTGAGTCAACCCTAGGTCAACTGATGATTTGGAGGGGGTTGAGACCTAACCCAAGAGCCATGTGATCATATATTAATGCATTGAGATGCTATAAGGATTATTCCAAGATCAACTCATCATGATTGAGGAGTTTGAGAAGTTTCAAGCTAGGGTTTCTAAGGCTTGACAGTGTAAAATCCCCTAGTTTGATCCCTATCTTCAAGGCAGTTTAGCCCACGATGTGATTGTCATATCATCTTACCCCCAACATGAATGTTGTAGAGATTGCTCTTAGATTTAATTTGAGTACTAGCAGTCCTTGATAGGATTTGTAGAGCTCAAGTTATGACTTTGACAAGTTACAGGTCATCTGAGGTATGTGAATCTGGGGCCTTGAAAGTCACCCAACTTGCATCCAACTTTTGCCCAAGAAGGATGATTCCTATGAACTTTTGGTCAACATGAATGATGTTCCTTATCTTCTTATATTTCTAGAGAGTACTAGAAGTCCTTGATAGGATTTGTAGAACTCAAGTTATGGCTTTGACAAGTCAAGGGCATTTTGGTCATTTGGAGGTTATAGGTCATTTCAAGCATAAGGCCATAACTCCTATTTCCAAGCTTCAAATGGAAAAATCTTCAACATCAAACTTTCTTAAAATGATGTTTTAAAGCTAGTAAAAAGGTCATGAGATGTTGAAAAGGCTTGTAGCTCAAAGTGATAAAAATAACTTAAAATGGAGGCATAAGTTAAATAAGTTGAAGTTGGAAATTGAAATTTCCAAGTTACACATCCAAACCATGGCATGTAATAGGTCATTTTGACTCCAAAGAACATTTTAGAAACAATGGTTCAGCCACATTTTTGATTTGAGGTTTAGATCATGGGGTTGCTTTGGAAAATGGTTGCTTGCATCTTAAGGTACAAATGCAAAACACAAGGAAACTCAATATACAAGCTAGTAAAGTGTCTTAACACATCACATATCTCATCTAAGGAGATTTTCAGGTCAGAATAAGTTGCTGCAAGAGGCATATCATGAGATGATACATGAGATTGATTGAAATAAAAAACTCATGGCATGAGAATCCCAAATTCTCATTGGATGATTCCAGAAAGTTCTAGAGGGTTTAGAACCCTTCTATATATGGATTAGAACTTGCTCAGATGCAAGGTTGGTGAGAGATTAGAGAGGAGAGTGAGATAGCCATTTCAATTGCTTCCATTGCAAGTTGAAATCAAATTCTACATTCTGCTTCATTTCCATTGCTTCTTTCCATCCTAACACCTTCCATTGATCATACTGAATGTGTGCATACCAAATTGAAGGCAAGATCATGAAGAATTGAAGAGTTGGCATTTGGATTTTGGAGGTTGCAAGTCACCATCGAGTTTGGAGATTCAAGCTTTCTTGATCAAATCTTTTGCAAATAGAAGCTTTATCATCAATCAAGGAAGGTTTCTGAAGAGTTTGAGAGGTTGAAGTGGAGCTTTGACCCATCTGATAATCAAGATTTGACAGGTTTGTAACTTTTCTTCTACACCATGATTTAAGCATAATTAGTTAGAATTGTTAGGTTAGAATGGTTAGAGACAAGTAGGAGATGGATTCTGGGAAGTTTGAGATCAATTGGTGAAGTTTGAGTTGGTGACACCATTTTTGTTTGGATCAAGAACACGATGTATAGTGAGCTATAACATGAGTTTGATATCAAGAATTATCCAGTGTGAGGTGGTGATCATTCTGAGGTAATCAATTTCAAGAATTGTTAGAATTGAAGTTTGAGCATAGTTTTGATCTTGGATCGGGTTTAGAGATTAAGGGCATGTCGATTGATTCTAAGGCTATGGTTGTATTCAGGGTTGAATTTAGATTAGATTAGGGTTTTGAACCATGGATTTTGGTTGAGAATTAAGGTGATACGAATTAGGAGAAGCTTGAGCTATGGAGCTCTGTTTCCATGGCTTCTCCATTTGAACCCTAGCTGGAGGAAGAAGATAAAGACATGGCCATTGGATCATGCGTGGACTCATTGACTGAGTGGAGATCTAAGGGCTGAGATTCAATTTCGCGTTTGAAGAGGGAGTCTAAGACACCAAAACGAAGCGTTTCATTAAACATGAGGTCTTGGGCTTTAGTGGACTGATTGATATCCCCACCCCAGTTCTTGGCCCATTTGCATATTGAACTAATTTTTGTTACTCTTTGCACCGTGTCCTTTTCTTTTTCTTTATAATTTTTGAATTGATTTTCTAATCAATAACTAGGCCTAGTGCATTTGATATCCCCACCCCCATTTCAAGCCCATCTGGAATTTGAACTGCATATTATTACTATCTGCACCAATGTTTTCCCATTTTAATTTCTTTTTCTCCATTTTTATTTTAATCTTTGAAAAATCATATTAAATAGAAAAATGATGATTTTTGCATGGGGATTTTTGCTCCCATTTCATGATAATGTCTAGAAAATTATGAAATCAAAATATTTGCATTTCATGCATTTTTAATATTTTTTGTGTATTTTCTCTTTTAATAGCATTTTAATTCATCTTATGTTGATGCATAGATTTGTAGAATTTTGTTTAGCTAGTTCCCTTCATATTTTTATGCCATTCTTTTTAGGATAGTTAGATTAGGACTTTAGCTCCCCCTAGATTTACTCCATAATTTTGTGATTAATCTTTGATTAGTTCTGATTAGATGACTTTAGGTTGTATAGAATTAGGTCAATCCTTAACATAGGTCCACAATAACACTAGAATTTTGGGTTTCTAGGTCAAGATAGATATTGGGAGATATAGGGTATTAAGGGTAGTCATATAGGATCCCCTAGAAATTATATTAGGTTTTAATATAATAGTATACTATTTTTAATTGACTTTTGTAGTTGATTGTTGTTTGTGTTGCCCTTGTGGGCTTGTATTTTGTTTGCCTTGCTTTGTGGGTGTTTGCTTGGCTTGGTGGGCTTGGTCTTACTTTGAGGAGCATGGAGGAGCATAGTATAAGACTTGAAGGTTGAAGAAGGAGCTTGAGATCTTGTTTGTTTTGTTGTTGTTTTAGGGTTAGGAATTAAGTAGAGCTTAGACTTATATAAGTTGCTTTCTTAAACATGGATGGTATCTTTCACCTCCATTCTTCCCCATGATTCAAGGTCCTTCCATGGTATTCACCTCCCTCCTTTGGGGGGATAAGTGATGGTACCTAGGAGGTAGAACCTTTGAGGGAACCATTCTTTTGATGTTAGACCCTTATAGGTCACCTTTGGTGGTCAATAAGCAGTTTAATATCCTAGCTTATCCAGTTAAGTGATTTCTCTTGGTTTGAGTATCTTGAGAGATGTTGGGCTTGAATGTGAAGATGAAGACTTCATTGAAGAGTATGGAAGAGGATGATTCCCTGAGCATTGCCATTTCAGCTAAAGCTTGAGGAGCAAGGAGAGCAAGATGATACTTGAAGACCCAATGAAGATCCAGTAAAGATTGAATGAAGAGCTGAGGCTTGAGAAAGAATTGAAAGATGAAGTTGACACTTCTAAATGATTAAAGACTGAAGAGGATTCAATTGAGATTGACTGAAGGGCTGAAGCTTGGAGATCCTGAAGGAATCAAGTTGATGCTTGTGGTTAAGGGTGAAGCCTGAAGGTGGAACTGATTAAGGAAAGCTGAAGCTTATAGAAGAAGAAGGTAAGTTGAAACTTATGTTGAAGGGTTGAAACCTGGAGAAGCAAATTGATATTTGTCAAGAGTGATGGAAGTCTGGAGACTGAGTTGCTATCAGAAGAGCTGAGGCTTGGAGAGGGAGAGGAGTTGATCTGCTTTCTTCTTTGTTTCTTTTCTGTATTGATGTGCCTTGTTTGACTTGCTTGATGCATTAGAATAAGTCCATATCTAGACTAGCTTTAATCTAGGAGCATGACTGCACTAGAGGTTGAGTTGCTCCCTCTGCTTGTATTGTTACTGTATGGCTTTGCTTGCGGGTATTCGGTAGAGCTCAGCTTCCTTGCCCATGTGGTTTGGTTAGCATGATATTATTTTATCTGTATGATTGCAGTTTACTGTTTTGCTTGATAGCATGTTATCTCTTCAGTATGATTACTGTTATTCATTCTGGCTTGAGGTTGAGATGAGCTTGTGGAGGATGATGCCCCACACACATTTCCTCCCTCACTTGCATTGCATGCATTTTACAGTCGTTTACTGTATTGCTGCATTACTGTTTATTATGTAAGCTGATGTTTTATCTGTTTCTGTGTATCATTGATATGATCCCTTAGGACTCTCATTTCCTTTGATAAGGAAGTGATGATAGAACTTTAGGTTGAAACCTATGCATGATAACTTCTAGGAGTTCCCTGTTTCAAACTTCAACCATAGGATGAATCCTTGGCATGACAACAGTAGGACTTGATAGTCTCCCCGTAGTTAGCCGAACTAGGTAAGCTCTGATCTCTCATATCTGTTGAGAGTACGTAGGCACAATACTAACGTATTGGCGAGCCACCTTCCCCATTAACCCGTAGTTAGCCGAACTACGTTGACTCTGATTTCTCATTCTCTGATGAGAATACGTAGGCATAAAGCGCGACGCTTTGCCGAGTCATTTTCTTTTCTGTTTAAGCCAGCCTTGATAGGTAGATAGATGAACCAACTCATCCAGTAAACACAACAAGCGTGGATCCCGTCGAGTACGACGGACGTGAGGGGTGCTAATACCTTCCCCTTGCGTAACCGACTCCCGAACCCAGACAACGGTTGCGAGGACCTTGTCTTACCCTTTTCGTCAGGTTTTTCCGATCGTTTCCTTTCCCGTTCCGAGGGATAAATAACGAAAGGTGGCGACTCTTCTGTTATGCCGGCACCTTATTTTCGCGGAAGCGACACACACAGCATGAGACGTTCTTACCCCTTCTATTCTCGTTTTTATAATGGACGGAATGGTAGACATCTCCTATCAAGGTAGGGACTGGATTCCCTGATGCAAAGATGTGAAATGCATCAAAGTCTGTAAAGTCAGGCATATTGGGGAGCAGAATGATGCCGTATATGCACAGAGCGAGAATGGCGTTGAACACGACCCAACATCCGTCTTTGGCGCACTACTGAGCCTTTCCCACTAAGAACTGCAAGGAGAAACCGGGAACCCTGTTCCAACTAGACAAGATCAACTCGGAGGCATCTAGGTGGAGCGAAGGAGCTAGACTGGCCAGATTAGGCTCAACATCCATATGAACAAAGGGCATTTGACTCTTGATAGGCACACCTAACAAATCAACATACTCCTCTAGTGTGGGTGCGAGAATAAAGTCCTGGAAAGTAAAGCATCTCAAAGGAGGGTCGTAGAACTGCAGCAAGGCGTGCAACCCATTCAACTTTAACACAGAAGGTTTACGAACCAAACTGAGCAGTTTACCGTAAGACTTTCTGAATTCATCTCTCACAGAATCATCTGCTAGAGCAATCAAACCAGTCAGCTGAACAACATCAGGAGTGGGGAGCTTGTAAGCCACAGTCTTCCTCAGAGAACCCATAGTAGCACAATAGAAGGCAAGAAATCCTGAATCGGGGGGAAACGGTACCTGTCATACCCTAAATTTGTCCTACCTGTGTAGTTTCATTTGTTCATCCATATGTTCAAAAAATATATATAAGTTGGTCACGTCAAAACCGGGGCATCAATGCGTTGAGTGGGGTAGGTTTGTATTATATTTAAGGCAGAATTATCAGGTTAAATATGGGTACAGTCATAGTTGAGATTCAAGCAGGGGTTCGACCTAATATTGGTCAAACAAGTTGACATATTTACAAGTTACATGTGTTATGGTTCATGTGAGAGACAGTTGCGGATTAGACCCAAGTGTTCCATGTCTCAGGATACAAGTTGGGGATTCTGTGTAAAGTTTAGATTACAAAATATCCATGGTTGGTGCAGTTGGCCCTATGGTTCCAAATTGGTGCAACATATCTATTCTTCAAGGTCTCATATTGTTTATGATGGCCGATTGTTCACATTCAGAATATCCGTGTTTATTTAGTCATTCTCATTCAATAAAATTGAAAATTTAAGGTCAAAGTTGGATAATTTGTTTCAATCAATTTCAAAGATGGGTCACAGTTCAATAATGAAAATTTTCGATTTGGTTAAATTCAAAGTCACCAAAATTGTCATTTCAAGTTTATCTTTCAAATAGCTAACGAGGGGGGTGTTGATAATAGTAAAACCCATACCAATTCGAAGCACACTCGTTAGGCTTACTTACAAAAGAGGGATTTTATTTTAAGAAAAAGTAATAGTATGAATATTATGTGAAAAAGTTCCTTGAGAATTTCACAAGCTGTCTGTGTAGCCCACACAAGGAAGATCCTTTTTCATAATATTAAAAGACAAATCCTGCAAGCAAAAAGCAAGAAAACTCTGCCCCATATAAAGGACAACATACACACCAACATTAACAAGTTTCATACGCTTTTTTTCCTGCAACCTGAGCCATTATGCGCACTACATCACAAACTTTAACACAATAGACAAAGAAAAATGTATCAGCTCAAAAACAAGTTCTTGGCTGGCCCACCGACCTACATCCGCAGTAGGTGCTGCCACCATCTTTCATCAATATCTGCACTCCATGAACCGACCGAAATTCTGCAACACGCACCTGCAAATAAAGGACAACAACAACAGCTTGGAAAAGGACAAAGTATGCAAGAACCGTGAAAACGCGTATCGTACGCTCACCTCCACAAGGCAAACCGTACCATCAATACACCCACAACCAATTTCTGCGCATTGAACAAACCAAAACCTGCAATATACATTAAGACACAAAAGGAAGATCACAACTTGCAGAATGAGACAAAAGGCAGTACGAAAAATTTCACTGTGGGCATTTACAAAACGCAGGGAACACGTCAAAACGGCAAGGAAAATCACTCACCTTTTTCCTAGATAAGGGCCTCATTTCACGTTCACGAGGGGGAGGGGGGCGAAAAATGAAGAAAAACTGCCACCTTCTTCGATAACGCTCCTTTTCCTCATAACTTGAAGATCGAAAAAATCAACCACAGAGGACTCTCCTCCTCCAACGAACAAACCCTCAACTACACTTCAAAATTTCTTCAACGAATCATCAAAATCTATCATTTAATCTTTCTTCAAACTTTCACCGTTTTTCTTCAACCAACAACAACACATCTCAAACCTTCCTCCTCAGAAACACCAAAACTGAAAATCCCAAACATTCAATCTTCCTTTGAGCCCATTTTAACCTGCAACCGAAGACCATACGTCTGAAACCCCTCAACAAATCCCAAACGAAACCCTCGGTGAAATACTCAGCCAACACTCCAAACCCCCGCCTTCTATGTTCTTCAGCATAAACCTCAACACATCCTTCAACAACAACGCTTTTCTTCAACCGTAATCGCTCCTCTTTCTTCTTCAAATATCAAAACCTCACCTCACCTTCAATATCAAACCACCTTCTTCCTCTTCAATAACTTCATAACCCAGAAACCCAAACCTCCAACATAATCACATCACCACAACCGCAAAACCGAAATACAGCTCACCTTCAGTTCCTCCTTCTCCTTCATTCAGATAAACACACAAATACCAAGGCCCTCCATCATATCCATTTCTCCAACTCACTCTTCAACATCAACAACAAACCTAAACTTTAACCTAAATAGCAACAAATCAAACCATTTCCCACCTTCAATCCCTTTCAAACCAACTCAGAAATTAGATGAAACAGAAATAGAATAGAGATGAGAAAAAGAACTGGGGATCAAAGTTTGATTGAGACAAGTGAGAGCGTTGAAGTGAGACGTTGTCTCATGTTTCAATGTCGTGAATGCTGCCTCTCAATGTTGGTGGATGAAACGTCTTGGATCCACACTTTGTTGTGTTTCGGATCAGGATCCTTGAGGTAGCAATGGGTCTTGGGTCCATTCGTTACTTTCACCATCCATTGCCCAATACATCACTCAACACCCAATTCATTTTTATAAAAAAAAAAAACGGACCCTTTTGTATAGGTATTGGGCTTTTGATTTTCATTTGAACCCGGATCCATATTTGGGCTTTTTATTTTCATTTGAACCCGGATCCATATTTTGCTTTCTTACATCCTTGATTTTTAGTTCATCCATATTTTGAACGCGGTGGGGTACTTCTTTAGGACTTCTAATAGCTTTTTAGTTTTTGGTTGTCCTAAGTCGGCGTTGACTATCACTGGTCTTTTTAGTTCATCGTCTAGAAATTCATATCTAAGGTTTTTGGGTAGTGTTTTAAGTTCTAAAGATGGGTTCTTCGGACCTGGCATGTGGTTTGGGGTCAGTGCTAAGCTTTCGCTTAGGCTGTCGTCTTTATACGGTTTACGCCAATCATCGTCTTCAGAAATAGCAGGTATTTGAATCTTTATTATTTCTGAATACGTGGTCTCTTCATTTCCAAGTTCTCTTATGCATTCGTCAATTTCGTCTACTAAATAGCAGGTATCGTCTATGGCTGGTGCTTGTAAGAACTTGGTGAGAATGAACTCTATCTTTTCTTCTCCTACTTCGAATGTTAGCCTTCCTTTCTTCACGTCTATAATAGCTCCGGCTGTAGCTAGGAATGGTCTTCCTAGGATAATTGGGGTTATAGTGTCCTCCTTGATGTCCATGATTATGAAGTCGGTTGGAATGTAGAATTGTCCTATGCGTACTGGAACATTTTCCAGTATTCCGACGGGGTATTTTACTGATTGGTCAGCTAATTGAACGGACATTTTGGTTGGTCTGAGGTCTCCCATATTCAGCTTTTTGCATATAGATAAAGGCATAACACTGATACTGGCTCCTAAATCGCATAGAGCTTTGTCTATTACGAACTTTCCTATGACGCAGGGTATTGAGAAACTACCTGGGTCTTTTAATTTAGGAGGCATGCGGTTTTGAATAATAGCGCTACACTCTGCAGTAAGTGTAACTGTTTCGTTATCCTCGATCTTTCTCTTATTCGACAGGATTTCTTTGAGAAATTTAGCGTATGACGGCATTTGAGTTATCGCTTCTGTAAAAGGAATAGTAATATTCAGCTGTTTAAGGAGCTCTACAAATTTCTTAAACTGTCCTGAAGTTTTGGAGTTTATTAATCTTTGATGATAAGGAATAGGTGGTTTATATGGCGCTGGAGGTGTTTGAGTTTTTTCACTTGCGGTATCCTCCTTCTCGTCGTCTTTCTTCTTTTCTAACTCGGATTCCTTTTCTGCTTGTTCAGTTGGTTTTTGTTGCATGGCTGAGTTTTCGGTCCTCGGATCGATCGGTTCGTCCAATTCTTTTCCACTTCTTAGTATTACAGCATTTGCTTGGCCTTTTGGATTCTGTTCGGGTTGTCCAGGAAATGTGCCAGCGGGTGCGGCAGCAGAGGCTTGTTGTTGAGCCACTTGTGATATCTGTGTTTCTAACATTTTATTGTGGGTGGCTAAAGCGTCTACTTTTCCGGTCAATTGTTTAATTTGCTCGCTAGTGTTTATGTTTTGATTCAGGAATTCTTTGTTTGTTTGAGCTTGAGTAGCTATGAATTTTTCCATCATCAACTCGAGGTTTGATTTCCTAGGTGCAGTCTGAGCAGCAGCTGGTTTCTGATATCCTGGCGGAGCAGTAGGCATTTGCAATGCATTTTCGCTTTTGTAAGAAAAGTTTGGATGATTTCGCCAACCTGGGTTGTAGGTATTTGCGTAAGGATTTCCTTGAGCATAATTTACCTGGTCTGGTGGGATTCCAGCTAGCAATGGGCATTCAGGTGCATTATGAGTGGTGCTTCCGCATAACTCGTAATTTGGAGTTACGGCAACGACGGTTGCAGTGGGGTTAACAGTCAGACTATCAATCTTCTGTGCTAGAGCATCTACTTTAGCGTTGAACTTTTCAAGACTGCTGATCTCGTACATCCCACCTTTCGTTGTGGTTTTCTCTGTTGGAGTGCATTCACCTCCCCATTGGCAATGGTTTTGAGACATGTTTTCGATTAATTGATAGGCTTCGTCGTATGGCTTATCCATAAGTGCACCGCCCGCGACGGCGTCTATTGTCAATCTAGTATTGTATAAAAGCCCATTATAAAAAGTATGGATTGTCACCCAGTCTTCTAGACCGTGGTGAGGACATGTTCTCATCATATCTTTGAATCGTTCCCATGCTTCGTAAAGAGATTCAGTATCTTTTTGTCGAAATCCGTTGATTTGAGCTCTAAGCATAGCAGTTTTGCTTGGCGGAAAATATCTCGCTAAGAAGACGTTCTTCAATTGTTCCCACGTCGTAACGGAGTTGGATGGTAACGATTGCAACCATGTCCACGCTCTGTCTCTAAGAGAGAATGAGAAAAGACGAAGTCTTATCGCGTCTGGAGTTACTCCATTTGCTTTCACTGTGTCCGCGTATTGTACAAACTTCGTTAGATGTTCGTTCGGGTCCTCAGTTGCGTTTCCTGAGAATTGGTTTTGTTGTACAGCTGACAGCAATGATGGTTTTAGCTCAAAATCATTTCGGGTAATAGCTGGGGCAGCAATGCTACTTCTAGGCTCCATCTGAGAGGGTGTAGCGTATGCCTTCAGCGGTTTGTTTGGAGGTCCTTCAGCCATGTTTGGTTCTTCTTCGGATTTGGGAATGGGAGTGAGAGGATCGAGAATGTTATGTTTGAGTTGGTACTCAATGATTCGGCTTCTTAGATGTAAGAAGCGTTCTAGTTCTGCGACTGAAGGTTTCAAGATATCGCCTTGTGGGCGATTACTTGGCATACAATCGACAGCACTAGTAAAGGAAAAATGAGAATTGTTAACCTAGTCTATACGACGTAACAAAAGGTTACACTATTGACTAAACGGGTCCCCGGCAACGGCGCCAAAAACTTGATCGCGACTTTCTATGTCTAATACAACCTAACTGCAAGTGCACAGTCTATCGCGTAGTAATAATAGATATCGATCCCACAGGGACTCGTAATCAAACTAGTGTTCTCGGGATTTACTATGTTTAGCTAGGTAGAATTTGTTTAAGGGAATAAGATTTGTCACTAAAGGGAAGTAAGAATGTAAATTAAAGTCTAATTAGTTGAATCGATATGCAGCAATTGTGTTCTTCGGGGATTTGACAAGTTACCGGTGTATGAAATAATTTTCAGAGTTTATTTAAGCAGAAAATGGTGATTTGAAGACTCTCGCCTCACGATGGTTATTGACGCTAATCATAATTCTAAGGGCCAAACGTACACTTTTGTATCCCATTCAGGGTTAAAATTATTTTTTGGAAATCTCTAAGTTCTAATTCATTTTAAAGTGCTTTCGCTGTTATTAAAATGAGTGACTAATGTTTACTATCTGATCTTGCCGCAACTTTCGCTTGTTGGTTCGTATCTTAATTAATTTCCCACTTTCGTGGCAAAACTACTTTTAAATAAGTTCTCGCTGTCGCGACGAAGTTTATTCAGTAAATTAATTTTAAACACTCAGACCATAAATTACTTTTGAAAAGAGAATTATCAACCAGCTATTATCAAATCCCTTTCGAATTATTACTACATATCGATTACCTTAATTTAGCTAGACATGGATTTGGAAAAGGTAAAACATAAATGAAAATGATAAATAATAATATGCAACATAATAAAACTGGAATTACGATTGAAATGAGAAACCTGTAAATATTCCAATTGGCCTTTGGGCAGATCCTCCACAGATGTTGGCAGGATTCTGGTCTTTATGCCAATTTGATCGTACAACGGAAATAGAAATTACAGAAGAATGAAAGGAATGCGGAAAAGGAAAAGAGAAATAAATAAGAATATTAAAAACTGGAAAGGTTGCTCTAGAAATAAATTGGCAGCACTTCGTTGTATGAATGCCGCTCCCTTTCTGAGGTCCCCTTCTTCCCCTTTTATAGAAATGAAATTCTAACTGTTATAATTGGAGAGGGTGGACTTTGAGGCAGAAAAATCAGGGAGTAGTGGTCCACTATTTGGGACTTGGAACTGCTTCTTCAACGTGCAATTGAAGTGGGGCGTTTTTTCCTGCATGACGGTCGTCACAAGGTGTGACGGTCGTCATGGAGCTGTGACGGTCGTCACAGCAGCAAAATCAGCATTCTGCGCTTTTCATGATGTTTTCATCCTTTTTTCGTCCATATTTCATCTGAGATTGCTTCTTTTCTTCATATTGCCTTGTTTAGACGTGATCGTTAAATACCTGCAAAACATCAGACAAATAACACGGAAATAACCCGAAATCGGATCGAAAACAGTTAAGCTTTAGTTGAATTATGCATCAAAATATATATACGATTTCATGTTATCAAACTCCCCTAAGCATGAATCTTTGCTTGTCCTCAAGTAAAACATGAAAAAGTCGGCAAGCACGAGGCAGCTTCTTCGTTCGTAAAGTTGGGAAAAACCGGGATTCTTGGTAAGAACAAAATGAGTATCATGACGACACTGGACTACAAGTCTTCAGAGGTCTCCTTTTTATGCAAATCGGTCCCAGTCATGCTACTGTAGCTTGGTGTCAAGGTTCTCACGGCATGTTCACCCTGTTTGTTCTAGTGCAATCACATTAAGCCCGCTGTCCATACACTTTCATGGCGAGTCGACCTGTTAGTTAATATGATCTCATTTCTGTTTTTGATCTTCTTCATTGATCATAAGCTTATGTCATTGATTTTTCAATGAGTTTTCGTGCCGTTGGGCTAAATGCTCGGGTGAGGAGCACCTAACTTAGAAGGAAACGTGTCTTTATAGTTTTGGGCTATCTAGCTTTCTTTTCATGATTTTTCATCTTTTTGGAGATCATACACTTATTTGCATCGGTCGCTCGCTTAGAAGTGTTTAGGATGGTGCTGACTGCTAGTATAAACTACTTGGGGCTAAGTTTGCGTAGATACTTGAGACTTTGGTACACATAGGTAGTGAAACCGACTCGCATAAACCGGAGATCTAAGGTGTCAGGACGGTACTGGTTTTGTTAGAACTATCGTTTCCTCAGAGTTTCAAAACTTGGTTTGAACTCAGGTGCATTCTCGTGGTGCTTTTGCTTTTGAGGAACGAACGAAAATTTTTTGTTTACGTTGAATAACGTGGGGATGTTTGCGTAACGGAAAAAGGATATATAAACGAGCTTTATTTGCTAAAAATATAAAATGTTTAAATAGAAATTACGAAATTCAAAGTACAATGGAATGGAAATAAACGCTCCGCTCCCACACTATCTCAATTAGTGTCCCCACTGATTTGGAAGCATGCGAGAGGGAGATACAACTGAAATGAAAGTACAAATAAACTGGAAATATAGTAAACAAATAAGGAAAATGGATAACTAATCACGTCCGCTGCCTCGGTCACGTCCGTGCTGGCGTCCTCTGGCTCTGGCAAGGGCGACTCGGTCCTCATAACTCATAGCTCCGGTATGGTAGACGGTGTCCCGGAGTCCTTCGACCTGAAAAGTCAGATTCGCCAGGTTCTCAGTAATGGTTGCTTGGGCGGTTTGAAGTTGTTGCATTTGAGTCCGATGCCAAGCTTCGAACTGGTCTGCTCGCTGATTCTGCTGCTGCAGCATAGTGAGTATCTGGGCCTGCTGGTCGAGAGAGCGGCGGAGGTCCTCTTCTGTGTAGTCGGGCACTGGATGATGGCGGCGGCGGCGAGAGGATGTACCTTCAGAAGGAGGAGGCTGCGATGCTTCCGGTTGCTCGGACCTGTCCAACTCAGCTTGGATTTCATCGTCAGAACCTTGGGTGTGGTCCTGAGTAGGAACAGCGGCAGCAGGAGGGGCAGTGAGGTTAAATAACCAGTTGGTACGATCCTCTGGGTGTGTCCGGGTGCATGATGGAAGGATGATGCTTCGGACGGTTTTGCCACGCACTACCGGATGGTACTTGCCGTCAGCTCTGGAGCGGATAAGGTGAGAGGATCTGCAATGGTCGGTGTCAAGGAACACCGAGGGGATGGAATGGAGGTGCTGGAGGCGGTCGCCAAGGTTCAGCCCAAGTGCAATGGCAGTGACAATCCCGCCAAAGTAAAATGGCTTCGAGCCACGGTTGCAGTTGGCCTGAATGTGAGCCAGCAGGAACGGAGCAGCGTTGATAGGTTCGTTATTGAAGACGCAATGGAGGAAGAAGAGCTCTTTCGAATTCACCTTATGGTTGCTGTCCCTGGCGAAGATTGTGTTGCTCAATGCTCTGTGAAAGTACCAGATGGTTGGGTTATGGATATGCGTGGCGTGCAGAGAGTCCCAACCATCGGCATTGATGCCGGTCAACTGGTACCACAGCGTGAAAGCTTCATGCTGGAACTGATCGGTGAGGCGGCGGTGAGCATTGTCGCCTCGAGGTAGCTGTAAGATGGTGGCAATCTGGTTTTGGTTCACCTGATAGTTTGTGCCGAACATCCGGAAACATGCGGCACCGGAGTGTTGGCTGAGGTCGCCGCTGGATGTGACGTAGGTAAACGAACTCAAGAACTCGAGAGTGAGTTGTTCGTATGTTGGTAGTGAATTGGTGCAAAGATTCCAGATGCCGGCTCTTTGAAGCATCCAAGTTACGCCTTCAAGGAGTCCGAGCTCCGTAAGCGACGGAATGTGTGGATAATGAGTCGGCTGGAGCGACCTTTGATGGAATGCGATGTAGTTTGCCCGCTGTCTTTCGCCTAAGTCACCTTCGCTGAAGACAATGTTACTGATGTCCAGGGTTTCGGTATTTCTCGCCATTGTTGGAAGATTGAGAGGGTTCTGAAGATTGGGGTTGTTCTGCGAAGTGGGAAAAATTGACAGAAGTGTGGTAGGAAGTTGAGATTGGAGTTGAAATATATGGTGCAATGTAAGGATGACGAAAAATTTGAGTGGGGTGAGAGTGCTGATAATTGGAAGTTGAAATGAGGGTAGTGGGAGAGAAAACGCAACCCCTGTTATATCAGATAGCAGTTTTGGGTTCGTGACGGTCGTCACCCGCGTGACGCTCGTCAGGATCCTGTGACGGTCGTCACAGCAGCAAAATCTGCAGAACGCATAATTTTGCTCTGAGGGCGTTCTTGCAGTGACTTTTAGGCCTAGTATTGATATGGCAATGTATTATAGCAGCCAACAAACAAAGAGTAACGTAAAAACAGAATAATTGAATAAAGACTATAATTGAAATAACAAGAATCTGAAATGATTGTATGTAGTACATAAAGACATTAACAATGCGAAAAATCCAAATGATTAAACGAAACTAAACTAAACCAAACTTAAACTAAATCTGATGCTAAAACTAGTATCTAGTATTTTCGTGCCTTCAACTCATCGAATTTCCGTGCGTAGTAGTCGAGCTGGTCACAGACTAAGTCCATGAAGACTACCAGTTCACTGTGTATGCCTGCGATGTCATCTTTTACAGTAGTCAGAGCTGCATCAACGTTATCCAATCGGAGTAGAACAGTATCCATTTTGTCGGTGGTCTCCTCAAGGATAGGCTCGGGATAGGTGTTGTAGTGCGGAGGAGTCATAGGGTCTACTTCAGCTTCTGATACAGCATCCTCATAGTACATATAGTCGTGCGCCTCAGAGATGTGGTCACTGTCATACATATAGTTCTGTGGTGTTGACTGAGGTGAAGGAGGTCCCATAGGCTCATCCAATTCATAAAGCCAGTTGTCCTTGTTGTGGATACTTGTCATCTGATGATCAGGCAGTGTGAATAGCTGGACAGGTTTTTCGTTAATGAGGTACTCATAAGGTCCAGGCCCCATAGTTCCTAAAATGCGCCTGTTGAAGCAGAATTGTATGTTCATGGGTCGGATGGTGCCAAAACGAGTGCTTGCATTTAAGTGGAATCTAAGGCCGAGCTCGTGGGCAATCATTGTCACGAGGCCTCCTATAAGAATAGGTGTCTGTGGTTCCTGAGTGAGGCGTTTGAAAGACTCATCATGAAAGGCACTGCATTTACTGTACGTCCCTGAGAAGCACAGAACATGATGAATAACTCCTCTTTAGATACTGTAGTAATATTTTCTTCTTTCCCAAATAAGGTGTGAGCTAGTATCTTATGGAAGTATCTGAAAGCTGGGTTATGAATATCATCATTATACATTCTGTCTGGTTCAAGGTGATAGTCGCCTGTGATTCTACCCCAGAATTGGTCGAGTTCAAAATCAAGATCGTCGTCTTCTGCACTGATGAACACATGCGGTCCGTTAGGAAATCCTAGGAGGTTAGCTAGTGACATCCGGCTATGGGTTTGGTCCATTCCAAACATTCGAAAGGTAATCAGCTCCGTGTTGGATCCAAAACCATAGTTGGGTATGTATCTGAAAGAACTAAGGAATTCATAGGTAAGATCCTTATAGGTAGCAAAACGTGTTTTCAAAGCAGTGTTCTCCCAACCCAGTTGATTGAACAGGTATTGAATGCTATCTGTGATTCCTAGTTTATCCATGGTAGACTTATCATAATACAGCGGTAAGGCGATTTCTCTTTCAGTTAGTGCTGCAAATCTTGCCTTTTGAGCTAGTCCTCTAAAATGAACCTTTGTGAAGTCGTACTCGGCCATACTCGCAGGTAATTCGGAGAAAACAGAAGGAATGTTTTGAAGACTTTAAAAATCCTGAAAAGTTTAAAACAGGAGTTTGAAGTCAGGATTTTTAAAAAACAAAAAGTGGTAGAAACAAAAGACAAAAGAGAAAAATAAAATAAAAATAAAAATATGAAAACAAACGAAAGTAGAAAGTAGTAGTAATTATAAGTTTAGAATTTTTGTTGGATTTTCAAAGTAAAATTTTAAAGAAAAATGAAATACAATAACGAGGGAAATTGGGTTGTCTCCCAGTAAGCGCTGTTTTTAACGTCTAAAGCCTGACGATAGCTTGGTGAGAAGCTATTCGGGTGTTTGAGCTGGAAGCTCAAGCAATGTTATACTGCAGACTTGAGGGCTGGTTTCGTTCTTATTATAATGTTTTAGACGTTGCCCGTTTATGATAAACGGTGCATTCGTCTTATCGGTAATTTTAACAGCTCCACTCTGAAGTACTTTAGTCACTTCATAAGGTCCAGACCACCTAGATTTTAGTTTACCTGGGAAGAGTTTTAATCTTGAATTAAATAGCAATACGATGTCTCCCACACTGAATTGTTTCTTGACTGAACGTTTATCATGCCACTTTTTAGTTCGTTCTTTGTAGATACGGGCATTTTCGTAAGCGTCTAATCGAAGTTCTTCCAATTCGTGTAAGTTCAAGATTCGCTTTTCTCCTGCCTCGGTGTAATTGAAATTGAGTGTCTTAATGGCCCAGAAGGCCTTGTGCTCTAATTCTACAGGGAGATGGCAGGATTTACCGTAAACTAATTTGTAGGGTGTAGTACCTATTGGTGTCTTAAAAGCGGTCCTATAAGCCCATAAAGCTTCTTGTAGCTTTGACGACCAATCTTTCCTTGAGGTAGAGACAGTCTTTTCCAATATCTGTTTTATTTCTCTGTTCGAGACCTCTACTTGTCCGCTAGTTTGCGGATGATAAGGTGTAGCTACTCGGTGTCAGACTCCATATTTAGAGAGAAGTTTATCAAATATTCGCGATATGAAGTGAGATCCGCCATCACTAATAACGAGTCTGGGTACACCGAATCTAGGAAAGATTGTGTTTTTGAAGAGTTTGATTACTACTCGTGCGTCGTTTGTTGGAGCAGCAATGGCTTCTATCCATTTAGACACATAGTCTATAGCAACGAGTATGTAGTTATTACCAAAAGAAGGTGGGAATGGTCCCATGAAATCTATTCCCCATACGTCAAATATTTCTACCTCTAAGATTCCTTTCTGAGGCATTTCATCGCGTCGTGAGATGTTACCAGTTCGTTGGCATCGATCACATTTTAGCACAACGATGTGAACATCTTTCCAGAGGTTAGGCCAGAATAAGCCGGCTTGGAGAATCTTAGCGCATGTCTTGGATGTACTAGCATGACCACTATATGGTGCTGAATGGCATTGGGAAATGATATTTTCTACTTCTTCCTCTGGGACACAGCGACAATATATGTTGTCGGCCCCTCTCTTGAAGAGTAGAGGTTCGTCCCAATAATAATGTTTCAGATCGTGGAAGAATTTCTTCTTTTGCTGATAAGTGAGATCCGGTGGAAGCACGCCTGCTGCGAGGTAATTAACGATGTCAGCATACCAAGGTAATGTGACTTGGGCATAGACGGCTTTTACGGCTTTTTCGAATTCTGGATCTTCCGAGATTGAGTTGGGTATGTCACTTTCTAATTTGGCTATCAGACGTTCGTACGGGAAATCGTCGTTTATTGGTACTGGTTCGTGTCTGATGCCTTCTATTCGGGATAAGTGATCTGCAACAACGTTCTCGATTCCTTTCTTATCTTTGATTTCTAAGTCAAACTCTTGTAATAACAGGATCCATCTCAATAGTCTTGGTTTGGCATCCTTTTTGCTTATTAGGTACCTAATGGCAGCGTGGTCTGTGTATATGATAATTCTTGCTCCTACTAAGTAAGAACGGAATTTGTCAAGCGCAAATATAACTGCTAGAAGTTCCTTCTCTGTGGTAGCGTAGTTCATTTGGGCAGGATCTAAGGTTCTACTGGCATAGTGGATGGCATGGAGTTTCTTGTCCTTCCTTTGTCCTAGAACTGCGCCTACGGCATAATCACTCGCATCGCACATGATTTCGAACGGTAGTCACCAATCGGGTGGTTGCATAATCGGTGCGGTGATAAGGGCTGATTTTAATGTTTCGAATGCTTTTAGACAGTCATCGTCGAAGACGAACTCAGCATCTTCCATCAACAGGCCGGTCAAAGGTTTTGTGATTTTTGAAAAATCTTTTATAAATCTTCTGTAGAAACCGGCATGTCCTAGAAAACTCCATATTTCTCGTACGGATTTTGGAGGTTGGAGATCTTTTATAATCTCTATTTTAGCTTTGTCGACCTCAATTCCTTTATCTGATATGACATGTCCTAGAACTATTCCTTGTCGGACCATAAAATGGCATTTTTCCCAATTTAGGACGAGGTTCACTTTTACACATCGTTCTAATACCATTTCTAAGTTTTGTAGGCATCCTTCGAAGCTTTGTCCACATACCGAGAAATCGTCCATAAATACTTCCATGATGTCGTCTATGAAATCTGCGAAGATTGCCATCATGCATCTTTGGAAGGTTGCTGGAGCATTACAGAGTCCGAATGACATTCGGCGGTAAGCAAAAGTACCATAAGGACAGGTGAATGTAATCTTTTCTTGGTCATCAGGATGAATGGGAATTTGGAAAAATCCTGAATAGCCATCTAGATAGCAGAAATATGAATGTTTGGCTAATCTTTCCAACATTTGGTCTATGAAGGGTAACGGGAAATGATCTTTTTGTGTGGCTTTGTTAAGCTTCCTATAATCAATACACATCCTGCTTCCAGTCACGACTCTTTTTGTTATTGATTCGCCTTTTTTGTTTTTAACTACTGTGACTCCTCCTTTCTTTGGTACGACATGAACTGGGCTAACCCATTCACTATCGGAGATCAGATAGATGATTCCTGCATCTAGCAATTTCTTTACTTCATCTCTGACTACAGTGCTTAGGATAGGGTTCAGTCTTCTCTGATGCTCTCTAGAGGTTTTAGAGTCTTCCTCTATTATAATTCGATGCATACAGATTGAAGGGCTTATACCTTTTAGATCACTTATGTTATTGCCTAACACGTTGGGGTACTTCTTTAGGACTTCTAATAGCTTTTCAGTTTCTGGTTGTCCTAAGTCGGCGTTGACTATCACTGGTCTTTTTAGTTCATCGTCTAGAAATTCATATCTAAGGTTTTTGGGTAGTGTTTTAAGTTCTAAAGATGGGTTCTTCGGACCTGGCATGTGGTTTGGGGTCAGTGCTAAGCTTTCGCTTAGGCTGTCGTCTTTATACGGTTTACGCCAATCATCGTCTTCAGAAATAACAGGTATTTGAATCTTTATTATTTCTGAATACGTGGTCTCTTCATTTTCAAGTTCTCTTATGCATTCGTCAATTTCGTCTACTAAATAGCAGGTATCGTCTATGGCTGGTGCTTGTAAGAACTTGGTGAGAATGAACTTTATCTTTTCTTCTCCTACTTCGAATGTTAGCCTTCCTTTCTTCACGTCTATAATAGCTCCGGCTGTAGCTAGGAATGGTCTTCCTAGGATAATTGGGGTTACAGTGTCCTCCTTGATGTCCATGATTATGAAGTCGGTTGGAATGTAGAATTGTCCTATACGTACTGGAACGTTTTCCAGTATTCCGACGGGGTATTTTACTGATCGGTCAGCTAATTGAACGAACATTTTGGTTGGTCTGAGGTCTCCCATATTAAGCTTTTTGCATATAGATAAAGGCATAACACTGATACTGGCTCCTAAATCGCATAGAGCTTTGTCTATTAAGAACTTTCCTATGACGCAGGGTATTGAGAAACTACCTGGGTCTTTTAATTTAGGAGGCATGCAGTTTTGAATAATAGCGCTACACTCTGCAGTAAGTGTAACTGTTTCGTTATCCTCGATCTTTCTCTTATTCGACAGGATTTCTTTGAGAAATTTAGCGTATGACGGTATTTGAGTTATCGCTTCTGTAAAAGGAATATTAATATTCAGCTGTTTAAGGAGCTCTACAAATTTCTTAAACTGTCCTGAAGTTTTGGAGTTTATTAATCTTTGAGGATAAGGAATAGGTGGTTTATATGGCGCTAGAGGTGCTTGAGTTTTTTCACTTGCGGTATCCTCCTTCTCGTCGTCTTTCTTCTTTTCTAACTCGGATTCCTTTTCTGCTTGTTCAGTTGGTTTTTGTTGCATGGCTGAGTTTTCGGTCCTCGGATCGATCGGTTCGTCCAATTCTTTTCCACTTCTTAGTATTACAGCATTTGCTTGGCCTTTTGGATTCTGTTCGGGTTGTCCAGGAAATGTGCCAGCGGGTGCGGCAGCAGAGGCTTGTTGTTGAGCCACTTGTGATATCTGTGTTTCTAACATTTTATTGTGGGTGGCTAAAGCGTCTACTTTTCCGGTCAACTGTTTAATTTGCTCGCTAGTGTGCATGTTTTGATTCAGGAATTCTTTGTTTGTTTGAGCTTGAGTAGCTATGAATTTTTCCATCATCAACTCGAGGTTTGATTTCCTAGGTGCAGTCTGAGCAGCAGCTGGTTTCTGATATCCTGGCGGAGCAGTAGGCATTTGCAATGCATTTTCGCTTTTGTAAGAAAAGTTTGGATGATTTCGCCAACCTGGTTTGTAGGTATTTGCGTAAGGATTTCCTTGAGCATAATTTACCTGGTCTGGTGGGATTCCGGCTAGCAATGGGCATTCGGGTGCATTATGAGTGGTGCTTCCGCATAACTCGCAATTTGGAGTTACGGCAGCGACGGTTGCAGTGGGGTTAACAGTCAGACTATCAATCTTCTGTGCTAGAGCATCTACTTTAACGTTGAACTTTTCAAGACTGCTGATCTCGTACATCCCACCTTTCGCTGTGGTTTTCTCTGTTGGAGTGCATTCACCTCCCCATTGGCAATGGTTTTGAGACATGTTTTCGATTAATTGATAGGCTTCATCGTATGGCTTATCCATAAGTGCACCGCCCGCGGCGGCGTCTATTGTCAATCTAGTATTGTATAAAAGTCCATTATAAAAAGTATGGATTGTCACCCAGTCTTCTAGACCGTGGTGAGGACATGTTCTCATCATATCTTTGAATCGTTCCCATGCTTCGTAAAGAGATTCAGTATCTTTTTGTCGAAATCCCTTGATTTGAGCTCTAAGCATAGCAGTTTTGCTTGGCGGAAAATATCTCGCTAAGAAGACGTTCTTCAATTGTTCCCACGTCGTAACGGAGTTGGATGGTAACGATTGCAACCATGTCCACGCTCTGTCTCTAAGAGAGAATGGGAAAAGACGAAGTCTTATCGCGTCTGGAGTTACTCCATTTACTTTCACTGTGTCCGCGTATTGTACAAACTTCGTTAGATGTTCGTTCGGGTCCTCAGTTGCGTTTCCTGAGATTTGGTTTTGTTGTACAGCTGACAGCAATGATGGTTTCAGCTCAAAATCATTTCGGGTAATAGCTGGGGCAGCAATGCTACTTCTAGGCTCCATCTGAGAGAGTGTAGCGTATGCCTTCAGCGGTTTGTTTGGAGGTCCTTCAGCCATGTTTGGTTCTTCTTCGGATTTGGGAATGGGAGTGAGAGGATCGGGAATGTTATGTTTGAGTTGGTACTCAATGATTCGGCTTCTTAGATGTAAGAAGCGTTCTAGTTCTGCGACTGAAGGTTTCAAGATATCGCCTTGTGGGCGATTACTTGGCATACAATCGACAACACTAGTAAAGGAAAAATGAGAATTGTTAACCTAGTCTATACGGTGTAACAGAAGGTTACACTATTGACTAAACGGGTCCCCGGCAACGGCGCCAAAAACTTGATCGCGACTTTCTATGTCTAATACAACCTAACTGCAAGTGTACAGTCTATCGCATAGTAATAATAGATATCGATCCCACAGGGACTCGTAATCAAACTAGTGTTCTCGGGAGTTACTATGTTTAGCTAGGTAGAATATGTTTAAGGGAATAAGATTTGTCACTAAAGGGAAGTAAGAATGTAAATTAAAGTCTAATTAGTTGAATCGATATGCAGCAATTGTGTTCTTCGGGGATTTGACAAGTTACCGGTGTATGAAATAATTTTCAGAGTTTATTTAAGCAGAAAATGGTGATTTGAAGACTCTCGCCTCACGATGGTTATTGACGCTAATCATAATTCTAAGGGCCAAACGTACACTTTCGTATCCCATTCGGGGTTTAAATTATTTTTTGGAAATCTCTAAGTTCTAATTCATTTTAAAGTGCTTTCGCTGTTATTAAAATGAGTGACTAGTGTTTACTATCTGATCTTGCCGCAGCTTTCGCTTGTTGGTTCGTATCTTAATTAATTTCCCACTTTCGTGGCAAAACTACTTTTAAATAAGTTCTCGCTTTCGCGACGAAGTTTATTCAGTAAATTAATTTTAAACACTCAGACCATAAATTACTTTTGAAAAGAGAATTATCAACCAGCTATTATCAAATCCCTTTCGAATTATTACTACATATCGATTACCTTAATTTAGCTAGACATGGATTTTGGAAAGGTAAAACATAAATGAAAATGATAAATAATAATATGCAACATAATAAAACTGGAATTACGATTGAAATGAGAAACCTGTAAATATTCTAATTGACCTTTGGGCAGATCCTCCACAGATGTTGGCAGGATTCTGGTCTTTATGCCAATTTGATCGTACAACGGAAATAGAAATTACAGAAGAATGAAAGGAATGCGGAAAAGGAAAAGAGAAATAAATAAGAATATTAAAAACTGGAAAGGTTGCTCTGGAAATAAATTGGCAGCACTTCGTTGTATGAATGCCGCTCCCTTTCTGAGGTCCCCTTCTTCCCCTTTTATAGAAATGGAATTCTAACGGTTATAATTGGAGAGGGGGGACTTTGAGGCAGAAAAATCAGGGAGTAGTGGTCCACTATTTGGGACTTGGAACTGCTTCCTTAACGTGCAATTGAAGTGGGGCGTTTTTGCCTGCATGACGGTCGTCACAAGGTGTGACGGTCGTCATGGAGCTGTGACGGTCGTCACAGCAGCAAAATCAGCATTCTGCGCTTTTCATGATGTTTTCATCCTTTTTTCGTCCATATTTCATCTGAGATTGCTTCTTTTCTTCATATTGCCTTGTTTAGACGTGATCGTTAAATACCTGTAAAACATCAGACAAATAACACGGAAATAACCCGAAATCGGATCGAAAACAGTTAAGCTTTAGTTGAATTATGCATCAAAATATATATACGATTTCATGTTATCAAACTCCCCTAAGCTTGAATCTTTGCTTGTCCTCAAGTAAAACATGAAAAAGTCGGCAAGCACGAGGCAGCTTCTTCGTTCGCAAAGTTGGGAAAAACCGGGATTCTTGGTAAGAACAAAACGAGTATCATGACGACACTGGACTACAAGTCTTCGGAGGTCTCCTTTTTATGCAAATCGGTCCCAGTCATGCTACTGTAGCTTGGTGTCAAGGTTCTCACGGCAAGTTCACCCTGTTTGTTCTAGCGCAATCACATTAAGCCCGTTGTCCATACACTTTCATGGCGAGTCGACCTGTTAGTTAATATGATCTCATTTCTGTTTTTGATCTTCTTCATTGATCATAAGCTTATGTCATTGATTTTTCAATGAGTTTTCGTGCCGTTGGGCTAAATGCTCGGGTGAGGAGCACCTAACTTAGAAGGAAACGTGTCTTTATAGTTTTGGGCTATCTAGCTTTCTTTTCATGATTTTTCATCTTTTTGGAGATCATACACTTATTTGCATCGGTCGCTCGCTTAGAAGTGTTTAGGATGGTGCTGACTGCTAGTATAAACTACTTAGGGCTAAGTTTGCGTAGATACTTGAGACTTTGGTACACGTAGGTAGTGAAACCGACTCGCATAAACCGGAGATCTAAGGTGTCAGGACGGTACTGGTTTTGTTAGAACTGTCATTTCCTCAGAGTTTCAAAACTTGGTTTGAACTCAGGTGCATTCTCGTGGTGCTTTTGCTTTTGAGGAACGAACGAAAAATTTTTGATTACGTTGAATAACGTGGGGATGTTTGCGTAACGGAAAAAGGATATATAAACGAGCTTTATTTGCTAAAAATAGAAAATGTTTAAATATAAATTACGAAATTCAAAGTACAATGGAATGGAAATAAACGCTCCGCTCCCACACTATCTCAATCAGTGTCCCCACTGATTTGGAAGCATGCGAGAGGGAGATACAACTGAAATGAAAGTACAAATAAACTGGAAATAAACAAATAATGAGAAACTCTCGAGGCGCACCCTTGAGTTGTTATTAATTCATTCTTTCGATTTCAAAACATCCAACTCTTTATCTTCAACTTATTCAGTCAATTCCCGAAAGAACTGAGTTCTTGGAATCTCGCATTCTTTGAATTCTTGAGTGACAAGCTCTTGAGGCGCGCTCTTGGGTTGCTTGTCAATCACTCTTTCGTCTCTTTCTCAAACTTCCAATCTATTCAACCTCACCTTTTCGTGGTTGTTACCACGAACTACGACTGCTCTGATTCTTCATTCTCGTCTGAATGTAAGATACGTAGGCACAAGGTTGCGATAATCTTGGCGAGCACACTTCTATCCATCTTCCGTTTTCCCCCATCCTTTCCCGTAGTCGAACTACGACGCTCTGATTTCTCATTCTCGTCCGAGTGAGCATACGTAGGCACAAGGGCCCCAATCCTTGGCGAGCACCCTATCCTCTTACCACCCATCTTTCCTTTGCGTCTTTAACCTTTTAACCTACCAATTCTACCTTTAACAACGAGAAGAAAACAAGTAAATCTAAACAACATTCCCCATATTTACCTTAAGAGGTTCCCGTCGAGTACGACGGACGTGAAGGGTGCTGATACCTTCCCCTCACGTAACCGACTCCCGAACCCGGAACATGGTTGCGACAACCCTGTTCCTATCCTTTTCACTTTAAGAGGTTTTCTCGATATTTTCCTCTCCCGTTTGATCGGGAAAAATAAAGTTCGGTGGCGACTCTGTCGAACTGCATTTCCGCACCTTTCGCGCGAGGGTCGTTTTCTCCGAAATGTCTCCGTGATTTTTTCGAGGTGCGACAGTACCTGCAACACAGACACACGTTAATGAAATGCAAATGAATATGCAAAGTGATGTAAAATGCAATCATGTAGTAGGAGATCAAGACGACTGCACTGCGAAGATTCTGTATCAACAAAACCATAATTTTGCTTTATCAAGAACAACCACTATCTCTGATAAGAAGAAAACCCTGGTATCGGACCACAAATCTGCTCTGTCAAGAACACACATATCTGATAATAAGGAACTTCGTCACAAGACTATAACTCTGCTCTGTCAAGAACAAATATACATCCGATAATAAGGACCTCTGATACAGGACCATAACTCTGCTCTGTCAAGAACAAATATATCTGATGATGAGAACCTTTGATACAGGACCATAACTCTGCTCTGTCAAGAACAAATATACATCCGATAATAAGGACCTCTGATACAGGACCATAACTCTGCTCTGTCAAGAACAAATATACATCCGATAATAAGGACCTCTAATACAGGACCATAACTCTGCTCTGTCAAGAACAAATATATCTGATGATGAGAACCTTTGATACCAACAGAACTGATTCACTATCAAGAAAACCAGGTAGTCTGAAGGTCAAGGTTTCCTGCAACAAACCCAACCCTGCTCACAGGTATGGACCTAAACTGACACAAGTTCAGCATCCTATGCGGTCATCAGCGTCACATACATTCAAGAGGGGTGATACGATACCCAGAAGGTGTGGCATCACCATCTCCTGAAGTGGCCTCACTCGGCTGAATTCCAAATGATCGGTCCCTAGAGTCGACAATCCTCCAAACCAACAACCCCCTCAACCCAAAGGGTTGAAAAATAAGTCAACCGGGAGAACCTCGTCTGAGCGTGGATTTCATGAGACACTAGTGCCTGCAAAGCAAGCACGCGCCCACTAATTTCCACAACTAATGCTAGGTACACTCAAGCCTGGGTCTGGCTTCTCACTCATCAGAATTCCCCTCCCACAACAGCACAGATAATCATATCATACTGAAAATAAAATGCGGGAAGTAAAAATGCGATAAATAAACACAACCCAACAAGTAATCATACAAGCGCTAGGATTGACTCTCGCAGGGGACGTTGAATCCCCAAACTGACTCGCATATGGGACGTTGGATCCCAGGAAACTATCAGGTCCCCAGCAGAGTCGCCAGTTGTCGCTTCCGCGAAAATAAGGTGCCGGCAAAACAGAAGAGTCGCCACCTTTCGTTATTTATCCCTCAGAGCGGGAAAGGAAACGATTGGAAAAACCTGACGAAAAGGTATAAGACAAGGTCATCGCAACCATTGTCTAGGTTCGGGAGTCGGTTACGCAAGGGGAAGGTATTAGCACCCCTCACGTCCATCGTACTCGATGGGATCCACGCTTGTTGTGTTTATCTGACGGGTTGGTTTTACTATCTACCTATCAAGGATGGCTCAAAAAGAAAAGAAAATGACTCGGCAAAGCGTCGCGCTTTATGCCTACGTATTCTCATCAGAGAATGAGAAATCAGAGTCAACGTAGTTCAGCTAACTACGGGTTACGCGGGAAGGTGCCTCGCCAATACGTCAGTATTGTGCCTACGTACTCTCAACAGGTATGAGAGATCAGAGCTTACGTAGTTCGGGATAATACGGATTACAGGGATTCAGATTCATCTGTTTTATCGAGTAGGGTTAACAAACAGTTCCAGCAGTTGGATGTACGCAGCTCGACCCTTGGAGACTTAGGCGTTACCATTGGTGGTAGAACTGGGAGTTAACGACACTCTTTTCTTCAGAAAAGCTTCCTTTGAATTATGGGCCCACGGGGCAAAAAGGTTTGAAGTTCGTTTTCTGTCTTTTACGAAAGAACTATTTTTTATGGATGTTTGCAACTAATATCGCACTAGAGACTATGACCTGAGAGTGAATGTGTCGCATGTCACCCAAAGGGTGCCATACTAAACATCCAGACTGTTGAAAAGAAACTCTCCAACAATCCTTTCTCAGATAGCTTAAGGCTCGTACGACGTCAGTTAACCTTTATTACTGTATTTTAATTTGTTTTGAGATGAGAAGAGAGAACGAGCTCAACTAAGAGGAGACTATCAAGTCCTAATGTTGTCATGCCAGGGATTCATCCTATGGTTAAGGTTTGAAACAGGGAACTCCTAGAAGTTATCATGCATAGGTTTCAACCTAAAGTTCTAATCATCACTTCCTTATCAAAGGAAGTGAGATTCCTAGGGGATAATGTCAGAGTAAACGGAAACAGATAGAGTATCAGCTTAAACAGTAAACAGTAAACGACTGTAAAATGCATGCAATGCAAGTGAGGGAGGAAATGTGTGTGGGGAATCAACCTCCACAAGCTCATCTCAACCTCAAGCCAGATATGAATAACTGCAATCATACAGAAAGAATAAAATGCCATCAAGCAAACACAAACCACATAGGCAAGGGAGCTGGGCTCTACCGAATACCAGCAAGCAAAGCCATACAGTAAAATACAAGCAGAGGTAGCAACTCAACCTCTAGTGCAATCATGCTCCTAATTTGAGTCAGTCTAAATATGAGCTCATTCTAATGCATCAAACAAATCACACAAGTCACATCAATACAGTTGCACAGCAAGCAAAACAGACAAGAAAAGAAACAGATCAACAGCTTCCACAGCTTCACAACAAAGCTCCTCTGACATCAGTTCAGCCCTCAGTCTGCAACCACCCTTCCAGGCTATCATCTCCAATAGAAAATATCAACTTGCTTCTCTGAGCTTCTAACACATCAAACATAAGTATCAACTTATTCCCTTTTCTCCAAGCCTCAGCTTTTCAGTAAATTCCACCTTCAGGCTTCACTCCTAATATCAAGTATCAACTTGACTCCTTCAGGCTCTCAATGTCTCAACATAAGTATCAACTTATCCTTTATTCCTCAAGCCTTAGCTCTCCACTCAATCTCAATTTGATCTTCTTCACAAGTGTCAACTTGGTCTTCTGGACCTTCAAGCTTCAGCTCTCTCCTCCTTGCAAGTATCAACTTGCTCTTCCTGATCTTCAAGCTTCAGCTTCAATGGAAGTCTTCAAATACAAAGAAGTATCAACTTCTAGCCTTTAATCTCTCAAGCAAGGAAATCCATCCTCTAGAAAGGGAGAAAGACTCATCTATCAAGAGCAAAGTTTGGATGATTGGTAGCAGAGTGAAGACCAAAGGTCACCACTGAGCATCCTATCATCAGAGAAAGGGACCCTCAAAGGTTCTACCAACTTGTGAAGAGCTACACATCCTACCAAAGGAGGGATGAGGCCTTTACAAGGGGACCTTACATCATAGGGAATAATGGAAGTGATCAACATCTTCCATGTTTATGAAGGAAGAGAAGCTATCTAGGAGCTCTGCCTACAAAACCCTAATCTTAACACCTAAACAAAACTACACCAAAAGAAGGGAAGATCCTCACATACAAGCCTCTTCAAGCACTCCATTGCATCTTCAACTTGTCTTCAACATCATCCAAGAACAAGCAAAGCAAAACCCTAATCTAAGGGAACTAAAGAAGTCAATCTAGTTGAATTAGTGCATTAGAATCATCTAAAGTTAGTATCTAAACTAAAATCAAACTAAAATAGAAAACCACATGATAAATTCCTACAAAAATTCCTAAGGGATCCTAATTCAATCATGAATCTATCCTACAAAAATCAGAGGTTGAATCATCCACCAAGCTCTAGAAATAAAATCTAAACCATAAGGTATCAACCATAAACCCTAAAAATGGAGCTCTTAAAGTTCCAACCTAGAACTACCACTTATGTTCATCACAAAAATGTAATAAAAATCTAGGGGGAACATGCATATCTATGCTAGCTACATACAAAAAATCAAGGCCAAAATCATCATCAAATGATCAAACCAAATTCAACAAAATCAAGCATCAACCATGATTATTTTAATGTCAATTAAAATGGAAAGAATCCCAAAAAATCAGAAAATGCATGGAATGTTAATATTTTATCTCTAAAAAAAACTAGATTCAATCATGAATCAACGGAAAAAAGAATGGAATTATTTGAGTTATTTTTCCATTTTTTATGAATTAATCACTAACCATGAATAAAATGAAAAAAATAATGAAAATCAAAACGAAATAAACATGCGCGCGGTGCAGATAGCAACAAAATCCAGTTCAATATCCAAGCTGGGCCACAAAGGGGGTGTGGTTATCAATAAATGCATAAAGCCCAAAACCAGCAGATTAATGAAACGCTGCGTTTCATATAATCTCAGAACTCCTTCACAACTTTTCCTTCGCAAATGGCCATTGGATCTTCATCTGGTCAAAGGTCCTACCTTGATCCAAGGGCTCTGGGATCATCTTCAACCTTTTGAATCTCTGAACCTCGCGCGCAGCCACGGCCACCGCCGGTGGTGCTCCGGTCATCATCCCCAACCCTAATTCTCTCCACAGGCCTCCATTCCAAGAGGTCTCTACATAAATCTTACCCAAATTTTCCTCACGAATCCATTCATGCCCTTAATTCACTCTAAAACCTCAAGATTCACAAGAACACAATCTCAACCGAAAATTGGAACAACCCTAATTGGTCACTAATCTCCCAAATTATGATCCATAAACCTTTCTACATCAATCCACAATGCATCTAACACCCTAATTCTTCTTAATTCTACCTAATTCAAGCTGGAGATTGAAAGTTACTAACCTGAGAATTTCGTGTGCACAGAGGTAGTGAACCTTCAAATCAAGCTCTCAAATGCTCCAGACTCCTTCACTGAATCAATTCAAAGCTTCTGTATGCAATGAAATGGATGGAAATGCTCTGGATTCTTGGAACCAATTCTGACTTGCAGGTGAAGAAATCTGAGATCAAGAACACTATTCAGCCACGAATTTGCCTTGATTATGATCTGGAATCATTCACTAGCATCCATGGAAGTGATTGCAATCAAAAAAATGGAGGGAAAGTGAAGAAAATGGTGTAACCAAATTCAGTTGCAAGCAAGAAAGTTTCACACTCAATCTCTATTCTCTCCTTCAATTATCACCAACCTTGGCCTTGGATCACCTTAGCATCATATATAGACCATGTATGGATGATCTAGAAAGCTCTAGATCCTTCTAATGAGAAATTCAATATCTCACTTCATGGAAATTTCAATCTCATGGTATGCACACATCAGTTCTGCTAGCAGCTTGTATTCACCCTCATTCTCTTCCAATTTCTCTCCTAATGGTATTTTGGATGTGTTTGGATTGAAAGGGACCTTGGTCCTGCCTTGAATTTTGGTTTGGCAATTGTTACTTATGATGTAAGTAACTACTTTTCAAAGCAAGTCCACAAATTAAACCTCAAGTCAAAATTGTGGTAATACCAATGTTCTTAAAATGTGTTTTAGAATCAAAATGACATATTACATGCCTTGGTTTGGCCATGTAGATCAAAAATCCCAATTTCCATCTTTGGTTCATTTGAAATTCATCCTTATTTTAAGCCATTTTTGTGATTTTGAGCTACAAGCAATTCCAACCTCTCATGACCTCTTGGCTAGCCTTAAAACATCATTTTGAACAAGTTTGATGTCGAACATTTTCCCATTTGAAGCTTGCAAATAGGAGTTATGGCCTTATGGTTGAAATGACCTATAATCTCCAAATGACCAAAATACTCTTGACTTGTTAAAGCCATAACTTGAGTTCTAAAAATCCTATCAAGGACTTCTAGTACTCTCTAGAAATATAAGAGGATAAGGAACAACATTCATGTTAACCAAAAGTTCATAGGAATCATCCTTCTAGGGCAAAAGTTTCATGCAAGTTGGACAACTTTCAAGCTCCAAATTCACATACCTCAGATGACCTGTAACTTGTCAAAGTCATAACTTGAGTTCTAAAACTCCTATCAAGGACTTCTAGCACTCAAATTAAAGCTAGGATCATGCTCTACAACAATCATGTTGTGGGTAAGATGAGATGACAATCACATCTTGAGCTATATTGCCTTGAAGTCAGGGGTCAAACTAGGGGATTTTACACTATCAAGCCTTAGAAACCCTAGCTTGAAATTTCTCAAGCTCTTCAATCATGATGAGTTAACCTTGGAATCATCCTTATAACATCTCAATGCATCAATCCATGATCACATGGCTCTTGGATTAGGTCTCAACCTTCTTCAAATCCTCAGTTGACTTAGGGTTGACCTAGTCAAACCCTAGCTACACCACTCATGGCTGAGGCTTCTTAATCTTGCATAATGACCTGTCTAGGCTTCAAAGTTATCTTCAAATATTCTCATGAGCTCTCTCAAGACCTCAAGTCCAACTTCATGGCTTCAGAATCATCTGATGACTTCCCACAAATCTCAAGTTAGGAGACCTACATACTTGGTTTCAACCACTCTCTCTGAGGATCCTTTAACTTCTCTGACAAGGATATCAACCCTTGAACACTTGAATAACCTTCTTAGATAGCTTCATAGTCTTATATAGCTCTTGATTGGTAACCATACCTCTTGATCTCCTGCATACATGTCAATGAAATGCAAATGATAATGCTAATGTGAATGAAATGAAACATAAGCTAGGTACAGAAAAGTTGGGAAAATTTTGGGGTGGAACAGATAGGTAGACCAACCAAAAAGGAGTACTCTTCCAACGTAGGTAACAACTGAAAATCCGGAAAGGTGAAACAATGATAAAGAGGATCATAAAACTGTAGTAGAGTGGCAAGAAGTCCTTCATTCACTGAGCGACCCAACAAAGATACCAGCTTCCCATATTTGTTCTTGAATTCCTCTTGATCCTTGATAAAGCCCCACAACTTCTTTAGGTCGTCCAATCTGGGACTCTTAAAAGTATATTTCACAGTATTTCTTTCATTTGAAGTCATGGTGACCTACAATGTTCATAAACAAAAGTAAATCCCATGAAGTCCCATACAGAATGATGTAATATGAATGCAACAAACACAAGTATTCACATAAGGACACAAAGATAAACAAACAAAAGGGAACCCTAGGTTTGCAACGAGCATGGAGCCAAGGTATACCCATTCCCAAAGGTTGTGGACTAAAGGTTGTTTGTACCTGCAGAACAAGGTTCTAAGGTGTTGCACCCTAAAATTTGCTCAACCTACTTCACTTAGTTTATGTTTCAATTGCATTGTCATTGGCATATTAGGTCATGTACATAATCATTTGCATAGCATAGCATAGCAAATCATCCAACAAGGGACCAAAAGTACTATTCTTATCTCTATGAGCCTATCAAGAGGTTCTTATTCAAATTCAAGCCTATCCAAGTCATCAGAAAGAAATTGAAATCTGAGAAGTTAGTGGATCAAGCAGTGGATCTGTCTCCTATCTTGAGTGTATTTGAAGATCATCAAAGAAGTTGTGAGATGTGGATTGAGCATGGAGGGTATATAGACATCATGGAGGACCTAGAGGGTCATTTTGAAAGTGAGACAAGTCATTGATGTGATCACAAGAGTTGCAGTTGAAGACAGTCAACTAGGGTTTCATCTGGGTCAACCCTAGGTCAAATGATTGATTGAAAGGCATCAAGGTCTATTTGAGAGATGAGGGGTTCATCATTTGACATGTAGATATGGATGTGGTGTTGTGACAAGGATAAATCAAGAGAAATCAAGAAGAAGAGAGGTTTCTAAATTAGGGTTTCTGTGTAAAATCCCCTGATTTAGGTCAAACTTCCAAGCAAGATAATTCAAAATGCAAGCTTCAAATGGATCCTTGGCCAACATGAAACTTGTATAGGATCTCAAGACCTTTAATTTTAGTGGTGGAAGACATCAAGGAGATTTATAGAACTCAAGTTATGGTCCTTGCAAGTTACAGGTCATCTGAGGCATCTGGAATTTTGTCTGTGAAAGTTACTTGTCTTCCAAGCAACGTTTACCCCTCAAGAAGCTTTCAAATGGATTTCTGGTAAACATGAGAGTTGTTCCTCATTGTCTTAGCTTTCTATAAAGGTATGGTATGCCTTCATCTGATTTGTGGAACTCTACTTATGACCTTGGCAAGCAAAGGGTATTCTGGTCATTTGAGAATTACAGGTCATTTCAAGCCTATGCCCAAAACTCATACAAGGAAGCTTCAAATGAAAAACTTCACAATATCAAAGTGGTTCCAAATGACATTTTGAGTCTAGAAAAGTGATCATGAAAGTTTGGAAATGCTCATAGCTCAAGGTTCCAAATTTGGTCAATTAAAAGGTGAATTTAAGGAATAAAAGTGACCTAAAAATGAGATTTTTCATACCATGTCCAAATGGGATGAAATTATAGGTCATTTTGATTGGAAAGAATGTTTTGAGATGATTGGCAATATTAGATTTTTGAGTTTAGTTCAAAGTTTGGAAGTTATCATTGGTTGCTTATGTATGAAGTTACACATGTCAGAATTCAAGGGATTGGTGCACTAGAGGTTTCTAGCAAGTTCTAGATGTTTCCATAGGCATCTATATAAACCCTAGAGCTGATCCATGAAGGGGTTGCACTTCATTTTGATCCAAAACACCAAGTTTCACTCCATTCTTCAATTTTGCAAATTCATTCCAATCTCTTCAATTCTTCATCAATCATTCAATTTCATGATCTAAATCCACTCAAGAATCATCCCTGAGTTCATTGCAAACAAGATTTGAAGAGGAAATCACAAGAATCGTGCTATACAATTTCATCCTCCAAATTGCATAAAGAAGTGGTTATGGCAATCCAAGGTGTTTGAGCAAGAATCTCTGCATACAGAACCAAGAACCAAGTCCATTGATCAAGTCCTAAGCCTTGCTAGCTGTGAATCCAAGGATTTCTCCATCTGTTTTCAAGATTACACCAGGTTGGTATTTCCTTCGAATTAGCTTAAAATAGATAGCATGATAGAGGATCATTAGGTTAGAACTGTTAGGCATAGGTAGATGATCATTTCCAATGAATTTGAGAGCTTTCCATGGAGTTTGACATTGAAGCACACCAACTGTTTGGACTTGGAACTCTCTTGATATGGAGTGTTAGCACTAGTTCTTTAGCTTAGGTTAATCAGTAATGCAAGGTGGTCATTTTGATGGCAAGAAATTGGAGAAAGAAGAAGTTGGAAGTTTGAGCATCCATGGATGTGGAGCTATCGGGTTTGGCTTTTTAGAGCATGTTAGGACAAACTGGATCCATGGCTGTGTTCAGGGAGGAAAGTAGATCAATTTCACCTTTGGAATTTTTGAGTTTCATTGAGAAACGAGGGAGCATGAGTCACTGGAAGATTCACGTGTGAAGGTTCCATTTCCATGGTTTTACTACAAACCCTAGCTCGTTGGAGAAGACGACTCCACGAGCGTTGGATCATTCTAAGACTCTTGACCAAGTCTCAGATCGCACGACTCAGATTCAAAGATGGAACGCGAGGGAACTCTGAGAACGCCAAAACGCGTCATTTCATTAAACGACTCAGGTGGGCTTAAGTTGCCATTGCTTTTCACACCCCCATTCACCAAGGCCCAAACCAATTGAACTAATATATTTACTTTTTGCACCGTTTTTGTTTTTATTTTTCTTTTGTGTTTTCTGATCAACTGGGCTCAGACGCGCCTTGCTATGCGCACCCCCAGTCTGGGCCCATCATCCATGTTTCAATGCTTTTTCCTACTGATTGCACCCCTAACCAATTTTAATTCATTTTAATTTCTTTCATTTTTTTTAATTCTTTGAAAAATCATAACAAATTGAAAATTCCATATTTTTAAATGGTTGTTTTTGCATATTTTTCTTATTTCTGTTAAGAAAATTTTCATATAATAAAATTAGCATTTTATTTTATTTTTGCATTTTTAGTATATTTTTCTTTTAAATAGGTTTAAGTGATGTTTAGTTTAATACTTGATCTTGTTGATTTTAGTTTAGCTAGATCCTTTTATATTTTGGACCCATTCTTTTTAGAGTACTTCACTTAGGACTTTAATTTTCATATGAGATTTAATTCATGATTTTAGGACTAAATTTTAGATGGTTTGTTTAGGGGTGATTAGGAGAATCAAAACTAGGGTTTAGATATAACATAGGTGTGATAAATCATTTCTTTTAGGAGTTGTAGTTTGAATTTTGGGGTATGGGACTATAGGGGTATTATGGGTAAAGAATAGATCCCTTAGAAAATATTAGACCTCCCCTATTCTACTATTACTATTAGTATATTGCTTGTATTTGATTGACTGTGTGGTGTGCCCTCTCTAGGGTTATTATTGGACTGTGTGGGGTATTGGGCCTGCTTGGGGTTTGGGTTTGAGCTGAAGACTGTGCTGATGAAGCCCATTGAAGATTGAGAGAATGAAGACCAATTTCCAGGGTTGATGAAGAATATCTTGCTGGCAGCTGTTGAAGGTTATAGGATCTAGGAGTTAGGCAGAGCTCTAGAGTAGAAAACTTGATTCACAAACATGGAAGGTCTTAGTTGCCTCCATCCCTCTCTATGATGCAGAGTCTCTCTAAGACATTCACCCCCTTCCTTTGGAAGGCTTGGTGATAGTGTCTAAGAGATAGAACTCTTGAGAGAAACACTCTATGTGTTGTTAGCAGTCTGTTTGCCACCCTTGGTGGTCAACTAACTGTTTAACATTCCAGTTCATCCTCTTGATTGGTTCCTCAGCTGGGAGATTGGGACTTGAAGAAAAGCCATTAGAAGATTGAAGATAGAGACCTTGCTTGAAGGCTGTGAAGATAAAGACTGATGCTTGCTGGAAGCCTGTAGATGGTTGAAGATGACTTGAAGACAAATGTTGAGGAAGGCTGTTTGTTGCTGTAGATTTTTGCTGTTTATAATTTTTGATGTATTGTTTGAATTTCCCTGACTGTATTGTTTGCCATTAACCTGTTAGGTTGAAAGCGAATTTTGTTTGCTCTTGCCTGTTGTTTTCTAGGTTCAAGGTTGAGTGGGACTCCCTTGCCTCGCTTGTATTGCTGCATCCATGCATTTTATTGCTTTATTGTATATATGCTT
This sequence comes from Lathyrus sativus, assembly GCA_963859935.3. NCBI lineage: Eukaryota > Viridiplantae > Streptophyta > Magnoliopsida > Fabales > Fabaceae > Lathyrus > Lathyrus sativus. Next base: position 610,361,052 of record OZ012735.1, read on the forward strand.
TTGTTTCTGTTTCCGTTTATCCCTTAGGATCTCTGTTTCTCTCTGTGCAAGAGAGGAGCATGATAGACATTAGGTCTTAACCCATGCATGATAACACTAGGTTAGTTTGACTCCCTTTGCAACCATAGGTTAGAGTTCTGTCTCTCCTTTCTCAAAACAAACAGAAAAACACAATAAATATTTCAAACACAATAAAAGACACTTCTTCCGTAAAAGAATGTGAACTCATCAAAACGTCATTTTTGTCCGCTTGGACCAGTAATCAGAAAACCCTTTTTCAGAAGGAGATAAAAACAATCAAGACAGACTTGTGTCGTGCGTGGCCCGAACTACGTTTGCTCTGATCTTTCATGCTGTATGAAAGTACGTAGGCATAGGATGCGATATCCTAGCGAGCAACCTTCCCCTCCTTTCCCGTAGGTAGGCGAACTACGTTGACTCTAATTTCTCGTTCCAGATGGGAATACGTAGGCATAAAGTGCGATACTTTGCCGAGTCATTTTCTTTTCTTTTAACCCTTGACCTGTAGAATAGATAGAATAACAATCCATACCCGAAAATGAGCGTGGATCCCGTCGAGTACGACGGACGTGAGGGGTGCTAATACCTTCCCCTTGCGTAACCGACTCCCGAATCCAGGATTTGGTTGCGATGACCATTCCTTTCCCCGTTTTGCGGTAGGTTTACCTCGAGCGTTTCCTTTCCCTCCGTTGGGATAAATAACGCACGGTGGCGACTCTTCTGTTCAGCCGGCGCCGATTTTCACAGTAGCGACATAAGGGACTCAAAATCATCAGCCTATCTTTCAGATATTATCAATTTCCCAATTACTCAAGGATTAATAATATTCTCAAGAGAACTTCTTTTGAGTGTAGCTTCGCGTAGCACTATTTCGAGAGTACTCCCTCGAGAGTACTCCCTCATAGTCCCGCACTACGTCCTAATAAAGGCCAAAGTAGGGTTAAAGTAACTATGGTCCTCAATATCATAGGCTCCAAGGTCGAAAATAGTGAGTGTCTTCACGATTACTCGTTCAACAGTACTATCTCGAGAGGGCCTCAATTGAGCGGGATTCTCGATTTAACTTAGTCGAGATTCAACTCCCTATAAGCCTCGTCGAATATATCACCATCCTATCTTAATTTCTCTCAAGTTTGGGTGTAGAACTTTATCTCACCTCTTAAGGATAACAACCCAAAAAGACACAAGAGAAAGTATACAAATAAACAATTAATCAAGTAAGCAGATATATAAAGCAGTAAACAAATAAAAATAAGATAGGGAAACCCACTAGGACTATTCCCCAGTGAAGTCGCCATTTCTGTCGCGGTGAAAATCGGATACCAAACTATTGATTAGTTTGAATCTTTAATTCATTTTGCAACCGAACTTTGATTTGTCCAAAGGAAGTGATAAAGATCGAAATTCCCAGAATGCAATGCAAATGCAAGGTTTAGAGAGTTATAGGTTCGGGGGTTGGTTAAACTTAGGGAAGGTGCTAGCATCCTAAGTTTCTGTAGTACTCTACAGGAACCTCTTGTTTATGTTGTTTATTGCTATGTGTTTATCTGCTTAAGGTTAAAAGACCTAGGGGTTTATTTCTAAGTATACTCGATAAGATATCGCATCTTATGCCTACATATCCTTACGGGAGTGGAATCAAAGTATTTTGTAGTTCTCCTAAAGGGTTTGAGGAGTTCTTTGACTGTGGTCAACGTTCCTACGGGTTTAGGGCAGTTGATTGATTGAGTTTAGGAGAAGAGATGTGTTGTCATTTTAAGGGAGATGTAACCGCCACAAGTTGTAGGAAAGTGGTCTTTGCATCGTCCTAAGAGAAAGGCTCAAGTACTCGGATAGGGATCGACGAGGTACGCCTCTATCTCTCTTAAGGCAAAGTTCCTACGGTATTGACTGTATTGATGTGGGGTGGAGATTCTATCTCGTTTAAGATGATTTGGCATCTTTCTCTATTGTGTTTGAATGTTTGAATATTGTATATTGAGTTGTATTGTTGGTTTTTATTTCTATGTTGTAAAGTAAAGAACGGTCCTTCCTATGGGGTAGGATCTATCCTAGAGAGATCAACTTGAATGAGATCAAGGATCGTGGGGAATATGATGCAAATGATATGCACTACACACGATTGTTGAATCATGTGTAGGGTTTTCCTTTGGACAGAATGCAATGCGATAAAATAAGTTACGATAATATAAATTGCTCGTGAAATAAATTGCAGAAAATAAACCATACACACGCATGAAAGCGCTGAAGTGTGAATTGTGTCGTGAGTGTGCACGATTGAGGTTGTATTTTACGTTGTTGATTGATTTTAAGCGGAGGAGTTGAATTAGTTTAACGAGTTGATTTTAATGATTAATTTGAGAAAAAAAATAGATTAATTGATGAGGTTGATTTTAGAAAATGTTACTTTAATTTTATTAGCAAAAAGATTTTAGATGCGTATTAATTTTAAATAAATTGGAATTATTAAATAAAAATGGCTTTTTTCAGATATTATCATAAAAAATAGAAGTTAATTTAGATTAAGTAAAAGGTTTATTATAATTATTCTAAAAGTTGTTTTTAAGTACGAAATGGTTTTTTAAAACAAAAAGATATATTATTAATTATTTAGAAAAGAATTTATTAATTTATTAAAAATAAAAAGGATGATTAAAAAAGATCAAAAAGTTAATTAATTAAACAATTAATTTAGAAGAGTTATTAGTTTAATTTTATAAGAAAAGTTGATTAAGGTTAATTTATTTAATAAAAGGCTGATTAAGTAGTTGATAAAGGTGGTTAAGTGGGATAATAGGGATTATGTGTGTTTAGTGGTGTGTGTGTGATTTTAATTATATTACAAATAAATTAACGAAACAACAAAAAAGAAAACAGAACCCTAGTCTCCCCAAATTGGCCCCTCCCCCTCTCCGATTGCGCCCTCTCCTCCATTTCCTTGCTCGTTCTCTTCTTCTCCTTCGTTCATTGTTCTTTTCAGTTTCACTCTCCATTCTCCGTTTTATTCTGGTACCTGAAACATGAATTGAAAACATTAATAGTTCAACAATTTCAATACGAGTGAAGATTTACCGAGAATTTGGTGGAACGGCGAAAATCCGTGCGGCGAAGACGAGGCTTTTGACCGTCGGATATGCGGCGCCGGTGATGTTTTTGCAGTTTCACTGATTGAGATATGACGCAGTTCTCTTTTCACGCCTAGGGTTTTTTTTGTCCTGAATTCTTTCTCTTCCTCAACTTATATAGACTTTTGAGAATAAATTATGGAAATCTGATTTAAAGCGTTTTTTAAAACCCGGTTGGACCTTCTGTTTTGGTATGGATAAATTTAGAAACTTTCCTTTCTCGTTTCAACGAAAATCTCATCTCTGATTTGGGCGTATCAATTTCGTTAAATGTTCAAAGTTTTGGATTTGGATATTCTTCGAATCTTTTTGTGGAATATTCTCTGATTGATTTGCTAATTTGATTTTGCGTTTTGTAGGTGCGAGTAGCAAATGAACTTGGGCCTGGGAAGAATTTGGCGAGAAATCAATCATGTCTTTAGAACAAAGACTTGAAAGAAGTTGAAGAAGAGCACGCAAATCCTTATACTCGTCTGTTTGTGCCTCACTAAGTAAGTTGCTTGAAAGACTTAGCGATATCTTGCCAATATTGCGAGATGAATACAACTGAAGCAAACGTGTGCAAAAACTGACAACATCGGCAGTTTCTTGGGTCTCCAAGTAAGGAATTTTTCCATCAACCCAATCGACTACAAATTTTAGTAGCAGGTACACAACTGCAGACTCGTGTTTATATACTTCAAGTAAAACTAGTATGGGATTCATTACAGAGAATCCTAGCTCATATATAGCTTTCTGTGTTCGAGGTTCAGAAGCACATGCAGCTCCGCGTAGCCGTTCTAACATGCAGCTGACCAACAGGAGGATATCTAGTTGTTGGGCAATGTTTGTAAGATTACTCTTACTGGACATATCCACTATGTATGTTGCGATATGTCCCATGAGATTCCTTACATACTGACTTGACTTTTTCTGAAATATTCACACCTGAAGCTGAACGAACAAGTGTTTGTGCAAGAGATCTCTGATGTGAAAACAAAGTCTTTTCAGTGGAAAATGCAGTTGCAAGTTCATGCCATAAATTCAGAGCAACAAGGTGAACACATATATGCTTTTGCTGAACCCGTGAATGGAGTAACATATAACATGTGAGGCTCTGCAAATCCTTTTCCCCTGGATATGATGTAAGTGCGATCAAAGATATATGGACAATAATATCAAGAACAATTCTCCCTTGGTTATGCTCTCCGAAGAAACTAAGTAACACCTTTTTCGAACTATGTTCATAATGATGACCTGAATCTAATATTTCTCTCCAATCCCGTCAGAAGACATCAGATATGTGCTAGACCACCTTGCAAGGAACCATATAATTGACTCCATAAGTCGGGGACTAAAAATTGATGCTCTCATATCTGGATTTAGGCATTGTTCAGCAAATTTATGATTGAGCTGGAAAGTAAAATAACAGGATGTTTATCTGTTTCCACGGAATTAACAACAAATTGAGTTTGAATGTCATTAGGAACCAGTGGCATTTCCCCCCTCCCATTCGTCTGCAATTACGTGGCCTATTATGAGCAATAATGAATAAAGTTCTTCCAAAGTTTCAGTCAAGTCAAATAACGCCCCTGCCCTGATTAAGTCGTGAGATGCGCTCTGAAAACACACTTGTGAGCAAAGGGATTGTAACATCAATAGAAGCTCTTGCAATAAGTGCATATGAGCTTAACCTTTCATCCATGGCAGATACAGAAGCACAAAGATAATCTGAGTCACCCTCATCATTAAATGCTGATGCAGAGGCCATTCTTAGCTCGCATTCTACGATGAAACCAAAGAGATTAGCAGTAGCTTTTATTCCTTCAGGTGGTAGCAAAGTATTTACAGTGGTGGTACTTATTGGCATTAGAAGGGCGGTCCAAGTACCCAGTAAGATATCGCAGGCTTCCCAGCTCCAAGTCTCCTCTTTAGTATTGCTAGTTATGAGGACTTTAAATACTTCAGACATCCACATTGACAAAAACGTAAGAGTCCCGATGGCCCTCATAGTTTTTAGGAGTAGGATTTTTATCAGGTGGGGTTGATTTGATATAATTCCATCCATTAGATATATTTAATGGCTCACTGTTTTGAATGTTTTCATTTATTTCTAAACCAGAGGAATTGGCAGTGTTTCCATAAATATGACTTCCTTCTGCTGCAGGTTTAGTTCTGGATAAATGTCGGCGTGGGAAAGCTCATACAATAGGTCGAAGTGGCACTTGTTGAGCTCTGCCTTACAGTTCTTGCCTACCGACCAATGTGAGATGCGGCGCCGGAGCTTGAGGATATAACTGGGGTGCAGGTGGAAACTTCTGAGATGCTTGAATAGGTTTCTGTGGTGGAAGTATTTGTAACGAGTACTTCTTCAAAATATGTTCTGTAAATGGTTTCGTTTAGATTTGGTAATTATGCTCCAAGTGTTTATTTGTTTTGGCACTGATTTCGTTTTGATGATTATTTGCAGCAGCTGGATATGAACGGTGAGGTGTTGTCGTTTATTCTTCAATCTCGTGCTCTGTATTTGAGTTCTCCTTTAAAATCATCATGAGTGTTGTTGCTGACTCCAGGACAAAGTGTAGCAATGTAGTCTTACATGTTCATTTCAAAGTTTATGGGAGAACTTTCTAGTGCCACCATTTGCTGAAAATAACTAGATGGGATATCATTCTTGCAACCATGGTACTCAAGAGGAACCCAACACTGATCATCGTCACTCTTTTGCTCAGTTGCAGAATTCATTCGCTTATTCTACTTCTTTAACGTAGCAGCATTCTTCTTTTTCCTCTATTTTCCATAGACTTGTAAACGGCGTCAAAATTGACGTAAACTTTGTAAAGAATTATTTTTATACCCTTAAAATGGTAGTTGCAGCATGTCTTGAAATTAAACTGCCAATGCTTGGAGGGTTTCACGAGTTCCTTCTTGTAACAGTCTTGGTAATATTAAATATTTTTGCAACTCATGACTTTGTAATTACCCTTGCACCAATTTAGAAAGGAACACCATTAAATAATTGGATTAATGGCCTGTTATGAAATTCTTGCAAATTCCTCTTAACCTTAATTAGTAAAGATGTGTCATTCTTGTGATTTGTAGATGACCCTTAATGATGCTATACTCTGAACTTTGTGCACCCCCTTATGTGCTTTGTGATGACAAAACAAACCAAAATGCCTTGAAGTTCAAACCCTCCTTTGTGACTTTGTGTTACCTTAACTCTTATGAAAAACACAAAATGATTAAATGACCCTGGGCTTTGGATTTATGACAAGTGATGTAATCTCTGAAACTCGTCCGGTGGCCTCAAGACTTTTGGTTTCAATCTCGTAAGGAGCCTTGAATGAATATACCTTAAACTTGTGAAATCCACGAATTCAAGTAATTAAAACGAAACGAAGATTCGAATTTGAGTTTTAATCCGAGCTCATTGAAGAATAAAAGTCCTGAGATCCAATTAAATCCACATGAAGCACATCGAGCATAAAACTACCAAAAGGATTCCAAAAGAAACAAACAACACCATCATGAGCCCATGGTCTCATTTCTCACGCAACCCTTGACTTGATGAACCTTTCCTGGCAGAGAGAAGACTTTGAAGAAAAACCAGAACTTTGATTTGAGGGAGTGCAGATCATAAAAATCCGCCAGAGATATCTTTAAAACAAAATGACCCTACACACATTCGTTAGTCCTGATAAACATGCACATGAAAGTATAAAGATAAAAAACGCAAGAAAACACAAAAAACGAGGCAGGATCTTGTGGTCAAAAATTAGGGTGCAACAATACCAATATTGTATTCCACATCTTACTTTCTTTAATGATCATTGAAAGTCATTATCCACCTTTATACTCGACTCCACAACCTGTTGCCGTAGCATACACACCAAACACAAGTCTCAAAATTACTCACTCAATTTTAATTCCTTGGCCACCCAAACAGACATACCATATGGAGCTCTCAATATATGACTAGTTTCCGCAACTAAGTTGGTCACAACTTCACCTCACGTCCTGTCTGTATATCACTTATCTTGTCAGGATAACTCTCAGACAACCACAATCATGCGGTAAACCGCTAACTTCCCACTTTCATTAATACTCAATATTCCCATCAAAATTAAACATCTCAACATTGTCCTACACCGAATCATCAAAACAATTCTGAAGCACTTAGCTTAATTCCAACAATTCACTACCTCACGCCATCTAAGCTTGCAAGACACATCTATCCCATCCAACACAATCCCAACTACTATCAACAAGAGATTAAGGGTGATCAGTTCCTCAATTTGTCAATAGACAGTCAAAAATCATGATGGGGTATAAACCATCTTTACCAAACTATAAGAGCATTCAACCACACTGAGCTACAACTTCACACTTGCAACATCCTGGAGAAGCATAAGTTCCTCCCCCAATTGGATCATTCCCACTTATGCAGACAAAGGCTAGACAACAAACACGTACCAACAGTGTTGCACACATATGTCGCATACAAGGGAACAACTAACATTAGACAACTTGGCCGGATGGACCGACCTGCTCTGATACCACTACGTAACACCCTTCTAACCCCACGGAATAATACATAAATAATCGGAGTAAATTAACATGCTTTCACAAAAGGGCGTCACACATAATTCCAATACATCAAAACCATGTGTCATGCTTATTAACACTCAAATAAAATAATCATGCTTTTCAAAGTTCACTTTGCATGTAGCAGCGGATTCAATTTATTTACATAATTCTTTTCACATAACATTCATGTTCATTACGTAATCATCAACACTTAGGCACCGAGGCCAACATCATAATATTTCAATACATTAAAAACACAACTGAGAAGACATAAAATATCTCTAAGGCATAAACCCCGCGATCCCAGTGTTACATAACCAGAGCATGTTACATAACCAGAGCATGACTTGACCCAACATAATTAAATACTAAACAGCTGCACCAACAGCGAACTCGCAACTACTAGCAGTACTACTCCTTGATACCTGCACGATGTCATATAGGACATCATTCCAGCAGAAAGGTGAGAAACATTACCATAATAATCAATGCACATAATCATATATAAATGCACAAGTACATAATACATATATTCCACCTTTTCTCACCATAATGCATATTAACACAATAACAAAGCATATAATATATATTTATAACATAGAATATCCATATTATACTTCTTACCACAATACATCACCACTCACTAACATACATTATAATGTATAAATACATATATATATATATAACCAAGCATCTCATCATGCATACATTCACGATTCACTCATATACATCACTATCTATATATAAATAAATATGGATAATCATCAAGCATATTTATCATGTGTACATCCATAATTCCAATCAATCCATATAAACATACAAAATATGTTCTTTTCATCATCAATTCACATAAACATTCACATTCATGTTTATTTCACCAATTCACATAAACATTCACATTCATGTTTATTTCACCAATTCACATAAACATTCACATTCATGTTTATTTCACCAATTCACATAAACATTCACATTCATGTTTATTTCACCAATGCATCATATAAAGATGATAAATGCAACTCATAGAGACCGACTTACGACTCTATGCAGATGCAAATGCGGTACCGACTCAATTCAGCAGGTTCAATTGAAGAACCAAATGGAACCATCGCTCGTTACCGAAGTAACTCCCCGTCGGGCCTACGATGTTCACCCATTGCTCACACCCCACATGGGCACACAATGTTTATGGATTTCTCACACCCCACATGGGCACACAACCCGATTGCTCACACCCTACAAGGGTACACAATCGTTCTACAGATTCTACGCGGAATCAATTATAACCATCACATCATACGAGGTTCTGCAGATCATACACGGGATCAAATATAACCATCGCTCACACGAGGTTCTGCAGATCCTACATGGGAACAAATAACACAAATGCATAACATGATGCTTCACATGCAAACATGACTCAATCAACTATAAACCATCACTCACACCCCACATGGGCACACGATGTTTCTGCAGATCCTACGCGGGATCAATCAACACAAAATGCATATATATTCGCAAATATATTATTCATGCATTCTACACATATTATCACATACAATCATCATACATCACGTATCAGCACGTATATTCAATATGTATTCACAATATATATATATATATCACAATGCATATATACATATGTTCATCATTCACCTCATATCGCTTCATTCTAGATTCACATTTATAACTCACAATTCAACAATTCATACACATCAACATCCTTCATACAACAATGATATTTATGCCATATGGCTCATATAAAACTCATCAATTAACACCAATCCCCTTTTTGGGAGTATGGCTACATCACTTAGACCCTACCAGAAACAACATCTCAGTTATTCTACCCCAGTAATACAACCACGACATTATACCTCATTAGGAATAACATCCTATTATTCTACCCCAGTGATTACTCCACTAGGAACGACATCTTGCCATTCTACCCCAGTGAGTACGACTCAACACCTATACATATTTCCAACATCATTCTTACATTACCAAACAATGCACATGTACTCGCCATATATATATATATATATATATATATATATATATATATATATATATATATATATATATATATATATATATATATATATATATATATATATATATATATATATATATATATATATATATATATATATATATATATATATATATATATATATATATATATATATATATATATATATATATATATATATATATATATATATATATATATATATATATATATATATATATATATATATATATATATATATATATATATATATATATATATATATATATATATATATATATATATATATATATATATATATATATATATATATATATATATATATATATATATATATATATATATATATATATATATATATATATATATATATATATATATATATATATATATATATATATATATATATATATATATATATATATATATATATATATATATATTCTCATGCATTCTTCACTCACCATCGCATACAAGCAATATGCACTTACAAATATTGTGCCAAACGACAACAAACTCAATCACATTCATCATGCATTTTAATCAATTTAAACAATGCATCACATATGCCAAAAGGCCACATATTCACAATCGATTCATAATATAGGATTCACGCCATACGGCTACCCACAACATATCATATAACAGCACACAAGCTATACGCTACATAATTATATCAAATACATAAATATTGGATGGAACCAACCAAAATAAAACAAATGCTGTCACATTCGCTGACCTTCGCCTGGCGAAGCATTCTAGCAAATGCTCGCTGCCTCATTCGCCTGGCGAACTCACTAGCGAAGCTAGTCAGTAGTTACTGGAAGTATTCGCTACCACTCGCTGGATTCCCTCGCCTGGCGAACCCTCGCCATTAGCCTTCGTCTGGCGAACTCGCCAGCGAAGACTGAGTTTGGCTACTGACTTGGTTCGCTGCCCACTCGCTGGGCTTCGCCTGGCGAACCTGCAAACTCAGAATCCCTAACTGTCCAAAATCATCCAATCATCCTGAAATCAACCGATTCAAACCCAATGACCTCAGTAGCCTTAGCCCAACGTCACCCTACTAAACTACGCCGTCAATTCCAGATTCTAACCGTTCAAACTTGGTTTCTACCGATTAAACTCATTTCGACCTAAAACGGAAAATGTAGAAAACACCCAACAAATCCAAACACACACATACATAATCATACACATTGATTAAGATAGTAAGATTTCACACCCTTACCTTGATTAATCGGAAGCTAGAAGTCGTTCTTGTGATTTCAAGCTTTTCTCTCTTTTCCTTTTCTTTTCTCCTCTTCCTCTTTCTTTCTCTTCTCTTATGTTTTCTATTCTTTTCTTTTCTTTCCACTTCCTCATATATATATATATATATATATATATATATATATATATATATATATATATATATATATATATATATATATATATATATATATATATATATATATCTTTCTCTTTATTTCTTTCCAATATATTTCCTCTCTCAAAACATCTACCAACCCATTAAACAATCCTCTAATTATTCAAATAATTAGAATAATCCAAATAAATCAATTAATTAATGGAAATAACTAATTATTGAAAATTGGGCTGTTACATTACCTCCCCGGAAGCATCACCCTCAGCAACACGAGTCCATTTTTGAGAACCTTCGTTCCGGGGGGTTATTGTTCATCATCCCTTTTTTTATAAAAATGGAGGCAGGGTTAATTCTTTCACTGTTAAAATGGCTGCAACATCCACCGGTTGATTCACCTCAGTAGCAGAGGCAAAAGCCTTTATAGCCGGTGTAGGAGAAGGGGCCCGAACAGGAATAATAGTCGTCAGAGGAGTGGAGGTGGAGGCAGATGTCTAAGTATTTACCACGATATGAATACTTTGAGCATTTGCAAGGCTATGGAACAACTTTAACTTGCTTACTTTGTCCATGCTACATGCAAAATACATTTATATGTGTAAAATAACCATGAAGACTCTGCCCTCACCAAAAATATTTATGCTCTCCTACTAGCTAACTGCACTCAAGATAACATAAGTGTCAATCCGTCTATTTTCACCTCTATGGAGGGAACCTCACCAGAGTTGAACCCTTCCTCGTAGTCAAGCCCATAAAACCAAGATTGCATCCTCAATGCTAATAGCTAATTAAGTACATATTATTCTTGAGTCCACCTAATTATACTCAACCGCACATGGCTCAATGCTAATAGCTTCAGTGCTAAGATCTAAATGAACCTTCACTTAAGTGTCACTAGGATCACAATTATGGGTAATCAGACGAAGCTGAATATAACTCTTAACATGTTCTCTCGTCTACCGATTAACTTGCACCTCCTCCTTAGGTAAGATACGGGTGGGCATATGGACTTCCACGTGATTTATTCCTCCGTCGATGTTTGGTATAAGGGCATCTAATGAACCAGACAACAAAGTTTATTTCTCCAAGGAATCCCTAAACTCCCTTTCTAAGTCAGAATTATCAAATATGGGTATGATTTTCTAGTTTTAGGTGATTGTTGCTAAGAGGATGGAGATGAGAATCTAGGGATGTCCCCATTATAGAAGCATATGAAACTTTAACTTTAGAATCACTTATTAAGTCAACCGTATTATCATTCATTTTGACTAGAAAACACAAAATTCCAAAGATATAACTTGAGTTAGAAGGGTGCCTAGTTATGTGGGATTGATGAAGTAGAAGGAATAGAAGAAAGGTGGAAGCTTTAAGGGAAGTAGTGAAATCAATTATAGTGATACTCTCAGGAAATAAGAAATGAAGATGTTTTTCTAGAAAGTAATTGTAATTTTGAATACTAAAGGTTGCGAAAAACTTCCAAAATACTCAATTCACCCTATCTATAAGCAACGATAATTAAAAACGATCAGACCAACTATGGAAAGAGATCACAAGATCAACGACTAGATTTTCACTCATGGATACACGCCAACTCGAATGCACTCAAGTAATTTATAAACTATGTCATACCCTAGTTGGTCACATCATTGCACGTGTCATAAAAGGGTGATAAAGTGTTTCAATGATGAGAACACATTAAATGCGATTGTTCCCCATTACCTTTTCAAAAATGGTCCCAGGAATTTCAGTTCCATTCCACATCAGACCACATCATGGATGCCGGTCAATAATACTTAAGGCTTCTCTGAGCTCCTCCAGTGCTCGACAAAGGCTTAGGTAGGGGGAATTGTTCTGAACCGGATAAATGCCACCCCTACCTCAAGTCCATTCCAATTGATCCAAGGTATGAAATTAGCCTACACACAAGAGCAAGATACAATCTCTTATCTCCACTCTTCATTATGCTCATCTTGAATCTTAAATTGACTTGTGTGTTAGAGTGCTAACCATATAGGCCCACATCACGTCATCGTAAAGAAGATCAGAATCATTGTTCAAGATCATCAATTTTCCAATTGCATCCATTTCTGGTTCTCGAACGGAACATGATCAAAATAATGCACGTAGATAAAACTGAATTATACCAATGCGTCACACTTCTACTTAATTGTGCCACGATTGTTTGATTTCTCTTATTTATTGTTAGAAGTGCAAAAGTTTAGGAAAAAAGTGTAACATATGCTATATCTCAATATTTCATTGGTAACAATAAAAGATGGTCAAAACTTTGGTGTTGTGATTATTACCCATCAATTACTTAAAGAAAAATAAAAATATAAGAAAACAAAGTAAAACTTAAAACTATATAAAACTTATGACTACCCTTGGGTTGCCTCCCAAAAAAATACTTGTTTAATGTCATGAACTTGATGCCTCTTCTCTATGTCGAGGAGGATAAAATTTTAGGAAATATAATTTATACTTCCCATTCCTTCGTTTTAATTGAAATCTCGTGTATTTTAGATAGAGAGGAATGGATTCCCATACCCTAATAACTAGATGCTTGGGGTGTTCATCCATCGATGTTTAAGATAAATTGAACTTCAAATTATCTTTTTTTTTAATGTCTATTGGTTGAGTCTCAATTGTCCCATAGAGATCACTCTTCGTCACTATTGACTTTTTTTCATGACAATATATATTTTTTTCAATTTTTCTTCTTCTACCGTAGTGGCACGGTACTCCATTTCCATCTCAACCAACATCTTCTCAAATTCAACAGCTTTTTCAATAACGTTTCCACAATGAGTTTCAAATTTATCAAATGATACACGAATAAATCTCAAAAATTTACTCAATATAGGTTCTAACTATATTCGATATTTTGTTGCTTTTTTTATACTAGGCTTTTCATTTTTTCTAATGTCAACATCATCTTTTTTTTCTTAAACTTCACCCTTACTCTCAATCTTAACTTTTTCAACTACTCCTTCATCTTTCTTTTTTTACAAAATTTCAAGATTTTTTTCCTATATAATTCCCTATATAATTTTGTTGATGAGATTGTTGTTGATGGTGTCCTCTTGGATTCCAAACTTATTTGTTGTTGTTGTCCTCCTGGATTCCAAACTTGTCTATGATTATTGCTCCATTAAAAAATCGTCTTTCATTCCCGAATTATATGTGTCAAAGTAAAGGTTGTTGCTTTGATAGTTTTCCCATATGATTTACTTCTTCCGCAATAAATACTTTGGTGTTGCACTGGTTGTTCATCTGGGGTTGATATCCTCTCTATTTCTTTGTCCCTCCATTTTCTCCATTACCATAGTTTTGTTGTATATAAAATCAATTAAATATTAATTATATGTCAAATGTCTTAGAAATATGTGTTATTTACACAGAAAACTATAGTAATGGAGAAAATGGAGGGACAAAGAAATGGAGAGGATATCAACCCGTTCATGTGACCACTGCCATAGTAGTAACACATAATGTCTAATCATTTCTCCAAATATGGGTTTTGCCTCCAAAATTAATTTGACATTTATATGACCATTGCTGCATAGAACTTAAAATAAAATATAGATAAAATAAAATAAAATATAAACAAAATCAAAAAGCCAAAATCAATAAATCAAAGGAAAGCTAATACCTAGATTAAAGCATAAATTTAGGAAAACCAAATCCTACACAAAAATTAAAAATAAAAAGATTGGATTAGATGCTAACTAAAATTTGAAAAACTAAATAAGGTAAGTGAAGGTGAGAAATTACTTAGAAGGGGGGGGGGGGGGTTGAATAAGTATTTATAAAAACTTCTAGCAATAAAAACACAAAGATTTTTATCCTGGTTCGTTAAACTTAACTACTCCAGTCCACCCTATCAAGAGTGATTTTCCTTTCTCAAACAAGAACTTAATCCACTATTAATCAACTGATTACAATAGCAATCACTAAGAGCAACTGTTCTTAGTCTTCTCAAGAACTACTGATCCCAACTGAATCTTCTCAAGGAACAATTACAATGAAATGTAAGATAAATACAAGTGTTTGAATACTTCTAACAAGCTTTATCACAAGAGTGATTTTTCACTTAATGTTAAGAATAAAAGAATAAACTCAACAAAGAGAATAAGAATATTTTATGAGAGCTTGTAAGAGTTTCTATCAAAGATTCGTCAACTGAAGAAGATGAGGAAGACTTGCTTTTATATGCACAGTAGTCCACAAAGTCTTGACGTTGGAGGCTGTGTACTAAAAAGACCTGAACCTTTTTGTCTTCACATCACATGACCTTTCCTGGAAGTAGAATGCACAGAGAAATGCTTTTGGTCTGTGTTCTAGTGTCAAGCATGAAAGAGGAAAGAGTCGTTGAGCCAAATCAACGGATATAACTTTGAATTCTTCTTCAACAAGTATTTCACTTCAGCAAAGTAAATATCAGAGTCTGCGTGATCAGAGTCTTGGATGCCCATCAGAGTTTGCTGAATCAGAGTAATGCAGCAAGTGTGCTTCAGCGTGTAGTTCTATCAGAGCAGAGTTTTATGAATCAGATCCTCAGTACATGCAGCATGTAGTACTCTCAGAGTCTTCTGAAAAACTATGCTTCTTAACTCTCATACAAAGATCTTCAATGCTTCAGAGTCTTCAGATCTTTCAGAGTCTTCTGCAGCTTCTGCTTCAGATTCTTCTGTAGCTTCTGCTTCAGAATCTTCTGCAGGCAGCATTCAGATTCTTCTATAAGATGATTCTGACTCTTCAGAGCCTTCCATAGTTCCATGTTCAGATTAATTTGCTCTTAGATATATATATATATATATATATATATATATATATATACTTTAATATCTGCAGCAAATATTCATGAACAAATTTTAGAGTATATAATTCTTTAATACAAAATTTCATAAGAGTTATCATCAAAACATAGAGATATTACTAAGAAACAATTTGTGTTCTTACAATCTCCCCCTTTTTGATGATGACAAAACATGAGAAATTTTGTTCAATAAAAAGCAATAATTATAACTCCCCCTGAGATTAAGAATCCCCCCCTGAAATGAATACTCTAAAGGAAAAGAATACTTCCCTTTTTGCTTGAGTGTATTTCAGAATCAGAGTCTGATGACTTCTTTCAAACACAGAGTCTGGTTTTTCGTTTAGAATCAGAGTACAATTTTCTTCAAGAATCAGAGTCTGGTTGGGTAATTCTCAGGATAACTTTGATAACGCGAAATCGTATACATATAATGACGTACTTTTTTACTAATCAGTGACCGTTTTCACTCCGATTTCGGATATTTCCACATTATTTGTCCAGTATTTTGCAGGTATTCAAAGTCCATGCTCAAATGGAGCAAGATGAAGAAACAAGCAATTACAGATGAAAACCAGATGAAAAACAGGCCAACAACAGCAAAAAAACGAGTTCTGCTGATGTAACGACCGTCATACGTGTTACGACCGTCACAGGTCCATGACGACCGTCATGGAATAAAAATGCAGAAATGTTGCATGTGCTGTGAAGTGCTTTAAAAATGCCAAAAAGGAGTGGACCACTAACTCCTATATTTTCTGAGATCAATCCCACCTCCTGAGGCAATTAACCGTTGGAAATTCCATCTATAAAAGGAGAGAGTTGGTACCAGAAAAAGGGGGCTGCATTGAAGACACGAAGTGCTGCCAATTTACTTTCGGAGCAATTTTTAGTTTCTCAGTTACTGTCATACCCCAAATTTGTCCTACCTGTTTAGTCATTTGTGCAACATTCATCCATTGACCATAATTCAAAAATTCAAAAAAAAAAAACAAAGATACCACAGGGTTGAGATTATTTGAATCAAGTTTCATCTGAGGTCCAAATGCCTTTCTGATATAAGTAAGATTGTTTCGGTGGATAAACTTCAAGGTTCAAGGCCATAATACACTCGATATTTGAGATGGACTCTTAATAAGGATTGCTTCAAGGGTGATATTAATTCAAGCACTCAATTTGCTTTGGAAAAGCTCATGAAAAAAATTCAAAAGTGTTTTTTTTTATATATAGGGTTTTCACGCATTGTCCGGTAGTATCACGAAGAGAGGCTAATGCATATACAAGTCGTTTGGCACACCGATTCTGATGAACCAGATCCATTGTATTCATTATGCTAGTCATGTTAAAGTTCTATTTCCAGGTTCAAAGCTATACAGTAAGGACCAATGAGGATGAATTGTGACAATTAATTGTAAAATTTAATCTCCAATTATCATAATGATCCCAACGTGATGTCAAGCAACCATGTTCTAATTCCTGTCCCAAACTAAGTTTCAGGATGCAAAGTGGTCATGCATTAAGTGGATATGTGGTAGCATCTCTATCATGGGCATCTACACTAAAAAATCGAAACGCATGCACTTGGCTCACATTGTCCCATGTTCCAAGAAATGGCATTGATGGTAGAATTATAGTCCATAAGTTCAAAAATTCATGAAATGTAAGATTACATAAATATCATTAAGGGGCCACAATCATTGATCTTGAGTTTACAAAATACAGCAACGGTACAAGGTCACCGGATTTGATTAAATTATAAAACAGTCAAGCGGAATAACAGCAGGATTTCAAGATTGTGAAAATAATCCTAGACTATGAGTTATGAGGATGAGAAGCTATACGCAATATTAAGTCTTATGCCTAACAAAGCCTTTCGTCTTGCTCTTGTTCACACCTCGTATCGAGCTTTCTAAAAAAACCGGTAAGATTGCCATCACTAAACAATGGCCTGTCAAGAGAAAGACCATAACCTGCAGCAGTAGGGATGTACAAACCATTTCACTACAATTTTAGTTGCTGGTGAAGCTACGGGTTTCAGATGCAGCTTTAAGAGACTGATTGTAGACCTCTCTAACGCATATCTTCACCTGTGGTTACGTTCATTCTACAACAGTCCCAATTTGTTGTTTGGACTGCTGAAGGTATAGATTTTCACCGTTGAATTTCATTAGTCATCACCACCTACATGAAATACACAAGAAGTCAGTTACGGTTATGCACTCAAACCAACGTTCTTAAAGTTGCCAAGCCGTTGCGGACACCATGTGAAGTTAATGATTCACAACAACTCACGGTGCAAGGTTGACCTGTAGTAGAAAAAAGTGAGAAGTCATGTGCAAAAACACTAAACCAGTAAATTGATGCATGCGTAGCAATGACGCCGACTGTCACACAATACACCCAGAGTATGCCGAGATTTTGTACTCTTCAGGCCCCATGTAAACTTTTGAAAACCGTATCATTCCAATAACCATCAAGCAATCCGCACAACAAACTAACATTACCTGTCAAACATTCGCATCAAATTTAGCTTGAGCCAACAGCCATGTCACATACACTTTCAGCAAAAGATAATCCACAAAAACTGTCACACCAATGCACATCTTGCCTCATAATACAAGCACGAGGTTTTTTACGCAGCTACCGCGTAAAACAAGGAGGAACAGCTGGCTTTCAAGCAACGTCATGTACAACCTGCTTCTTTTTTTTTCAAATACCGTAGCAACGACACAACATATGATGCGCGTTCCGCGTGGCCACAAATTGCGAACATATGCACCACGACCTGCACAAAATTAAGCCGCGACATTAATCATCACATGGGATACCACAAACATAATCAGTGTAAATCATGACATTTCGATGATAACGGTAATTGAAAAGCCAACCTCTGCTCCTTAGTCTCGGTGGCCTCTTCTTGCACATAAGTCAAGCCGTAACCCGAAAAAGCACGGAAGTCACCTTCAGATGCAAGCCATCATGTAATTTCCCTCAACTGCAAAACACGTCTTCAGTACACCTCTAACCGGCACCAACTTGGCGCCCGCATCAACGTATGGTTTACCTGCACCGGCAACAAAAATAATTGTGATATGAATTCGGTCGACACTAATCTGATGACATTGTTATCCAAGCCACACCTATTCAAAGAGTGTCAGCACATAGCAAATTGGGATTAAAAATGCATTCAGGAATTACACGGCATAATCTCGCATTTTGATTGCTGGAATTAAATAGAAAGCAGGAAACAAAAGACAGTACCTGCACCAAACAATTCCACAATGACAGAAAAGAGAAAAAACAACACCATAATGCCAGGTCATGTACTCCATGTACGACCTTTTGCCGCAATAGCACTCAGACCATAACGGATTCCGGAAAAAGCAAAACCGAACAAAATGAAAAGGAAATTGCAAACGTATGATCAACAGCAAATTCCTTTGATACCCTTCAAAAATCATGTGGACATTGGGATAATAAAAAGGCTCCTGAAGCCAACGAAAGGAGAGGCGGAAATCAAAACCTAGCCGCCACCTTCTTCAAGACCTCTCTTCTTTCTCATAACTTCGGGGGGAAAATTAACAATCCTCAATATCCCTTCCAAATAACCCCTCAATCTTCAACCCTGTTATCTTCTTCTCTTCACCCCAACACCAAAACCAAAAATCCCAGCTACAAACAACACATCCCCAGTCTTCGATCAACACACCATTAACGAAACCTTCGAATCCGTAAACCCCTTCAATCTCCATCTCTTCCAAAACTCAAACTCCAAACCTCGCTGTAACCCGTTAAAAACCATCACCAATTTTCAACCAACTCACAACCCAAATCATAAACCTTTCTATTTTCAATCCTCAACGCCCAAAAACATACAAAACCAGAATAACCTTCTTTCTCCTTTGGCCGAGCTTCATTTCAACCCAACTCTTTGAAACCCAGAACCCAAATCCTTTCTTTGTAACCCAAATCGTATGATAGAGAGTAGATGAAGATGAATGGAAGGAGACGGAGAAGGTTGTTCCGAGAGTGCTTTGAACTTCCTCAATTTTTCGATTGATTGTTCTTAGGGATGTTAAGATTCTGAGAGCGACGACACCTCACATTGGATTTTCTTGATGTCTCTTTGGTTTTTTTCATTTATTTCTTATTTATTATTTATTTTTATTTTTTAATTTATTTATTCGGAGAAGGCAAAGGTATCCTCATTTTGTGAATAAATTCATAGAAGGATGGATAAGTTGATTTGGAGTTCACACCGTTGGGCTTTGGCCCATGGGACCTCTTGAACACCATCATCATTTCTATAAACCTTTTTTTTTCTCAACACCCCTCTGTTTGTGTTTACATTTCTTATTTTAGTGTAAATTATTTAAAAAAAATATTTTCTTAAACAGATTTATTAATATGTATATATTATAGTTTTTTAAGATTTATATTTTCTTTTTTTTTAGAGTTAGATTTTATTTCTCATTTATTATTGAGAATTTATTTCCACTTTCGCTCTTTAGGGTCGATGACGATACCCCAAGTTATAACTTTGTCAAATTATTGACAAATAATAACAAACACGAGACCATTTTCCTTTTAACTTTTTTCATTTTTCGATTTTTATCGATTTCTATTCATTTCTTGTTCATTTTGGTCAATGACAATTTTTAAGAATTATTGTCGGTCAAAATATTGATAGATGATGATTTATTCGAGACTAATCCATTTTCTATTTCGTTTTTTTCTCTTCATTTCTTCATTTTATTGAATCTTTAAAATCTAGCATTTTGAACGATCATTATTAAGGTGTACACCTTAAATAATGCGTTGATCGGCTTTTGGACAAAGAAATATTATAGGAATCTAGCATTCCGTGTGACATTTCCATTGTTCATCCAAACATTTTTTCGAATGAAAAAGGCGTTGTCAAGATCTAGCATCTCGATAATACCCCGATTGATTAGTTGTGAGGCCGACGTCTCATTTACTAAATAATCGTCATTTCTCCTATATTTTTCAAATCCAATCTCGTATCCTCTTACACACAATTTATCTTTATACCCTCATTTCGATTCAAATTATTTCAAAACATTTTATCGACATTCTCTCGATTCAAACTTCGAAAGAAGGAGGTTCTTGGAATCTAGCATTCTTTGAATCTTCGAATGAGTAATTCTCGAGGCACGCCCTTTGAGTCGTTATTCACTCAACCTTTCGACTTTTTTCAAACTCAATCATTTCCCAACGTTCTCCTAAGTCGGATGCTCGTACGCATCCATAACCCACATTTCGTACACGCATTCACAACTCCTCGTGGTTTTGATATTAGAAGCACCCTTAGGGACCAATATCATTTTCTCACAGTCTAACCCTTGACACGTCGTCAAGTCGGTTCTATCTTCGGTCAAATCCTCGACACGTCGTCGAGCTACTTCAAAACAACTTCCTTTTTGCCTCGCATTCCATTTCCGATTCAATCTTTTTACAAACATTTTTAAAACTTACGAAAGAGAGATATTCTTAGAATCTAGCATTCTTTGAATATTTGAATGAGTAGCTCTTGAGGCATGCCCTTGAGTTGTTATTAGTTCATTATTTCGATTTCAAACATTCAATCCTTTATCTCCAACTCTTTTCAACCCAATTTCCGAAAGAATTGAGTTCTTGGGATCTTGCATTCCTTGAATTCTTGAGTGACAAGCTCTTAAGGCATTCCCTTGGGTTGCTTGTCAGTCGCTCTTTCGTTTCTCAATCTATTTCAAAACTTTATCCATTTCGTGGTTCTTACCACGAACTACGACTGCTCTGATTCTTCATTCTCGTCCGAATGTAAGATACGTAGGCACAAGATTGCGATGATCTTGGCGAGCTACCTTCTACCCATTTCTCCCATTTCCCCGTCTTCTTTTCGTGGTTATTACCACGAACTACGGATGCTCTGATTCTTTATTCATTCTTGAATATAAGATACGTAGGCACAAGATTGTGATGATCTTGGTGAGCACACTTCCATCTTTCTCCATTATTCCATCCACCCATTCCCAACCTTTCCCGTAGTCGAACTACGATGCTCTGATTTCTCATTCTTGTCCGAATGAGTATACGTAGGCACAAGGGCCCCAATCCTTGGCGAGCACCCTATTCTCTACCCCCCATTTTCCCTTTAGCGTCTTTAACCTTTATCCTACCAAATTCTACCTTTAACAACGAGAAGAAAACAAGTAAACCAAAACAACACTCCCCACAATTACCTTAAGAGGTTCCCGTCGAGTACGAAGGACGTGAGGGGTGATAATACCTTCCCCTCACGTAACCGACTCCCGAACCCGGAACATGGTTGCGACAACCCTGTTCCTATCCTTTCGTTTTTAAGAGGTTTTCTCGATATTTTCCTCTCCCGTTTATTTGGGATAAATAAAGTTCGGTGGCGACTCTGTCGAACCGCATTTCCGCGTCTTTCGCGCGAGGGTCGTTTCTCCGAAATGTCTCCGTGATTTTTCGAGGTGCGACAGTTACTTATCGTTTTATTGTTTCCTTTTTCTTTCTTTCCTTGCAATTGTTGTTTTACTTTCCCAATTCTATTATGTATGAGTAATTGGCATAAAGACTAAATCCTGCCGTCATTTCGGAGGATTTCCCAAAAGCCAATCGAATTGTTTACAGGTTCTTATTTTAATCGTTAATTGATTTCTATTTCTCATTATAATGCATATTTATATTTTTTGCCATTGTTTACGTGTTCTTAATTTATATTCCATGTCTAGCTAAATTTAAATAATCGGTATGTAATAAGTAGTCAGATGGGATTCGATAATTAACCGGTGTTTACTTTCCTTTTCAAAACTTATTTATGGCTTCGGTTTTTAAAATTTATTTTTCTAAAATAAATGTTCGTCGCGACAACGAGAACTTATTTAAAAGCAGTTTTGCCACGACAGTGGGAAATGCATAAAGGTACGAACCAACAAGCGACAACTGAGGTTAGGTCCAGAGAGTAAAAACTAAGCATTCATTTTAAAAACAGCGACAACGCTTTAAAAAGGATTAGAGCTTAATGGTTTTCAAAAAGTAATTTTAACCGCGAACGGGATAGCGACAACATATGTTTCGCCTTAGAGTTGCGACTAGCGTCAACAACCTTAGTGAGACAAAGGTCTTTAAATCGTCATTTTCTTCTTAAACTATTTTTGAAAACACCGAAAACGTGTCGAATCCTTGAAGAACCAACATATTGCATACCGATTCAAGCATCTACATCTTAAGTAACGTTTAAGTTCCCCTATAGTTTACGCACTTATTTTGTTTTTATTCCCCTAAAACATTACCAACCTAGCTAAACACAGTAACACCCGAAAATACTAGCCTGATTACGAGTCCCTGTGGGATCGATATATATTATTACTGCGCGATAGACTGTGTATTTGCAGTTAATTCAGTTAGACATAGAAAGTCGCGATCAAGTTTTTGGCGCCGTTGCCGGGGACCCGTTTAGTCAATAGTGTTATCCTTTGTTACACAGTATAGACTAGGTTAACTACTCTCTCTCCCTCTACTCGTTCTTCGGTTGTATGCCAAGTACTCACTCACAAGGCGACATCTTACAACCGACAATCTCCGAACTAGAGCGCTTCTTACATTTAAGAAGGCGCATCCTCGAATATCAACGAAAACACAATATTCCTGATCTTCTAGCTCATCCTCCTGTTGAAGAGACAAAGATGGCTGACGGACCTCAGAACAAACCGCTGAAGGACTACGCTACCCTCTCTCAGCTGGAACCTTGAAGTAGCATTGTTGCCCCAGCTATCAATCGGAACGATTTTGAACTGAAACCGTCATTGCTGTCAGCTGTACAACAAAATCAATTCTCAGGAAATGCAACTGAGGACCCGAATGAACACTTAACGAAGTTTGTGCAATACGCAGACACAGTGAAAGAAAATGGAGTAACTCCAGACGCAATAATACTTCGTCTCTTTCCTTTCTCTCTTAGAGATAGAGCTTGGACATGGTTACAATCCTTACCATTCAACTCCGTTACGACATGGGAACAGTTGAAGAACGTTTTCTTAGCAAGATATTTTCCGCCAAGCAAAACTGTTATGCTTAGAGCTCAAATCAACGGATTTCGACAAAAAGATACTGAATCTCTCTACGAAGCGTGGGAAAGGTTCAAAGATGTGATGAGAGCATGTCCTCACCACGGTTTAGAAGACTGGGTGACGATCCATACTTTCTACAATGGGCTTCTATACAACACCCGATTAACGGTAGACACCGCCGCAGGCGGTGCACTTATGGATAAGCCATACGACGAAGCCTATCAACTTATCGAAAACATGTCCCAGAACCACTGCCAATGGGGAGGTGAACGAACTCCAGCAGAGAAACCCGCAGCGAAAGGTGGGATGTACGAGATCAGCAGTCTTGAAAAGTTCAACGCTAAGGTAGATGCTCTAGCGCAGAAAATCGACAGTTTGACCGTTACCCCAACTGCAACCGTAGCTGCTGTAACTCCAAACTGTGAGTTATGTGGAATCACCACTCATAATGCGCCCGAGTGCCCATTATTAGCAGGAATCCCACCAGACCAAGTAAACTACGCTCAAGGAAATCCTTACGCAAATACTTACAACCCAGGATGGAGGAACCACCCAAACTTTTCCTACAAGAACGATAATGCCTTGCAAGCACCCGCTGCTCCGCCAGGATATCAAAAACCAGCCGCTGCTTCCCAGACTGCCCCTAGGAAATCAAACCTCGAAGTGATGATGGAAAAATTCATAGCTACTCAAGCTCAAACAAATAAAGAATTCCTCAATCAAAACATACACACTAGCGAGCAAATTAAACAGCTGACCAAAAAAGTAGACGCTTTAGCCACCCACAATAAAATGCTCGAAACGCAGATAACACAAGTGGCTCAATAACAAGCCTCTGCAGCCGCACCAGCTGGGACATTTCCAGGTCAGCCAGAACCTAATCCGAAAGGTCACGCAAACGCTGTTATATTGAGAAGTGGAAAAGAATTGGAAGGACCAACAGATCCTAGGAATGAAGATTTAGTCATGCATCAGAAATCTGATAAACCAACAGAAAAGGAGTCTGAAACAGAAAAGAAGGAATGTGACGAGCAAAAGGCTGCCAAAGATGAAAACTCATATGTGCCTCCAGCGCCATATAAACCGCCTATCCCTTATCCTCAAAGATTAATAAACTCCAAAACTTCAAGACAATTTAAGAAATTTGTTGAACTTCTGAAACAACTAAATATCACTATTCCGTTCACAGAAGCGATAACTCAAATGCCGTCATACGCTAAGTTTCTTAAAGAAATATTGTATAATAAAAGGAAAATAGAGGATAACGAAACAGTTACACTTACTGCCGAATGTAGCACAATCATTCAAAACAACATGCCTCCTAAACTAAAAGACCCAGGTAGTTTCTCCATACCTTGCGTCATAGGAAAGTTCGTTATAGACAAAGCTCTATGCGATCTAGGAGCCAGTATAAGTGTCATGCATTTATCTATATGAAAAAAGCTGAATATGGGAGAACTAAGACCAACTAAAATGTCCGTGCAATTGGCTGACCGATCAGTCAAATACCCCGTCGGTGTGTTGGAAAACGTTCCAGTACGCATAGGCCAATTCTATATCCCAACCGACTTCATAATCATGGACATCAAAGAGGACTCTGTTACCCCAATTATCCTAGGAAAACCGTTCCTAGCGACAGCCGGAGCTATCATAGACGTAAAGAAAGGAAGGCTAACATTCGAAGTAGGAGAAGAAAAGATAGAGTTCATCCTTACTAAGTTCTTGAAGGCACCGGCTATAGATGACACATGCTATATAGTAGATGTCATTGACGAATGCATAAGATAATTAGAGAAGGAAGAAATTACATATTCTGAAATCATGAAAATCTAAATCCCTGCTATTCATGAAGACGACAACTGGCGTGCACCATACAAAGATGATAGTCTGAGCGAGATCTTAGCACTAACTCCAAATCACATGCCAGGTCCGAAAAACCCAGCTTTAGAACTTAAAGAACTACCTAAAACCCTCAGGTACGAATTCCTAGATACAGAATTCAAAAGTCCAGTAATAGTCAACGCTAATTTAGGACAGTCAGAAACTGAGCAATTACTAGAAGTCCTAAGGAAATACCCAACTGCGTTAGGCTATAATATAAGCGATCTAAAAGGCATAAGTCCTTCCATCTGTATGCACCGTATCATGCTAGAGGAAGAATGCAAAACTTCAAGAGAACATCAGAGAAGGATAAACTCGATCCTAAGCACTGTAGTCAAAGACGAGGTGAAAAAGTTACTAGACGCAGGAATCATATACCCGATCTTCGACAGCCAATGGGTCAGCCCAGTACACATAGTACCAAAGAAGGGAGGCGTTACTGTAGTGAAAAATGAGAAAGGTGAATCGATAACCCAAAGAGTTGTGACCGGAAACAGGATGTGTATTGATTACAGAAAACTGAATAAGGCGACTTGGAAAGATCACTTCCCTTTACCTTTCATAGACCAGATGTTGGAAAGACTAGCGAAACATTCGTACTTCTGCTATCTAGATGGCTATTCGGGATTCTTTCAAATTCCTATTCACCCCGATGACCAAGAAAAGACAACATTCACCTGTCCCTATGGTACTTTTGCTTATCGCCGAATGTCGTTCGGACTATGCAATGCTCCAGCAACCTTCCAAAGATGCATGATGGCAATCTTTGCGGATTTCATAGATGACATCATGGAAGTGTTCATGGATGACTTCTCTGTAAGCAGACAAAGCTTCGAAAGCTACCTGTTAAATTTAGAAATGGTACTCAAAAGATGCGCAAAAGTGAACCTTGTCCTTAATTGGGAGAAATGCCATTTCATGGTCCGACAAGGCATCGTTTTAGGACACGTCATATCTGAGAAAGGAATTGAAGTTGACAAAGCTAAAATAGAGATCATAAAGGATCTTCAACCTCCGAAAACCGTACGAGAAATACGAAGCTTCTTAGGACACGCTGGATTCTACCGAAGATTCATAAAGGATTTCTCGAAAATCACAAAACCTCTGACAGGTTTGTTAATGAAAGATGTCGAGTTCATCTTCGACAAAGAATGTTTAGAAGCATTCGAAACTCTAAAGACAACGCTTATCACCGTACCAATCATGCAACCCCCAGATTGGCGACTATTGTTCGAAATCATGTGTGATGCGAGCGATTATGCTGTAGGCGCAGTTCTAGGACAAAGGAAAGACAAGAAGCTTCACGCAATCTACTACGCTAGTAGAACTTTAGACCCTGCCCAAATGAACTACGCCACAACGGAAAAGGAACTTCTAGCAGTTGTGTTTGCACTTGACAAATTCCGTTCCTACTTGGTAGGAGCCAAAATAATCATATACACAGATCACGCTGCCATTAGGTACCTAATAAGCAAAAAGGACACCAAACCAAGATTATTGAGATGGATCCTATTATTACAAGAGTTTGACTTAGAAATTAAAGATAAGAAAGGGACCGAGAATGTAGTTGCAGATCACTTATCCCGTATAGAGGGCATTAAACAAGAATCAGTGCTTATCAATGACGACTTTCCCTACGAACGTCTAATAGCCAAATTGGAAAGCGATATGACCAACTCAACCCCGGAAGAACCAGAACTTGAGAAAGCCGTGGAAGCTGTCTATGCCCAAGCCACTTTGCCTTGGTTTGCCGACATCGTTAATTACTTGGCCGCAGGCGTGCTTCCACCGGACCTAACATATCAACAAAAGAAGAAATTCTTCCATGACTTAAAGCATTACTATTGGGACGAACCTCTACTCTTCAAACGAGACGCCGACAACTTATACCGTCGCTGTGTCCCAGAGGAAGAAATAGAAGACATCATTTCCCAATGCCATTCAGCACCTTATAGTGGTCATGCTAGTACTTCAAAGACGTGCGCTAAAATTCTACAATCTGGCCTATTTTGGCCCAGCCTCTGGAAGGATGTCCATATCGCTGTACTAAAATGAGACCGGTGCCAACACACTGGCAACATCTCACGACGCGATGAAATGCCTCAGAAAGGAATTTTAGAAGTAGAAATCTTTGAAGTCTGGGGAATCGACTTCATGAGACCTTTGCCGTCTTCTTTTGGAAACAAATATATACTCGTCGCTGTTGATTATGTATCTAAATGGATAGAGGTCGTTGCCGCTCCAACAAATGACACGCGAGTAGTCCTCAAACTCTTTAGAAACACAATCTTTCCTAGATTCGGTGTGCCCAGACTCGTCATTAGTGACGGTGGTTCGCACTTCATATCGTGAATCTTTGACAAACTTCTCTCCAAATACGGAGTCAAACACCGCGTAGCTACACCCTATCATCCACAAACTAGTGGACAAGTGGAGGTTTCGAACAGAGAAATAAAGCAAATCTTGGAAAAGACTGTCGCAACCTCTAGGAAAGATTGGTCATCAAAGCTGAACGAAGCTTTATGGGCTTATAGGACCGCCTTTAAGACACCAATAGGTACACACCATTTAAATTAGTTTACGGAAAATCATGTCACCTGCCGGTAGAATTAGAGCACAAAGCCTTCTGGGCTATTAAGACACTGAACTTCAACTACACTGCGGCAGGAGAGAAACGAATCTTGAACCTCCATGAATTGGAAGAGCTCAGATTGGACGCATACGAGAATGCCCGCATCTACAAAGAAAGAACTAAG
Source organism: Lathyrus sativus (assembly GCA_963859935.3). Taxonomy (NCBI): domain Eukaryota; kingdom Viridiplantae; phylum Streptophyta; class Magnoliopsida; order Fabales; family Fabaceae; genus Lathyrus; species Lathyrus sativus. The sequence goes on from OZ012735.1 coordinate 610,389,711, forward strand.
AAATGGCATGATAAACGTTCGATCCGGAAACAATTCAGTGTGGGAGACATCGTGCTCCTATTCAACTCAAGATTAAAACTTTTCCCTGGAAAATTAAAATCCAAATGGTCTGGACCTTTTGAGGTCACCAAAGTCCTTAAAAGTGGAGCTGTTGAAATCAGAAATCAAATCAACGCACCGTTTATAGTAAACAGACAATGTTTGAAGCATTATAATCAAAATGAACACATCCACCACGTGAGCAATATGAAATTGCTCGAGCTTCCCGAATAGCTTGCAGCCAAGCTATCGTCAGGCTTTTGACGTTAAAAACAACACTGATTGGGAGGCAACCCAATTTTTCCCGTTTTTCCCTTCTAAATTTATCGAAACTATGTTTTCATTTTAACTAATAATTTCCATAAATATCTATTTTCTTATTTTCTACTATTTATTTTATTTTATTTTTCTTTCTTTTATCACCCTTTGCTTCTTAAAAATCTAATCTGAGTGAATGTGATTTTAACTTTTCCAGGATTTTAAAGTCGTTCTACTTTTCTCCCGTTTTTCTCCGACTAACCTCCGAGTATGGCTGACATCGACGTTACAAATGTTGTATTTAGAGGACTAGCTCATAAGGCCAGATTTGAGGCACTGACTCAGAGAAGCTTTGCTTCGACTCTGTACTACGATAGAGCCACCATGGACAAGTTAGGAATCCAGGATAACATTCAATATCTATTTAACCAATTAGGCTGGGAGCAAACTGCTTTGAAGACCCGATTTGCTACCTACCGCGAACTCACGTTCGAATTCCTTAGCCCTTTAAGTTACTTACCTGAACATGGCTATGGATCCACCAAAGAGCTGATAACCTTTAGAATGTTTGGAATGGACCAAACATACAACCGTACATCGTTAGCTAACATCCTAGGCTTCCCTAGCGGACCTTTTGTGTTTACCAACACTGAAGAGGATATTGATCTCGAGTTAGATCAGTTCTGGGGTACCATCACCGATAACTATCACCCTGAACTGAATGACATGCACAACAACGAGATACACAGTCCCGCACTCCGTTATTTTCATAGGATTTTAGCCCATACCCTCTTTGGGAAGGAGGAAAACATTACAACAGTCTCAAAGGAAGAGTTGTTCATCCTTCTCTGTGCTTCACAAGGCCGCCCTGTAAATGATGTCCCTTTTATGATGAGGGCATTCACACGCCTCAATCAGGAGCCTCACTCACCCATTTTAATAGGAGGCTTAGTCACCATGATTGCCCACGAAATTGGCCTGAGGTATTACCTAAATAAAGCCATTCGTTTCAGCAACCTCAGATCAATGGACATCCAGTTCTACTTCAACAGACGTATCTTAGGTACCTTAGGACCAGGAGCCTACGAATACCTCATAGCTGATCAACCTGTCCACCTTTTCACATTGCCTAACCATGAGCTAACAAGTATCCACAACAGAAACAATTGGCTTTATGAATTGGACGAGCCTATGGGACCTCCATCACCTCACTCCACACCCCATGCTTACATGTATGACAGTGATCAAATATCAGAAGCACATGACTATCTGTACTACCAAGATTATGAGTCCGAAGTAGAGACAGATCCTGAGACCCCTCCTAACTACCATAACTTTCCTGACCCTACTCCTGAACAAGACACAGACAAGTTGGACACTGTTCTGAGAACTATGGACGACCTCAAGCTGGAAGTAACCACTATAAAAGATGAATTAACGCAGCTTCACATGGATTTCATTACTTACATGGACGTAGTTAGCGATCAATTTAATGACGTTATTCAGCAGATCAACAACTTGAAGAAACCAAAGCAGTGATATTTTAGTGTTCTTTTTTATTTTAGTCTACTGCATTTCACATTGTTTCACATTATTTAATTTTGCAATTGTTTCTTTTTGGATATTGTATTACTTTAAACTCGTTTTGATTCAATTTTATTTTAATTTCATTCTGGTATCTCCCTTAATTATGTTTCATGTTATTTTCTATTTTGTAATCAGTCTATCATACTGCAAAAGAATTCAAAAATCATATATTCCATTGAGAAAACGCCCCCAAGCGAACTTCTGCAATTCTGCAGAATTTGCTGGTGTGACGGTCGTCACGCGTATTACGACCGTCACACACCCCTGACAGTCGTCACGAGAATAAAACCCCAATTCTGTCAAAACAGGGGTTACGCACCCTTCCACCTTCACTCTCCTAATTTCCCACTTTCACACATTTAAACCCCACTACACACCTTCTGAATCCCCCATTAACCCTCCACCATTTCAACTTCCATTTACTACTATATATTGACCTCTGCATCCCCATACCTCTCCATCCACAGAAACTTTCTATTCTCAATCTCTGCACCTCTCTCACAAAAAATGGCCAGACAAAATCATGAAAACCCCGACTTGAGCAATATCACTTTCCGAGAAGGCGAGATCGGCGAAAGGCGGCAGACCAACTACATAGCTTTCCATCAACGGTCGCTTCAGCCGACCCAGTATGCTCACCTAGATTCTTTAACAGAACTAGGAATTCTGGATGGCGTCACTTGGATGCTACAGAGGGCTGGCATCTGGCATCTCTGCACCAACCCCAACCCACCTACGAGCAACTCACACTGGAGTTTCTCAGTTCCTTCGCGTACGTGACTTCACCCTGCGATACCAACCAGCTTACCGGCGTCGCCTGCTTCCGCTTGTTCGGCACCGAATATCAAGTCCCCCAGGACCGGATCGTCGTCATTCTACAGTTTCCTCACAGCGACGAAGCTCATCACCGCCTATCCGATTAGTTCTACCAAGAAGCTTTCCCTCTATGGAACCAACTGACCGGTACCACTACAGAAAGTTGGGAAACTCTGAACGCCACTCACATCCACAACCCAACAATCCGCTACTTTCATCGCGTGTTGAGCAACACCATCTTCGCCCACGACAGTAACCACAAGGTCAACTCGAAGGAGCTTTTCTTTCTCCGTTGCGTGTTCGCTTCGGAACCTGTTAACGCCGCCCCATTCCTTTTGGCTCACATTCAAGCCAATTGCAACCGCGGCTCCAAACCATTCTATTTTGGTGGCATCATCACATCCATTGCCTTAGGCCTCGGCCTTGGCGACCGCCTCCAGACCCTTCGCCAGATGCCCCCTGTCTTCCTAGACACCGACCACTGTCGCGCCTCTCACCTAATCAGATCCCGCACAGATGGGAAATATCATCCGGTAGTGCGAGGTCGCACTATCCAGAGCATCATCATGCCTTATCGCACTCGAATGCATCCGCAAGACAGAGCCAACTGGCTCTTCGATCCAACTGCTCCTGCTGCCCCAACTCAGGATAATGCCCAAGAGCCCAAGGATGAAGTTCAAGAGGAGTTAGACAGAGCCGACCAGGTTGAGCCATCACAAGCAACTGCTATCAAAGGCCCTTCCTCGTGCCGCCGCCGCCGTCCTGACACCGATGACACATCCGCTGCTCTCCTCCGCTGCATTGAACATCAGAACTAGATGATGCTTATGATGGAACAGCAGAACCAACGGGCTGAAGAATTTGAAGCATGGTAGAGAGAACAAACCAGTCACCTGAGGACATCTATGCAGCAGATACATGACGTCCATTCCGACCTGGCTGACGACATGGCTAACCTCACTGTGCGAGTCGACGGCCTCCGCGATTACATCTTCCACACCGAAGCTTTGAACCTCGAGGCACGTGACAGAAGAGCCAGAGGTCGAGGTAGAGATAGAGGAAGAGGAAAGGACTAGTAGTATTTTTCATTTCTTTTATTTTGTTTTTTCTTTCCTTTGTTTTTCTCCCTTCCGCATTCTTTCAAATCAGTAAGGACACTGATTGAGATAATGTGGGAGCGGACCGTTATTTCCCTTTTCCCTGTTATTTCCCATTTCCGTTTGTACCTTTTCTTTCGAATTTTCAATTTTAAGTATTTTTAATTTTGGCAAATAAAGCTCTTATATATACATATCCCTCTGTTACGTGAACTCCCCGCGCTTTATCCGACATATACAAAGAAACTTTTATCCTCTCCAAAGCATCACGTGACACGCCTAAACTTTACCAAGTTTGAAACTCCCAAGAAGAAAATTTTAACAAAGCCACTACCGCCCTGACACCTTAGACTTCTGGTTTATGTGAGTCAGTCTCACTACTTACGCGTACCAAAGCCTCAAGTTTTGACTCAAACGGAGCCCCCAGTAGTTTATACGAGCAGTCAGCACCATCCTAAACACTTCTAAGTAAGAAACCGATGCAAATAAGTACATGATCTCTAGTATGAAATGAATAATCTTGAAAGAAAAGAAAAGCCATATAGCTTGAATATAGAGACATGTTCCTTCTAAGTTAGGTGCTCCTCGCCCGAGCATTTAGCCCAACGGTACGAAACTCTTGCAGATTTATAGCAGAATAAGCATATGTGCACAGAAAAATCAAACTAGCAAAGAGATCATAGTCACCAACAGGTTTGCTTGCCATGAACGTGTATGGACAACAGGCTTAATGTGATTGCGCAAGAACGAAACCGGGTAAAAATTTGTTGCGAGAAACTTGAAGTCGATCTGCAGTAACATGATTGGGACTGGCTTGCATAAAAGAGAGGCCTTCGAAGACTTACAATCCAGTGTCATTTCCGTACATGTTTTGTTTCTATTGGACCCCCTATTTTTCCTAACTTGACGTCCGAGAAATCTTATCAAAGGAAGAGCGTGCCGCGTGCTTGCCAAACTTTAAATTTTTCCTACCTTTACTTGAGGACAAGCAAAGATTCAAGTTTAGGGGAGTTTGATAACGCGAAATCGTATACATATAATGACGTACTTTTTTACTAATCAGTGACCGTTTTCACTCCGATTTCGGATATTTCCACATTATTTGTCCAATATTTTGCAGATATTCAAAGTCCATGCTCAAATGGAGCAAGATGAAGAAAAAAAGCAATTACAGATGAAAACCAGATGAAAAACAGGCCAACAACAGCAAAAAAACGAGTTCTGCTGATGTGACGACCGTCATACGTGTTACGACCGTCACAGGTCCATGACCACCGTCATGGAATAAAAATGCAGAAATGTTGCACGTGCTGTGAAGTGCTTTCAAAATGCCAAAAAGGAGTGGACCACTAACTCCTATATTTTCTGAGATCAATCCCACCTCCTGAGGCAATTAACCGTTGGAAATTCCATCTATAAAAGGAGAGAGCTGGTACCAGAAAAAGGGGGCTGCATTGAAGACACGAAGTGCTGCCAATTTACTTTCAGAGCAATTTTTAGTTTCCCAGTTACTTATCATTTTATCGTTTCCTTTTTCTTTCTTTCCTTACAATTGTTGTTTTACTTTCCCAATTCTATTTTGTACGAGTAATTGGCATAAAGACTAAATTCTGCCGTCATTTCGGAGGATTTCCCAAAAGCCAATCGAATTGTTGACAGGTTCTTATTTTAATCGTTAATTGATTTCTATTTCTCATTATAATGCATATTTATATTTTTTGCCATTGTTTACATGTTCTTAATTTATATTCCATGTCTAGCTAAATTTAAATAATCGGTATGTAATAAGTAGTCAGATGGGATTCGATAATTAACCGGTGTTTACTTTCCTTTTCAAAACTTATTTATGGCTTCAGTTTTTAAAATCAATTTTTCTAAAATAAATGTTCGTCGCGACAACGAGAACTTATTTAAAATCAGTTTTGCCACGACAGTGGGAAATGCATAAAGGTACGAACCAACAAGCGACAGCTGAGGTTAGGTCCAGATAGTAAAAACTAAGCATTCATTTTAAAAACAGCGACAACGCTTTAAAAAGGATTAGAGCTTAATGGTTTTCAAAAAGTAATTTTAACCGTGAACGGGATAGCGACATCATACGTTTCGCCTTAGAGTTGCGACTAGCGTCAACAACCTTAGTGAGACAAAGGTCTTTAAATCATCATTTTCTTCTTAAACTATTTTTGAAAACACCGAAAACACCGGTAACGTGTCGAATCCTTGAAGAACCAACATATTGCATACCGATTCAAGCATCTACATCTTAAGTAACGTTTAAGTTCCCTTATAGTTTACGCACTTATTTTGTTTTTATTCCCCTAAAACATTACCAACCTAGCTAAACACAGTAACACCCAAAAATACTAGCTTGATTACGAGTCCCTGTGGGATCGATATCTATTATTACTACGCGATAGACTGTGCACTTGCAGTTAATTCAGTTAGACATAGAAAGTCACGATCAAACTTCAATGAATTTATTTTGTCAGATGTTAATACTTGTTTGATAGTTTCTCTAATGTCTTCCAGATTTGCTTCTGGAGGAGTTGGTTTCACTTTCTTTACCTTTTGAGGCTTAGCAGCAGCTTCAGAGGCTTTTCTTTTAGGCTGAGCCTTAGATCCTTCTTCAGCAATCTTCTTTGAACGCCTTTCTCTAAGAAGATTAGGCAGAACTTCTCCTTCCTTCTGGACGATGTTAACAGGCAGAGGAACAACATTTAACAAACAATCAGCTATGTAGGATAAGATGATCTCCCTTGGTTCGTTAGCACTGAACATTGGAAAATCTTCAACAGGAATCCTTCTGTTGCTGACATCCTTAGTAGCAATTTTCTTAGGTTTGCTGGCAAGCTCTGTGATGACCTTCATCCTCTTCAGAGTATTGCCATTAATGACAGAACCTATGACATAGAACAGATCCTCTGTCAATCCAACTTAATACAGATGTTCTACCAGACGATTCTCAGTCAGAATATCTGATATCAGTCTTCCCATATGAATCCAATTCCTAACTTTTCCAGTTTTGACTCTTACTTCTTCTCTTGTTTCCTTTATATGATTCAGAAGATGACTAAACAGAAGATAAGGCAAGTCCACCTTCTTTCCCTTGCTCATACAGAACATGAAGTAGAGTTGTTCAACACTGACATAATCTGGAGAATTTGATGATTTTCTATGAAAGATGGAACTCATGAAAATCTTGGCCCAGATCCTGTAGACTGGCTTCAGTTCCCTTACTTTGCTAGTTGGTTCCCCATAAATAATAACTTCTTGAAACACATCAGCAAGATCCACACGAGCAGATTGTAGGCTGGTTTCACCATCAGTTTCAGAGTACCCAATAAGTTGTCTGATCAACTTCTCAGTAATCACAATCTCCTTTCCAAGGACAGAAGAATGGATGAATTTAGAGCACACCTGAGCATGTATCCAGAATTCTTTCACCAAAGTTGGATAAACAGGACCCATAAGCCTGTCAAAATAATTTGTCCAACTCTGAGTTTGAATGGTTGAAGAAAGATTAAACCCATTTTCTTCAATGGAATCAAAATCTACAAAGCATTCACTCAGAACTTCTAGATCTACAGTTGGAGTGAGAAGGGTTCTCACAGGTTCCTTGTACGCTTCAGCATTAGGAGAAGAAACAGCAGTGGTTGATTGCATCTGAGCAGATGTTGATGAAGAAGATGCCATTGTTGTTCTTGAGTGAGAGGTTTTAGGTTTAGGGTTTAGATGAAGAGCAAAGAGAAGACAGAAATGCATAAAAGGTTCGTGAGGTGAAAAGTGTGGAATGGTGTGATTTGTGGTATTTATAGATAAAATCAGGCACACAAACAGTCACATAAGCACGCTTCACATAGCATTAAATGAAAAAGTAAAAACATCATTGCACAACATTTATGATTCTGACAGATGGGGGGAAAATCAAGAAAAATCAGATTTTCAAAGCAGTACCTCAAACGTTAATTTAGTAAAGTGCACTCTACCTTTCCAGTTTCTGAGCTACACGTGTTTGCTTGCATGTGCTTCTGAAATCTCTTGAGAAATGAAACGTTAGCCAACGTTCAGATCCTCCGAGCATTGTTAGTTCAGTTTTACACAAATAACATAATTCAAGAAAATGAATAAATTGACAGATGAAATACTTCAGAGCATTACACATTTTGCATCTAAGAAGTTTGCCTCTGATAAATATTATTCTGGACAAAAATCCATACCAATATTTTTCAGAATAAACTTGAACCTATCTTCAGCAAGGGGTTTTGTTAAAATATCAGCCCATTGATAATCTGAATCAACAAAGGCTAAGTTTATAATACCCTTCTGAACATAGTCTCTGATGAAATGATGCTTAATTTCTATATGTTTTGCCTTAGAGTGTAAAATTGGATTTTTAGACAAACATATAGCAGAAGTATTATCACAGAAGATAAATACATTACTCTCAAAGATCTGATAGTCTTCTAACTGACTTTTCATCCAGAGCATCTGCGTGCTACATCCAGCAGCAACAATGTATTCTGCCTCTATTGTAGAAAGTGCAATTGTGGGTTGCTTCTTGCTGTACCATGAGATCAGATAACTTCCAAGGAACTGACAGCTTCCAGAAGTACTTTTACGCTCTACTCTGTCTCCAGCATAGTCAGCATCGCAGAATCCAACTAATGTATATTCATCAGATCTTCTGTAACACATACCCACGTTAGTAGTACCTTTCAGATACCTTAGAATCCTCTTAACAGCAGTTAAGTGAGATTCTCTAGGATCTGATTGGAATCTTGCACACAAGCATACACTAAACAAAATGTCAGATCTAGAAGCAGTTAAGTAGAGAAGAGATCCTATCATACCTCTGTAGAGTTTCTGATCTACTTTCTTACTTACCTCTTCCTTACCAAGAGTACTTGTTGGATGCATAGGAGTCTTTGCCATCTTACTATCAGTCATGTTAAACTTCTTCAGAAGCTCTTTAACATATTTGGTCTGATGAATGTAAGTGCAATATGGAGTCTGGTTGACTTGAATTCCCAGAAAGAATCTCAATTCTCCCATCATGCTCATCTCAAATTCAGCCTGCATACATTAAGCAAACTCCTTTCCCAGCATAACATTTGTAGATCCAAATATAATATCATCCACATATATTTGACAAATTAAAAGATCTTTCTTAAATGTTTTACAGAAAAGAGTTGTGTCCACTTTGCCTCTGATAAAGTTCTTTTCCAGAAGAAAATTACTTAATCTTTCATACCAAGCTCTGGGAGCTTGTTTCAAACCATAAAGAGATTTTTTGAGTTTGAAAACATGATCTGGAAATTTATCACTTTCAAAACCAGGAGGTTGATGGACATAAAATTCTTCTTCTATAATACCATTTAAGAAGGCACTCTTAACATCCATCTGATAAAGAGTGATGTTATGTTGTGTAGCAAATGAAATAAGAAGGCGTATAGATTCTAACCTTGCCACTGGAGCATAAGTTTCAGTGTAATCAATACCTTCTTGTTGACTGTATCCTTGAGCAACAAGCCTTGCTTTATTTCTTTCAACTTCTCCTTTTTCATTCAACTTGTTTCTAAATACACATTTGGTTCCAATTATGTTGAATCCTTTAGGTCTTGGAACCAGATCCCATACGTCATTTCTTGTGAACTAATTAAGCTCTTCTTGCATGGCAATTACCCAGTTATTGTCTTGCAGAGCCTCATCCACAAAAGTTGGTTCAATAACTGACACCAACCCAAATAATGACGCTTCAGATGATCTGAGAAATGATCTTGTTCTGATTGGATCATTTTTCTTCCCAATGATCACATCCTTTGGGTGAGAGGCCTTGATTTTGGAAGATGATCCTTTGACAATTGAATTTTCAAAAATTTTCAAGTTGTCCATTTGACAAGCTAAAGGAATTGCATCTGATGTTGCTTCTGGTTCCTTTATTTTAGCTTTTTCTGCCTCTGAGCCTTCAGAGTCTGTGAAGACTACTTCTCTATCTGCAGAACTTTCAAACTGCTTTGGCTTTTCAATGCCAAGCTTATCATCAAATCTAACATGTATAGATTCCTCCACAATCTGTGTTTCAGTATTGTATACTCTGTAACCTTTAGAGCGTTCAGAATATCCAAGCATGAAACACTTCTGTGCTTTAGAATCAAACTTGCTAAGATTCTCTTTAGTGTTCAACATATAACAAATACATCCAAAAGGATGAAAATAAGCAATGTTGGGCTTTCTGTTCCTCCATAATTCATAGGGAGTCTTTTCCAGAAGAGGTCTTACAGACACTCTGTTCTGAATGTAACATGCTGTGTTTATTGCTTCATTTCCAATAGTGCCAGATCCAATGATCTTGCCCTTCTGATTCCCTCCAAATTTCACGTCACCTCCAGATCTAAGCTCCAGACTTTGGAACATAGACCTTTCTCCTGTCATATGTCGCGAGCATCCAGAGTCCAGGTACCATGATTGGCGTCCTGCTAAGAACATCTGCAACAGGAATTATTTTACTCTTAGGTACCCAGATCTTCTTGGATCCTTTTGGGTTAGTTGTTCTGAAGGTTCGTCTAAACTTCTGTTTTTCAACATAAGGTTTATTCTGACTAGCCTTAAATTTAATATCATTCAAGTGACCAAATTTAAAATGAGAATATAAAGGAGTATTCTTGATGATAATTTTATCAACAGGTTTTGGATTTATATCTTTTCCAGAGGAAGATTTATATCCAATTCCTTTTCTGTTATTTCCGCTAACTCCATAGATCATAGAAGCCATTTTGCTTCTGTCTATGCTTTTAGCAAGAAACTTCTGAAAGCTGTAGTCATATTTTTCCAAAATATTTTTGCATTCAGACTCAGTTTCAGAATCAGAGTCTTGTTGAGCTAATTCAAAATCATTTTTCATTTTTAAGTTCTTTTCATTTAGCTCAGCCACTTCTAATTTGAGAATATTATTCTCAGATACAAGATTGCTTTGACGCTCCTTGTATTTGAGCTTAATATTGTTATAGCTCTTCAGGACTTCTGATAACACTTTGATAAGTTCGTCTTTAGTGAGTTTATCCATTACCTCTTCAGCGTCAGAGTCAGATTCAGAGTCAGATTCAGATCCTGAAATTCCTTCCTCCTGATCTTCTATGTCTGCCATCAATGCTACGTTGGCACATTCCTCTTCTGACTCAGATTCAGATTCATATGTATCTGAATCATCCCAGGTTGCCATTAGAACCTTCTTCTTCTTATCAAATTTTCTTTTAGGCTTTTCTTTCAAAATCTTTGGACATTCATTTTTGTAATGCCTAGGTTCTTTATATTCATAGCAGACAACCTCCTTTTTGCCAGATCTTCTGTGTCTAGAAGATTCTTTTCTTTGGTCAGGCTTCCTGAAGTTTCTAAACTTCTTTCCTTTATGCTTCCAGAGTTTGTTTATTCTTCTGGACAACATGGATATCCATCTTCATCTTCAGATGAGGATTCTTCAGAGCTTTCCTCTATTACCTTCAACACTTTAGCAGATTTATTAGATTTTAAGGCAATTGACTTCCCTTTCTTTTGAGGCTCATCTTCCTCAAGTTCAATTTCATGACTCCTTAGTGAGCTGATTAGTTCCTCCAAGGAGATCTGGTTCAGATCTTTAGCCATTTTCAGCGCAGTCACCATAGGTCTCCATCTGGTGGGTAAGCTTCTGATGATCTTCTTCACGTGATCAGCAGTAGAGTAACCTTTATCCAGAACCTTTAGTCCAGCTGTAAGTATTTGAAATCTGGAGAACATGGCTTCAACAGATTCAACTTCTTCCATCTTGAAGGCTTCATACTTCTGAATTAGAGCCAGAGCCTTTGTTTCCTTGACTTGAGAGTTTCCCTCATGAGTCATCTTTAGAGATTCAAAAATATCACATGCAGTTTCTCTATTTGTGATCTTCTCATACTCAGTATGAGATATTGCATTTAACAAGATAGTTCTAGCCTTGTGATGATTTCTGAATTCCTTCTTTTGAACTTCAGTCATAGATTTTCTTTCTATTTTCTTGCCATTCGCATCAATGGGATGAACATACCCATCTATGACCAAATCCCATAAATCAGCATCATAGCCCAAGAAGAAACTTTCTATTCTGTCCTTCCAATAATCAAATTTCTCCCCATCAAACATAGGGGGTTTAGTGCTGATTCTATCCCTTTCTTCATATTTGTTGTTAGCCATAATAACAACCAAATATATATCAAAGTTTTTCTCACTGGATCTTTTCTGTCACTGTGAAGTGGTAGCACACACAGAACCGGAGCTCTGATGCCAACTGAAGGTGAGAAATTACTTAGAAGGGGGGGTTGAATAAGTATTTAAAAAAACTTCTAGCAATAAAAACACAAAGATTTTTATCCTGGTTCGTTAAACTTAACTACTCCAGTCCACCCTATCAAGAGTGATTTGCCTTTCTCAAACAAGGACTTAATCCACTATTAATCAACTGATTACAATAGCAATCACTAAGAGCAATTGTTCTTAGTCTTCTCAAGAACTACTGATCCCAACTGGATCTTCTCAAGGAACAATTACAATGAAATGTAAGATAAATACAAGTGTTTGAATGCTTCTAACAAGCTTTATCACAAGAGTGATTTTTCACTTAATGTTAAGAACAAAAGAATAAACTCAGCAAAGAGAATAAGAATATTTTATGAGAGCTTGTAAGAGTTTCTATCAAAGATTCGTCAACTGAAGAAGATGAGGAAGACTTGCTTTTATATGCACAGTAGTCCACAAAGTCTTGACGTTGGAGGTTGTGTACTGAAAAGGCCTGAACCTTTTTGTCTTCACATCACATGACCTTTCCTGGAAGTAGAATGCACAGAGAAATGCTTTTGGTCTGTGTTCTAGTGTCAAGCATGAAAGAGGAAAGAGTCGTTGAGCCAAATCAACGGATATAACTTTGAATTCTTCTTCAACAAGTATTTCACTTCAGCAAAGTAAACATCAGAGTCTGCGTGATCAGAGTCTTGGATTCCCATCAGAGTTTGCTGAATCAGAGTAATGCAGCAAGTGTGCTTCAACGTGTAGTTCTATTAGAGCAGAGTTTTATGAATCAGATCCTCAGTACATGCAGTGTGTAGTACTCTCAGAGTCTTATGAAAAACTGTGCTTCTTAACTCTCATATAAAGATCTTCAATGCTTCAGAGTCTTCAGATCTTTTAGATTCTTCTGCAGCTTCTGCTTCAGATTCTTCTGTAGCTTCTGCTTCAGATTCTTCTATAGCTTCTGCTTCAGAATCTTCTGCAGGCAGCATTCAGATTCTTCTATAAGATGATTCTGACTCTTCAGAGCCTTCCATAGTTCCATGTTAAGATTAATTTGCTCTTAGATATATATATACTTTAATATCTGCAGCAAATATTCATGAACAAATTTTAGAGTTATAATTCTTTAATACAAAGTTTCATAAGAGTTATCATCAAAACATAGAGATATTACTAAGAAACAATCTGTGTTCTTACAGTAAGTTTTATTTTTTCTTTAAAAAAATGTCAAATATCATGTATAGTTGCCTAATTTTGATTTGATGAAGTGATTAGTAATTCCAAGCCAAAATGCCATTTTGTTTAAAATAAATTGCAATTGTAGTAATTGTGTCAACTAATCTTGTAAAGATAATTATCGTATACATGAAAATTGTATTAATCTTGTACAAGGGCAAGGTGACTTGAAAATTCGACCTATTGAACAAGTAACAGTAATGGGGTGTGCAAAACGTGATTGATTAGTTTGTTTGTATAATTATAAATAGAGAATGCTAACATACAGTTTGCAAAGATAATTATAAAAGTAATTAAGTTCCCATTTTGAATCACCTATCGATAAATGTGAGAATTTTTATATCTAACAACAATTACCTCTCAATTATGACCTTTTACAAAATATAAAATTATGACCTCACATTCTCATGGTAGTCTTCAATCTTTGATAAAGGTTCTTGTTTTAAGTGAGGAAGTTGTTATGGAAAAATTAATATTGTAAATTCACCAAGATTTCTTTTTCTTCTTGAGTGAATATTTCTTCCTTATGAAGTGTTTGTTTAGATTTGCAGCTAAACCCGTTAAAATCTTTTTTGGGGAATTTAGTGTTAAGTATATGTTTGGTTCATTAGTTTAGCCACTGGAGGAAAAACTTTCTTTTTGGGATCTTGAAGATAAATAGTGAAAAATCTTCTTATGAATTCTTGAGATCAACCCAATGTAAAAGTTCAATTGGTTCGAGATCAGCCTGGTGTAAAATTTTGGTTCAATTCGTGGTCAATCTAGTTTAAAACCTCATTTTAGTTCATAGGATAACCAGTTCAAAATTCCAACTTGGTTTGAGATAAGTCCGTACGAAATCTCGGCTTGACTTAGAGACTAACCGCTCGAAGCTTTGTGCGTGTTTGGCATGAAGATTAATCTTTTCATTCCATTGTCCGCTGTTTGATTGGAAGTAAACATAAAACTTCATTTTTTATATAAAGGGTTTCGTGTCCTTAACCTTCTAAAAGCTCATAAACATTAATGGAAACTCTCAAAATCAATTCTTGGAGAGATGAGTAGGTCACTTCTTTTAAACCGAACCTTTATAAATCACTAGTGTTATCTATCTTTCCCTTAACTCTTTATTTTCCACTTATTTTCTTTATATTGATTTTTCATTGCATGTTCAAATGTTTTTAAACTCTGATTCTAAAAATAATTTTGTTTTAAACTAGAATTTTTCAAACTCCCAAAATTCACCCCTTATCATGTGTGGAGTCACATGTTCAACAATTTGTTGGGAGTATGGGTGAATTTTTCAAGGTAACAAGATTGTTAATTGTCGCGACGCAAAAAATACTCGAGCGCGTCGCACACTCGAAAATACAACAGAGTCGCTACTGAATAATGAACAATAACATTTGAGCTAAGCTTCATACACTTTACACTACTCTCACACTCATATAGTCAACAACAACAACAATAATTGAGTCCAGAATTATAAAAAATTGATTCTTAGTAAGAAGAAAAAGATTGAAGATTCAAAGTAGCATACCTCTGATTTTCTTCATCTTCATATTTAAAACATTTCCAAGACAATCCTCCGTCTTGCAGGTCAGTGATCCCTCCACATATTTCCTTGGGTGGTTGGGCTAGAGAGCACTAGGCCCGCATTTTTGATATCCACACTGTTGCACCCAAAAATTTGACCAACAATTATTTATCCATCAAGTGTTTGAAAGTGGATACTTTCATCAGAAAGTTCAAGAGATCCTCAGAAGAATTGGTTGAAACCAAGGTTGTGTGCTTCATAGCTTGAGAGTTGTGGGAGCTCCTCAGATGATTCTGAGACTTTGAGATTGAACTTGAAGCTCTGAGAAAGTTTATGAGATGTCTTGATAACCATCATGAAGCCCAGAGAAGTCATTGTGCAAGAATTCAGGAGATTCAACCATGAATGGTAGAATTAGGGTTTTGACTGGGTCAACCCTAGGATAACTAAAGATTTGGGGAAGGTTGAGACCTAATACAAGGGCCATGTGATCATGGAATGATGTATTGAGATGTTATAAGGATGATTCCTAGACCAACTCATCATGATTGAGGAGTTTGAGAAGTTTTAAGCCAGGGTTTCTGAGGATTGTCAGTGAAAAAACCCTAATTTGATCCCTATCTTCCAGGCAGTTTTAGCTCTAGATGTGATTGATATCTCATCTTCCCCACAACATGAATGTTGTATAGCTAGTTCTTAGCTTTAATTTGAGTGGTGGAAGTCCTTGATAGGAGTTGCAGAGCTCAAGTTATGGTTTTGACAAATTACAGGTCAGCTGAGGTGTGTGAATCTGGGTCCTTGAAAGTCACCCAACTTGCAGACAACTTTTGCCCTAGTAGGATGATTCCTATGATCTCTTGGTCAACATGAATGTTGAAGGGCATCTTCTTAGATTTAATTTTAGTGGTAGAAGTCCTTGATAGGATTTGTGGAACTCAACTTATGGTTGGAACAAGACAGGGGTATTTTGGTCATTTGGCAGTTATAGGTCATTTTAAGCAAAGGCCATATCTCCTATTTCCAAGCCTCAAATGGAAAAACTCAAAACATGAAAGTTGTTCAAAATGGCATTTTAAGCCTAGAAAGAAGGTCATTAATTGTGGGAAAAGCTCATAGCATGGAATGACAAAGTTTGGTAAATTTGAACTAAAAATGGCTTATAAGTTAATTCAAGTCAAGTTGGAAATGGGTTTGGGAGATCTATGAGTCCAAAATAAGTCATCCAATATACCATTTTGAATGTAAATGACATTCTAAAAACTTTGGTTTAAACAGAATTTTGATTTGAGGCTAAAAAATGAAGGTTGCTTTGGAAAATTGTTACTTGAATCTTAAGACAACTTGAGAAATCTTCACACAAGGCAAATATGAGCTGATTTTTTTTGTACACTCCACCTCAATATCTCACAAGGGGAGATTTTGGCACAAAATTGCAAGGCATAACATATGAGATATGAGATAACCAATATGGCATGTCATGAGATTTTCATCACTTTCTAGTGGCTTCTAGAAGCTTCTAGTTGATTCCATGGATTGTTATATAACAAGTGAATCATGATGAGTAAGGGGTTGGTCAGGAAGAGAGTTTTCAGAGGAGAGAGAGAGAGAGAGAGACATTGCCATTGAAGAGCTTCCTTCAAGATCAAGCAACACACGATTTCTTCCACCACAAGGCTTCTCATTCAAGATCAGTGCAAACAGAAGTTTATTCATCTTCAAAGGATCACATTGAAGCCCTTGCAAGCTCTGAATCAAGCCCTAGCTACACTCACCATTGAACTTTGACAGGTTTCTTTCTTTCCACGAATCTCTTTAATTATGTAGTTTCTATTAGTTCTTTAAGTGTAGAGTTAGTGTACTAGGCTAGTTGATCTTACCCCGTGAGTTTGAAAGCTCTGTATGAGATTTCATGGCAGGTGCATGAATCTTTAACTTGCAAGAATTGGCTGGATCTTGAGTGTTAGTTAGTCTAGACTAGGTTAGAATGTTTAGTATAGAGCCAAGAGCATGTTTACACCATTAGATTGAAGTTTTATTAGGACTGATCTCAGAGAAATGTTTTCGAACCAAGATCTTCTAGCTTTCTGTTAGGATGATCCAGGAAGAATTAATAAAAATCACATGTGCAGTTTTGTTCCTTGTAATGAGTAGGCCATTTTCCTTTTTAGAATTTTTGAATTTCATCTAGAGATTAGAGGGAGCGAGGAAGAAGAAGTATGGTGCATGAGTCACGATTTTCCTGCAAACCCTAGGTATTGGAGACGATGGCCCTCAGCCCTTGGATTAGATCCTGAAACTTGACTTATTCGTGCGATCCAACGGTCCCAGTTGAATGAAGAAAACGGAGGGAAATCTCTAAGACAAAACGTCACCGTTTGGTTTAATGAATAAATCTGGGCTTAGTAAATTTTCTTCTATCCGCACCCCTCGTTAAGCCCATTGAGGAATTGAACTGGGGCGCTCTTCTATTCGCACCCCCTCCCCTTTATTTCAATTGTTTTATTTTTTTAATATTTCTTGCATTTATAAAATTCCTAAAAAATAGAAAAATGAATATTTTTTAATTCTTGATTTTTCTATAGGTTAGTGAATTTGTCTAGAAAAATATAAATAAATAAAATTCCATTTTATTTTTCTTTTGATATTTTTAGTATAGTTTTCATTTTAATAGCTTTTTAATATGTTTAGTTTGATATCCAATTTTGTAGAATTTCTTTTAAGACTTTCCCTTAGTCTTTTTAACTCATTCTTTTTGGTGTGATTAGATATTGAATCATAGTTCCCCATAGGATTTAATTCTTGATTTTTAGATTAAAAATTTGATTAGTTTAATTAGGGTAGCATTAGGGTATCCTAATTAGGGTTTATGTTATGCCTAGGTAAGGAAATTCATTTTCTTTAGATAGTTTTGTCTTGATTTTTGGGTAAGGGCATATGTGGATGTTATGGGTAGATGTTGTAGACCCTTGTGAATAATTGATAGAGTTTCCCCCCTTGTTTTAGTATTTTTAGGTCTTTTCTGAAGTTGGCTGATGATTTGGCCTGTCCTGTGGTTATCTGTTCATCTCTGGGGTTTATTTTGGGGAGTTTGTTGTGGGGCTTGTGTTGTCTTGAAGAGCTTGTTGAGGAGCATGATGAAGAGAAGATTGAAGATCAAGACTCAGAGACCCAGAGCTTGGAGATTATCCTCTGTTGGTGAGGTTTGAGATCCTGAAGTTTGAAGGAAGTTCATGGTACTTTCCTGAGGAAGGCACTATGAATGACTTTCATTCTTTCTTCTCACCTCTTTCTTAAGTATTCAATGATGTTGGAGCCAACATGAGAGTTTAATTTCTCCTGAGGAGGAATGTAAACTGATCACATGTTGTTGAGCCACATGGGATACAATTCCTAAGTGGAAGCCTCCTAGTACTTTCCTGAGGAAGGTCCTATGGGTCTATTCACTTAGTTCCATTAGTTTATCTAGGATTTCTTAAGTATCCAATGATGTAGGAGCCAACTTGTGAGTTTAATTTCTCCTGAGGAGGAATGTAAACTGATCACAGTTGTTGAGCCACATGGGATACAATTCCTAAGTGGAAGCCTCCTAGTACTTTCCTGAGGAAGGTCCTATGAGTCTGTTCATTTAGTTCCACTAGTTCAGATAGGATTTCCTAAGTATCCAGTGACGTTGGAGCCTGCTTGTGAGTTTAGTTTCTCCTGAGGAGGAATGTAAACTGATCACAGTGGTTGAGCCACATAGGATATAATTCCTGAGTATACACCTCCTAGTGCTTTCCTGAGGAAGACACTATGAGTCTGCCTACTTAGCTCCCTTTCTTTGGTAAGCTTGTTTTGAAGCTTGAAGACTGGGATTGCTTTCTTGTTTAGGGTTTTGCTTTAGGGCTTTGCTTAAAGTTGATCAGGATTCTGTTTTAGGATTAGAGAGTAGATATAGATGATTCTTTCTCAAGCATGTGTTTTGTTTGCCTGATGGTATTTCATTTATTTTACTGGTTATTGCTTGATAGCATGTTGTTTACCCTTCAGTATGATTACTGTTATTTCATGACTGGCTTGAGGTTGAGATGGGCTTGTGGAGGCTGAAGCCCCACACACATTTCCTCCCTCACTTGCATTGCATGCATTTTACTGTTAAGCTGATGCTTTTGTCTGTTTTGGTGTATCATTGACATGATCCCTTAGGACTCTCATTTCCTTTGATAAGGACTTGATGATAGACTTTTAGGTTGAAACCTATGCATGACAACTTCTAGGAGTTCCCTGTTCAAACCTCAACCATAGGATGAATCCATGGCATGATAACAGTAGGACTTGATAGTCTCCCTCCTAGTTGGGCCTGTTCTCTTCTCATCTCAAAGCAGTTTCAGATACAGTAATCATGAATGATTTCTTTCGTACGTTACGAGCCTTAAGCTATCTGAGGATGGATGTTTAGTATGGTACCCTTTGGGTGACATGCGACGCATTCCCTCTCAGGTCATAGTCTCTAGTGCGGTTGAAATCGCAAACACGATAAAAGACACTTCTTTTAGGAGATAACCCGTAGTATCCCGAACTACGTTTGCTCTGATCTTTCATACCAGATGAAAGTACGCAGGCATAGGATGCGACGTCCTAGCGAGCAACCTTCCCCCTTAACCCTTCGTAGGCCGAACTACGTTGACTCTGATTTCTCATTCTCTGATGAGAATACGTAGGCATAAAGCGCGATGCTTTGCCGAGTCATTTTTCTTTTCTTTTTCAGCCAGCCTTGATAGGTAGATAGATTATAACCAACCCGTCCAAGTAAACAAACAAGCGAGGATCCCGTCGAGTACGACGGACGTGAGGGGTGCTAATACCTTCCCCTTGCGTAACCGACTCCCGAACCTAGACAATGGTTGCGATGACCTTGTCTTACCCTTTTTCGTCAGGTTTTTCCGATCGTTTCCTTTCCCGCTCTGAGGGATAAATAACGAAAGGTGGCGACTCTTCTGTCATGCCGGCACCTTATTTTCGCGCAAGCGACAGCTGGCGACTCTGCTGGGGACCGAACCCAGAGTCTCTGGTTCTCCGGTTCCCTATGAGAGTCAATCCTATCGTTTGTGTGTTTGCTTGTTGGGTTGCGTTTATTTATCGCATTTTTACTTCCCGCATGTTATTTCCAGTTTGATATGATTATCTGTGCTGCTGTGGGAGAGGGATGTTACTATGAGTGAGAAGCCGGACCCGGGCTTGAGTGTACACCTAGATATAGTTGCGGAGAAGTAGTAGACGAACCTGTCTGCCGAGCAAGCACAGTTCCCTAAGAAAATCTGCGCTCAGACGAGATTCTTGCAGAGGTGCTCCTTTCCGGTCCTGAGGATCTGAGGGGAGTCCAGACATGAGGATTGTCGACTCTGGGGACCGATCATTTGGAAGTCAGCTAAGTGAGGCCTCTTCATGACTTGATGATGCCACTCCTTCTGGGAATCGTATCGTCACTCATGAAAGTCTGTGACGCTGATGACCGCATAGGATGTCGTACCTTTGTCCGTGGATTAGGTCCATACCTGTGAGTGGGGTTGGGATATTGCAGGAAGCTTCGACCTCCAGACTACCTGGTTTTCTTGACAGTGAATCAGTCATGTTGGTATCAGGATTCTCGGTGGCAGATTTGACTGTTCTTGACAAAGCGAGTTTTTGATCAGAGGATTTTATCATCGGGTGTATGTCTGTTCCTGATAGAGCAGGTTTCGATCAGAGTGTTGTCATCAGAGGTTTGTTCTTGATAGGGCAGATTTTGAGTGGGGCCTGAAGATCCCATCAGCAGCTGTGCATTTGTCCTTGAGAGGGTAGATTTTTGATTTGGGGTCTGAAGACTTCATCAGCGGACATTTTCTGATCATACACCCCGGGTCCTTATTATCAGGCACTTACTCTTGACAGAGCAGAATTTTGATCTCGATCCTATCAGATGGTTATTCTCAGCAGATCAGATCAGTGGTTTTACACCGGGGTTTCCTTCTCATCAGTGACTGTTGATACCGAATCTCCACAGCAGCCACCTGGATATATTGTTGCATGCCTGCATTTTGCATTAGTTGGCATTATCATTCGCATTCCATTGACGTGTGTCTGTGACAGGTACCGTTTCCCCGATCTAGGATCTCTCGCCTCTTATCGTATTACTGCAGCCTCTCTCAAGAAGACTGTTGCGTACGAGTTCTCGATCCTTGATGTGTCGGAGTTGGCTATCACCAATGCTATAGGCTTCCTGTGTATATGTAAGATTGTTGTTTCCATGATGGGGCCCAGATTCCTCTCCTTATTATTGACAGCACTGGTACTAAGGCGCCAGGATCGGGGGAAATCTCTCAAGCACACAGACACACGCATACATCTGCATGAAGCATTTTTGCATGACATACATTCTGTTGCTTTTCCTAACCTTTAATGTTGACAGGTTTTTCAGGTACACAGGTTCCGAGCTGCTTTCGATCTCCAGGATTGATCAAAGACTCATCCACCGCTACTCAACTCGCGCTAATCAGACAAGGATAATGGACCAGGTACAGTCAGATGTTCAAGAGCTCCGTGAACGGATGGATCGTTTTATGGAGCTGATGCAAGTAGTCGCGAATGGTCAGGACCAGCTTCGTACTTTGGTTCAACCTCTGATCTCCATGGTTGACAGTAATGGCATACTTCACGGCGGGGCCGTGCCCACTCCTCCTCCAGTGGATGCTCCACAGAATGTTGTTCCTGTTGTCAGGGGCAACGACAGTGCTAACGGCAATCTGATGACTAATCTCGGACTCAATGCGGCAGGCATCGGCAATGGTAGTCTGGGAGCCAATGTTAACATAGGGCCGGTCAACGGCAATGCTGGTGCAGGAAATCTGCTGGTGCCTCAACCGTGGCTTGAGGACCATCAGGATGACATATTCTCTCAGAGAGGTGTAGAAGCAAAGTTGAATGCTGAAGCTCGACTCAGGTTCAAAGCGCTGGAAGACAAGATGAGAGACATTGAAAATCAGAACACATTGGGCGTTGACATGTCCAAGCTCGGGTTGATTGCTGATTTTAAGGTACCTCACAAATTCAAGGTGCCTGTCTTCGAGAAGTATAAGGGTACTACTTGCCCCCGGGTCCACCTCCGATCTTATTATAGAAAGATGTCCGCCTATTCTGACGATGAGAAGCTGCTGATGCACTTCTTTCAGGATAGCCTTTCTGGTCCATCACTCGAATGGTATATGGGCCTGGAGCCCGCTGCTGTGCGCACCTAGAAAGATCTGGCAGAAGCGTTCGTCCTCTACTATCAATACAATAGCGACTTGGCTCCCAACCGAGTTCAGCTTCAAAGTCTCTCACAGAGGAACAATGAAAGCTTCAAAGAATACGCCCAGCGGTGGCGTGAGCTGGCTGCTCGGGTTCAACCGCCGATGGTTGAGCGTGAGCTGGTGCAAATGTTCGTGGCTACCCTTCCTGGAATCTACTATGAAAAGCTGGTCAGTGGCATGTCCGGAACATTCTCAGCTCTCATCACTATGGGCGAGCATGTTGAGAACGGTATAAAGATTGGAAAAATTCAGGGCGAATCATCCTCAGCTGGAGGAGGTAGTAAGAAACCTTACGCTGGCAAGCGTCGAGAGGGAGATGCCAGTGTTGTCACTAATGCTAGGAGAAAGGGCAAGGGCCCTCAGCCTCAGATTGCTAGCATAAATATCCCAGCTGCTCCGCCGCCGCAGCAGCAGCAGCAGCAGCCTCAGCAGCAGAATCAACAGGGGTATAGAAGATATCAGAATCGGGCGCCTCTGACAAATCGTCATTTTGAAACTCCTCCTATGTCGTATGCACAGCTTTTGCAAACTTTGCTGCAGCTTCAGCTAGTTCAAAAGAGGACAATGGCTCCCTTAACAGGGGCACCACCACCGGGGTATGATGCAAGCGCTACTTGTGATTTCCATACTGGGGCACCTGGCCATACGATTGAGAATTGTAAAGCTTTTAAGCATAAAGTGCAGGACTTGGTGGACGCCAAGGTTATTAATTTTTCTGATAGCGTGCCCAACGTTACCAAGGACCCTATGCCTCATCATAAGGGGGGCGGAGTGAATGCCGTTATCACTGAGGAGAGTGCGGACTTGCTGACTGATGTCAAAGATTTGAAGACGCCACTTAGTTTTGTCAAGGCTAAGTTGCTGAAGAAGGGCTTCTTTCCTGGATGCGGAGAGTTATGTATGGCTTGTGCTACACTTCCTGATGGGTGTGAGCAGCTGATCGAAGGTATCCAAAGTCTGATGTCTGAAGGTATTTTGCAGTTCATCCGGAGCGTTGAAAGTGCATCAGGGGAAGTCGTGCTGAACCAGGCAGATGAAGTTGCTACCATCACTATTCCTCGTCACCCTATTACTATTTCTGCGCCCCGACCGCCTACTATCACTATCACCAGGGCCGGACCAATCCCATTCGAGAGTACTAATTCCGTTCCATGGCATTATGGCGCCGAAGTTTACTGCAATGGTCAGAAGATAGAGCTTGAGCCATTCGGATCGACTGTGCAGAATCTTACCGGAGTCAGTGGCATTACTAGAAGCGGTAGAGTGTTTGCGCCAGCGGAGGTTGCAGCAGAGAAAGTGGTCAGGGCTGATGCTGCTGATAAGGGTAAAGGTAAAGCTGTCGAAGAGAGCCCTGCAGGGGCAGAAAAAGATTTGCTAGTTAAAGATGCTGAAGAGTTCATGCGGCTAATCAAGAAGAGTGACTACAAGATTGTAGATCATCTTCATCAGACTCCGTCAAAGATCTCGATTCTTAACTTTTTGCTGTGTTCTGAAGCGCACCGCAACGCATTACTGAAGGTATTAAACGCTGCATACGTGCCGCAGGAGATATCAGTAAATCAGCTGGAAGAGGTGGTGGCCCATGTTAATGCTGGTAATGGGCTGGGTTTTACAGATCTAGAGCTGACTCCTAAAGGAAGAGATCACAATAGCGCCTTGCATGTCTCGATAGAGTGCAGAGGCACTATCATGTCGCATGTCCTGGTGGATACGGGTTCCTCGCTTAATGTGCTTCCGAAGAAGGCATTGATGAAGTTGGATACCCGTGGATTGCTGTGCACGCCCAGTGATCTGGTAGTGAAAGCCTTTGACGGAACCAAGTGCCACGTCTTCGGAGAGTTGACCCTACCAATTCAAGTTGGTCCAGAGACGTTTAACACGGTTTTCTATATCATGGATATGATGCCTGCCTACAGTTGCCTCTTAGGTCGGCCATGGATCCATTCTGCTGGTGCCGTGACGTCCACGCTGCATCAAAAGCTTAAATATGCTGTCGGGGGCAGCATAGTAACCGTCTGTGGTGAGGAGGACATCATGGTGAGCCACCTGTCGTCCTTTAAATATGTTGAAATGGATGGCGAGATCCATGAAACTCTCTGCCAAGCATTTGAAACCGTCAGGGTAAAAGAGGTAGCTCCTGTCGTCGCAGGGAAGCAAGAGATGAATCTCTCCTCGTTTAAAGAAGCTCGGGCCGTCGTCGAAGCCGGTTCCACCCCAGGCTGGGGGCATGTTTTGGATATACCAATCAAGCAGGATAAGTTTGGATTGGGGTATTCTCCTGAAGCTGAGGCTTCATCTTCTTCTGGCAGTTCGTCTCGTGGGAAGGGGCCGATCCTATTCACCAAGGGCGGAGTCATTTTCGAGAGCATCAACGCAGCGTCTGAGGACAGCGGGGATAGCGATTGTGATCTTGACGCCTGGATTCAACCGAGCAAGCCGGGCGAGCGCCTCCACAATTGGACCATCAAGGAGATTATCAAGCTGACAAGTGAAGAGTAATGATTTGCTTTTTACAATCTTTGTACAACCCTATGTCCTGCCCGGGGCATAGTGGTTTTACTGTCAGGGCCTTGTTGGATTATGTGTATGCATTTTGTTAATAAATAAAAGGCGTTTTATTCGTACTCCAATATTGCGTTCTCTGTTATTCCTGTTTTATGTTTATTTCGAAAAACAGTAAAATGGCAACGAGGTTTGTGATAACCTGCATATTCTTGCTTTAAACTTAACCCTTGTTATTGCAGGATCCATGTAACAGATGACATTGACTCTGGACCCTCTACGGCTCACTACGACTTTGATTGCCCGATCTATCAAGCCGGGGATGAGATTGATGAAGATGAGGACCTTCCGGAAGAGTTGGCCCGCTTGTTGAGACAAGAGGAGAAAGTTATTCTGCCTCACGAGGAGGATATTGAGATTGTAAATCTGGGTTCTGAGGAGCTCGTTAGAAATGTCAGAGTGGGGGCTGCGCTGCAGAATGATGTCAAGCATAGACTGGTCGAGATGCTCCGAGAGTATAGTGACGTCTTTGCTTGGTCATACGAAGATATGCCCGGACTTGACACTGATATCGTGGTTCATCGCTTGCCGTTGCGAGAAGATTGCCCTCCAGTCAAGCAGAAGCTCAGGAGGACGAGACCAGACATGGCTGTAAAAATCAAAGAAGAAGTCCAGAAGCAGTTGGACGCAGGATTTCTAGCCGTTACCACCTACCCTCCGTGGGTCGCCAACATAGTGCCTGTACCGAAGAAGGACGGTAAGGTACGCATATGCGTCGATTATCGGGATTTGAATAGGGCGAGCCCTAAGGATGATTTCCCGTTCCCTCATATCGATGTGTTGGTCGACAATACAGCCCAGTTTTCCGTGTTTTCGTTCATGGATGGCTTCTCCGGTTACAATCAGATTAAGATGGCACCGGAGGACATGGAGAAAACGACGTTTATCACCCCCTGGGGAACTTTTTGCTACAAGGTAATGCCCTTCGGTCTGAAGAACGCAGGAGCCACTTACCAGCGAGCAATGGTGACTTTGTTTCATGATATGATTCATCATGAGATCGAGGTCTATGTTGATGACATGATTGCAAAATCCCAAACGAAGGAAGAGCATCTGGTCAATTTGTTGAAGCTGTTTGAGAGGCTTAGGAAGTTCAGGCTGAGGATGAATCCTAACAAGTGCACTTTCGGAGTGCGGTCCGGAAAGTTATTGGGGTTTATCGTTAGTGAACGAGGTATCGAAGTTGATCCTGCGAAAATAAAAGCTATCCAAGAAATGCCAGCGCCGAAAACAGAGAAAGAAGTTCGTGGTTTCTTGGGCCGAATAAACTACATTGCAAGGTTTATCTCTCAGCTCACGGCCACTTGTGAACCAATGTTCAAGCTTTTAAAGAAAGATCAGGCGGTTACTTGGAATGAGGATTGCCAGAAGGCATTCGACAAAATAAAGCAGTATCTTCAAGAACCTCCAATCTTGATACCCCCAGTGGCTGGACGGCCATTAATCATGTACCTGACGGTTCTGGAGAATAGTATGGGGTGTGTTCTCGGTCAGCACGACGAGACAGGCAGAAAGGAGCATGCCATTTATTATTTGAGTAAAAAGTTCACCGAGTGTGAGTCTCGATACTCGATGCTGGAGAAGACGTGTTGTGCATTAGCTTGGGCCGCCAAACGTCTACGACAGTATATGCTCAATCACACCACTATGCTAATTTCGAAGATGGATCCGATCAAGTACGTCTTCGAGAAGCAGGCTCTGTCGGGCAGGATTGCCAGATGGCAAATGGTGTTAACGGAATATGATATTCAGTACGTCTCTCAGAAGGCCATTAAGGGAAGCGTATTGTCTGATTACCTTGCCGAGCAGCCAATCGAAGACTACCAGCCGATGAAGTTCGAATTCCCTGACGAGGATATTATGTTTCTCAAAGCGAAGGATTGCGATGAGCCATTGCCCGATGAAGGGCCAGATAGGAAGTCTCAGTGGAAGTTGATATTCGACGGAGCGGTTAATTCCTATGGAAGTGGTATCGGGGCTATCATCACGACCCCTCACGGATCCCACATCCTGTTTACTGCGAGACTGACGTTTCCAGTTACCAACAATGAAGCCGAGTATGAAGCATGTATTATGGGTCTAGAAGAGGCAATTGATTTGAGAATCAAGAATCTAGACATATATGGTGACTCAGCGCTTGTAATCAATCAGATTAAAGGGGAGTGGGAAACTCGTCAAGCGAATTTGGTGCCGTACATGAATTATTTCAGGAGGCTGCTTCCTTTCTTCGATCAAGTGGAACTTCATCATGTACCCAGGGCTGAAAATCAGATGGCTGATGCCTTAGCCACGTTGGCTTCAATGTATAAAGTCAATTATTGGAATGAGGCTCCAAGAATTGTACTTTCGCGTCTTGACAGACCGACATTTGTCTTTGCAATCGAGGACGCCACCGACGGCAAGCCATGGTTCCACGACATCCAGACCTTCCTTATGACTAAGGAGTATCTAGTGGGTGCGTCAACCCAGGATAAGAAGACTCTGAGGAGGCTATCTGGAAACTTTTATCTCAATCCTGATGGAGTGCTGTATAAAAGAAACCATGATCTCGTGCTACTCAGATGTGTAGATGAGAAAGAGGCGAGTATGCTCATGGAAGAAGTCCATGAGGGCACATTTGGTACGCACGCCGGCGGGCATGCCATGACGAGAAAGATCCTGAGAGCAGGATATTACTGACTGACTATGGAGTCGGATTGCTTCAGATTCGCGAAGAAATGTCATAAATGCCAGATTTATGCTGATAGAGTTCATGTGCCGCCGTGCCCATTGAATGTCATGTCCTCCCCTTGGTCGTTCTCCATGTGGGGCATCGACATGATAGGCAAGATCGAGCCCACTGCATCCAATGGTCATCGTTTCATTCTGGTAGCTATCGACTACTTCACCAAATAGGTGGAGGCAGCCTCGTACGCTAATGTAACCAAGCAGGTAGTAGCTAAATTCATAAAGAGGGACATCATCTGTCGTTATGGAATTCCCGAGCGGATCATTACTGATAATGGTTCGAATTTGAATAACAAGATGATGAAGGAGCTGTGCCAGAGCTTCAAGATTGAACACCACAACTCATCTCCTTATCGGCCGAAGATGAATGGCGCCGTCGAAGCCGCCAACAAGAATATCAAGAAGATTGTTCAGAAGATGGTTGTGACATACAAAGATTGGCACGAGATGCTGCCGTTTGCCTTGCACGGTTATCGTACGACGGTGCGTACGTCGACCGGGGCAACTCCTTTCTCCTTGGTGTACGGTATGGAAGCTGTCCTACCGTTAGAAGTGGAGATTCCTTCTTTGCGAGTTTTGGTTGATGTGAAACTCGACGAGGCAGAATGGATTGCGAATCGCTTGAACCAACTCAGCCTGATGGACGAGAAGAGGTTAGCATCGATTGCATTTGGTCGCCTGTACCAAAGTCGAATGAAGAAAGCTTATGATAAGAAGGTGCGTCCTAGAAGCTTTCAGACGGGTGATCTCGTCCTGAAGAAGATTCTTCTGCCACACTCCGATCACCGGGGCAAGTGGACTCCGAATTACGAAGGGCCGTATGTCGTCAGCAAGGTCTTCTCAGGAGGAGCTTTGTTATTATCTACGATGGATGGTGAAGATTTTGCATCCCCGGTGAACGCAGACGTAGTTAAAAAATACTTTGCTTGAAAGAGACCCGCTGGACAAAAAAGAAAGAGTCCAGGCAAAAAAAGGGCATCCCGGCGAACCAAAAACAGAATAAAAGGTTCGGGCAAAAATTAGGGATATACTGAAAAAATGTACACCCGCGAAGTCGAAAACCTACACTGGGCGGCTTCGGCAAAAAAGGGTATCCCGGTGAACCGAAAACCCGTAAAGGGCGGTTCACGCAAAAGTTAGGGATTTGAATAAGCAAATGACTGCATTCCGCGTGTGGACTTTCACTGTTTGGTGGTTTGGAGGACCTGAGGGCCGTTTATCTGAATCAGTCTCTTCCGAAGCTGAAGCATCGGAGAAGTATCGAAGTCGAGTGGGTCTTAGAGGGATCAACTCATGGTGTTCGTCTACGCCTCGTTGCCGACATTTGTATATACTGATGTATATTTATGTTTTCCTTTTTGTGCGACTTCCTCATTCCAGGAGCTTGCCTCTGTTGTAAAACATTTTTGCCCATTCAGGGGTTCATCATCAATAAAATGCACATTATTCAGCAATTCTGCTTGTCTGTTTAGCATTTATCTGTTTTGTTTGCGAATGAAAGCGCCGATGTTTTTTGATAAAATGCGCATACATAAACTTACGGGCCTAGGACCATTGATTGTTGAAACAATTAATTAATTGAATATTGTCACGAGATAATAACCTGGATAGGCCCCTTTGAGGAGGGTATCTTGTCTGTTTGGTTGTGTTGCTGCAGGTGTAGCACTTTCCAGAAGATGTGTCGTGCGCATCCCCGAAGCAGGGCGAGCCCTCCTTCTCCAGCAGTGTTCAGTGGTCTCTCCACCGCAGAATCTGAACGCGAGAAAGCGAGCATTGATATGTCTCTCCATGCAGAGACGATTCTCTTCCCCAAGCAGACGCATCCTGAAGGAACGTCATCTCATCAGCTGAGTCAAGCACCGAAGAATGATGTCTTCTTCCCGCCCAGCACCGGGTCACAAGTGCAGATTTCATAGGAATGTTCGGGTGCCGAAGCTCGTGTTTTCCCCAGTAAAGTCACCGAAGCAGGTGTCTTCCCCAGCACCGGGTCACAAGCGCAGGTCTCGTAGGAAGCTGTTCGTATGCCGAAAGATGCAGTAACTGATGGTGCCAGACTGAAGTCTCCAGCGGAATTGAGATTCCCCACCAAGAGCCGTATTCTCTCCTGAAGTTGGATGATTCCCTCTTCCCCAGTAGAGTATTGGAACAGCTGATGTTGTATTCCCCTGCAGAGTTGTACTCTCCCCCATAGTCAGATGATTCTTTCTTCCCCAGCGAAGTTGAAATTCCTCATCAGAGTTGTACTCTCCAGTGAAGTAGAATGATTTCTCTCTCCCCGGCCGAGTTCGCAAACCCCCAAGAGAGCCGAATCCCTGGAAGCAGTTGGGACCATGATGGATTCTCCCTAGCAGAGCATTGAACAGCCGATGCGGTATTTCCTCAGAGTCGTACTCTCTCCAGCGAAACAGAATGACTTCTCCTTCCTCAGCCGAGTTTGCAGATATCCAAGAGAGCCGAGTCCTTGGAAGTTGATCAGATCATGATTGGTTTTTCCCCAGTGGAGTGTTGAGCAGCTGAAGTTGTTTCCCCACAGAGTGGTTATCCCCAGAAGAGTAGCCGAGACGGCCGCGCAGTTCATTCTCGCGATTGATATCAGCAAGTCCAGGTTCTCGTAGAGCTTCGTTCCCCTGCAGCAGTCAGCTGAAGTTGTTTCCATGCAGCAGTCCGCGGAAGATCAATTCCCCAGACAGAGTCCGATTGATATTGGCGTGTCCACGTTCTCCTCAGCGGGATGATTCCTCTATCTGAGTAGTTCTTTCTCCTTGACAGGAGGATTTCCCCCTCGGCATTTATGTTGCTGATGGGATCGCATCATTGTGCATGATTGCATAGCATTGTGCATGATTGCACAACATTTAGCATAAACGCATAGCATTCCCACTATGTGGAGCATGGCGCAGAAGCATACGCATCATAAACATGATCTAGGTTATCTATCATTCTTGTTTTACAGGTGTTCCACCAAAGGACCAGTTGCTCAGGACGATTCCTGATATTCTCCCCAACGAGGTCGCCTTCCTAAGATGATTCTTAAAACCCCGGTGTAATCCTCGCAGTCGCTCGCTCAAGATGATTTTTGAGATCCCCAGCGAAGGCTTCAGTTCGAGATGATTCTTGAATTCCTCAGCAGGGCCGTTTGCTTAAGATGATTTTTAAGACCTCAGTACAGCTTCCCGAGTTGTTTGCTTAGGATGATTCTTGAGCTCCCCAGTAGCGTCCCCAGCAAGGGTCGCCCAGGAAGATTCCAGGGATCCCTAGCAGATAAAGTCTCCAGAAAGGTCAGCAGTTCGAGATGATTCTTGAAGGTGCCCGACGAAGTTTGTTTGTTCAAGATGATTCTTGAAGTCCTTAGCAGCGTGATATGTGTGCTCCAACAGCGATGTCTAATCTGAAGATGGATTTCGTAAGCGCCTGAAGGCGGTATCAGAATGTTCCTGTGGGTTCAGATTCCCTGGTTGATGAATCAACGTGTGGCTGAGGACAAGGTTCCAAAGTTTGTAGATATAACAAGATGATCCGTGTTGGTCTGAGGACCAAGTCAGTTGTCCTGAGGTGATGATAGATTGCGATCAAGTGAATAGTGTTTCTTCTGACTGAAGTCGAAGATGTTTCTCCAGCTGAAGCGGAGTTTGCCTGAAGGCAAAAATGTTTGAATCCCCATAGAGTCATGAATGGCTCAGGATACCATTTCTCTGACTGAAGTCATAGATTTCCCAAGCTGAAGCAAAGGTGCCTAAGGGCAAGGTTATCCCCAAGGTCATGAATGACCTAGGATTCATTTTTCGGACTGAAGGCCGAAGTATATCCCTGACTGAAGTCACGGATACTCTATAGCGGAGGTGGAGTTGCCTGAAGGCAGATCCATGTATCCTCGGAGGCCAAGGACCATTCCTTTAGACTGAAGTCGAAGATACCTCCTGCAGAGTTGCCGACGGGCAAAGTTTACATCCTTGGAGGTCAAGGATGTTTATCTTCAGAAGTACTTGAAGATCTTTTCTAGCGGAAGCTGGAATCGCCGACGGGCAAGGTTTATATCCTTGAAGGCCGAGGATGTCTATCTTCAGAAGAACTTGAAGATTCTCCAGCGGATCTGGAGTGGCCAGGGGCCAGGGTTTCATCTATCTTTAGAAGAACTTGAAGATTCTCCAGCGGATCTGGAGTGGCCAGGGGCCAGGGTTTCATTCATATTCAGAAGTACTTGAAGACATTTTCTAGCTGAAGCTGGAAGTGGCCAGGGGCCAGGGTTTCATATATCTTTAATGTTGAAGTTCTACGGTGAACTCAGTATGCAGTAGTATTCGGATGTTCATTATGGTTCTGAGGGTGAACCCCAGATCAGAGTGTGCTCGGTTAAGTCTCTCATTCCCAGCGGAGTAGTTTCAAATATGCAAGTGTACCTTTTGTTCCATTTACCAGGGGTGAACCCCAGGTCAGAGTATGTTGAATGTGTTCGACGGCGAGGTTGAAGGTTTGTTTGACGGCGAAGTCAGAGTATGTTTGTGTTTGACGGCGAGGTTGAATGTTTGTTTGACGGCGAGGTCAGATCATGATGTGTTCGACGGCGAGGTTGAATGTTTGTTTGACGGCGAGGTCAGATTATGATGTGTTCGACGGCGAGGTTGAATGTTTGTTTGACGGCGAGGTCAGATTATGATGTTTTCGACGGCGAGGTTGAATGTTTGTTTGACGGCGATGTCAAACTCTTTAAATCCCCAGCAGAGGTGATGATGGTACGACGGCGATGTCGAGTGTCTCTCAGAGCGATGTTTGTTTCCGACGGCGATGTCAGATGTGGTTCTCCAGCGGCGATGCGGGGTATTTTGTTCAGTGTTGTATTTTCTCCAGCGGCGATGTGGGGTATTTTGTTCAGTGTTGTATTTTCTCCAGCAGCGATGCGGGGTATTTTGATTGTCCGACGGCGATGTCAGATGTAGTTCTCCAGCGGCGATGCGGGGTATTTGGTTCAGTGTTGTATTTTCTCCAGCGGCGATGCGGGGTATTTTGATTGTCCGACGGTGATGTCAGATTTAGTTCTCCAGCGGCGATGCGGGGTATTTTGATTGTCCGACGGCGATGTCAGATTTAGTTCTCCAGCGGCGATGCGGGGTATTTTGGTTGATCGACGGCGATGTCAGACTCAGTTTTCCAGCGGCGATGTTGGGTGTGTCAGTTAATTCAGTTCTCCAGCGGTGATGTTGGATGTTTCGTTCTCCAGCGGCGATGTTGGGTATTTTGGTGATTCAGGTTCTTTAGTTCTCCAGCGGCGATGTTGGATGTATTGTTTGTTTCCGACGGTGATGTCAGATCAGTATTTCTCCAGATAGTTGTCGTGCAGCTATTATTCCAGTGTTCGACGAGTTGAGCAGTTGGCAAATTTTCGGGTTTACCGGTATTCAACCGTCTCGCACCTTGATTGGCTGAGAGCCGTTCGCTTCTCACACAGTCAGGTCCAAGCCGTTTGAATAGGGGCAGCTGTTGCACCCCAAAATTTGACCAACAATTATTTATCCATCAAGTGTTTGAAAGTGGATACTTTCATCAGAAAGTTCAAGAGATCCTCAGAAGAATTGGTTGAAACCAAGGTTGTGTGCTTCATAGCTTGAAAGTTGTGGGAGCTCCTCAGATGATTCTGAGACTTTGAGATTGAACTTGAAGCTCTGAGAAAGTTTATGAGATGTCTTGATAACCATCATGAAGCCCAGAGAAGTCATTGTGCAAGAATTCAGGAGATTCAACCATGAATG
Organism: Lathyrus sativus; assembly: GCA_963859935.3. Taxonomy (NCBI): domain Eukaryota; kingdom Viridiplantae; phylum Streptophyta; class Magnoliopsida; order Fabales; family Fabaceae; genus Lathyrus; species Lathyrus sativus. Next base: position 610,422,895 of record OZ012735.1, read on the forward strand.
GTAGAATTAGGGTTTTGACTGGGTCAACCCTAGGATAACTAAAGATTTGGGGAAGGTTGAGACCTAATCCAAGGGCCATGTAATCATGGAATGATGTATTGAGATGTTATAAGGATGATTCCTAGACCAACTCATCATGATTGAGGAGTTTGAGAAGTTTTAAGCCAGGGTTTCTGAGGATTGTCAGTGAAAAAACCCTAATTTGATCCCTATCTTCCAGGCAGTTTTAGCTCTAGATGTGATTGATATCTCATCTTCCCCAAAACATGAATGTTGTAGAGCTTGTTCTTAGCTTTAATTTGAGTGGTGGAAGTCCTTGATAGGAGTTGCAGAGCTCAAGTTATGGTTTTGACAAATTACAGGTCAGCTGAGGTGTGTGAATCTGGGTCCTTGAAAGTCACCCAACTTGCAGACAACTTTTGCCCTAGTAAGATGATTCCTATGATCTCTTGGTCAACATGAATGTTGAAGGGCATCTTCTTAGCTTTAATTTTAGTGGTAGAAGTCCTTGATAGGATTTGTGTAACTCAACTTATGGTTGGAACAAGACAGGGGTATTTTGGTCATTTGGCAGTTATAGGTCATTTTAAGCAAAGGCCATATCTCCTATTTCCAAGCCTCAAATGGAAAAACTCAAAACATGAAAGTTGTTCAAAATGGCATTTTAAGCCTAGAAAGAAGGTCATGAATTGTGGGAAAAGCTCATAGCATGGAATGACAAAGTTTGGTAAATTTGAACTAAAAATGGCTTATAAGTTAATTCAAGTCAAGTTGGAAATGGGTTTGGGAGATCTATGAGTCCAAAATAGGTCATCTAATATACCATTTTGAATGTAAATGACATTCTAAAAACTTTGGTTTAAACAGAATTTTGATTTGAGGCTCAAAAATGAAGGTTGCTTTGGAAAATTGTTACTTGAATCTTAAGACAACTTGAGAAATCTTCACACAAGGCAAATATGAGCTGATTTTTTTTGTACACTCCACCTCAATATCTCACAAGGGGAGATTTTGGCACAAAATTGCAAGGCATAACATATGAGATATGAGATAACCAATATGGCATGTCATGAGATTTTCATCACTTTCTAGTGGCTTCTAGAAGCTTCTAGTTGATTCCATGGATTGTTATATAACAAGTGAATCATGATGAGTAAGGGGTTGGTCAGGAAGAGAGTTTTCAGAGGAGAGAGAGAGAGAGAGAGACATTGCCATTGAAGAGCTTCCTTCAAGATCAAGCAACACACGATTTCTTCCACCACAAGGCTTCTCATTCAAGATCAGTGCAAACAGAGGTTTATTCATCTTCAAAGGATCACATTGAAGCCCTTGCAAGCTCTGAATCAAGCCCTAGCTACACTCACCATTGAACTTTGACAGGTTTCTTTCTTTCCACGAATCTCTTTAATTATGTAGTTTCTATTAGTTCTTTAAGTGTAGAGTTAGTGTACTAGGCTAGTTGATCTTACCCCGTGAGTTTGAAAGCTCTGTATGAGATTTCATGGCAAGTGCATGAATCTTTAACTTGCAAGAATTGGCTGGATCTTGAGTGTTAGTTAGTCTAGACTAGGTTAGAATGTTTAGTATAGAGCCAAGAGCATGTTTACACCATTAGATTGAAGTTTTATTAGGACTGATCTCAGAGAAATGTTTTCGAACCAAGATTTTCTAGCTTTCTGTTAGGATGATCCAGGAAGAATTAATAAAAATCACATGTGCAGTTTTGTTCCTTGTAATGAGTAGGCCATTTTCCTTTTTAGAATTTTTGAATTTCATCTAGAGATTAGAGGGAGCGAGGAAGAAGAAGTATGGTGCATGAGTCACGATTTTCCTGCAAACCCTAGGTATTGGGGACGATGGCCCTCAGCCCTTGGATTAGATCCTGAAACTTGACTTATTCGTGCGATCCAACGGTCCCAGTTGAATGAAGAAAACGAAGGGAAATCTCTAAGCCAAAACGTCACCGTTTGGTTTAATGAATAAATCTGGGCTTAGTAAATTTTCTTCTATCCGCACCCCTCGTTAAGCCCATTGAGGAATTGAACTGGGGCGCTCTTCTATTCGCACCCCCCTCCCCTTTATTTCAATTCTTTTATTTTTTTAATATTTCTTGCATTTATAAAATTCCTAAAAAATAGAAAAATGAATATTTTTTAATTCTTGTTTTTTCTATAGGTTAGTGAATTTGTCTAGAAAAATATAAATAAATAAAATTCCATTTTATTTTTCTTTTGATATTTTTAGTATAGTTTTCATTTTAATAGCTTTTTAATATGTTTAGTTTGATATCCAATTTTGTAGAATTTCTTTTAAGACTTTCCCTTAGTCTTTTTAATTCATTCTTTTTGGTGTGATTAGATATTGAATCATAGTTCCCCATAGGATTTAATTCTTGATTTTTAGATTAAAAATTTGATTAGTTTAATTAGGGTAGCATTAGGGTATCCTAATTAGGGTTTATGTTATGCCTAGGTAAGGAAATTCATTTTCTTTAGATAGTTTTGTCTTGATTTTTGGGTAAGGGCATATGTGGATGTTATGGGTAGGTGTTGTAGACCCTTGTGAATAATTGATAGAGTTTCCACCCTTGTTTTAGTATTTTTAGGTCTTTTCTGAAGTTGGCTGATGATTTGGCCTGTCCTGTGGTTATCTGTTCATCTCTGGGGTTTATTTTGGGGAGTTTGTTGTGGGGCTTGTGTTGTCTTGAAGAGCTTGTTGAGGAGCATGATGAAGAGAAGATTGAAGATCAAGACTCAGAGACCCAGAGCTTCGAGATTATCCTCTGTTGGTGAGGTTTGAGATCCTGAAGTTTGAAGGAAGTTCATGGTACTTTCCTGAGGAAGGCACTATGAATGACTTTCATTCTTTCTTCTCACCTCTTTCTTAAGTATCCAATGATGTTGGAGCCAACATGAGAGTTTAATTTCTCCTGAGGAGGAATGTAAACTGATCACATGTTGTTGAGCCACATGGGATACAATTCCTAAGTGGAAGCCTCCTAGTACTTTCCTGAGGAAGGTCCTATGGGTCTATTCACTTAGTTCCATTAGTTTATCTAGGATTTCTTAAGTATCCAATGATGTAGGAGCCAACTTGTGAGTTTAATTTCTCCTGAGGAGGAATGTAAACTGATCACAGTTGTTGAGCCACATGGGATACAATTCCTAAGTGGAAGCCTCCTAGTACTTTCCTGAGGAAGGTCCTATGAGTCTGTTCATTTAGTTCCACTAGTTCAGATAGGATTTCCTAAGTATCCAGTGACGTTGGAGCCTGCTTGTGAGTTTAGTTTCTCCTGAGGAGGAATGTAAACTGATCACAGTGGTTGAGCCACATAGGATATAATTCCTGAGTATACACCTCCTAGTGCTTTCCTGAGGAAGACACTATGAGTCTGCCTACTTAGCTCCCTTTCTTTGGTAAGCTTGTTTTGAAGCTTGAAGACTGGGATTGCTTTCTTGTTTAGGGTTTTGCTTTAGGGCTTTGCTTAAAGTTGATCAGGATTCTGTTTTAGGATTAGAGAGTAGATATAGATGATTCTTTCTCAAGCATGTGTTTTGTTTGCCTGATGGCATTTCATTTCTTTTACTGGTTATTGCTTGATAGCATGTTGTTTACCCTTCAGTATGATTACTGTTATTTCATGACTGGCTTGAGGTTGAGATGGGCTTGTGGAGGCTGAAGCCCCACACACATTTCCTCCCTCACTTGCATTGCATGCATTTTACTGTTAAGCTGATGCTTTTGTCTGTTTTGGTGTATCATTGACATGATCCCTTAGGACTCTCATTTCCTTTGATAAGGACTTGATGATAGACTTTTAGGTTGAAACCTATGCATGACAACTTCTAGGAGTTCCCTGTTCAAACCTCAACCATAGGATGAATCCATGGCATGATAACAGTAGGACTTGATAGTCTCCCTCCTAGTTGGGCCTGTTCTCTTCTCATCTCAAAGCAGCTTAAGATACAGTAATCATGAATGATTTCTTTCGTACGTTACGAGCCTTAAGCTATCTGAGGATGGATGTTTAGTATGGTACCCTTTGGGTGACATGCGACGCATTCCCTCTCAGGTCATAGTCTCTAGTGCGGTTGAAATCGCAAACACGATAAAAGACACTTCTTTTAGGAGATAACCCGTAGTATCCCGAACTACGTTTGCTCTGATCTTTCATACCAGATGAAAGTACGTAGGCATAGGATGCGACGTCCTAGCGAGCAACCTTCCCCCTTCACCCTTCGTAGGCCGAACTACGTTGACTCTGATTTCTCATTCTCTGATGAGAATACGTAGGCATAAAGCGCGATGCTTTGCCGAGTCATTTTTCTTTTCTTTTTCAGCCAGCCTTGATAGGTAGATAGATTATAACCAACCCGTCCAAGTAAACAAACAAGCGAGGATCCCGTCGAGTACGACGGACGTGAGGGGTGCTAATACCTTCCCCTTGCGTAACCGACTCCCGAACCTAGACAATGGTTGCGATGACCTTGTCTTACCCTTTTTCGTCAGGTTTTTCCGATCGTTTCCTTTCCCGCTCTGAGGGATAAATAACGAAAGGTGGCGACTCTTCTGTCATGCCGGCACCTTATTTTCGCGCAAGCGACACACACCTCTTCTTTGCTCAACATACTTCTACTATACATTTACAACAACACTTTGAATTAGGCCTCAATCTGTTAGGCCTAACGTCTCTGTTTCTAGGCCACACTCCCTTCAGGCATGTACACCCCTCTGCAGTAGTTAATTTTTAATCAATTGATACTCGTTTTCTTTAATTTCTTTTGTCACTTTTTCTACACTTTTAATTCATAGAAAATGCATGTAAAGTGCTTAATTAGAATAAATTCTCTTTTAGACTTTTAGAATTTAATTTTGGAGTTTCTTTAATTCTTCATTAAAATTCATTAGAAATTTGGTTCTGTTTAATTCCAATTTTTAGAGCCTTGTTGATTTCTTACATTTCCATATGCTATATGTAATTATTTTTTAATACATTTTTAACACATCTTGGTGCATTTTAATCCATGTTAATACACATTTTTAACACATAAAAATACATTTTTACTTTGTTATTAATGCTTAGAAAATTCATGATAGTACTTAGAATTTAATTAGATTTTAGTTGATTTTATTCATTAATCCACTTCTTGATTGGAAAAAATAAATAATCGTTTGTTTTAGAATAAATTTTCAATTAGATTTTTAGAAATTAATATACATGTTAATATTTGATTAGCATTTAATTAGTTAGTTTCAATTTTAGTTAATTCTCTAGAAATTAATATGCATGTTAACATTTTAATTTTTTTTACGGTTTTAGTCCTTAATAAAATTCATGTTCTTGTGTATCCTTATCATGTCCCTGATTGAGTGATTGATCAAAGTCATATTTGATCAATTAGTCACTTGACATTTATCTGCTTTTCCTATTCAGTCAAGTGATCATAGGCCTCTTGATCAGTTGATAGAATTAGCCCTCTGCATTGGCACTGCACTAGACCTCTCAAGTCAAATTCAAGTCAAGACTTTCATGCAAGACATTGAAGACTCTAGACCTCAAGACTGAATCACTGCATTATTCAAGCTTACCAAAAAGATTCCTCTTTCAACACTTGTCAATTATGATACTAATTGCGCGCGATAAGCCTTAAGTAGTGGAGAAAGAGTGAGAAGGAGTATTCCTACCCTCATTCTGAATATCTCTGGATACGGGATGCCTAACTCAGTTGTTCAAAGTATTCACCTTCATTCATAGACTTTAGTTCCATTCCAACCAAATAATTGTCAAGTCTTCTTCCCCATAAACAACATTGCAACAATCTTCATCAACAATACTTGTCTCTTTGGATCAAACACTGCTTTTTTTAGACTTTCATATATTATTTGAGTTAATCACCTCATGGTTAAGTAGTCATATCTGAACTAAACATCTTTCTTTGGGTTAATCACCTCTCATGGTTAAGATGCCATTCTTCATGCGTGTTTGCCTTGTCAGACCTAGTGCTTAGGCAAACCCCTCATTCTTATGCATGTCGGCCTTGTCAGTCTCATGCTTAGAAAAACCTCGTCTTCCTTTTATGTTTATCTTATCAGACCCAGTGCTTAGACAAATGTTTTTTCATGTATGTCTGTCTAGTCAGACCCAATGCTTAGACATACCCCTTCATGCATGTTTGCCTTGTACGACCCAGTGCTTAGGCAAGCACCCTTCATGCATGTTTGCCTTGTTAGTCGCATGCTTAGGCAAACACTCATTCTTGTAGATCTTGATCCTTGGATCTAAGCAAAATCATACAATTATACATTGGTTAATCACCATCTACTGGTTAACGTCTCACTATTTGGTTGAGATACACCTACCATATTGATTCAAACAACACAATCCTGGTCCAAATAATACTTTCACCACACCTCAACAACGCTTTTCCAAATTAATTCAAGCAAGCTTTTTTTTCTTTTTCAATTCGAGCAACTCTTTTTTTCTTTTAACACACAAACCTTTTTCAAAAACAATTTTCTTTCTTTTCATAAAAGAACTATTATAATACGTTCCTTAGCAGTCAAACTAGAAGCTCGGTGCATCTGAACAAGGATCAAATCGGCTAAGGTCTATACACTTCTAGGACACGATTATAACTGTTCCCTAAAAGCAACCAACAAATCTGTATTTTACACCATGAACTACGAAAATCTGATTTTCTCATTGGATCATGAGAATACGTAGGCACGATGGTTTGGATCCTTGGCGAGCACACTAATTTAAAACTTATTTTTTTCCCTTTCGCTAGTAAACTTTAGATAATAACACCCATCTACACAAAGAACAATCAAAATGATTCTCGTTGAGTACAACGGATGTGAGGGATGCTAATATCTTTCCCTCGCATAACCGACTCCCTTACTCATTTCTTTTTCCTAAGGGTTTTATTGATATTTTCCCTTTTCTCTTAGAATATAAAAAATTCAATGGCGACTCTGTTGTATTTTTGAGCGTGTGATGCACTCGAGTATTTTTTGCACCGCGACAGTTAACAATCTCGTTACCTTGAGAAAGTCACCCATACTCCCAACAAATTATTAAACATGTTACTCCACACATAATAGGGGGTGAATTATGGGGGTTTGAAAAACTATAGTTTAAAATAAAATTATTTTTAGAATCAGAGTTTAAAAACATTTTCATAAGAAACATTTCAATATGCAGCGAAAAATCAATATAAAGAAAATAAGCGGAAAATAAAAAGTTAGGAGAAATAGAGATGACACTATTGATTTATAAAGTTCGGTCTAAAAGAAGTGACCTACTCATCTCCCCAAGAATTGATCTTGAGAGGTTCTAATAATGCTTATGAGCTTTTAAAAGGTTAAGGACACTGACCTCTCTATATAAAAAAATGAACTTTCATGTTTACTTTCAATCGAACAACGGACAATGGAATGAAACGATTAGTCTTCATTCCAAACACGAACAAAGCTTCGAGCGTTTAGTCTCTAAGTTTAGCCGAGATTTTGTACGGACTTATCTCAAACCAAGTTGGAGTTTTGAACTGACTATCCTTCGAACTGAACTAAGGTTTTACACTAGATTAACCGCGAACCTAATCGAGATTTTACGTTAGGCTGATCTCGAACCAACTGAACTTTTACACTAGGTTGATCTCAAGAATTGATAAGAATATTTTTAACTGGTTATCTTCAAGATCCTAGAAATAGAGCTTTTCCTTAAGTGACTAAACTGACGAACTAAATAGAAACTTAACACTAAATCCCCCAAAAGAGATTTTAATGGGTTTAACTCCAAATTCAAACAAACATTTCATAAGAAAGAAAGATTCACTCAAGAGGAAAAAAGAACTCTTGGTGAATTTACAATATTAATTTTTCCATAACAACTTCCTCACTTAAAACAAAAACCTTTACCAAAGCTCTATGGAAGGAAGAAGAATTGTAGATAGGGAAAGAGAAGGAGGAAGGTGTGATATCTCACGTTTATGCATGTGAAAAAAATGAAAGGGAAGACCTCTATTTATTGGCCAAAGGGTGGTTCAAAAGAGAAAATTATCCACAGGCAAAATTAATTACCTAATCGATCAGTTCTTTAATATAATCGATTAGATGTCACAAATAATTGATTATTTGTGTCCATTTTGGAAGGTTTGGACAGAGAGTTGTTATCCATTATTAATAAAGTATAAAAATCGATTATAGACTCTTTTTTACCTTATATATTTGATTATGTACATGGTCTAATCAATTAGACAATTCAAAAACATATTATAATCATTCTGACAGTTTCCAACTCATCTGCCTAGACTAAAAAACAATTTTAGGTGTTTTCCTTTGAAAAATAGAAGATTCAAAAAAAAGTTTTTGTGAGCATGTGATTTAGCTATATTACTTTACGAAAGCGCCCTTGTGTTCCTACAAAACACTAATCACTCAGACACGAACAAACAAACTTTCACACTTCCACAATCTAAAGCTTCTAATCTCTTTCTAAATGAACCAATCAAATAAGTAATTCACTTGAGTCTTTCTGGATATGAGACTTTATATATCTTCGAGTGAGACACCATCATTAGAGAATATTTTAATCAAGGGTAATGCTAACTTGTGCCTCAAGGGCACAAGTTAAGAACTCAATGTAGAAATAATATCTTGGAAATTGTGCATTATTTTAAATAAAAATAAAAAATTTAAATTTTTATTGATGTTTCCAATACAAACTTTCTATAAATGTATTTCTTAACTTGTGCCCCAAGGACACAAGTTAACATTACCCTTTAATCAATTATCTATTGCATCTTTGAACGCTTGAAACAATTTTAGCACTTACTTGTTTTTATGTTTTTATGTGTTATTGTGATCAAGGTTACCTTATATCTTTTGAGTTGCTATGTTACATCTTCATGAGTTAATACCGTCAAAACTATGATGTTGACATGTTTATGCATATGTTGCTTAACTTCAATCATTTCCTTATTAACCATGCAAGCACATATAGTTATTTGATGTTCCACACAAGATTTTTTTCTCAACAGTTCATTTCATTCAATCCATCGAAACTCTTAACAATATACATTTATTTTATTGGCAGTAAATGTGAAAACGAAAACAGAATAATATCTAAGATAGAAACATTATAAATTTGTTCATATAACCTTGATGGTCTACGTGCAGATGCAGAAACCCATCAAGAATCCCTTGGACTATGTCTTGTTCGTTTCTCTTTCCTCGCCGTCGCAATGAAGAACCTCTCCGGAGATATCTATTCACCTTCCTTTGTGCATATCCACCGCTAGGAATACAGTTAGGATGTATTTGAAACTTTAAATGGCCTCAAGCCCTTGCACAAAAAGGGTTGAAAAAGCTTCCATCTCATGCTTGTTCAAAGCCAAACCAATTTCAATTCCACCATTCTGATTCTTACTTTCACTTAGAGAAAATGCACCTGTTTTATCAGTTGAAGTCATATCAACTTTCTTAGGTTTTCCAAATCCAAAATCAATATCATAAACTTCAAACCTCGGTGATCCAGCAGTAGAATAGAGTTTAAACCTCTCCTTAGAGTTTAACATATTATGCAACCAATTTTCAGCCCCATCTAACACTCCATTTTTCACCTTATTCAAACCTTCATTAATCCCTTCTAAAGCATTTAAAAATCCATCTTTTCCTATTATCTTTTTTGTCTCAAGCTTAATGATATGTCCTACAACACAATTACCAAAATACATAGAAGAAACTGAATGTTCCAATCTTGTTCTACAGTCCACACTAAATATGAAACTCACTTTTTCATCCTTTGGTTTTTCTACTTTTGCTAAACATGATATCACATAAGCACATGTAACTGAAAAAGTTGACAGATTTATAACATTCATTTTCATCTCATTTTTTGCAAGCTTCTTAAGCTTTTGAATATTTGAAGGTGACAATTCAAATAATCTTTTAACTGCATCATTTTTCAAACTACTAGGAAATTCCCAAACCTTGAGACTTTTATTATTTGGTCCATAATGCTTCATCAAAGCATCAACATATGCTTCAGTGATTCCATTATAATGATCTTCTATCACTGATCTATCAAAACAAGGTGCTACATTTTCAAGGTTAGGGTTAGAACATGAAATATAGGACCATGATTTCATAAAATTGGTTGAAGATTTTCCATCAAAAGCAGCATGGTGTGTGGTTATTCCAATGCAAAAACCTTTGTTTGGAAACAAAGTGACTTGAATTGAAATCAAGGAAGCTTTTTCATGTGAAGTATTCAAAAGAGGTATCAAGTGATGTCTCTTTGAAGCTTCACAGTGATTTGAAGAAAGATCCTCGAAACTTTCGTTGGACTCAACAACGGTAAAGGAAACAGAATCGCCGCGAACATAGTTTATGATTGGTTTTGGTGAATCAATAGGCCAAATTATGTTGCCGGAAAGAGGGAGAAAAAGTTGAAGTGTGAGTGAAAGTGAGTATTTGAGATCTGGAAGAAGAGTTTGATAGAAAAAAGAGGGTGAGCTAGTGAGTTCATAGAAGAAGAGACGTTGAACAGGTGGAAATCTTAACCATAGAAGATCAAAGAAAGTTAAGGGAAGAGAGGTTGGTGATTGAGAAGGTTTTGTTGGTTCATGAAATGGTTCAACATTGCAAACTTCAATAACTTTGAATGATTCTTCTTGTTGTGCCATGGAGAAAGAAAAGAAAAAAAGAAAGGTGTATGACATAACAATCAATATCAAAACATTAATATATAGAGTTTAATTGACAGAATAATATCGTAATCATGCATACGTCGATCAATCATATCCAAATGAAAAGGCGTATATAAAATATCTTTACAACTATTACTATATAGTAATTAATTCCTAAATAATAATTTTAATTACTTAAAGGCTGTAATTGACTGATTTTATAAAAAAACTACTATTATATAAATGGAATCTTAATATATATAATAATTTTGATGATTAAGTAATATTATAAAGAAAATTATTTGATACTATGAACTTTTATCAGATATCAACACACATAAAATTAATCTAAAGTTTAAACTTATTCTAAAATGATTGATTTAAAGAACTTAATATGGAATATAATAGTTACTTACCAGGTAAGACATTATAATTTTATGATTTGTTGACCATTATAATAGAAATTTAATGAAACTTAATATAATATGAAAATGCTTAGAAGGTAAGACATTATGAAATTTATGATTTATTGAAATATGATTCTTTTTTATTCTAGAACGTGGAAAAATAGTTGGACAGGGAGAATTGACTTTTTATGTTTAGTCTTATTTTTTACAATGACTAATCACTTTTTATGTTTAATTTTATTTTTTATTAAGATTAATCGGAATTGGATCCTCTCGTACATTATGTATTCTGTCATCTCTCTAATGTATCTAATCTAACGATTAAAATATTAGGATGAATAATTAATTAAAAAAGACATTTAAGAGAGAATATCAATTTTAGTATCACTTTTAGATTTACATTTTTTACGTTAAATTTTAGTATCAATTTTAGTATCAATTTTAGATTTACATTTTTACGTCAAATTATAATCTTTCGAATTATAATATGCTATGTTATATTTTTTCTTCCTAATATTCTAGTAGCAAAGATGTTTTCTTATAATTTTCTCTAAATTGTCTGGGTTGCATAGATTTTTAAAAATTCATTAACATTGAATCCTGTCATTAATTCAAATTAAAATGATGTCTATAATTAAAATTAAATAAAAGATTATAATGAAATAAAGTCATAATCTCATTTCTTTTAAATAAAAATTACTATTAAAAACAACTTAACAAATTCGTCAAGTTTGAATCATTTCGTCTTAAATATATATTCTCAGTAAAATACTAACTATTACTAATATCTCCAATTTTTATTATAAAAAAAAATATAAATCAAAATTTAAAATCTACAACATAACAAAAGCAGTTAGAATTTGCATACAAGAAAGAACTTGTAAAACAAAAATAACCACTACATCCACACAACCCTTGGATGAAAACATTAACAGGTCATTATTGAAAATATGTCTTCTTCACTTCTTTACGGACTATTTAACTTTGTATCATCTCCATGAATATTTTTTTTATGATTAAAAAGACATAAGTTAATACTTAAAAAAATAACTTAAATATTGGCACACAAAAAACTTGAATAGATAGTAGAATTTATATAATTTTTAAAATTTACCATTAATAATTTAGTAAAACTGTTGGCACTAAATTGAGTTAAAGTGTTATTATTTTTCTGCATAAAACATAAAATCATTCAATCACTAAATATTTCTTGTTATGGTCACATACTCAATCTGATATTGGCTTACAATGGATGGTATGTTGTATAAATTATTGAGCCAAATAGATACACTTGAATTGGACACCTCATATTGAACTTGTATTTGTGAATCACCTATGTCATAATCTTTTCCTTTTCTTCTAAGTTGTGAATCACACCTTTTTGTTCTACATGACATAGAATAATAGAAAATATGAATTTTTGTAGTTGAGTAAAGATATCAATTGAATGAAATAATTCAACAATACCTGAATTTGTGAAGCTTTAGAGGCAACATTTTTCTTTCTTTTGGGAGGTTGAGATTCTACCCAACCTTTTGGACGTTTTGAAATCTTTTAGCCTTCTCTTTTTTTGAAGTCTTTTGCTTGTGCCAAATCATCATGGGTGCTTATAGACTCTTTAACTTTATCAATAAACTCATTCACCTGAGAAATATTAACTGGATTCTTTTGAAACTCTAGCATGTGCCTATCTAATTCATTAGTGTTTTTGCAAAGGAATGTGAATGCATCTGGACTTCTACATGCTTTATTGGCTATCCTAATAAGGCGAAGACAAATCTCTTTGTAGCGTTGTGCTGGGGATAAATCAACATCTTCTTCCACATAGCTAACATAAACATTACGTGAAGTCTCACTTCTAGCTAACTTTGTCCACCTTTTTAGGATATAATATTCTGGAATTGATTTGATATCCATATGAATAAAAACTCTCAAACAATGACAACAAAGTATGCCAAAACTCTCAAACTTACGACAAGAGCAACAAATTGAATTCTTATCCAAATCAAGTGACACTCGTCACTCACCCAAATTACTCTCCATGGCAATAACACAATCAATTAAAGGTGGTTGTATATCAATGTTTTTCATAGAGCAAGTTTTAAACAACTCATACTCGTGCTGGAATTGATCAAAAATACTAGAAGTATAAAGCTTAGACACTTATTGCAAGATTTTTGCATATGAGTTCCTTAGTCTTGGAATCTTTTGTTGCGCTTCATATTCACACTTTAATTCATTATATCCCTTTTCTTCTACAAAATCCAAAAAACGCTTAAAAAATTTGATTATATCCAAGTTCACATTCATAAATCCTTTAATACCCGCATTCACACTTTCACTAAGTTAAGTGCTTCTCATTCCTAATGTGAAAACTTTTTTCATGTAACATGATGTCCACTTCTCCTTTAAAGTGTACACTCTTTGCAACCAAGTGTTTTCTTTAACATCATAGGTTACTAGAAGATTTCTCCAACCTTCTTCAAATTGGTCTTCATTTTCATATTCATACATACACTTCTTAAAATCACTAAGAAAATGAGATTCACCTTTCATCAAATTTCCTAAGTGTTTGATGCAAGCATTAAGTGCCATGTACATAATCCATTTGAGTGCTTCTCATTCCTAATGTGAAAACTTTCTTCATGTAACATGATGTCCACTTCTCCTTTAAAGTGTACACTCTTTGCAACCAAGTGTTTTCTTTAACATCATAGGTTACTAGAAGATTTCTCCAACCTTCTTCAAACTGGCCTTCATTTTCATATTCATACATACACTTCTTACAATTATTAGAAGTAATTCATATTTATTAGTTGTACTATTTTCTTAGCCCCTAAGTTTGTTAGAGGGTATTTTAGTATTTTATCTTATTCTAGTAACCCTAGTTTTAGCTTATAAATAGGGTAGCAATCATTGCAATTTGTGTAGTGTGTGTAGTCGTCATTCTCTTAATAAAATATTTCTCTATTCATCATTTATTCTACCTTTGCACCAACAATTGGTATCTAGAGCTCCGGTTCGGATTCATTGGGAAACACGGGAAACACGAGTGAACGTGAGGTCTTGTGTGTTTGATTTTGATTCTTAGATTCATGTTGAATCTTGAACAAAATCTGATCAGAATTTTTAATTCTGTGGGTTGGGAAACACTGTGTGAGAAATCTGAGTGTACTGTGCAAGGTAGAAGATGAACGGAAACGGCAACATGAACACCAAACTTCTAGTATTTGACGGTAAAAACTGGAATCGTTGGATGATCCAAATGCGTGTACTGTTCGGTGCTCAAGATGTTCTAGATCTTGTCACTGATGGTTATGTTCCGGTAGCAGCAAATGCGACGGATGAACAGAAAAATGCACAGAAGGAAGTAAGGAAGAAGGATCAGAAAGCATTGTTCTTCATTCATCAATGTGTGGATGTAAATGTGTTTGAGAAGATTGTAGATTCAACAACAACAAAGGCTGCGTGGGACACACTGGTGAGATGTTATGGTGGTGACGCATCAGTGAAGAAGGTGAAGCTTCAGTCCTTAAGAAAGCAATATGAGAATCTCAACATGAAGAATAATGAGAAAGTATCTGAATACATCTCCAGAATGATTCTGATCACTAATGAGATGAAGGCGTGTGGAGAAACTCTTTCTGAAGAAGCAATCATGGAGAAAGTATTGAGATCCCTTACCCCTCAATTTGATTACATTGTGGTAGCAATAGAACATTCCAAAGATCTGAGCACCATGAGAATTGAAGAGTTGCAGAGCAGTCTAGAAGCGCAAGAGTTGCGTTTGACTGAGAGAACTTCTAAAAAGGAAGTAGAGCAGCAGGCTCTGAAAGCAACTTCTGATAGGAGGTATCAGAAGCAGTCAAAAGCCAGGAGAAGATCTGATGGTGGTCAGAAGTCAGAAAGCTCAACCTCTGATAGACAAAAAAAATGCTCAGAAGGGAAAAGAGAAGTATGACAAGAAGAAGATCCAATGTTACTGTTGTAAGAAGTTTGGTCACTTTGCTAGAGATTGTTGGTCAAACAAGGAGAGAAAATCAGAAGAAGCAAATATAGCCAGAAGTTCTGATGACAAATCTGTGCTATTGATGGCCTCTGAATCTGATAATATGGATCTGATAGACTGGTGGTATATGGACACTGGCTGTTCAAATCATCTTACTGGAAACAAAAAATGGCTGGTTGACTTTGACTCTGAAAAGAGAACAAAGATCAGATGTGCTGATGACAAATATCTTAATGTAGAAGGTATGAGAAATGTCAGAGTGATTCTGAACAATGGGAAAACAACATTGATTCAGAACGTGTGGTATGTACCTGGCATCAGAAGCAATCTGATGAGTGTGGGATAATTAATTGAGAAAGGTTTTTCAGTTACCATGAAGGACAATCTTCTGAAACTGTATTACTGCAATCAGAAGTTGATTATGGAGTCAGAACAGGGAAGGAATAGAACATTCAAGGTGAATGTCAGAACTGCAGACTCAGAATGTCTTAGTGCAACAAGTGCTGAGAAGGAGAGTGAGTTGTGGCACAGAAGATTTGGTCATTTGAATTTCAGAAGCTTAAAACATCTGAATTCAAAGAAGTTGGTACATGGAATTCCTGCAATTAAGAAGCCTGAAAAGTCATGCAAAATTTGCATGGAAGGAAAACAACCACGATTGCCATTTGCGTCAGAAGCTGCTCCAAGAGCAAAACATGCCTTGGGAGTTGTACATTCTGATGTGTGTGGTCCATTTCCAGTAGCATCAATTGGAGGGAATAAATACTTTGTGTTGTTTGTTAATGAATTCAAAAGAATGACATGGGTATCCCTTATTAAGTTTAAACATGAGGTGTTTGATGAATTCAAGAAGTTCAGAATGAAGACTGAGAATCAGAGTGGTCAGAAGTTGAAGATTCTTAGAACTGACGGTGGAGGTGAGTATAACTCCAAAGAGTTCCAGAAGTTCTGTGAGGAGAATGGAATTGAGCATGAGGTTACTGCTCCTTATACCCCTCAACACAATGGTCTTGCTGAAAGAAGAAACTGCACTTTGCTTGATATGGTGAGACGCATGTTAAAGGAGAAGAAACTTCCTCAGAAGCTCTGGGGAGAAGCTGTTGCCACTGCGACGTATGTACTCAACCGATGCCTACGAAGAAGTTGAAGGAAATAGTTCCAATACAGAAGTGGACTGGAGATAAGCAAAGTGTTAGTCATCTAAAGGTGTTTGGTTCTGTTTGCTATAAACATGTTCCAGAAGCCAAAAGACAGAAGTTGGATGATAGAAGCAAAGTGATGATTCTAATAGGGTACCGCAGTACAGGTGCATACAAGCTCTATTGTCCAGAAACCAATAAAATTGAATTCAGCAGAGATGTGATTGTGAAGGAATCAGAAGTTTGGAATTGGGATAAGTCTCAATCTGATTCTGATGTTAAAACTTCTGAAGAAAGGTCAGAGTTAAGAATTTCTGAAGTTGGAGTAAACTCTGACGTTGACTCTGACTCTGATAGTGATTCAGACTATGGAGAAGACTCAGAAGATGAAGGTGACTCTGATGATCCAGACTCTGATGATTCAGTGATGGCAATCCAGATTCTTGTGGCAATTCAGACTCTGGAAATATGTCAGACTCTGAAGATGGTCAAATCTCTGGAGGAAGTCAATCATCTGAAGCTAGAAACTCTGAAGCTCAAGACTCTGAACAAGTTCAGAGACCACAAAGAATAAGAAACGTCCCCAGAAGATATGCAGAATTTGACATGCTGCAAGACACTGAAGTAGACTCCGAAGGAGAAGTTATTCAGTGTTCCATGATAGTAGACTCTGAACCCATAAGTACAGAAGAGGCTCTTAATCAGAAGCTCTGGCTGAAGGCCATGAAATAATAACTTGATGCTATAGAGAGAAACAAGACTTGGAAACTGACAGAACTTCCAAAAGACAAGAAAGCCATCAGCGTCAGTTTTCAAGCAGAAGTTAAAGTCAGATGGTTCAATTGGCAAACATAAAGCAAGGTTAGTAGCCAGAGGATTTCTACAGAAACCTGGACTGGATTATTCTGAAGTGTTTGCACCTGTGGCAAGACATGAAACAATCAGAATGGTGATTGCAATAGCTGCTAATAGGAATTGGCCTCTGATGCATTTAGATGTAAAATCTGCATTTCTGAACGGTCCATTAGAAGAAGAAGTTTACGTGTCACAACCTCCTGGATTTATGAAAAAGAATCAGGAAGGGATGGTGTACAGATTATACAAAGCTTTATATGGACTGAAACAAGCGCCCAGAGCTTAGAATCAGAAGATTGATTCATTTTTCAAGAAGCAAGACTTTCAGAAATGTGAGATGGAGTACGGTGTTTATGTTCAACATACTTCTGAAGGCAATATGACTCTGGTGTGTTTATATGTTGATGACATACTGCTGACTGGAAGTTCTGAACAGGAGATAGCCAAGTTCAAGAAAGTTCTGATGAATGAATTTGAAATGACTGATCTAGGCAAAATGACATACTTTCTAGGGATGGAGTTCAGATATTCTGAGAAAGGTATCATTTTGCATCAGCTCAAGTATGAATTAGAACTTCTGAAGAGATTTAAACTGAAAAATTGTAAGATTGCTGTCACAACTTCTGATACAAATCAGAAACTGGATTCTGACTCTGATGGAAAGGATGTGGACGCTACAACCTTCAAACAGTTGGTTGGTTCTCTGAGGTATCTGTGCAATACCAGACCTGATATTTGCTATTCTGTTGGGATGGTTAGTAGGTTCATGAGTAAACCTAAATGGTCCCATTACCAAGCTGCTGTCAGGATTCTGAGGTATATCAAGGGAACTCTGAAGTATGGAGTGTTATTTCCTTCTGGAAGAAAGAATGAGTCAGAACTTCTGAGTTATTCAGATTCTGATTGGTGTGGAGACAGAGCTGACAGAAGAAGTACCTCTGGGTACTTGTTCAAATTTCTGGGAGGTCCCATTTCTTGGTGTTCCAAGAAGCAACCTGTTGTGGCGTTATCAACCTGTGAAGCTGAATACATTGCAGGTATTGTTACTGCATGCCAAGCTGTGTAGATTCTGAATCTGTTGCAGGATCTGAAGATTAAAATAAACAAACCTCTGAAGCTGATGATTGACAACAAGTATGCAATCAATCTTGCCAGAAACCCAGTGTTGCATGGGAGAAGCAAGCACATTGAGACCAAGTATCATTTTCTGAGACATCAAGTTCAGAGTGGAGTGTTAGAAGTTGTACACTGCAACACTCAGAAACAGTTGGCAGATGTTCTGACGAAAGCTATCAAGACTGATCAATTTCTCAGACTAAGAGATGGAATTGGTGTTACAAGTTTTGATGGAATATGAATTAAGGGATGGTATTAGAAGTAATTCATATTTATTAGTTGTACTATTTTCTTAGCCCCTAAGTTTGTTAGAGGGTATTTTAGTATTTTATCTTATTCTAGTAACCCTAGTTTTAGCTTATAAATAGGGTAGCAATCATTGCAATTTGTGTAATGTGTGTAGCCGTCATTCTCTTAATAGAATATTTCTCTATTCATCATTTGTTCTACCTTTGCACCAACAAAAATCACTAAGAAAATGAGATTCACCTTTCATCAAATTTCCTAAGTGTTTGATGCAAGCATTAAGTGCCATGTACATAAGCCATGATAAGCTTCAAGCATAATCTCAATAAATGCTCTTTCCATTGCATGGTCTTGATCAGTAAATATTGTTTGTGGCATTTTTTGCTTATAAGCCTCTAAAAAGGTCTCAAAGAGTGACTTGTATGACTCAACTATTTCGTCATATAATAAAGCAACCCTAAAAATCACAACTTTTCGATGATGGTTAAATCCCGAAAATAGTGCTAGTGGTCTATGTGAACTATTTGTGCAATATGTTGAATCAAGAGAAATAACATCACCGAAATACTCATAATCAATTAGCATCAGTGCAACTGTCCAAAACATATTGGTGATTTGTTCTTCGACATCCATTTGATATGCATGATAGAAAGTTGGATTTCCCGCAAACTTTCTTTAGAAGTATTGCAATAGATAACCGGCTTCTCTATGTACCATACTCCTTTGCCTTTTTTCCCGAAGATAATTCTTTTGATCAAGACGAATAAATCCCAAGTTAATTCTACCTCCCACTTCTTTACTCATCAAATCAAACGACTTCCTTTGTTGTAATCCCGCTTCATCGGCTAAATCAATTTGGTGACATTGAATTTGAGATTTTCCTTTGACATGGCAACATATGAGTTGTTTCTTGAAAATGTAAATTGTGATTATGTTCCTCCACAAAATCAACGATCATAAATTTACCATTCATATTCTTAATTCTTAATCTTGCTTAACAATTTGTTCTGGTCTCCACCCTTGGATTGATTGTTTTATAATCCCGTTTATCTGGTTTTCGTAAACCTTCTTTACAACAAATAAACTTGTAAGAAGTAATTATACCATTTTTGTTCTTGTGATAATATTGTTTCCTCACTCCAAATCCAACTTTTCCACCATAATCAACCCAAAACATTCAAGCATCTCCAATACTATCAAAAATCATTTTTAACTTTGGTTTCCAACCTTCTTGCATTTTCTACGCACAAAAATTATGCATTTACCGTTTATAAAAATTCTGCATTTTACACACAACAATAAATATACTAATATTTGTAAAAAATTCTAAACAAAAAAAAAATTAATAAACCATAAACATATTATTTTACTGTAAAAATATATTATAATGATATAATACTTATAAGCATTAGATAAATATCTTTTATTAATTCATAATTAGAAAAATAAAATGAATAGAAACTAACCTTGTCCATTCAGTAACAATGGTGAAATCACTATTTTTTGTTGATAAAGAATGGTGAAGCTAAGTCTCCTAAAAATTTCTCAAAAAATTTCCTGTATTTTTATTTTATTGGTTGTGATGAATGTGAAGATTTTAAAAGTTAAAATTAAATAAATTGGAATTGAGAAAAGATGGAAGCTAAAGAGGTAAAAAAAAAAAAACCTTCAAAATCTTGTCACATTCTCTCTCTTCTTAAATGTCTTTTTTAATTAATTATTCCTTTTAATTTTTTAATCGTTAAAAAAAATAGTTTCAAAATCTTGTCTCATTCTCTCTCTTCTTAAATGTCATTTTTAATTAATTATTCTTCCTAATTTTTTATCCGTTAAGAACATGAAAGATGTCTAAATACATAAGAGCATCTTTAATGAGAGTAAACTAAATGGGTAAACTAAATTATTTTTTGTGGGCCCAAAGTGTTTTGTAGGATTTAAAAAATTTACAGTTGATTTGAGTAGTTTTTACTTTAATCATGTTGTCTATAAGAAACCAAAATTTGACCCCACTATTTTTAAATATCATGTCATTACTTTAATGTTGTTGGAATATTTTATTAATTAAATAAATAATATTATAATATATTTCACATAGTTAACGTTAACTATATAGATGACGTGAACTAAATTTTAGTTCACTTAGATGCCATGTAAGCTCTACTATAATGCAAATTCTTTATTACTAACGTAAACTATACAAAATTTTGGTTTAACAACCCTGCACTAAAATTGCTCTAATGGAGGAGATGATCCAATTCCCGACTAATCACATATGTCATGCATAATCGTTATTGTGAAATAGAATTAAATTGATAAGTACACAATACAATCATCATTATGCATAAGTCATTATTCACGGATGCTTTTGTTTTCCACATATTCTCTCTTTGAGTTTATTTGATGACATTTAACTCAAACTATATCATGTAATTTATAAAAAATAACCGTATTTCTAAAGTACGTATCCTCATATTTTAATAATGAGTTAGATTTTCAACACCAATTTTTAACTCTATGAAACATGTTAGATAAACAATTTTTTAAAAGATTGGTAAAAATCTTAATATTATTAGAGAACTAATTTTGAATATTTCCTTCGGAATCGTTTGAAATCTCACACTTGCGATCTATGTGTTCATCCTGACAAAAAAATGTGTGTTTTGGACCTAATTTAACCCACAACTTCTTTATAGCAAATTTTTTTACATGTTAAGCTTGCAACCTTTATATCACTTAAAATGTTGCAAGAGAAGTAAGCTCTTAAATTATCATTAGAGCACAATATAATTAGAACAACAAAATTACAAAACTTCACTTTAAACCTTTGGCTTTCTCAATACTAAGATAGTGACATGTATATAAAAACAGTTTATATAAAGAAAGTGATCGGGGAAGAAGAGTATTAAATCACATTTTTGAGATTTTGAAGAGTGCATATATATGAGAAAAAAATTGACTCAAAAAGAAAATAACCCACCGACTATTTCCACTCTCTAATCAATTAGGATACACCTTTAATCGGTTAGACCTAGCAAACACATAAACTATTTAGCTAGATTCACTTTTTAATTGATTAAAATGGCTCCTGATCGATTAGGTGGAAAGTTCTCTCCTTAATAAATTAGATACAAGTTATAATTGGTTAGTGAGCGGGATTTCACTATCCTAATTGGTTACTATGCTTCCTAATTTATTAGTCAGATCGCATAAGCAATTTTTAGAAAATTTTTGAAATAGATGAATTTTTGTAAAACGGTATATTGTGTGTTCATTTCGTTAGTACCTTAAGAGCTACTATTTCTGAATTATACAATATTGATCCAAAATAAATAAATAAAAATTAAAGCATGATATTAGGTGAGTTATCACAACTTTTGTTTCTTTTGATGTTGATATTTCCATTTCATTATTTTTTCTCTCAACACTAGAACCTTCTTAACTTCTTTTTTTATGTGGACAAATTCTATCTTTTTTCTATGTTGATGATGCTCATTGTCACAACTGCGAAAAAACAACCGGCAGAAAAAAACCTAAGAGTCGCCACCAAACGTTATTTATCCCAATGAGGGAAAGAAAACGATTGAAGAAAACCTAAAAGAAGGGAGAAGACAAGGTCATCGCAACCAAATCTTGGGTTCAGGAGTCGGTTACGCAAGGGGGAGGTATTAGCACCCCCCTTACGTTCGTTGTACTCAACGGGATCCGTGCTTGTTGTCTAATCAAAAGGTGAGTTATCTAAAAGCTACTACTAAAAGGAAATGGAAAAGGAAAGAGAAAAGGAGACTCGATAGGAGTATGGTTGTCAAACTCGCGGGTAGACTTGTAAACTCGTACGAGTTTACGAGTCCAGGAAGCAAAAACGAGTAGACTCGCGCATAGAATTTTTTTTGATTGACTCGAGTTGACTCGGGTAGACTCGCGCAAACTCGTATAGACTCGCGAAAACTCGTATAGACTCGCGAGTCTATGACGAGTTTACGAGTCTATAAGTTTT